>CM057001.1:115249463-115918963 GCA_029891345.1 Dryococelus australis
TGGTGTGAATAGTGTCAATCGAAATTTGTACATAGTAATTTCTATAATCAATAGAAAAAATTAATTTTAAATGTTTTAAATATTAATAAAATAGAATTTACAGATGTATTTTTATGTTTAAATGGAAATTAATGCAGTGCCTGCCACTTCGTTCACGTGGACTTTAGCACTTGTTTACATATGCTTGAAATATAAATTTCGCTTAGATTTTTCAGTGTTATTAAAATACAGCCCACCATCGCTTCACTTAGGTTTTATGTAAAAAATATACATATCGCTTCGTTTAGATTTTATGGCGTTATTAAAATACAGTCCGCCATTGCTTCGCCCAGCTTTTATGGAGTTATTAAAATACATACCTATATAATTGGTCTGAAATGTTTTTACTTTATTATCGGAAATAGTTTTATCGTGGCGTTAGTGTTGTTTGTTTAGTGATAGGTTATTTTACTATGTTTTTACAAAACTAATGTATATTTTTCTATTATGCGTCTTATATCAAATATTATTTTTAAAAAAACTATTGTTGTTTTAACAATACTTTTTTAAAATAATCCTTTTGCAAAGAAATAAGATATGAAACGCAAAGAAAATTATATGAAAAATTAATTAATATTGAGATGAAATAAAGAGCAGATTTTAAATATAAATAAACACTATTATCTCTGAAAGTTTTATTAAAATATATTTAGCCGTTTCGGAGCCTATTCTGGACAAACATTCAGACAGACAAAAATTTTACAAAGCGTTATTTATGCCTCAACATCGTTTGGATAGCACATTACGCTTAGATATTGGTATCAATTTTTAAATGACAGGTAGACACTTCAATTTTATTTATTAGTATAGATTACAATATTTCATGTACAATTTATTTGAATTGAAACCGGGAGGTATTAGGTGTGTTGGTAATGCCTAGTAAGAAATAGTTCTCAAGCAAAATATCATTCAAGCGAGAGCACACGAATGCTGTGCGTTGTCCCTTTGTCTAATTTTCTAGACTCGTTTAAGCTTAGTTTGCATGAGGCGTAGGAATATTCTTAATATGCATCAGGCCCCGTCATATTTGATTTTCACTATAATTTACACCTAAGCATGTTTGACGAAATTTTTCACACGACATGCCATATATAATAGTTTCTGAAGCTTTATCAAACTATTTACAACTCTACCGCGTTTATTACTTTTCGACTAGTGACTGCCGGTAAGATATATAAATAATTTTTTCCTGCGGTTGTTACAAAGATGATCCTGGCAACAATAGTCAGTCTACCAATACATCTTCCACAACATGAGCAAAGAAATTCCCTATGCCTTGTCGATGCCCAAAACGAAATATAAAATCTATAATGCAAGTTACGACAAAAATCTCGTAAATCCAAGAGGGCCCACGGGTGCTTAGCGATTAGCACGCTCGCCTCCCACAAAGGCGAACCGGGTTCAATCCCCAGCCGGATCCCCGGATTTTCGCAAGTGGGAATCGTGCCGGACGACACTGTTGGTCGGCGGGTTTTCTCGGGGATCTCCCGTTTACCCCGCCCCTTCATTCCGGCGCTGCTTCATATTCACTTAAATCACCCTCATCGGCTCTCAAGACCTCGCTGGGCGTTTGACGGGGTTTGAGTCCCCTTAAAGTATATCTCATCAAGGCTTCAGAAATGTTGGAAATAACAGTAAATGAGGTATTGCTGAAAGATGGCCCGTGGAGGAAAGTAACTAACGAGGACTGCCATGACGGTGTCGGAAAGCAGTCTCCCACATCACCGAAGACACAATCACAGCTCATCCCGCCCGACCTCAAAACCTACCACCGCCCCCGCATCCGACCCCATTCCGGCGGGGGGGGGGGGGGGAGAAAAAATGTCGACGCCACGGGTCGATCAATCGACATCTCCGTTGATTCGTGCACATCCCAGCGAGAGCCCTCGACGCGATGAAGAGGCGTTCGTTTAACGCTGCTATGGCGTCCCATCCCCCCCCTCTCCCTTTACCGACACCTCACGCACCAACAACCCACCCCCTCCCTTCCTACCTAACGCCCCCATTTCCAGATCAACCGGTGCGTGGCATCTTCATTATCCGAGCCGCTCGGTACCAATGGATGCGCGACAAACGAACCAATAGAGCACCCCAACCCAGCGCTTTTTATCCCCCCATCACGCAGTGTTTGGAGTGATGGTAATTGCTGAGAGAGAACGGGTACCCACGACTCCTGGGGTGCTGCTGGGTGAAGGGGTGAACGCGGGGAAGCGCGGAATATCTGCCACCAACACACAGGCACACGTCTGCAAAATATATACACGGATAATAACGACGGTGCTCTCGCATTACCCGCTTCAAGCTCGCTGGAGGCTTTGGAAGAGAAACATGCCTGCAGGCATTTCCCGCGATGTAATCTGGCAAGTACACGCTAGTCCTCAGTCTTTTTTTGTTTTAATGTGGATAATTCAGGGGTGGCAGTCGCGGTCTCCGACGCTTGAGGTTCCCTAGATACAACATCCGATAGGCGATACCTTGTAACCTACGTCATTTACACCCCTGCCTCATCCTGGTGCTATTAGGGATGTTGAACAAAATATATCAATATATATATATATATATATATATCGATATAAATCGTCGATATATTTTAACGATGTTTTATCTAAGTCAGTACTTTCAGTCAGGTATCGAAAATAAATATTTTTTAAAAAGCTCCTTTAATAAACTCTGTTTTCAATACAAAAAATCTAATTTACTTTGGCAACATTCAGGCGCCACATCTATCTGCAATACTTCGTGTTCTCAATATGAAATATTCGCAGCAGTTTAAATTTGTCAAATCTTTTAATACATAAAACATCGGATTCCGATGAACTGAAAATGGGTATTTATCTTTCTCGTAAAACGACACTTTTATACATAACCAATTAAAATAATATCGATACTTTTTCCCGATATCTACATGCCTAGGTGCTAGTTTATCTGTGAGGTTAGCGAGGAGTGAGGACGCGTTTGCGGTACTGCCACAGAGGAGTTAAAAATACAGAGGTGAAACAGTCGCTAATATCGCGAACTCCAGCCCCACACGGGGCCGCGCTGGTTGAGCGGTTAAGCTGTCCGCCTCCCACCAAAGCGATCAGGGTTCAATCCGCGGCCGGGATATCCTATTTGCCCCGCCATTTCATTCCGACGCTGCTCCATATTCACCTCAATCACCCTCATCGGCTCTCAAGACCTCGATGTTAAGAGCCGTCCAAATCTCTTCACTCACTCACTCCAGCCCCACATACGCCCGCGAAATGTCGGCGCCCGCCAGTCGAAATGTTGGACCGCCGTTAGCCAATTGGCGCCTGGTACCCTCCTACTCGCCAGCCCAGCCAACAGGAAACACTTCGCGACATGCAACTGCTAATTAAACGCCAGGCCCATTCCCAGAGCCTCTCGTAGCCAATCAGATGATAGCACGCCCACAACAAAGCGACTATTGCTAGGGACAGGTGTTTATCGGGAAAAGACTTATGCTCATACTATTCTTCAATATCCTACGGCTACGACCAAAACTTCGTTTGGTTATTGGACTCGTGTGTAAGTGAGAAGACGTGTTCTTATCTGACTGGCCCAATCAGAATAAAGTACTCCGATACTGAAAAATCCATGATTCGCGGACAGATATTTGAGGTACGTGATATATAAAATCATCCAACCACGAAAGTGCAAATGAACAAAAGTGTTTTGTAGTACAACTGGTCTTCAAATCTTTTCGCGAAAAACACCTGTCCCTAACTTTTGCAAAAAAATACACAGTGACGGAAGTAATTAGCCTACTTGTAATACGGAGAAATTTGCTAACGTATGAGGCTGCGACTATAGAAGTGTTGAGCAACTCTTCTACACCAAGTCGAGAAATTACTATGCACATTTTAGGGGGCCGCGGTTACCGTAGTGTCTAGAGCGTTCTCCTCCAACCAAGGCGAACAGGGTTCGATTCCCATTAGGGTGTCTCCACGAGGGAATCGTGCCTGACGATGCCGCTAGTCGGCGGGTTTTCTCGGGGATCTTTTGTTTCCCCCGCCCTTTGCATTCCGACCGCTGCTCCACACTCACCTCACTTCATCCCCATCGGCTCTCGTGACCTTATTGTTGAGAACCGCCGAAATCCATCGACGCCACTGCACTTTTTAATCTTTCTTGAACAAACGAATGGACGCAAGGAAATTAACATTACCGTTCTTGCTTCAGTGCCCGAATACAGTGAAGAGTGAAGAGATTTGGCCGGCTCTTAACATCGAGGTCTTGAGAGCCGATGAGGGTGATCGAGGTGAGTATGAGGAGGCGCCGGAATTATAGGACGGGGAAAACGAGAGACCCCCGAGAAAACTCGCCGACAACGGCATCGTCCGGCACGCTTCCCACATGCGAAAATCCGGTGACCCGGCCAGGGATTGAGTCCGGATCGCCTTGGTGGGAGGCTAGAAGGTTAACCACTTAGCCACCGTGGCCCCCTGCCCGAATACAGTATTGTTGTGAATTTGCGGACAATAGTTTAGTGTGCGTGATCTTTTCTAAGTTCGAGATTTTGGATTCCAGTCGTAAGTAAGCCTTGCGTGTCGTTTGTAGGCTTCAGTTAATGTTAGTTTAGTTAGTAACAACTTCTTCCACTAACATTACCGCAAAAATGTTGCCGGCTGTTAAAATCCCATTGAAATAAAATATAGGTATATTAATTACACATCCTTCTTTTTACAAAATTTCACGAGTTGCTGATGTGCATATTGACACCACAATAAAACAACATGTTTGCCCCATACATTTCTGTGACTGTTTCACTGACAAACTGTATCAGCTACTGGCCTGGTAATGGTGGCAGAAGCAGAATTATTTCCGAGATTGCTATCATTTTCTGTTTTCCACAAGATTTTACATTGTCCTAAGACTTCAGTGAAAAAAAAAAAAAATAATTTTTGTGAAAATCTCGTTAAGTAAGGGTAGTAAAATTAATTCCACGAATTTGTCTGAAAATCACAGTGATTTTAATTTTTAATATTCCTCTATTCGTGAAGAATTGTGTGATGCCTGAGCTGATAAGTAGCAATGTTGCTAAATATTTTGTTTTTTAATTCATCCGTCACAACGATGTACTATTTCTAAAAAAAAAAAAAAAAATGCTGATGAAGGGAGGAAAAAAAAAAAAAAAATTACCCACAATTTGCTGAGAGTGGGAGAAATCTGTTTACTCCTGTGCTCTAGGGGATGAGCGGAACCGATATTGACAAACGAAAAAATTATGTGCTTGAGCAAATAAAATAACATTTTTTTTTTAAATATTGGAAAACAAAGTACATAGTTTCTGTTACCAGAACGCACACTGTTGACGGAGCAAAATCTGATAAACAGCAAAGTTGAGTTTGCATTACGAACAAAGCACACAGTCGCTTCGACTGAACTATTATTTTCTGTCAGCACGAACGGCCGTCGAACGAGTTATTCGGCTGAAACAAGTATCTTTATTTGCGTGGCGCTTTTCAAACACGTGTTTTTGTCGAGACAGGCAAATATTCCTCTGGACGCACTTTTTCCCGGCAGTGGCGCGTGACACGACCGGAGCAGCGTGGGCGATGTTCGGTACACTCCGCTTGGGACGCTGTACACGGCCCGAGGGCCTCCAGTCCAGTGTTGCCAGACGTACCAGAATTCTGGTATTTGTACGAGATTTTCTATCTTGGTACCAGGTACCATACTTTTCTCACTCTGGTTCGCATATGTACCAGATTTCTGTTGGTTACAAACATTTGCTAAGATTTACTATTAGGACGAAAGTGTCTGTTAATTAAATTTATTGTGTAAACTGAAATAAAATAACTGTGTATCATAACTACTTAAGAGTATCTTATGTTTTATTTTCTTACTTGTAGTGAGAGAAGAGATTTGGACGGCTCTTAACATCGAGATCATGAGAGCCGATGAGGGTGATTGAAATAAGTATGTAGCAGTGCCCGAATGAAAGGGCGGGAAAAACTGGAGATCCCCGAGAAAACCCGCTGACGAACGGCATCGTTCGGCACGATTTCCGCATGCGAAAATCCGGAGTGAGCCGGCCGGGGATTGAACCCGGATCGCCTCGGTGGGAGGCGAGCAGGATAACCGCTCAGCCATAGTGGCCTCTTATTGTACTTGTAATGTGTAGCCTTACATAGTGTTAAATCAAATTATAAAAATGATTTATTACGTACTTTTTAGTCTCTCTCGATATATAATTAAAGTAAATTAGTATTTCAAATTGGTAAAATGAACACCAGTAAGTAATCCTTGAGCATACTGAAAAAATGCATCTGTATGAAATCTAATCAACGGAATTCCAAATTTATAAAATAAAAATTTTATCTCTTGTTTTAAAATTAAGCAAACTGGGCTTGGGAATTTTTTAGTTGCAATAAATGGCTTCTTTTTATTAGAGCAACAGAATTTGATGGAAAATACCATAATTTTACGGCGCATGATACCAGAATTTCAATTTCCCTATCTGGCAACACTGCTCCCGTCGTTGCCTGGTTCGATTCCTGGCTTTTCCCACGTGGGAATCGTGCTGGACGATGCCACTGGTCGGCGGGTTTTCTCGGGTATCTCCCGCTTTCCTGGCGCTTGCACACAAAACCAAATCCATACATAGTTTTCTGTACGGTAAAGAAAACCATTTTTTTTAGGCTCTTTTGTTTAAAGCAACACGGTGGAGCTGTAACTCGAAGGTAAGGTTTTAAGAACATACGTTTGCTTCTAATGAATGTTTTCTTTATACGTTTAGGATTCATGACAATATCACCTTTCTCTATAGCAAAGAAATAAACATTATTCGAGCTGCTTTTGTTCACAGTGAAGAAAAATTACTTTGCACCAAAAATAACTGCAGTACATTGCAGTTTTCAGGACGTAAACTCAAACGTTCATAAACCAATATGTATAGATATTCTGCACTGACAAAACAGCAACTGAGCAAATTTATAGCCCTCTTCCAGACGTTTAATGTCATTCTGAAGTTCGGTAATTCTCCACACCACTAATCTCAATTCTTCTCGAGAGGCGGCGTTGTATTCTGGCCAATGTTACTACCTCAAATAACTTTCCTGTAGGCTGTTCACGGTACAATGAACTTTTTTGAAAGCCCTGCTTAAGATATACTTGTATGCACGTTGTGTATTCTTCCGCCTTATTCAAAATTAACATAGTCATGGGCCTCGCCACTTTATTCATACGTCGGCCAAGTGAAACCTTGGAATTATTATAAAAGTGAACATTTTATAAATCAACTAATTTTTACACACATGCATTAAAAAAAATTGAAACGAAATAAACAACTTGAATTATCATAAATGGTTATCTAGCATTTTTTATTCAACGTTAAGATATGGAGCTACTTTCCATCTATCTTTACCAACTTTATCGGGCGCATATCACTCAGTTCGTCCTTTTAAGTATAGGCTTTGCAGGCATGGGCAGTGACTTTTTTCTAAGGCTGAATTCAAAAGTTCTTAATTTATCGTGAACAACCTATAGACAGTGTTCTAACCTCAAATCCTATTCAGATAATTTATGATAGTTGTTTTCTCAGGACAGTGGTTCATTAGCGTAGACAGGTTCTGCGCAGCTAGCGAGATCGCTCTACCCCGTGATCACTCTCCTTAAGGAACCGTCCCAGAGATCGCCTCGGAGATACTCCAGGAACCCATGGGAGACCTAGACCGGGATCGGAAGCCAGGTCCTACCGAAAGCTAGTCGTAAGTTTTACCACTGCGACATCTCGTTCGGTTTGGAAAGACGGATAGACTCCGTATTGTTATCTCTACATGCAGGTACAAATTTCTACTCTACTGTGATAGGGCAAGCTAGCAATTAAAAGCTCGAATAATTTATCAAATGTCTGCAGTCTTTAATAAATTATCCCTTTATAAAAGATTTATTATCTTCTCCGTTAGCTGAAATTATTTATTCTGTTCACATAACCTCCTCAATAAATCAACTTTTAAGTTCTGACAAACTCTGGAATCTTATAATCTGATATGAGAAACATGAATGTCGAATCTGTACTCTATGCAAACCCCAGCTAACACCCAGGCGGATTTGCACTTATAGGCTATTCCTGGTCAAGTGAGCACTTTTGTAAGTCCTCTCATTTGGTATAATAGTCAATCAATATATTTTATTGTGGCATTCGATTCTGGTTAAATACATGCCCTCTGCTTATTACTTACATGGCATAGTTTATTTTAGAAATGGGTGGAAAGATATAAAATGGCTGATAGGAATAGGCACTAGGCTCGAAGTGTCACTTTCGTGAACAGCCTATACCAATGATTTCTTAATTCTCGGCAGGGAGTCTAGCGGTGGAAAGCGCGAAGGTACTCGCAGCAGCTGCTCGCAGGGGTGGCGCTACAGCCACAGACTCCAGCATCTCTCGGCAGGCGACGGTGACGTAGTTAAACAGCTCGCCGCTCTAGTCCGGTCCTTTTATACGACGCGATGTCCTCGTCGCGGCAGCTCTTGTTTACTCGCCCTCTCTAAACACGCAAGCACTTCCTATCTGGCTGGCTCCACCTTGGGCTGCGTCCAGGCGCTAGTAACATTATGTTGTACGCGCTGTCGTGAGAGCCCCGTCGTGCGCCTTGTTTTGAAAACCTCTCGTTTACATCGAGGAGCAGGCAACGAGGACACAGATCAGTTTATAAAACACAAAATCCAAACACAGAGCCAGAACTGCTATCAGTAAACTACCAAAGGAATGCGCCGAGGAGGACGAAATATGTGGGTGCCGCAAACTAAGTAAACCTTGAAGTAAACACAGCAATCCTTCAGCAAACTCCACCCACGGGGCAAGACGGGGACCAATCACGATCTTTTACGTCACTAACACAAGGGGGGGGGGGGGAGTGTGGACGGGGCCGCGAGGTCCAGGGAAGACGCAGTCGGCGGAGTGGCAGCGAGCAGCGTGTCCAGGTGGTCAGAACCGGTGAGTCATTCCAATAGGCTGTTCACGATAAAGTGAGCAGTTTTTAAGGGCCCCCCCCCCCCAAAAAAAAAATTTAACCACTGAAAAATATATCTTATTGCAGCCTCAGGCATTAAATTTTGAGGGTGGTGAAATGTATACACTGTGTTTATTCGTCACATTGCAATGCTTATATTAAAAAGCAGCAGGAAGATGGAAATTGGATTAAAGGAAAAAATTAGAAGGGCCTTAACAAGTGTTCACTTTACAGTGAATAGCCTATATATGCATTAACTTAGTCATTCTGGACTCTTTCTTCCTTTCTTCCCTTCACTTCAATCTTTCCACTTCAATCCGAACTTATTGTAATTGTAAAACTTTAACTCCAGTAACTTGGCTCTAGCCTATCTTTATTTAAGTTGTTTCTAATAAATTATTCCACCTAATTCCACTCCTATCCATTTATATTCCACATTTATGGTCTTCAACCTAGGAACATAACAGTACGCAGCTTCCGTTTTACGCCATTACGGGACCGTTACCATATGCATATTGAATCTCGGCCTCACACGCCGTGTTGAATTACTGGTTCCTTCCTTGATATTTGTAAAGTGTAAATTTGCTATAAAAGCAGAATTAATATTTAGTACATCATTGTTGGCTATTCACGGTAAAGTGAGATCTTTTTAAAAGTCCACTTGTTTGGAATAATAGTAAATAAATATACATGCTGTGTTTATTACTTACACCGCAATATTCATTTTAAAAAGGTGGTTAAAGGATAAAAGTTGCCTTAAAGGAAAAAGTCGCTTGGGCATCGCTGTACCATGAACAGCGCTTAAAAGTAAAGTTACAACACATAAATGGAAGATTAGCCAAGACAGATGACACAGGACCGTAAATGAAAGTTTCCATGGAAATATACCGTGGATACACAGGAACGTTTAACACTCTGACAAGCACACAGCGTGACGTTGTCGCGAAGTGCAGAGACCACTCGTGGTTTGAGCGCGCCTCCAACAGTGTATACATGTTTCCCGAGCCACTTCACTATTCTGTCGTTCCTACATTTTCTCAGGGAAGAGCGAGACGCGTAGCCGAGTGCAGAAGTTCGATTATATGCTATTCACGATCAAATGAGCACTTTTGAAAGCCCTGCTTAAGATCTACTTGTGTGCACGTTGTGTATTCTTCCGCCTTATGTAAGATTAACATTGTCGTGGGCCTCATCACTTTATTCATGCGTCGGTCAAGTGAAAATGTGAAATTATTAGAAAAGTACATATTTTAAAAATCTGCTACTTTTTACATTTCGATACATTAAAAAAACAGAAAGAGAAATAAATAATTTAAATTAACAGAAATGATTACGTAACACCTTTTATTCGACGTTAAGATACAGAACTACTTTCCCATCCATCGTTACATACTTTACTGGGCGCATGTCACTCAGGGCGCTCTTTAACATATATGCAGGTAGGGGCAGTGACTCTTTTCTAAGGTTGATTTCAAAAGTGCTCACTTTACCGTGAACAGCCTTTAGTTATTAACGAGGTGATAGTGAGGCGAGGTGGATATCGAGCAGTGCTGGAATGCAAGGTGTGGGGGGTATCCGGGAGATCCACGAGAATACCCCACTGACCAGCGGCATCTTCCGGCACGAATCCTACCCCGCCGGGAGTCGAACCCGATTCGCGTTGGTTGGAGGCGAACTACCTAGTCTAGATGGTCACCGCACAACTTCCCAGCTTGTGTATATCAACGACGTATAATAATTCTATATTTGCAATCTGGTATGTGGTAGTATTAACATACTACTTATACCGTCAAAATTGTCATCACAGTTCAGAAAATTTACTATAGGCTGTTCACGGTAAAGTTAGAACTTTTGAGGCCCTAGATAGTTTTTTCCTATCAGCTTTTTTGTACCCTTTCACCACTTTCTAGTGAATACTGCCATGTAAAGGCTGTTCACGATAAAGTGAGCACTTTTGGAATCAACTTTAGAAAAAAATCACCGCCTCTTCCTCCATATACTTTCACGGGCGCACCGAGTGGCATGCGCCCAATAAAGTTGGTAACGAAGGATGGAAAGTAGATCCATTTCTTAACGTCGAATTAAAAGTGTTAGATAACCATTTGTGATCATTTTAATACTTTCATTCTTTTTCTGTTTTTTTAATGCATCGAAGTGTAAAAATTAGCATATTTGTAAAATATTTACTTTTCTAATAATTTCCCAGTTTCACTTGACGGACGCATCAGTAAAAAGATGAGGCCCTAGGCAATGTAAACTTTACATAAGACGGACCATACACAACGTGAATACAAGTAGATCTTAAGCAGGGCTTTCAAAAGTGCTCATTTTACCGCTAACAGCCTATAAGTAATGAACACAGTGTATATATTTCTTCGGGCTCGAAATTTAACGTCCAAGGCTACAATAAAAAATATTTATTGACCAGTATTCCAAATGAGAGGGCTTTAAAAATGGGCTCGACGTACCGTGAACAGCGTATAGAACATATGTTTCTTGACTTGGGCAGGCCGAATGGATGGGAGTCCGGCGCGTGTGTACCGAAGCTGCGTCTTCACGAAGGCGACAGCGCAGTGAGCGAGCCTGTGGGATGCTGAACACGGGGAGGAGCGTGAATGTTGTCATCTGGGAGTATCTGCTACGTGGGACGTCGTGTGATGACGGTAATGCCCGGCGAAAACCTGCAGAGTGTTCGCCCGAGCTGGGCCGAGTGGAGGAGAGCTTCTTTCCCCTCCATCCCCGCCTACGCTCCTCTTAGCGTGGCACCTTCACCACCGCCTGTCATTTCCTCGCGGAGGGATGGAAGGGCGTTGGGTTTTGTAAATGTTGACAAAGCGGAGTGGTGTGCCGGGGTGAGGGGAGGGGCTGAAAAAGAGGGGTGGTGGGTAAACGTTATTGTGCGTACGTAACGCCGACGAGGGCAAAGGCCTCTTCCAATTTCGCGTGATGGCACGTGTTGCAAGGGAAAAGGGTTGCAGTAGGGATTAGGGTGTGTGTGTGTGTGTGTGTGTGTGGATTTCTGTGTGTGTGTGGAGGGGAGGCAGTGCTGCGAAGTGTTATGTTCGCGCGCGTAAAGATAGCTTTCAAAGTTCCTACAATTTTGTTTAGCGTTCCAATATCCCGGTATGGCCCACGCGCCGATTGGAGCGTTCGAAACGTCCGCACAGTTGCCTGCTTGGAAGAAGAAAAAGAAGGTTTGTTCGTCTCATTTACGCTCGGGCCGTCGAACCGACCACTACTTAACTCATCCAGGTAACGATGAATACTTTACTTTAAGCGTTACAATCACAGACTAAAGATAAGGTACACTGCATACCCGTCTTCTGCGCTTTGATCTGCCCCAAAAGAACACAACTGCCAAAGTCACATGGTCTACAGTGTTGAAGTTGAAAGGGTTCGTTTATGTCTTTTAATTTTTGAATGGCAAGCTTTATCGTGTGAGTAATATACTTGTACCAATTTGAATTTAATCAAACTGCATTGCAAATTGGCCAGAGGAAGAATACATACATCACAAAGCATGTGTTTACAAATCAGTTTTCTAACCTAAAATCCAAACCGTGCCGTTTTCGCTAGGCGTGTTGGCAGAAAAGCAGTTCAATGTTGGGACACGGAGATTGGTTGTGCGCAGCCAGCGAGATCTGTCTACCTCATCTTTAGTCTACAAATATTTCGTTTGGGACTGTGAAAATATCAGTATAATCTATTCACGGTTACTTCCAACTTTTGTGCAGCCCTGCTTAAGTTCTACTGCCAGGATATTATTCCGCCGCATGCAAACAAACACTAAACGAGCCTAGAGAATTACACCAAAGCAACGCACCGAATTCGTGCGCACTCAGTGGAATAATATTTTGCATAAGAACTATTTCTTACTTGGTATTACCATCACACTTATTTTCTCCCTCTTTTATTGGCATTATTTATAAATTAAATATAGTCATTTATACATAAAATATAAGTATAAGCTCAATTTATCCTAAATTTAGTTGTTTTATGTTAATACACGTATAAAACACTCGCGATACACGACATGCTTAGGAAGCAACCTAGCATGTCATACATGGTATGATTTTTAAAATGTTTGATTAAAAAATTGTGAAGACACATTGAATAGACTATACAGTGCACTACTATATGCTATAACCGATCAAATGTATTTTTGTTTGATATTATAGGCATCAGCCACCTACGGGACTAGGTAGTAGAGTCTCCACATGCCTCCTATATGTGATCGATTGTCATTACTGAACGTTGTTCTCTGCTGTGTACAATGTCGTTTATTAACTATACTTCTTCTGCAAAATCCAATATAGAGCCCAAAAAAATTTCTGGAAGACAAAATATTTTACAGTATTTTATATCAGTGACGAATATCTTTCAACCTGTGAACATGACGTACAGATCTCATTTACCTCAGATAGGAAAAATTGTATGTGTCATGCATATTTTATTGTCAGAATCATTATTTTACTGCTTTTGAAAAATTAACCAAAGAAAACTAAAGAATTACAGATAATTAGGCAACGGAAACTCAGGTTATTGTGTCGTTTCATTTAAGAGTTTATTAGCAATAATTATTTAACGTACATTCAAGTGCAGACACAGATTTAAAATATGGGAACATTCCTTTACATTCAACTATCAGTCAAAAGCCCCAGTGTTTCTTCATCAACAGCAAACTCGTAATTTTGAAATGTGAATACGCAGAATCCGCGAAACCTGTTTTCTTATTTGAATCAAATTCGAAGAAGCAAACTTACTCATAGCAGTGGGATAAGGCCTATTGTATACTCCTCTGCACACGAAATAGGCTAAATAGGCAGATGGAATACGATAAATGTTATAGCTCACTTTTAAACCATTTTTATCAATTAGTTTATTATTTTGCCAGAATAATCACTTCACATCGAATTTAACTCCGTATTTATCGAAAAGTTAACGGCTGTGTATGCTGGAACCCAGCCATTCTGCAGTTAAAATCAGAAAGATGGTAAGTCAGTGGCCATGCAAAGAGAAATGTAGGAGCATATTCTATTTCAATGCATGGATAAAATATTTTTAACTAGATACGAAGATGTTAAAACATTTTAAGACCTCTGCCTAAGTAGGTAGGGATTCGCGTGTGGGGGCAAAGAAGAAGTGTTCTGGTTGACCTTCGCACACACATGAAAACAATGAACACGTGTATTATTAATATCTTAGCGACGTAGACGTCAAGGAAAAATATTTCGTCAATATCGAAGGCGATACATGGCCTTACATAAGAAAAAAATGCGTGAATTTAAATTTCACCATTACGAAAATATATAAGGAATATTTGGCAGCACTTATTTTTGACATAGTCATCATGTTAATTTCATACACGCATATTGAATATGGCATGGTTATGTAGACAATGATGTTACCTCCGAACTGCTTCTAGTCTGAAAGCTTTGGCGAAAATAATATGTTTCTAAAAAAAAAAAAAATTAATTTGTAATTGTATCACCATATATAGAACATAAATACGTGTTAATGTAGTCTTTTATTGCTTTTCCTCAAACACAAACAGTTGAAAGAAAAAACTGGCCACGCCCGTAATACACAAGTTTTGACGTATCACGATAAAAAAAAAAACATCACCGTTCACATGGCCACCAAACACAGTCCCTCTCACTTCACACGAAATCTAAGATAAGAACATATTATTTTTGTTATAAAATAATTTTTTTCTTTACAAGCTTCAAAACGTAAAGTTTATTGTGGTTTTGAATAATTAATTTTCAACATATTTGAGCAGTTTTGGAACGCGCGAGTCCAGTAATATATTTTGTTCGAGCGTTGCCTAACACAGTGAGTCACAATTCAATATCTTTCAACATGAACACAACCTTGCTGTTACCAATGAAGCAAGTGCCAAAGCTTTTTCAAACGTCAAAGTTTATCTTCAATAACCAAACATAATGTGTTTTTTTTTTATTTTACCGTGAGAGGAAACATTGCATCTGTACGTCCCTTGCTCATTTTACTGTGAACAGCCCTATATCAAGACAGCCCTATATCAAGACAGCCCTATATCAAGACAGCCCTATATCAAGACAGCCCTATATCAAGACAGCCCTATATCAAGACAGCCCTATATCAAGACAGCCCTATATCAAGACAGCCCTATATCAAGACAGCCCTATATCAAGACAGCCCTATATCAAGACAGCCCTATATCAAGACAGCCCTATATCAAGACAGCCCTATATCAAGACAGCCCTATATCAAGACAGCCCTATATCAAGACAGCCCTATATCAAGACAGCCCTATATCAAGACAGCCCTATATCAAGACAGCCCTATATCAAGACAGCCCTATATCAAGACAGCCCTATATCAAGACAGCCCTATATCAAGACAGCCCTATATCAAGACAGCCCTATATCAAGACAGCCCTATATCAAGACAGCCCTATATCAAGACAGCCCTATATCAAGACAGCCCTATATCAAGACAGCCCTATATCAAGACAGCCCTATATCAAGACAGCCCTATATCAAGTGGATGCTACTCGTAAATGTAAATGTAAATGGAAATTTTAAAGGCTCTTCCAAAAATTGAAAAATTTTACATTCGACATTACGATTTGTCTTTGCGTTTGCTTCTCGACGTGGTCATTCCTATGGAGCTTGACGCAGTGGAACTGCTAACGATAACGTAAAGCTCTCTTGACTTAACGGTTCAGAAAAGTTGAAACTTAAAGCCAGAGTCAAGCAGCCATTCTGCCAAGAACCTAACAGAGTGTGGGATGGAATGCATAGATAGTTTCATCTAGTTATATATTGAACCAAACTCGTGTAAATTAAAGAAATGGCAAACGAATGTTATGTTTATGAATAAATTAAACTAACGGGTTTTTTTTTACTTTGGAATAAAATTTTAATATAAATACCTAAGGTTTTTTAAATACGGATACATATTGAGCTACATATTATGATTTTAATAGCAAAATACAAATTTTTACGAGTTTCTCAGAACCAATTTTCAGTTGCCTGAACTCTGACTTTAAAATAGGGTTTCGTCAAAGGTAAGGAAACGTAAAGTCAAATGCTTAAGTTTTATATTGCGTAAGGACCGTAACACCGTGCCTATAATTTATGGTCACGGTTACATGGGCTACCTGCAAATTCCTTCCTGAATAGGAATTGGTAGAGCTCCGAGTATTTTGCGGATTGAGTTGGCAGCAAGCTAAGCTGGACAGCCGTCTACACACTCGAGACATTATCGTTTGCTAATTGGTTGCTATAACCAAGTGAGGCCTCTGTACAGGACTGTCAGACACTCGCACTACTGCTTCCTACTTATCACCGGCTCGCATTTAAACGGGGCGTGTCTGACGAACTGTCGTCCAATCACAACAGTAGGATTAATTCGCGAAATACTTGTGGCTCTAGGGATTGGTCGTAGAAAGGGAGAAGGAAGTGGTCGGTGTGTAATTGTGTAGCTAACTTATTTTCCGAATGCACATTTGTCTAGGTCAAATGATACTTCATTCAATGTTCCTGTTAAATTGTTCACAGTTCCGGGCAGTAGTTTTATTTCCAGAGGGTGATTTCAGAGGCGATCAGAATAAGTTAGGCTGGTGTCACACTACGCGTTCCTGCCGCTGAGGCCAAACCGAATACGGTTTGACGGGATGAGCACAACTTATGGTTGTTAATGCGAGGTGTCACACTTGTGCGGCGTTCAATAGCGTGACCCCTCGCATTTGCAACAGTGTGTTGTGCCCGTCCGGTCAAACCGGAGCTTGTTAGCCACAGCGGCACAAACGCATAGTGTGACGCCGGCCTTATGGCCAGTAGTTTGTAATCCATCTCTCGTGGCAGCGCCATGTGTCGCGAAATTCTGCATCAGCTACAATCACAGCCTAATTTTCCCCGAGCACGTTGGCAGCTGGCCGAGAATAAAGGGATGGGGGAGTAGAAAAAAGTAGTAGCGTCTTGTTGTTCGACGAGTTTGAAGTGGGAAAAGTCGTTACGCCGAGGATTGCGGAATGTGCCTCCGTGCTGCTAAACAATCACCACTCTGAAAACTGTTTGTATGCAGACGACTATTTTCGTCGTCTGCGAGGGACAGTCGACTAGTAATTAAGTCGGCAGTTATCGACGAAGATTAGAATAAGCACACAGGATAAAAGATAATTCACAACGAACGCGGAGCCACTGCTCAGGCAGGTGCCTCGAGAGAGCGAGTCGTGGGGCGAAGACCAGCCGGGACAAAAACTGCAGTAGTCCTCAGGAATTCGGATGACCCGGGGCGAGGGAAGAAAAGAAAACCCGATACGAGGCATCTCGTGGAAGGGTGCGTCTGCCCTCTGACCCGCGCGGGACTCTCAAGTGGCACCCGATAGAGCCGTGGCCCTTGCAAAAACGGCTACACACTCGGGGCAGATTGTCGCGAGAGAAAATAAAAAATTCCTTACCATGTCCAAATTCACCAGCCAAAGGGGACGCGGTCTTATAGTGGTCAGATTCCTCGCCTTTCACAAAGGCGAGTCAGGTTCGAATCCCGGCGGGGTCGCCCGCGGATTCTCGCAAGTGGGAATCGTGCCAGACAATGCCGCTGGTCGGCGGGTTTTCTCGGGTATCTCTCATTTCCCCCGCCCTTGCATTCCGGCACAACTCCATACTCATCTCGCTTCACCCGCATCGGCTTTGAAGATCTAGATGTAAAGAGCCACCCAAATCTCTCCACTCCACTTAGCCAGCCAAAGGCCCTTTAAGGCTGTTCACGATAAAGCGAGCACTTTTGAAATCAACCTTAGAAAAAGCAACTGCCCTTACCTGCATATATTTTAACGGGCGCATGGAGTGACATGCGCCCAATAAAGTTGGTAATGATGGATGGGAAATAGTTCCATAACTTAATGTCCAATGAATAGTGTTAGGCAACCATTTGTGCATACTGAAATTATTTATTTTCCTCTCTGTTATTTTTAATTCGTCTTCATATAAGAATGAGCAGATTTGTAACATATTTACTTTTCAAAAAATTCCACAGTTTCATTGACCGACGCATGAATAAAGTGATGAGGTCCATAGCAATGTTAATTCTACATAAGGCGGAGGAATACACAACGTGCGCACAAGTAGATTTTAAGCAGGGCTTTCAGAAGTGCTCATTTTACCGTGAACAGCGTGTACTCAGCTTCATGTCGTACAAACAATGCGTCAAAGTAGTGTGCTGTTTTGGCGCTGTCCAAATTCACAACCAAGGGTCCACTTCAGCCAAGTGGACGCGACACATGCCCTTCTGGAATCCCCTGTCGGTTTTAGGTGCTCTATTATTTGAAGTATTTCATTCGCCATTGTTTACAACTAAGCATGGCTGCGGGAAACGCTTGTTACTCTCAAGGTTTATTCCGCGGTGGGAAGAATTCTCCTCACCACGGGTTTATTGTACTCAAGTTAGGAACAAAACGAGATTTTCTTGTGGAATAGTCTGGCATGAAGAAAATTTTACACCGTAAGGTGTGCCAGTGTTCCAATGCGGTCACTTTCAAGTTGGCGATTCATGTATAAATTCAGTTTTTTTGTGTGCGTAAAAGTTCGTGTTTTTGCTAGAATTGTGCCAAAATATATTTTCTCCCCACCCAAAATTTTAAGTATCTACTTTATTTCATAACTATTATACATGTCCGCCAATTGTGTTTACAAGAGCAAACAGCAAAAATATAAACGTATTCGGCTGTGGGCGTTCATAAGCGAACTTATTTCAATGAGAAAACGTTACGAATTTAAGTGCGAGATGTCGTCGAAAGAAACCTTGTACTTTTTTTTCCATTTGAACTGCGCAGGCAAGACCTAAAATATGATTGTAAAATATTTTCACTAATTTTTTAGATTTAGATGCCATATTTACTTACATTAATGGTGTAACCCAACGTTTTGCTAAACCCAGTTTTACGACAGAATATAAAAACATTATGTAGACGTATTTTGCCATATTTCCACTCCAGTGCTAAGAACAAATTTTATTATATAGGTAGGTCCCAACACAATACAAATCTGAATATTTTACATCGTTATATTTATTTAGTGGAAAAAATTGCAACTATCTCATTTACTTGCATACAAAACGGAAAAATCCCGGTATTCACGCAACATCTGTGCACCCTGCACCGATAATTTCTACTCTTAAAACTAAAAGGTTTAAGTTTCCCAACCTGAGCAGAATAAACCTTACTACTGTCGAAAAGACAAATGAAACTAGCACAGAGTGATATTCGTTAGATAATAAATCGCGGTGGATGGGAACAAGAGTGTCCGAATTCACAAAAGAACACTTTGCCAGGAAGGGAATGAAGGGCCGTTATAAATGAAGGGATCAAGAACAATGAACGAGGGCACGCTGTGTTGAATTTGGACACACAGGCCACTGACACGGTTAACCCGAGTGTGTCCTGACAAGACGAACTTTCCTGTTAATCTAGACGTGCTGATTCATAATTTGTCTTAGCACACCGTCCACAGCCTGGTGTTAATTCCATGCAAACGTAATGTGGGAGCCCTCGTTTAACTAATGAAGGAGGATCATTTTACCAAAGGCGTTTACAGTGGTGTATATCTCCACTGCACAAATCACCCTCCACCGATTTGTTACTTATTCGTAAATAATACTATTTTGATATTTTTAGTAAAAGAATTTCAAAACTCGATTTTTGGGGGCGCATAGCTCCCTTAATACCCACTTTTGAGGAAAGAGGTACATGCGTTTTCGTAGTATATATTCTTAAAGGAATAACCTGCTGAAATGTTTCGGTGTTGTTCTAAAACATCTTCTATTATGAATTTTGGAGGGCAAGTGACAGAATTAACAACGCTAATATCCAAAGGGAAAAATCATAAGTATAAACCAGTGTCCAAAGAGCAATGTAATTATTCAGCAAAGTTAACATTTATTTTAGTTATACTGTTCGCCTCATACGTTGCTTTTTAATTAATGAACAAATACACTTTACATGTGAGCAATTGTAGCAAACTTTAAGTGAAATTTACACAACTACGTCTATTTTGATGTACGGCGGGAGAATAGACAACAGGAAAAAAATTAGCGAGGCAAGGCTTTCAGTGAAATTCTCCTAAACGCAAAGCACATGAGTCTATATCCCTGTCATAGCTGATGATTTAAGGTAAAGATTAACGTATTTCCGCTCTCTCAAGCTTGGATGCTTCGAACAACTGCATCTTCAGCATTTCACGCATTAATTATTTTACACGTTAAGTTTTTTTTTAATGTGTGTTTTAAAAATCTATTTTACAAATAAAAACACACATTTTGCATTTAAAAACATAAAATTGTAGGTACAAAAATATATTTAAAAACATTTGGCATCACCTGATGCGGTCATGTATGAAGATTTGTACCTGAAGTTTAAAAAAATTTTCAATTTTACTAATATAAATCTTCGTATTTATACCTGAATCATTATGGAGAGTCGACAAATCCCGCGGTTTAGTGGACCCTGGCACTTTGTAATCCCTTCGGATTACACGTGTCGTTGCGGCATTGTCTTATTGAAATATAGCCAATAGTCGCGTGGAAGCGGAAGACCTGACTACCGCTCCCTAAATCGCCGTTGACATAATGGGGACTGATTAATGGCTGGTGCAGGCCAGCATCAAAGGCGTTTTGCTTTCACGTGTAGTGGAGCTGCACGCCATAGTTACGGTTTATCTGGTGCGAAGAGACACTTGATGACGCCTCCCGCCGGGTGCGAAGGCCATGTATCGCCTGACTACACTCTGACAAACTATTCGCGAATTTACCAAATCATTGTATACATTTATATAGCCAATTCACGGTTAATTCCAACTTTTCTGAGGCCCTGCTTAACACATTGAGGCCTGTACACATTTACTGGCACTTAAGACCAATTAGAAGTGAGCCACCTATATCCACTAATGCAAGAACACCGGTTCTGTTGGTGTCTGTGTTAGAACTCACCATCCTCCTATTGCTCCATACCACACCAGACCTTACCCTGTACTTTATAGCGTTCATTATTAGCTGGTCATCGGCCAATGGAGAGCCGAGCTGATATTGACCCAATCAAATGTCCGTTATCGTATAAAAGGATTTACAATCAATCATGTCCCTTTGAGTGGCTATAAAAAAAGACATCCTATCGTTGGCAATATCATCGTTACTGCACTGTCGTGTACTTGTGAGGTCGTGTTAAACACTAGCCGAACAAAGACTGCACACCCATGCGAGTTTTGTTCTGTATAGCAAAGAAACTTTCAAATTAGCTTCGCTCGAGCTACACTCGAGCATAGTCTACAAAGCGTTAAATTATTCCTCCGCCTCATGCCAACAAAGTTCAACCAAGTCTAGACAATATCACCGAAGGGACAACACACCGCGTTCGTGCCCACTCATTTCAATAATATACTGCATAAGAACTGTTTTTTTTTTTCTATGGGCGGTTCACGGTAAAATGAGCACTTTTGAAAGCCCTGTTTAAGGTCTATCTGTATGCACGATGGGTTGTTCTTCCGCCCTGTGTCAAATTATCATTGATATGGGCCTCATCACTTTATTCATGCGTCGGTCAAGTGAAACTGTGAAATTTTTAGAAAAGTAAATATTGTACAAACCTGCTCATTTTTTACACTTCGATGTATTTTTAAAAGAAAAAAAACCGTAATTTAAGTTACCACAAATGGTTACCTAACACTTTTTATTCGATGTTAAGATATGGAACTACTTTCCATTCACTGTTACCAACTTTACTGGGCGCGTGCCAGCCAGTGCAGCAGTTAGAATATGTACTGCTATAGGGTATTCAAGGTAAAGTGAGCCCTTTTGAAAGCCCTCTCATTTGGAATATCAGTCAGTAAATATATTTTATTGTATCCTGAGACGTTAAATTGCGAGTGCCATGGAATATACACACTGAGTGTATTAATTACATGGTAATATTTATTTTAAAACGTGGTAAAAGTATAAAATATGGCTGAAAGAAAAAAGTAACTAGGGGCTCAAAAGTGATCACTTTACCGGGAACAGCCGGTAAGGATAGTGACATTTTTCAAACGTTCACTTCAAAAATACTTCATTAACTGTGACCAGCCTATAGATATTTTTTTACAATGTAGAAGTACGAATCGTTCGAATATAAAGCTGGCTGTATCATCCCTCACATCACCATTGCATCCTGGATTTTTGCGCGATTGGTCGAAGGAATTCAACTTCACGAGATATCAGTGTGCTTACAACCTCAACTAATCAATGGCAGTGAACTGTTCCATCACACATCAGATGATACGTTTCTTCGCTGTTGCCAACTATACAACACGTTGATTTCCGTAAGACTTCTTCGTGATATAAGACCGTTTTTCTCTCGAATTCCCCTCCCTTCATGTGGTACGCCTGTGTAAATCTCAGTCTCTACACACTCTCTGTATTGAGCTACAGAAACTCTACCTTCTCTACAGAACCAGTAATTTTACGGATGGAAGCATTGAAGCATTTCGTGTCAATAACGCGACCTCTGTCAGTTTTGCCGATTAGCCTGTACGGCTGTCTTCAATACAGGCACGGGAAACTCGTCCTAGATCGAAGACGCAGTGTGTTACAATCAACCATAAAAGCGATTATTTTGTCAAAACTCGTGTCATATTGCTCTGGCTTGTTCATTTGGAGCAATAACGCAAGGCCCGGAAAGTTATTTTGAGTATTTCTGGATAATCATAGCGTTATGAATATTAGTGTATTTTTTAACTACTCTCAGGTTGTACTTATTCATGAATGTTGAAGTCGTGACATCACAAGAAAAAAATGTAAAATATCAAACTAGTATTAAAAACAGTATACGAGTGATACTAAATGCTGTTCTCGATAAAGTGAGCTTTTTTGAAATCAGTCCTAGAAAAAAGTCACTGCCCTGCCTGCACATAATTTAACGGGCGCACTGAGTGGCATGCACCCGGTAAAGTAGGCAACGATGGATGGAAAGTAGTTCCATATCTTATGGTCAAATAAAATGTATTAGGTAACCATATGTGATAATATGAATGATTTCTTTCGCTTTCCGTTTTTTTTTAACTAATCGAAGTGTAAAAATTAGCAGATTTGTAAAATATTTACTTTTCTAAAAATGTCACATTTTCACTTGGCCGACGCATGAATAATGTGATGAGGCCCACGGCAATGTAAATTTTACATACGGGGGAAGAATGCACAACGTACATACTAAGCAGGGTTTTCAAAGGTGCTCATTTTACCGTGGACGGTCTATATTACTCGCAAGCCAATGGGAAATACGAGAGATTTGGGCAGCTCTTAACAACGAGGTCATGAGAGTCGATGATGGGGAAATGAGATGACAATGGAGCAGCGCCGGAATGCAAGGGCGGGGGGTCACGGGAGATCCCCGAGAAAACCCGCCGCACAGCGGCATCGTCCGGCACAATTTCCACATGCGAAAATCCTCAGTGACCCGGTTGAGGATTGAACTCGGCTCGCCTTGGTGGGAGGCGAGCAAGCTAACCGCTCAGCCACCTCGGCTCCTAACTCAATGAGGAGTATTTTTCCACTCTATGTGAAGTTCGGGCCAATTCAACCAGCAGTTCATTCTTTCATGTAAAAATTATTATAACATTACCTTTTTCTTGAAACACGAGCAAACACTCATAGTATTTTTTACACTGAGCTTACGATAAACTTGTACATAAAATAAGCAGGCCGTTCATTAAGAGTTTGAGGTCGGGCAGGGAGAAGGGAAGCGGGTACTATAGTATATTCGCGGTTTCGTCACACTTTATAATTCAAACCTTTGAAAAATCACCCTATGTATGACATGTTCGGTTGTTTCCAAAATGTTCCATGTATCACGAGCGTTTTATACGTGTGTTAACATAAAGGTATTATATAATTCGTTAAATTGAAGTTTTACATATATTTTATTTATAGTTAATATTCATAAAACAGAGATAAAATAGCTGTTTTTGTAGTAGGTAGTAAGAAATAGTTTTTATGCATAATATTATTACATTGAGTGCGCACGAATGTTGTGCTTTGTACGCTACCTTTGGTATGATTTTCTAAACACGGCCATGC
Organism: Dryococelus australis; assembly: GCA_029891345.1. NCBI lineage: Eukaryota > Metazoa > Arthropoda > Insecta > Phasmatodea > Phasmatidae > Dryococelus > Dryococelus australis. The sequence continues at coordinate 115,273,550 of CM057001.1, forward strand.
TAAGTTTGCATTAAGCGGAGGAATATCATAGAAATAGAACTTTAGCAAGGCTTCATAAGTTGGCAGTAACCGTGTATGGATCATATGCGTACTGTATAGTGACATTGTATGGAAGCTGGTATTCATGTGATCACGCAGTATTACATATCTAAAGGTAGAATCTATTTGGGATGGACCAAGGTATAGCTGAAAAACAGCTGACTCATGTTCCGTTCGCGTACTGAAAGTCTGTATTACCTTACGTCGCATATGGTCACGAAATAATACGGGCGGCCGATTCGCCCAGTATATATGCACGCGTGTATATAATATCAGAGAGGATATTCTTCAGCTCAACAAATGACTCTGCGAGTGGTACATGCGGGAAATTTAATCAATGCACATTCAGCATCCCTCTACATATTTAATGCGCTGTTCTAATTGAGGAACGTTTGAAGTGTTGTTTTTTTTCCAGTGGGGCGGAAGGGAGAGGGGAAAGGGATAGAGGGTGCTCGGGTGGGACTGGACCAAATGCACGATGGTCGGGTTGGGGGAAGAGGCGAGGTCACCCCCTGTTTCGGTGCGTTGTTCGTAAAGCTACTGATGGGGTAGGTGGGGAGGGCGGCAATTTCCCGCGGGCGGATACGCGCGACGCTAACGAATACGCGACTGCAGCGGGCCGTCGACGTGACCGCGCCTCGGGAGTCTGTCATGCCAAGGTCGAGCGGCGACCAGGCGACAGTGCTGCCTCGTTCAGATGCTCGCGCACCGCAGGCAAGGGCGTCCCACCCCCAAGAAATTGATGATTTCACATTTGTAACATTGTTCAACTCGAACGCATTGTAAGCGAACAATTTCTACCAATTTCGAAGCAATGAAGACGTAGTGTGTGAAATGTTCGTTCAGTTATTTCCGACGGCTGTAGAAGAAACTATTGAAAAGCCATGTGGTTTATAATACATTCACGGTTACTTCAGACTTTTATGAAGCCCTGTTATAGTTCTACTTCCAGGGTATTCCTCCGCCTCGTGCGAACTAAGCTTAACTAAGCCTGGGGAGAATTACACCAGAGGACGACGCACCACACTCGTGCGCGCTCAGTGTAACAGTATTTTATGTAAGAACTATTTCTCACTAAGCGCTACCAACATACCTATTTTCTCCCTGCTTTTTATTCATATTATTTATAAATGAAGCATTATAATTTATAGATCATATATAAATGACATTTCAATTTAACAGGAAAAAAATAAATTTTTTTAACACAAGTATAAAACGCTTGTGATAGATGGCGGATTTAGGAAATAACTAAACACATCATACATAGGGAGATTTTTTAAAGGTTTGATTCAAACAAGCCGAAGAAACCGTGAATAGACTATAGCAGAAATCAACTCCATCATGAATATGAGAAATCGTGCTATTCATTATTGCTTGGTAAAACAATCTTTTTTTTTACGCCTGTACGTCTGTTTTATGTACTCAGAATCAGCAAACAGCCGTTTCACCTCATTAGAGCACTTGCTACCGTTAAAGTGAACCGGGTTCGATTGCCGACGTGGTTATTGCCCCGGATGATGCCTCTGGTCGGCGGGTTTACTCGAAGATCTCCCGTTTCCCCCGCCCTTGCATTCCTGTGCTGCTCCATTCCCAACTTGCTTCACCCTCAGTACCGCCCAAAATCTCTCCACTCCGCTCGTCTTTCCTCCTCATATTCTCACAGACTCTGCAGCGTGACAACCTGAAAAAACTTCGTTGTGCTGGTGATACAGCTGGGGCTTCCTTGAAGTCTTCACTGGATCATGTATGTACTCTAGTTATGTGGGCACACGTGAACTCTGGGGCCTAGGTATCTAAGGCGCTCCTGTGAACCGCAAGGTTCTGGGTTTGATTCTTGGGCTAGCAGCGGATTGATGTGTGCACCTCTTTAGGTGTAAGATTATAATTAGCTACACTGTAAAACATTCCTGGTAAACAACCTAAACTCTAATGGAAGTTTTAAACCTATACACTGTATGGTAATAATACCACACATCAAGCTGCAGATATAGGAATGTTTAGCGTCGCTTATAAAGTTGGGAACTTCCCTATGCATTTGAATGTTTCCTAAGCAAATGTTGGACGGCTACAATGAATGTATATAGAACAAAATTACCATTCCCGCTTTCTCACTAGGCGTATACATTGGTATGGTAAATTTACGAATACTTTCTTAGAGTGTAAGTTTGTAATTCGCGACGCATTCTACTCCGTATTCAATCTACGAATGGTCACATTTACAGGAGAGGTACGCATTGGTGGTGCTTTGGTGTAAGTCTAATCAGGCGCTTTTTGGTGGTGTGTGGCTATTGAATCTCGCTGTAGTGTTCTGCTGCATGCATTCCGTGTTATAGTCCGTTCACGGTTACTGTTCATTTTTCTGAAGTCCTGCTAAAGTTCTACTTCTAAGATATTCATCCGCCTTATGCGGACAAAGCTTAACTAAGTATAGGAAAAAAAACACCAGACGGACAAGGCACCGCATTCATGCACTCAGTTTAATAATATTTTACGCAAGTATTATTTCTTACTAGGCATTACCAACACACCTGTTTTCTCACTGTTTTAATTAATATTAATTATAAAATGAAATATTATAATTTATATTTATAAGTAAAAACATAATTTAACCAAAAATAGGTGTTTTTACGTTAACAGAAGTATAAAACGCTGTGTTTCATGGCATATTTAGGAAACAACCGAAGAAATCATACATGGGGTGATTTTTCAAAGGTTAAATTCAAAAAGTGTGAAGTAACAGCGAATAGACTATATTTGAACTACGTGAGACTCTGAGAGAGGTCTGGGCAACGCTAAACAACTGAATTTCCCCCGTCGATAAAGATAAGTCGATGTATGTGTGACACCTCACCCAAAAATTTTGACGTATTTTTGAGCACGGAGTTCGCTTGAAAAAAATATTGTTCATCACGGAAAAATTGCTACATTTCTACCTGCCTGATTTTTGTGAAGAAGACGTGGGTTTTATCGAATACCAGATGTTTGTACCTTGTAACGACGCTGCCCGAGGTGGGCTGCACCATTCGATGGCGTCACCACAGGCGTAGATTCTCGCAGCAGCTCGGGGTATTGACTTGCCACCAGCTATGTCCAAGCATGTATGGCGGGCGCCCGGCAACTTGATCGCTGGCGAGCTCATACTTGCGGCGCTCCGAGGAACTGGGAGGATGTTGCCACGTTAAGCTGGCCAATCGGCGGGGAGCGTAAGGTTTCCCCTGCCTGTGACATCACTTCCTACAGTCTGCGTGAACGCCGGGAGTTTTGTGATGTGTGAGCACGTATGAACCCCATATTTGGAAATGTTTGCGGTCCTAAGAAGGGGATTGGATTATATTAAATCAACTCCTATATGGAGTAATGCTTCCTTTAACGAACTTTTTCCCTAAATGGTAGCATGTATTTCTATTGATCGTTGTATTTGATAACCCCTCCCGGGGATATTGCTATGTGTTTTGTATAAAAGGCGGGTGTACCTCTGGCTTGGGGTCGGATTTCTGCCACTGCCCCAGAAGGAGTCACCTCGCCACCAGTTAAGTAATGATCAAATAAATAAATTTGTCTGCATAGCCCTTATGGCACTTGTAGCAGGCACACTTGGTGTCTTGGGTAGGAGACATTCGCCAAGATGACGAGAGAACTTTTGAGATTGTCACAAGTTGAGAATATTAGCACCATGCTGAAATAACTTGGCAGCAAATTTTAAAGGCGAATCTTTTTTAAATGTTTGATAGTCATGCGCCAAGTCTTATTCTTGTTTTATTTGGGATTTTTTTGGTGATTTCCCTTAATTTTACATTTAAATTCAAGAATTTTAATCCAGCTATAATAAAAAAAATGAAATGGTGTTTACTTCTGGAGTTGGTACATATAAAATTTCGAAGGCATCATGTGTGGTTGGCCTCGTAACACTCATATAAAGCCATGATATATTCTTTTGAAAATGTTGGAAAATAATTAAATTAGAAACTTGTCCACCTAAATTGGTGTTTCTTTTAATGTTAGTCAATTGAAAGGGTTAAAATCAAATAAAACAAAAATCTTATCAGGTTGAGTGAAGACTAAAAATATAAACTTATTTGTATATTTTGGACACTAGTTAAGATGGTGACCTATAAGATTAAAAATATATTATCTTGGTATGTAATCTCTGATCATTGTGGGTAGAGACAATTTATCTAGATTATATTTTCGTCTTAACTGACAGTAAAGTGTTAGCTTGCCGCCTTTATTTCTGGAGGAACTTTATTCTAGGACAGCAGTATAATCATAACTTATTCATAAATATAAATTGTTGACATTATTTTGTGAACTGCTGTAGGGATAGAGAATCGCCTTGCTGGGCGGGTTGCTTATATATTTACTTGAAAATTTGTGTCCAATTTATTAGCATGGAGGTTTATAGGCCTATAGGAAAGTTATATATTGTGGTTAGAGAAGTACTAAAATTCTTGAACACTATTGAATTCCGTACACTCTTTGTGCCTTGTGGCTAAACCAATTGATTATTTTAATGTGTTGTTCAATATCCGCACTTTGGTGCTTATGACTAGTTGTATTAAAAATGAATATATTGCAAGAAGTGTTAATTGCAAAATCAATGAAAACACAAAAGTTACAAAAGAACAAAATAAATGTATCTGATACCACTCATGAATTTTACTGGTTATAAAATCTCACCATTAGTTTAACTACCAGTTTTATTTTAAAGATATGTTTCAAATTTGCTCGGCTTTACGAGGTGTTTTTTTTTTTTTTTTTTTTTTTAAAGGAGTTTTTGATCTTCGGACTTTCTGTCCACCTTGCTACGTCCTTGGGAGCAAGGGCGTTGCAAATGTATTTAGCACCTACGGAATACAGTGAACGAGAAGACGGAAGAACCTTGAGAAAACCAACAAAAGGCGAACAATTTTTTCTTCTCAAATGTGGAAATCCGGGTCTGACCCCGTCGGGAATCGAACCATTTTCCCAGTGGTGGTATGTTATTGATTTAACTGTAGTCCCAGGACGCTCAAACATCTGGCACTTTCCGCGTCCATTTAAATGATTGGTGAGTGACGTTTCATTACATAGCTACGCCAGGGGAGGCCATTTCGCTGGGGCGAGCCATTAGAGTTAGATGCGGCACTTTCGCTTCTGTGTGGTCGAGTATTCTATGGCATCACGCTAAAATATGTCCCACAAAGAGGATAGGAAAAGCAGAAGGATTTTGATAAGGGAGGCAGGGTTACTCCTACCTGCACAAGCCTTGTACGATCGCTCCAGGGAAGCTTAAACCAACCCACATACATTCTATCGTTACAGAAGACCACACATGACGTACAACTACAGCACAGACTCAGCTCTGACTTTTGTAAGGCGGTGCTGGTACACGGGCATCAGAACGCGCCAATGATATATCACAGCATTCTCTTTCAATTCACAACTTACACAAAATAAAACGGGAAGGACGTGCGTCAGGCCTGGATCTGAATGAGCTGCGTGGTCTGAAGACCCTCGGTTTGCATGTGAAAGCCAGGAGTTGAATGGAGCGGCTTCTCGTCGCTTTACACGCGCGAGATTAATCAAACCGCTTTGGCTCACGTCACATAACAAGCTTCTAATAACAGAAAACATGACACAACATCACGTCAGTCAGCTCGCTGGTTGGCAGAGAGTCTCTTACACGCCGGCACAGCAATGCGTGAATTAACACAGATAAAGGCTGTTCACGATAAAGTGAGCACTTTTGAAATCAACCTTAGAATAAAGTCACTGCTCCTACCTGCACATTTTTAACGGGCGCACTGAGTGACATGCGTCCAGTTAAGTTGGTAACGATGGAGGGAAAGTAGTTTTATATTTTAACTTCGAATAAAACGTGTTAAAGTAACCATTTGTGATAACTTCACGTTCTGTTTTTCAATTGTAGCTAAGTGTAAAAAGTAGCAGATTTGTAAAAAACTTACTTTTCTAATAATTCCACAGTTTTTTTTTACTGACGCTAGAATAAAGTGACGAGGCCCATGGCAATATTAATTTTACATATGTCGGATGGATATTAAACTGGCACTCAAGTAGATCTTGGGCAGGCCTTTCAATAGTGCTCATTTTACCGTGAACAACCTATAAAAAGAAAACCTTCAAATTTAAGTATGGCCTTTATTCCCCTAGAACAGTGGTAGTCAGTTTTCTCTTTACTACTTACAATTATATGTAGAATGTCAGTCTGACAAAAACAATCTGCCTCGACATCTCCTCAATCAAGGTATTCCAAATTGTAAGAATAATTTTAAGATCCATTAAAATGCATTTTCGTCTTTAAAACGTGCATGCTTATATTATTTAATTGAACAAAATTTTGAGCTAAATTAGTTTTAAAACGACTCTTCATATTTTGTTATATATATATATATATATATATATATATATATATATATATATATATATATATATATATATATATATATATAAGCATAAAAGAAAATGGTTAGTAACTGATCACGACATTTTGCAAAATGGAAGACTGTTGTAAAATGAATTTCAAGATTAACATTTACACATCACACGGACTCATTGAGAAATTTTCGCCGACCACCTGGGGGCTAGCTATTGGCCACTGTTGCTCCTCGGACTACACTTCAAGAATCTTTAGCCTAGCGTCTGGTTGCATAGTTGAATGCACGTGGTATTATAAATGAGCGAATACATAGTATAAACTCCATCGCTTCAGCACGTTTCCTGGCTTGTCATAAGGCAACTCAGCAGTGACCTTGTATGCTCGTGGCGCAGCTGCTTGACATTTAATTGAACACTTTCGAAAGTCCTGCTCAAGATCTGCTATAATCCTCCTCAATTTGTATCCTTCCGCTTTATGCAGAATTTACATTGCCGTGGGCAAGCGTCAGTCGAGGGAAAACGCGAAATTGTCAGGAACCAAACATGTGTGAATAAAACGCCAATTCGCGCTCGTGTTGCAAAAATAAAACCGATAAAACGACAACGTAAATTGCAATAAATTCAGACATTTAGCTTGTAATGCAAAGTTAAGCCTTTGAACTATTTTACTAAATTCTCTGCCAACATAACTTAGAGCATGCGTATTAGTGTGAGCTGTAGCATATAAAATGCCATAGGCTGTTCACTTTCACGGTAAAATGAGCACTTTTAAAAACCCCGATTAAGACGTAATTGTATGTACGTTGTGTGTTCTTCCGCCATATGTAAAACTAACATTGCCGCGGTCGTAATCACTTTTTTAATTCGTCGGCCAAGTGGAACTCTAAAATTTTCAGAAAAATTAATATTTTAAAACTTTGGTATATTTGCTAAAACAAACATAAAGCCAAATAAATAAATGTATTATTCATAAATATTTGCACTACAGCTTTAATTCAATGTTAACACGCGGAACTACTTTTTTCTCCAACTGTTATGAGCGCGTGTCAGTCTTTGTACCCATTAAAATATATCGACGTGAGAGCAGGGACATTTTCAGAGGTTAATTTCAAAAGTGCTAAATAAATCGGGAAAAAGCCTATAACGGGAAACGTATTTTCAAACGGTCCCTTCAGAAGGGTTTACTTTACCGCGAATGGCCTAAATCGAAACACGTCACTGCTTCCCTTTCTAATCATCCAGATATGCTTCTCCTCCAATTAGACATGCTTCAGTGGTTCATTTGCTCGGCTCGCTGCGATAATTCCTCCAACACAGCGTGTTGTTGGTACAGCACATCGGTAATATTGCAATCCGCTAATAATGTATATACATTTGCTAGGGTCGCCTGTTTTTCTCGAAAAGACTCTACCACTAGTGGTAGAAAAACACTGAGAAAAAGGTTTTGTTGAATCTAACAAGATTTGTTCGGCGCAACCAAATTATTTGTTTGTATAGGGGTAATGAAATATTTTGCTGCCGAAACCAAATTACTTTGTTGTTCTCATTTGGTTGCCCCAAACTGTAATATTTGGTTGGTGCAAATAAAGATTTGTTTGGCTACACGTACATTGAACAGTTTGGGCAGATACAAAAAAGTGTTACAAATTCGACCTTGTTTCAAACCTAGATTATTTACGCCCCAGCGCTACGCCTTAGTAATCTCAGATAATGTGACAACTGATAACGCCGGAAAGCTTTTAAATAGATATTCTACAAATATTGGGAAACGTGTGCAAACAAATATTTCAAGTTTTGCAGCTTTACTTGTAAGTTTCTTATCGTATTGTTTTAATAATGTATTAATACGATTGTTAAGCATCAACAGATGCACTAACAACCACGGGTTCTATCCCAACTGTAAAAGAAATACAAACAAACTCTCGAGCTGTATTTCCGAACGAAGGCAGACAAATGAGTGGCTAAACAAATATATACAGTTGATTCAACAAAATATTTAGTTGACAATCTAATTTATTTTTGCTCAACACAGCGATTTTGTTTATCCAAACATATATTTTGTTAGACGAACAAAACTAATTTTGTTACTTTTCAAATTTTGTTTGCGCAGCAATATGTTTTGTTACAGCAACTAAATATATATTTGGCCGTATACAAACAAATATTTTGTTCGATTTTCTCTCAGTGCAGTATAGGGGTCAGATGGTTTTAATTCGCACACGTCTTAAGTGTCTGCGAGCCAATAACGGACGGTCAGTGCCAGCCTAACTTAATTCTGATTGGCTCAGCCGAGTAGGAAATGTATTTTGACACAGACATGCAGCCACTAGTCAAAGGAAATTTGCAAACTTGCAAGTAAGAAGTGGAAGTCTAGCTTGGGCAAAAATCTTTTCGCGAAAAAAAGGTGACTCTTTATGTAGTTAATATCACATGTAGCTAAATATCGCATATCGCTAATATCGTAAGTCGCTAATATCGTATGTAACTAATGTTGCAAATAGCCAACATCGCATATCGTTGATATCGTGTACTTATAATTTTAGAGCCCAAAGTATCCCGTGAATTCCTTCGGTGGCAAGGTAGACTTCGTAAACTTCTTCTTTGTATCCTTCCGTTGTGATTGGACGGCAGTTGTGTAGGCACGCCCCGTTTAATTGCGAACCAGTAATAAGCAAGAAGCAGTTGCGGGAGTGGGCGTTTTACAGTCTTGTACGAAGGCCGCACTTGATCGCAAGAACCAATAAGCAAACGACAGTGTCTCGTGTGTACTAAAGAGTGTGAAGTCTAGCGTGCTGCCTCGTCAATCCGCGAATTACTCGCGGCTCTACTAATATCGTGATATGCTAGACATTTCTATACACTGTTGGGCCATGTCGCAGTTGCGATATTTCTGAAACATAGTTTCGTGATCTATACATTCTGTTATAGATTCATCTAAGAGAAAGACTGGAAGGATGAAGGACGGGACTAAGACATTGTAGAACTAAGAAAGGAGACTAATTAAGTTAAGGTTCGGCCAGGGCCATTTACTTTAACACCAATTTTTCATCACAAACTGACAAGAATGATATGTGATCTGGCTAAGTGGAAAAAAAAGGTAAGATATCAAGGCAGCGATGATGCTGCATTTGACCGAAAAGTTATTTGGCTGGACTGGCATTTGGCCTAAAAATTTCTCTTTCAAATCACAATACAGGCGTTTGGCGGAAGAGGCGTTTAGCAGAGAATTGTGCAAAACGAGTTTTCAGCCAAATGACGGGCGGCACACAGCCCTAAGCAGTCCGCTCAGCATGGGACTCACGCAAGCAGCTGCACATTGTACATAGTTGCGGCGGCTGGGGTGGACCGCCCGGATAGTGATCTCGGGAACAAGTCGCCGACCCTGCGCCAGAACGGCTTCCAGGGTGTATGTTAGCGACCAAGGTAGGGTGTAAGTGCGGTGGAGGGGGGTGAGGATGGTGGTGTTGGTACTACTTCCTCAGGGGGTACGCACGTGTTCCCTGCGGGCCTCTGGCAACTTTGGCCCTTCATCAGGTGGCGCAGCCCTCTGTAGGCGCGTGCGCGGAATATACACGGCATGTGTTCGGGTGGAGGGGGGATCGACCCTACGTGCGAGGGTGTTGTGTGCCCCATACAGAGGCTGGACCAGGGGGTCGGGGCAAGCTGATGATTTGTTCCGCGGGTCACACCACGTTCACGAGGGGGTAAAGACTACCCCTCCAAGTGTGTGTGTGTATGCGCGCCCGCGTGGGTGTGTTTGTGTGTGTGTTGCCGGCTTAGGGGAAACTGCTGCAGTTGACACACGGCCCTAACAACGCTCCTTGTTCGCTGGAACTTGTTCTAATGTGCCGCGGGGGGCGGGGGGGGGGGGGGGGGGTCCCTGCCTGCCACTTGTGGCGAGGATGTCCCAAGTCGACGTGCGCAGCTGGTGTTGATCCTGTTCTATGTCCGGCACGGAACTGTTGCCCTTCTGGGCGGCGCTCCGTCAAACCCTTGTCGCACTATCAAATTTTTGTCTTCAACTATATTTGACAATAAAATTTTAAAACAAAATACAGCCATAAAATTTTTCCTTCCTAGAAATCTTATCAAATAATCTTAAATGTGTCACACTGTCAAATTTTTTCACTGGTAGAACCTAATTTGAATTACTATCGTAAACTTATTTTAATAGTGAGATTTTGTTTTGTTTTTTCCACGTAATCCATTACAGGAAGAAATTGAAAGATTTTTGGAATTTATTTTTGCTTCTTTACTAAATTCAAATCTACATCAGTGGAGTTTCCTGCACAATTAACTGCTATGCCTCTGAGTTATTAATAATATGTGCAGTAATCACTTAAAATAGCATTCATTCCCAGGCAGCTTCAACACAAATTAATCATTTTCATAAACTATTTCGTTTGCAGCAATATTGTTAGTTATTTCAAAGTTTCTTGACGTCCATTTTTGTAGTGCACGATTCTGATTGGCTGAGACCGTCAGACATCAAAGAAATTTTAGAACCGGTCCAATCTTAAAATGTTTGCTGTAAACTGAAGCCATCGAACTTTCTCAGATAAAAATATGGCGCGGTTTCTGACGTTTTGGTGACGCCATAATAGTCCAACTTTATTTTACCAAACTTATTGGAAGCAGTTTGACGGAAAAAATTTGACGAAGTGGTTTTGGAACGAGCGTAGAGTATGTAGTATGCTTTGTTTTACAAATATTGCCTAATTGAGCAAGAAATGTGCGTGTATATATATATATATCCGTAACACAGCCAATTAAAAAAAGTGTTAATACACAATAAGCTACTTACACTTACAATTACAGAATCGTAAACATTATGACAAAGAAAGGAACAGTAAGCCCTGCCATTTGTATCAGACTTCTCCTTCTGTGTCTGTAAATAGAACGTTCATATCTTCTTTCAGTGTGCTTGAATTCAACTACATCTCGCACCATTTTCCATCCAACCACTCGTTACTCGCTTAAATGCAAACTTACGTGTAAAAGTTTCGCTCTTGCAAGATGCTCAGAGTAATTACTCTGTAGTTTTGGGATACAATTGGTTGTGAAGTGAAACAGTTGCTCAAGAGATTTTTGGGACAACCAGCGAGTAAAATTTGCTGGCAGAGCAACGTTTTGGAGCACCATCCAAATCAGTTTTATTTTCCGTAACTTCTCTCTTAGAAGGAATATCGAAAATGAGAGCAAAACCGAGCATGAGCAATAGCTTCTCGAAATTTCTTTAAGTTGTACGTTCGTTACCTTGTTTATTCACCGAATTCTAACTGCAAGAAGAATCAAGTGGTCATTTTGACACTGTAACAATAGCAACAGCAATTAGACGATGCCACTGTGCACAGCCTGACAGCAAAACTAACATCGAAATGTGTATAAACAGACTACTGTGAAAAACACGCAATTCGTAAATGGCTTGGATAATACCCCATTCCGAGCAGCTCTCGTTGCTCTGACTGAAATATTTCTCGTTTCCGTTTTTTGTTTGGGGATAATTAGCGAATATTTCCCATCGCAACGACGTCAGAGTCTACCTGGTGTTTCAAATATTTTGTTAACTAATTGATATTTCGTGCTGTGTGGTAGCTGTAGGAATGTAAGAGCGTACTAAAATGTTAAATTCGAGACTCGCTTTGTACATAGAAGTCTAAGTTTGTACGTATGTGTGAATGATCGCTGCACTGTACAATTTTACACCGTTCCACGTATCTGAACCGGGGTACATTTCAGTACCCAACTTAAAATGCTGCGTGTGCTAAAATTGACTCTGGCCTCCCATTGCATTGAAAAGAGCTAAAAGGTGGCCTCATAAATCTGATGAGGCGTATGTGACGTATCCTACTTGGACGGGCCTGCCTACTTAAGTAATAAGCAGTGCACAGAATCCCTATAAATTCGTCCTTTAAGGAAGGAAGTTAGGTTTGACTTAACGTCTCGTCGACAGCGAGGTCATTACAGACGCAGCGAGATACTAAGATGAAAAGGAACGGGTTTGGAATCTGCCATGGACTGTGCGTAGTAACTATTCCAGCGTTCGCTTGGAGTGATTTCGGGAAACTATGGAGAACCGAATTCAGAATGGCCGGACCAGGAATGGAACCCTTGACCTCCCGAGTGCGGATCCACTTGTTTGCTACAGCGGCACCTCGGCCAGTCCGCCCTTTACTGAAAAAATAATTTTACGCTTTCAAGTTTTCTGTACAGCAGAGACAGCCATTGCTTAGAGGCTGTTTTGTTTACAATGACACAATACCGCTTTAATTCGAAGATCAGATTATAGAAGCATAGGTTTGCTGTAAATTTTCTACACGTGTTTGTTTTACAGCAAAAAAAAAAAAAAAACAAGCATTCTTTGAGATGCTTTTGTTCACAGTTAAAAAATATTTCTTTGTACCAAAGTTAACGTTTGAGCGATGTTGAAGGTTTGCTGTCGTTCGTTGTAGTTCTCAGTACGTAGCTGTTGTTCCGACGCAGACATTCATAAACCAATATATTCTGCAGTTACGAACTGCAGTTTAGCAACATTTACAGTCCTGCAGATGTTTAATGTCATGCTGAAGTGCAGTGTGTTGTTCCGACGCAGACATTCATAAACCAATATATTCTGCAGTTACGAACTGCAGTTTAGCAACATTTACAATCCTGCAGATGTTTAATGTCATGCTGAAGTGCAGTGATTTTCCAAATCACTTAGGCCTACCTCAATCCCCCCACAAGGGGTAACATATTTTGGCCCATTCTACTACCTTAAGTGACCTACCTAGCAAGAGTAATTGGAAGTTAATAGGGCACAGTGGTCGTTTGGGGAATGTCGTTAGAGGCTGGTTACACGGGGATGCGGGTTCGAGTCTTAGTTTTTTTTAGTGAATATAATTTTTTAAAAATTTGTATCTTCTCTCTTATTTTTTAATCACAGTTATTTTTCAGAGCAAATGTTTTCTTTACATTTAGTGCGTTACCAGTGACATTTCAATCCGGATTGAACGTACAGTGGACTGAAGAATCCGGATTGAAATGTTGTATGAACACATCCGGACTGGACTGAAGTAGAAGTGGAGTGAGATAATCCAGTCCAGTTGTCGAGGTGAACTGGAATGTAGAATAGGGATTGAAAAGTTTACTTTAAACACTTACCGGACTGAAATTAGAACAAAGAAGAAGTGGCCGCCTTATTGACTCATCACTTTGGGTATGCAAGAGGTTAGAATCATTCTGAGACTAACAAAATAAGTGTTTTTTTTTTTAAGTGAAGCGAGAATGAATGACTATGAAGGAACGGAGAAATATGGGGAATTCTTATTTTATATTATGTTGATCATTTATTTTATAGTTCTGCCAGTCTGCCAATAGAGTGCTTCAATCCCGTTTCAATCCGCATTCAGTCTTGTTTACCCTTCAGTCCACTTTCGATACGAGTTCACTCCAAGTTAGCTACGAGATGATTCCAATCCGAGTTCGGTCCAGTCCGAAATTTTACTCTTAAAGCACTAATTGTAACTGATAATACCGAAAAGACATCTTGAACTATTTAAACGACAATGCAAGGTTATCATAGTCATTACTCTATGGATCAAATAACAATAGCAAGCCACCATTGCAGTGGCTCACATATAAACAAATATTTCCTTGCGGCAACTAATTGTGTGTTGCAGCAAAGCAAGTGTTTTTACAGTGTATCTTTCTGGTATGGAGTCGAGCTGCGTAAAGAATTCAAGTAAAATCGCTAGTAAACAACATCAGATGCCTCAAGGTCGCATCCGGCCATAATGAAGCATTGGGGCGGCGCGCGTTGGAAAATAACAAATCGCTAGTAAACAACATCAGATGCCTCAAGGCCGCGTCCGGCCATAATGAAGCATTGGGGCGGCGCGCGTTGGAAAATAACATAAACAAACTTCGCGGCTGTTCTGATTCCTCACGAATGTAAGCCTCAGCTGAAAGGTTTTAATAAATGCAATCTGTTAACAAAAGATACCGCATAGTCGCTACAGTTTAAAACACTGTTTTACACAAGAATAAATATCATAAACATAAGTCTAATTATAGCGATTTTGGTTGATTTCTAAGACTTTTCAACGACCACGTTTGTGTTTCAATCATCAAATTTGTAATTTGGCAACAAAATATCGACTTTTATCTCCGTCCTGGAAAAAGGTGTACTTTTAAATATTGCAAGTTTTTAAATTTATTAGCATATACACGACTGCTTACAATGAGACCAATTTGCAACTGGGGAGGCAAGTTATAAGAAACGGTGGTGTGTCAAGTAGGCCGGCTGATTAGTTTCTAGGTTGCTGTCTGAGGTTTCGTTTTTGTCACGAGGGTAATTGGCTGTTAAGGGTGCTTTCAGAACAGTGGCTGAGAATAAAAATTCGTCTTTAGATATTTGTACGTACGTTAGTATTTTTGGTGTGTAAAAAGGCTTCCTTGGCTTGGTTACTACGCTGTAAAATGGCAGGGTCACTGCTTAAATCCCCCTGATTTCACTCTTCCCAGCCAAGTGCCTATAATCTGGTGTATTAAGTGCAATGGTGCACAAAAGCATCAATTTGCCCGATTATTGTCATAAGTGGTTCTGGAGAGGGTTTAACGAAATTTTCGGCTTGACAAGTGCACAAATAACTATTTCGAGCACCTTCTTACTCTGTTAGATAGTAACTGCCTTTATTATTCTCAGAGTACTGATGGAAGATAATAAATAAGATATTCATACTCATCTACCAACAGTGCTCTGAGAATAATAAATGCAGTGAATATTTAATAATGCAAGAAGGTTTACGAAATTATTACTAAAAATCTTGTCGTGCCAAACATTAAAAAAGTCCTCTGTAAAACAACATGTGACGAAAATGAGGTAAATATAGCGCTTTGGCCCACCATTCCCGTTAAGCGTAGAAGTGATGGAGAATGTTATACGTACATCGGTTCTGTCATCTCTGCTTCCTTGCTTGCGTGTCCCGAGAATGCCAAATACATCGCTGTACCAGTAACAGCAAGGCTAGTCACGAGTCGAAAATCACTTTTTACAGTTACAACCTATTCCATATGTGATTATTTATGGCATCAGTTACCTTTCCAGTAAAAGTGAACAGGTGCCAGTAATATATTTTTAAATCTGAAATTGAAGGAAGTGACATACTTTAGATTTTGTATATTTCTCAAACAAATTTCGAAATGGCACCTAAATAATATGTTCGACTATAGCTCAAAACATTTTCCGTTTTCACTAGGATGACTTAAATGCCGCGAGGATTCATAAAGTGGTTTGCCTATAGATTTTTCAAGTTTTATGATAAACTCGAAAATTATATTTTAAAAAATTGCAGTTAAGATTTAATCGTAGGTAAACCAAGAGTTACATTACAAAAACTAATTGCCTCGTGGCATTCTTGTGATTCCAACAAACATTCTAGCAATACCAAACAACCGTATTTGATTTAATTTAATTTTTTTTAAAATCAAGACAAAAATACTTAACTCCATTATTATAATTTCAACAAACATTTTAACCGTGTCAAGAAATCATGTTTTATTAAATTTTAATAATCTATTTAAAACAAGCTTTACGATCACACTCCTTGAAACTACTCTATAAAAATTGACATTACATATTTTCCTTTTATTTTGGTATTTTAATTTAAGTAATGTCGATATCCTGTTTGAAAATTTAAAGTTCCTTCGAAACTTAACCTTTAAAAAGGGCACTTGAACGCCTGTAAGGAGTGTAGCACGCAGGACTGGAACAAAGGCGGGAATTATTGAAAGTCCTTGGTTCTGTGGTGAGCTTCCTCTTGCCTCGCACTGAGCACATTACAAAATAATTAAATTTCCTATGTTCGTTTGCATATTTATTTACTTACTGTAATTACCGGTATAATCCATTCACGGTTACTTCAGCCTTTTCAGAAGCCCTGCTAAAGGTTTGCTTCCAGGATATTCCTCCGCCTCGTGCAAACTAAGCTTTACTAATCCTGGAGAATTACCCCAGAGGGACAACGCACCGCATTCGTGCGCACTCAGTGTAACAGTATTTTGTATAAGGACTATTTCTTGCTATGTACTACCAACATACCTTTTTTTTCCTTGTTTCTTATTCCAATTATTTATAAATGAAGCATTATAATTCATAGATAAAATATAAATACCATTTCAACCAAGCAAAAAAAAGTATCTTTTTGAACACAAGTATAAAACGCTTGTAATACTGGGCGTATTTAGAAAATAACCAATCACATCATTCAGGGGGAGATTTTTCAAAGGTATGATTAAAAAAAAGGCCTAATAAACCATGTATGGACTATAAGTTGTATGCTTTTTCGTGTAATAAATATAAACTAGTCAGAAATATTATGTCGTAACTCTTACAGTTTCGGGAATAATTTTAATACTTCATAATGAAACAACAAAAATTAATATTTCAGTATGGTATTTTTTTTTTACAAATATTTTACATTTTACGTCAGTGTGAGCTAGGTCTTCAGAATTTCAAAAAATATTTTTCTCTTTACGTTTATGGAGCGATGCACATAGTATTTAATTTCCACCATCCAAAGAAACTCAATTCAAGTGACCCGCGTATGTGCAGCGGCACACCTGGTTCAGTCCCACTAATTGTTCAGCGCGTACGTGCACCCACGCTGTTAAAAAAAAAATTGTCCTTATATTTACGTAAATTTTCAGTAAATATACGGAAATGCAACCCGTAATCGTGAAAACCGGAATTAAGTCCGTAAATACAAAATACGATTAGACTCCGCATTTCCTATAGCTTCGGGTTTCTGGGACGAACAATGCCGAGTCCACGCGAAGTTCTCTTCGCCGCTGTAACCAGAAAATTATCGTTTGATTGGCAGTTAAGATTTACCCGCGTCACTAGGACCTATTCCTACAAACATTAGAAAGTAGCACCAAGCCGTCTGTAAAATTTAGAACTCTTAAAATACAATAACTTAAAAAGTTGCTTGTGTGACAGTAGTAGAAATACATAAGTTATACTACACACATGGTGTGAGATTTTTAAGTGAGTGTTCAGCGCTGCCCCCATAGCTCCGAGTAGGGAGGTCGAGCTGTGGTCGGAGGATCGCGGGTTCGCGCCCCGGTG
Organism: Dryococelus australis; assembly: GCA_029891345.1. Classification (NCBI taxonomy): domain Eukaryota; kingdom Metazoa; phylum Arthropoda; class Insecta; order Phasmatodea; family Phasmatidae; genus Dryococelus; species Dryococelus australis. The sequence continues at coordinate 115,291,074 of CM057001.1, forward strand.
CCTCCGACGCGGCAAATTTTGAATTTGCTTGTCGGGCTGGCAATTTGTCAACAAGTCGGTCTCAGTTGAGCTCAACTACAACAACGACAAAAAAAGTGGCTAGGATCCTGGAGTTGTGGCTTTTTGACTCGGGTTCAAATCTTGCTCAAGTATAAAATATTTTAACTTTTTAAAATAAATTTTTTTATACACAGTAGAACACACGCGTAACGAAAATTAGAGACTTTTTCACCATCTATTTTTATTTTAAACTGAGTACAGAAAACTAACTGTGAAATTAAGGGAGATTTTCCGCGAAATTTACGGAAAGTCCGGTTTTGAAAATCAGCGTGTCCGTCATTTTACGGAGAGTTTACGGACGCCTCTGGATTAGATTTTACCAGCACTTTTCCGTAAAAATGAAAGAAATGTTTTAACAGTGCAGCCTGAAGCCGTGTTCCAGTTGGCACTTTTTGTTAACCAAATGGCGACGTGATCTAATTTTGTTAACAAAATCGGTAACGTATTTTTGTAATTTGCGTTTTGTACTTTGTCAACTTCGAAGCTGATAAATTACCAAGTATAAATTACCAAAAATCGTAGCCATATTAGATTAGCCAGATTAAAACTTTTAAATACGCTTACAGGCGAGGTTATTGAAATAAACAAATGTTTGTTGTACTCACAGTAATTATTTCACAATGCAATTTGCTGGAATATTTCTGAAATTAACATTTTCAAACTAAGCAACTCTTGTTTAGTAACAATGTCGCGTAATAATTGTTTTATTTTGTTGATTACACTTTCGGGAATAATTAATGTTTATTTTAATAATTCATAATGAACAACAAAATTATAACTTATAGGCGGTTCACGGTAAAGTGAGCACTTTTGAAAGCCCTGCTTAAGATCTACTTGTATACACGTTGTGTAATCCTCCGCCTTATGTAAAATTGACACTGCCATGCGCCTCATCACTTTATTCATGTTTCGGTCAAATGAAACTGTGAAATTATTAAGAATGTAAAAACTGTACAAATCTGCTAATTTTTACACTTCGAGGCATTAAAAAAAAAAACCAAAGAAATAATTTGAAGTTATCTAAAATGGTTCAAATGGTTACCTACCACTTTTTATTTGACGTTAAGATATGGAACTATTTTCTATCCATCGTTACCAATTTTACTGGGCGAATGTCACTTACTGCGCCCATAAAAATATATGCATGCAAAGGCAGTGACTTTTTTCTAAGGTTCAATTCTATAGTGCTAACTTTATCGTGAACAGCCTTTAGTAGCATGGCTTGTTAGACAGTAAAATGTCGTGGTGTTCTGACTTAAACCATTAAAAAAAAATGCTAAACACGAATTACAAAAACCGAAACTCACGACGATTTCGAGCACGGCTTCAAGCTGAAAATAACTTTCCTGAAAATTCAGTATTTTTTAAAAGACCCTTTAAGCTAAAGTGAGCACTTTTAAAAGCCCTCCACAAGATCGACCTTTATGTATATTGTGTTTCTTCTATAATATGTAACAATAGCAATGCCATTGGCCTGTTCCTTTTGTTCGTGCGTTAGGCAAGCGAAACTACGAAATTATTAGAAAAGTTAGTATTTTACAAATACGTAAATTCGTACACTTAAATGCATGCTTAAAACCACCAAACGAAAGGAATCATTACGGTGTTCACAAATGTCTACCTGACACTATTAGTTCGAAGTTGTATCGTGTAAATACTTTCCGTCCGTCATTACCAACTTTACTGGGGCCATGTTATTGAGGGTGCCCTCGGGAATGTGTGGCGGTAGCAGCAGTTATAATTTCAAAGGTTGTTTTCAAAAGTGCTCAGTTCACCGTGAACGACCTATAATGTCTGTTCACGATGAAGTAAGCACTTTTGAAATCAACTTTTAAAAAATGCCACTGTCCCTGACAGTTATGCGACGAGTGAAGTTGGTAACGCCGGCCAGAAAGTAGTTCCGTGTTATAATTTTGAATTGAACGTGCTAGGTAAACATTTGTGAATACCAAAATTATTTATTATACTTTCTGTTTTTTTCTTTAATTAATATAAGAGTGATAATTAGCACATTTGTAATATATTTACTTCTATAATATAACACCTTCACTTCACCTGGGCATGAATAAAGCGACAAGGCCCATGGCAATGTTAATTTTACATTCAGTCGAAGAATTCGCAAGACGCGTTGAAATAGATCTTAAGCAAGGCTTTCAAATGTGCTAATTTTACCGTGAAAAGCCCCTACACAAAGATTTGCACGCAGCTATCAGAATGAACTTACTTGCCGAGTAACGTTTGCTTTCGTTTTACCAAGAAGCGCATATTTATTTTAAAATAATAATAAACAATTGAGAGGTTTTGGTCGTCCAACAACGAGGTCCGTAGCGCTGTGTGGCTGTAATGAGGGTGATAATGGATCAACCGGAGGGGTGGGGGGTGGGGGGGGGATGTAGGTGCGGTGGCAACGGGAAAGCCCCGTGAAAACCCGCCGGCCAACGGAGACGTTTTTTTCCCACTTGCAAAAATCCCGGTGACCTCGCTGAGAATCGAAACCGGTCGCCTCGGTGTGCGGCGAAGAGTCCGGCTGTTATAACCCGACTTATAAAGAAATAATCAAAGCTAAGTTTCCGCTGTAGAAAACGCTCGGTCGGTGTAGAAAAGAAAAAAAAACTCTTCCCTACAAATTCGAAGAGGGGAGATTTCTGGCTAATCGCAGTGTTCAATTTTCTAACCTCCTCGTAATAGCTTGTTCGGCTTCTCCTGTTATAATAGCCCCGTGGTACTTGGCGACCGCTATAGGGGGCCGTGAACCCTCGTTCCATTACGATTAGCACCGCTCTGGCTATATTCGATATCACCTCCTCCCTCCCCCCCCCCATATTGGCAGTCCGCCCTGAGCCAGTAACATCTATAGTCCATTCACGGATTATTAACACTTTTTGAAACAAACTTTTGAAAAATCACACCATGAACAACGTATTAGGTAGTTTCCTATCTACGCTATGCATCACAAGTGTTTTATATCTGTGGAAACATTAAAGTACCTTATTTTTGTTTAAATATATTCTTTTTACAATTTCTTAATCAACTATAATATTTACTTTCTAATTAACGTGATTAGGGGCAGTGATATTTCATTAAAAAATTTCGAGACAAGATATAATTCGAAGTTTGATAGGGTTGTTCAGATTCCTTGATTGGCTGAATCACGCTTAGGTCGGTGTTAACTGTTTGCGCACGAATCTCGATTGATTGGCTCGGTAAATTGCGGGAAAGAATTCTCATGCAGGCAACTGTCAACGCACGTATAAAAACATCTGGGCTTTATACATAGTATTGAAGCCTACTGTGTGCTCCGATTTTTTTCGCGAAAAATCACCGGCCCTAAATATGAGTTAAAACAATGATAAAATAGTTGTGGTGGTAATGCCTAGTAAGAAATAGTTCTCGTGCAAAATATTACTACGCAGATTGAACCCGAATGCGACGACTGCGGTGCGTAACCCTTTGGAATGCGACGACTGCGGTGCGTAATCCTTTCGGAATGCGAAGACTGCGGTGCGTAATCCCTTTGGAATGCGACGACTGCGGTGCGTAATCCCTTTGGAATGCGACGACTGCGGTGCGTAATCCCTTCGGAATGCGACGACTGCGATGCGTAATCCCTTTGGAATGCGACGACTGCGGTGCGTAATCCCTTCGGAATGCGACGACTGCGATGCGTAATCCCTTTGGAATGCGACGACTGCGGTGCGTAATCCCTTTGGAATGCGACGACTGCGGTGCGTAATCCTTTCGGAATGCGAAGACTGCGGTGCGTAATCCCTTTGGAATGCGACGACTGCGGTGCGTAATCCCTTTGGCGTAATTTTTCCAGACTTGGTTAAGATTTGTTTCCACTAGGCGGAGGAATATCCAGGTAGAAGAACCTTACCTGGACTTCAGAAAAGTTGGAAGTAACCATGAGTAAACTATATTCAGTTCTCCCGGCCGTGCTGATCCATAGACCTCCGCCACTGTAGTCAGTATGATTTGCCCTACGTCAGTCGTGATATTATGCCGTCAGAAAACTGACTAAATGCTGGTTACGATTAAGTGAAAACTTTTGAAATCAGAATTTAAAACATTACAGTCTACATCTTCAGAAATGCAGACTCCCACTTAGCGGAATCCTCAGTAAACAATATGAAACGTCTCAAAGTCACATCCTGGGGCCGCGGTGGCTGAGCGGTTAGCCTGTTCGCCCCCAGATTTTTGCAAGTGGGAATCGTGCCGGACGATGCCGCTGGTCGGCGGGTTTTCTACCGGGGATCTCCCGTTTCCCCCGCCCTTTCATTCCGGCGCTGCTCCATACTCACCCCAATCACCCACATCGGCTCTCAAGACCTCGCTGTTAAGAGCCGCCGAAATCTCTTCATTCACTAAAAGTCACATCCGGCCACGAGGAAGCATTGCGACGACAGTGGGGTACAGCAGAAACAAGCTTCGTGCGTGCTCTGCCTCTCTAGAATTTTGAGCAGAGACTAAAGGGCTTTAATTCAGCAACATGTTCAGGAAAGGCACATCATTGTCGCTGGTGTTTCAAAAACTGTTTTGCAGAAGAATACATATCGTAAACAGATGGCTGCTTATAGCAAGACATTTTCCAACGACCACGTTGTTTTTGGTGCCCTAACCAGTCTCTATACTGTTACTAAGACACAGCGACTCCACCAAGTCTTGCTGGCTAGATGCTCACCAAACCTGTTCCAATATGCAACACTTTTACTTAACTCCTTTATATCGCTTTGAAGATTGTTACTATTCCTGTTGCTAAAGTAATACAAGGATTATACTTCGGGTGACGTATCACACAGTAGAAATCAGTGACACAATTATTTATAAAAATGAACTCTCTTTATTAGATCTTATTTATCCACAACTTGAATATTACGGTCACTAATCCTTAACTGATTATAGTATACTTGTAATTGCAATATATCCAACTATATCTCAGAGTTTATCTGGAATGCTCGAAACCGCGTAGCTTCCCTAACGGCTGTACATTGCACCCTCATTATACGACACCTGCCACTGATTCACACGAAGCTCCTCTGTTGCGATGTCGAGAGGTGGAGTTGTGCTGTCCGACTAACGTCTCCACACATTCAGTGGAATGTTGATCAGCGACGCAACTCGGAAGTTGTCTTCAACACTTGGCCTTAGACAAGCCGACAAGTGGCCGAAGAGTGGGCTGAAGAGTGCATGGGCGGGCACGCGTTCGGCGGCCATATTTATTACGTGCTCTCTCCGGCCAGCTATCCTGACGTCAGTGCCACCCAACTGTCCCCTTGACTCCCCTCATCAACGGTGTGTCTCACATACGGCCAGTGTGAGGTGTTGGCATGTTCCTATTCTATATGCCGTTCACAACAATGTGTATGTTTCAATAGCCCAGTTTATGCATGGACATCAAAATATCGACTTACATTTCTGCTTTGAAGAAGATTTACATTGAAATATTCCACAGTTTTTATTTAAAATTACAATTAACTAAACTGCCTACAATGAGAGCGATGTGACAACTAGAGAAATTTCGTAATTGCTAGCAAATTAATTAAAATATATACAAGACGTAACGTTGTATTGCGAATGATATGCTTAGATTTGTGTCCACTGAAGTTGCCATTGGTTGATACATATTATACGTTAAATTTTAAAAAAGTTCCCGGGGGAGAATCCTATAACCTCCTTCCAGCCTGCAGTACAATCCACTATATGCGGTACTCAGAGTTACTACCTCGCTACGCCGCTGTGACTCGCTAGTCTTCCAGTTACGATGTGAGTGAGCATTTATGAAATCAACCTTAGAAATAAGGTCACTGCTCCTACGTGCATATATTTGAATCGTGTGCGCTGAATGATATTAGCAAAGTTGGTAACTAGAGAGAGAGAGAGAGAGAGAGAGAGAGAGAGAGATTAAAAATGTTAGCTGACCATTTGTGACAACTGAAATTATTTATTTAGCTTCCCATTTTTTTAGTACCCCGAAGTGTAAAAATTAGCAGATTTATAACATATTTACTTTTCTAATAATAGCACAGTTTCACATGTCTGATGCATAAATAAAGTGATGAGGCCCATGACAAAGTTAATTTTACATAAGGTGGAAGAATACACAACGTGCATACAAGTAGATCTTAAGCAAGGCTTTCAAAAGTGCTCATTATACCGTGAACAACCTTTACCTAAAAACGAATAGCCTAGTTTCGCCTTGCCTACTGCGTTTATCTGAAGTGCAGTTTGGAAAACGGAGTTTCGGCTAAAATCGTTTTGTCTAATTTCGTTTTGCCTAACTGCGTTTCACCTTAAGTCCATTCACGACTGGAACAGACTTATGAAAATCAACCTTTGAAAAAAAACATCCTAGTCATTAGCTGCATGCATATCTAGGATGTGTTTTCAAAGGTTGATTTTCATAAGTCTGCTCCAGTCGTGAATGGACTTTAGCGGCGATATCCCGTAGAAGCCGATTTTCTAATAAAAAAAAAACTGATTTTCTCCAAGCTGCGATTTGCTTAATTTTACTTCGCTTGGCTGCCTTTCACGTTAAAATGTATATTTCGCATTTAATTTTCCCGGTCATATAATATCCCTTAACTTTGCTTCGCCTAATCGCAGTTTGCATATCTGTATAGTTTTGTTTTCTTTAATTGCGTTTTCCTTCATTTTCTGTCTTAATTAATTTTCCTCTAATGCGTTTTGCTTCGCTATGTTTCGCCTAACGGTTAGACCAAACGAAATAACGAAAGATGCCACGTCCAGCATGACTGAATTTGTTATCGCCGTATATCCAGTTGTTCGGATCCCACTATCATGAGCAGGCGCAGACAGCTTTACAACCTTTCTGGGCACAATCTTGAGCACCAATTTGTGATCGCCGTATATCCAGTTGTTCGGATCCCACTATCATGAGCAGGCGCAGACAGCTTTACAACCTTTCTGGGCACAATCTTGAGCATCAATTTTAAGCTCCAATTTAAAGTGTTGTTTATTTTACGTCCAAAACGCTGATCAGCAATATCAGCTTGCATATTTAGTACGGTCGAAAATATGGGGGTATTACTAAATTAAAAGCTTGTTAAACGTTGGCCATTCAGTTTCGTCTTGCCACGCTTTAAAATATTTGAATTACTTACACGAAAATGTAACTAAATTAACATTTGTAGTAAGTACCACTTTTAAAAAAGCTTTGAAGAAATTTGGCGTACTTTTAGCCACCAGTTTCCCCAAAAATGATTGATGAGAGTAAAATTTACGACGATTGCATCAGTACCTTCGTAATAAGTGAACTAATTTTGTGGCAGGTAAATTCGTATTGGTGACTAACTTAACTGTCTCTGTTACCAGCAGAGCGAAGCAAGCGAACTTGTGTAACCTAAGGTTGCAGTCACGTGAATTGTCTAAATCGGCCATGATCGGAAATTCACTTGGGGTGATTCCGGAAAACCATGGAAAAGCGATGTCAAAATTGCTGAGCAAGGTATCGAACCCGGTTACAACCAAAAAATGAGTCCAATTTATTACCACTGTTTCAGCTATCCCGATGTGTAGTGTGAAACTGATGAACACGATTTTAAACACGAAAAACCTGAAATAATATCATCTACAGCATGAACCAAGCTTGAAGTATGAAGTCAGTGTTTCCTTCAAACAATAAGAAAAGAATGAATATTGGGGAAGAAATATTAAAAAAAAGTGTTACTTACGCAATGTGATTAGGAAAAGGAGGACACAATTATTAAATATATTCTGGTTTACGTGATCCCTTTGCGGCGACTGAATACCTTTCATCGTTTCGTCGCTCATATTCTGTGAATATTTAAAAGTTAATTATATTGCGCGAATCATCACGTTGATGTGTCCATCGACGTAAGGGGGGCATAAGAAATATAAAAATAAATATAATTGTTACAAAAATGTTTTACAATTGTCTTCCTATATTTTGCATATAACTGTTTAAGAATATATTCGAAAAGAGGGCAAAAAAAAAAAGAAGGTATAAATTAAATGTAGATCTAAGTCTTGTTTGAATTGGCAGTCTCAAAGTGGTTTCAAAAGATCAAATATTTTGTTGCTCTGAAATCTCAGAATGACAGGTTAATTGTTTCTCATGATTTTTTCCGGCCTAATTTGGGGCATGATCGTGTAGAATGTGACCAATTTTGTTATTAAGTTCAAAATATTATAAGTGTGTATTGAATTAACGTGAAACCAAGTATTGCACGTTTGGCGCTAACACTTCATATAAAATATAACACAATTATTTTGGCATTGTTTTAATACCTTTTGGATTGATATTTGATTTTAAGTGGCCAACGTCATCCCCTGCGAGGGGAAATTTTCACCACTGATGAAAACACCGAGGATTCAAGTGTTTCTGGTCAAAACATCAGGCGGTTTCAATAACAGTCAAAATAACAAAAATTATGAAGTAAAATTTATTTAAAACCTCAATGCTCTCAGTAGTGGTATTTTACTCTTTCTCATCTGAAATATGTTCAATAAAATAAACTGATAATATGAGAACATCCGAGACGTCCTGCCACGTTCGTTTAGTTGTTATTCAAAGTGAACCAAATAGTCAAAGCATCCCCATTTGACGGTATTCATTATCGCCGAGGCCACTGTGTTACCTTGCAACGTGGGATGTACGGCTCTCCGACACTTGCAAAACAAGCCTGCGAACCTCGACAACATTCGTCTTGTCCTCCTCGTTTCGTCTGGCAGGACACCCCACCACCACCTCCTCCCCCGCGGAGCAATTATCCTGCGATAAGATGTTTCACGTAATTTAAATTCGTGAACGTCTGCCCTCGCCCCCTTATCTCCCCCAACCCCCTCCCCCCCCCCTCGACCGTAGCGGCATCCCTTGTTCTCCTGCGCCGCGACATGCCAGTGAGACACTTCATTATCGTGCCCTCGCCCGGGTCGCCATTGTTGCGGCGACCCAGCCTTATTTACGTTCTTCACCGCGTGAGCAACACGTCCTTGCATGGCAACGCAGGTAAACTACCAACCACCAGCATAACGCCCTTCACTGCACAAAAAATAAATAACTGTATGCCCTGCATACTTGCAGGGAAACAGAAACACGAGCCATTAATTTTACACCTAAGCAATCTCGAGGAGAATAAAAACACCTGGAGGTTGCCCCTGGTTACGCGTACGCATATGAACGCTGTGGCGAACCCACCGTATTTTCAGTTAAGTTACTGCGTCTGCGAGAACGGGTCGTGTGATGTGCGTCGGAATGTCAGCAGCTGCGAAAGTAATGAACTACCGCAATAGTTTTGTAAGGACAATCGATCTCCATCGTTTTTCAACAGATTTGTAAAGTGGGCATTAGGGAAAGGAAAATTCCCAGTTCCATTTCTGTTATGTCTGCATTTGGACCCACAGTTTTTTAGAGACGCCCAGATGAACTTTGAGCCAATAACAGACTTGCAAGAAAAGTCGCAGCGAATCCCGTACCTCCTGGTCTGGCCACGCTCTGGGACAACGGTCAATGGATGGAAAGGTGTCTTTCATAAACTCATATCAAACATCAATTTCGAATATTCGCCGAGATTCGGTATACCGATGTATATCGATATAACACTGAGATTAATGAGTCCCTATGAACCATATATCACATCCTCTTGCACCTCAAATGTTGTCAACCAGCTACGTTTATAAAGCCGCAGATATCTGAGGAATAAGCTCAGATTATTTCTTGCGCTGTGATGATGGCAAGTTTATCATTATTTTATTGACCTTCAGCGCTGTGTTACATCTTCGTCGACACTACACTACGGCATAGCCGCTTCCCGGTCACCATTGTGGGGGAAGACTCGCCAAACGACTGTGCTCGACGACTGAAGGAGTATAATAGCAACACGCCGACGAGTCCCACCACGTGCTAGGATTGAGATACACTCAGTCAACGCGAGGGTTCATTCAACTAACATGCCAGTTGACCAGCTCCAAGCTCCGAACTGATACTGTAATTAGAGCTGTTCGAAATATCGATATATCGATAAATATCGATATGAGAAATAATTTATCAAACTATATGAAACTTAAAAAAATATCGGTATATCGATGTTTCGATATTATCGAAGTTTTCTGTGCAATCGAAATTTTCGGTATTATCGATAATTTCGGTATTATAGATAATTTCAGTATCATCAATAATTTCGGTATTACCGGGAATTTCGGTATTGTAGATAATTTCGGTGTTATCGATAATTTCGGTATCACTGAGAATTTCGATATTATCAATATATTGAAAATATCGAGTAACTGTAATACGCTGTCTGCCCCCCTCCCACATCCGTCTGGGACCCTCACTACCAGAGGAATCCAGCCGAGGCACTACCCAACCTCTGCTGTCTCTTCAGGACAGTGCTGGAGCTGGGTCGCTGCTCTCGAGTATAGAACGGCTATTAACAGCGAGGTCTTGAGAGCCGATGAGGGTGACTGAGGTGAGTATGGAGCAGCGCCGGAATGAAAAGGCGAGAAAAGCGGGATATCCCCGAGAAAGCCCGCCGAACCAACGGCATCGCCCGGCACCATTCCTACATGTGAAAACCCGGTTACCCGCCGGGGATTGAACCCGGTTCTCCTTGGTGGGAATCAAGCTGGCTAACCACTCGGCCACCCCGGCCCCTTAGAGAACAAGGGATTTCATTAATTCAGTTAGGGGAAAGTGCGACTTCAACTACATGTAAATGTGTGTGTCTGCTTACAACTAATAGAGCTCAGTATGTTTCACACATCACGGACGACTTCCGACCAATAACGAGCCAAACAAGGGAAAAGTTGACTGTTTGCTGGGATTCAACGTACTGTACACATGTCCGACAGTTTTCTTTCCTTTTTGGCTGTCATACAATTATGAAGCTACTACCGCATTTCACTGGGCAAATGAGGATTGTGATACTATAAGGCAAAATGTTCGTGACTGGTTTGCAAACAACTTAGCCAAGTCAAAACCTTGTTGATCTAATCATGAAAGAATAAACTAGAGAGTGTTATAGAACACATGTTGGCTAACATTTCTCGCTATTTTCCATCACCTCTACCCATAAGTTGGAGTGCAGTAGAGCGCACAGCGTACCGCCGAGGAGAGCCCCCCTCCCCCCCCCCCGCTCGCGTAGCTATATTTCCGTAGCTGGCGGGATCACCAATCGTCTCCGAGGGAAGGCGAAATGAAACGCCGGCTGGCGCTAATCGGCGCCATAAAGTGCGTCCGGAGGTCGCCACGTGCTGCTGCGGAGAGCCCGTGAAACGCGGCCCTGCTGTCAATTATCGAGTACGACCTCTCACCCCGACCTCCTGACCTCCTCCTCGTGACACCCTCCTCCCTTAACCGTATCGCCCTCCTTCACCGACCTCTTCTTGCTGCGAAGTCTACTGCCTGGCTTGCTGGAGAGAATACAATACGAAATGAAATGAGGACAGTGCGATCACTTATATGCAGCAGTGCTGAATGTACTCTATTCGTGGTTTACTTTAACTTTTCTGCAGCCTTGCTTAAGTTCTACCTTCTGGCTATTCCTACGCCTCGTGCAATTAAGGTTTAACCAAGTTATGAAGGCTGTTCACGGTAAACTGTGCCCTTTTGAAAGCCTTCTCATTGGGAATAATATTCAATAAATATATTATATTTTAGCCTTAGACGTTAACTTCCGAGTACGGTGTAATCTACACACTGCGATATTTACTTACATGACAGTATTTATTTAAAAAGATGATTAAAGGATTAAAAATGGCTGAAATCAAAATGTAACTAGGGCCTCAAAAGTGCTAATTTTATCATGAACAGCCAATAGTCATTAACAATACACCTAATTTCTCTCTGAATTTATTCCCGTTAGTTATGAATTAAATAGTATAATTTATAAATAGAATATAAATAAAAGTTAAATTTAATCAAAAATAATTGGTATACTTCAATGTTAATAGAAGTATAAAACACTTGTGATACGTGATATTAATTAGGAAACAAAGCAAAGGTTTGGTTCTAAAGTCGTGAAGATACAGCGAATAGACTCTATAATATATTTGTGTATTATGTACACTTTTGTATGTGAAAAATGTAGCACCATGAAGGAAACATGCTAATGAAACGGAACCCACAGGAAGTGGAAAACAGGACATGGAATGGAAGTGGAAAACAGGGCATGGAATGGAAGTGGAAAACAGGGCATGTAGTGGAAGTGGAAAACAGGGTATTGAATTGAAGTGGAAAACTGGCCATGGAATGGAAGTGAAAAACTGGCCATGGAATGGAAGTGGAAAACAGGCCATGGAATGGAAGTGGAAAATAGGCCATGGAATGGAAGTGGAAAACAGGCCGTGGAATGAAAGTGGAAAACAGACTATGGAATGGAAGTGGAAAACAGGGCATGGAATGGAAGTGGAAAACAGACTATGGAATGGAAGTGGAAAACAGGGCATGGAATGGAAGTGGAAAACAGGGAATGTAATGGAAGTGGAAAACAGGCCATGGAATGAAAGTGGAAAACAGGCCATGGAATGGAAGTGGAAAACAGGGCATGGAATGGAAGTGGAAAACAGGGCATGTAATGGAAGTGGAAAACAGGCCATGGAATGGAAGTGGAAAATAGGCCATGGAATGGAAGTGGAAAACAGGGCATGGAATGGAAGTGGAAAACAGGCCATGGAATGAAAGTGGAAAACAGGCCATGGAATGGAAGTGGAAAACCGGCCATGGTATGCAAATTACTAAAAATGGAGAGTGATTGTGCAAACCTAGACGCAGCAGCGGCGTCCTCTTAACTGATGTTTAAAAGCTTACAAATAAAGGACTTTTGAGTGAAGATTGAAGAGATTCGGGTGGCTCTTAACAGCGAAGTCTTGAGGGCCTATGAGAGTAATTGAAGTTAATATGGAGCGGGGCCGGAATGAAGGGACGGGGGAAACGGGAAATCCCCGAGAAAACCCGCCGACTAATGGCATCGCCCGGCACGATTACCACTTGCGAAAGGACTGTTGAGGATCCAGACGAGTATAGTTTTCATCGTAAGTTAGCAGTAAACATTCCTACCGGACTCTGTTTACCTCATCGACGTGAATGAGCACTTTTTATAAATTACGGTATTGAGTTTGAACGGATGCAGAATGACCGGTTTGCGAGAAGGAGGATTTTCATACCGCTATATTGTTGCTCATACGGGAGGCGTACTGCCCGTGTAGAAGCAGTAAACTGAAAACGCTAAACTTGAAGCAGTGAGAACTGAGCCAAATCAGTAAAAAAAAAGTGAAAATTGAGCAACTGTTAATTAGTGCCAGATAACTGATTAATATGGTGGTTTAATTTCACTGATTTACTTGTGATTTCTACTGAACGTCAAGAAATCAACTACTGTAAGTCACTTGTTCCCAGTTAATTAGCTTCAATTGCTAGTTAGCAGTAGCTTATCAATTTGCTTTCAGCGAATGTTATTTCACTGATTTATGTCACTGATTCCGGCTTAGAGTGAAGAAAACAGAACTAGTTTGAACTCCGGGACGGAAACACGGAATGTGACGTCACTACAGGATGACCCCGGGTATATTAAAAGTAATAGTAAAATTATTTGACGTCATAGCTAACACAGTCGAACGAAACTAGAATATGACATGCTCATGCGATGAAGAAATGCTTAAACGGTCAAAGCTTCAATAACGTGACAGATAGAGTGCTCTAAGAGTAAAATATGTTTGGCGCACGATTCATTCACTATTTATGGTGTTGCAAGTAAAAGTTAGTAGGACGGAATTTTGTCACTGATTCACTGGTGATTTCATTTCCGTTTTTATTTAGGATTTACGTGGCGACGGCCGTTAGCGTAAATTCCAGGATGACCTGTGCATACTGGAAGATGCACACACGGGCGTTACGACGCCTATACCGAAGCGACGCCCTTGAGTGTCATCGAAAGCGCGTCCATACACAGTCATGTGGGTAAAATGAGGTGGCACGAACGACCGGACATATGAGATAGATAAACAAAGGCGAGAGAAATGGTATCATCCTGTAAAACCTCCTTAACAGCTGTCGGAATCATCCGCCATATTTCTCACCCTTCTGAAGTACCGACTCGAACCCACTGGGGATCGAGTGGAGTGAGCTGGGGATGTTCGTCTTGAGAGCCGACGAGGGTGAAACGAGGTGGTTATGGAGCAGCGCCGGAATGCAGTGGCGGGGGGAAACGGGAGATCCCGAGAAAACCCGCCGACCAGCGACATCGTCCTGCACAATCTCCACATGCGTAAATCTGAGAGCGACTTCATCGGGAATCGAACTCAATTCGCCATGGTGGGAGTCGAGACAATATGCCGCCAAAATGTTCATATATTTAATTTAATTCGAAGATGTGGTTGCGATTTTAGCAGAGAGTGAGCATTGCACTTTTTTTTTTTCCCAGTAGTTACACACACTAGTAATTTACGAGTACTTCCATAAACTATCGTGTCTGCAATTCCCACATATCTAGTTGAGTGCTTCTCTCTAGATTTGTTTTACAAAAACCTAAGTAATTTTTAGGGTAGCCAGTTTGAAAATAATATTCAGCTGTATTTAATTCACGTAGGATTAGGTGACCTACTCAGCATTTTATGTTTCCAAAACTTGGCGGGAATGGATTGAATAGTTCCCAAGGTATGATATTAAAGTTTTATTTACTCGGGTGATTTCATCCTCCAAAACTGCGGAATAAAGGCATGGTGTTAATAAAATGCAGTAATGTAAACTGTCGGTGTACCAAATTTTCGTTCAGATCAGTTGAATGCACAGTAAAAAAAAAAAAAATTCTAGGTTTTCTAAACATTTCCTTGGAAATTAACTTCCACACATTATCCTGCAATGCTACAACTGAAATATTGTACCCTTGCAACTTCTCATTCATTTTATAAAACGTACACATGGTTTCCGTAACCCCGTGTTTTAATTAATTTTTAGTTTGCAGTACTTGCTGCATAAAAAGCAACCATTTTCTACGCATTTCACAATAACGTTTCGAAAAGTTTGTTCTGATTTACTTGTGGTGTTGTAAAAATAATCGTGACTACTAGTTTCCTAAAAATCCTTTGCAGAAAAACCTAATTTTTGTACAGTCCAGTTTATGACATAAAATATTAGAAAGCCGCGGTTTTAAAAAATTATTTGAAGTAGTCGAAAGTTAGAAAAGTGTGCCAAGTTTGAAGGTTACTTGCATAGATAGGCCTATACATAAACAGGAAGACGATCTCACAGGCATATATTCCCTTCGAAAAGTAAGTTAATTAATAAGTCATAATTACAGGTGCACGCAGTTTGTGTGTTCTTCCGAATGGGGTTCTTCATAATCATTCAACCACTTTAGAAAAGATCTAATTGCGTTCAGTAGAAAGAAAACTTTTTTCTTTCGAAATTACAACTCAAAATAAATAAAATTTTGTAGAAACTTTGTAATGAATGGATGTTACCACTTTACATAACGTACAGAAATTGGCAGATTTAACGATCACAAAGCAGGTTACAGAATTCTCGAACAGTTGTGCTTGATTACTAATAAGCCGTTCACTTTATTATCACGATGACTTCCTGTCGACATAAAAGGCAAGGCATCAGATAATGGAAGCGTCTGCTCTGTTTGACGGTGCGTTCCACGTTACTACTGTCGAACAATGCAACCTGGTCAACAATTTTCAAAACACGTATTTTTAGAGACAGGTTAGGCGATTGTTTGCACAATATATAAACTGGGACACCGTTAATTACACTTACCATAAGCCTTTTCAAACAATCCGCTACCATCAACACACTGATACTCGAAAGTGTTCTAGCATCCTCTTACAAAATATCTACTGTGTGTAATTTTACGAGAGCCGCTTTGCTGCTACATTTGCCAGTGAGTATTTGTTAATAATCTAGTATCTCCGTTCATATTGTAAACATTAAATTTCACACCGGCTTCGTATATAAGGCTTATCATAGTAATGAGATGATTAAGTAATTTCCTTTGCAATCGGATCCAATCATTTTACTGAATAACATCAGCAAATACGCTACAGTTACATCTATAAACTATATCAACTACTGTCCTTGTGACTAATTCTGACAAAGGAAATCTCTATCATGCAATCTGAGGTGATTATTAAAAACCAACACGTAATTGGAATTGTCCAACAAGTTTCGTAACCATTCAATAAAGGCGGATTTGTACAATAATTAATCAGTGGGCTATGCTTATGAATATTAATTTCTCGCAAGCATAAATCGCATATGCATATTTCAGTATAGACACTGCAGAATATAATTTGCTTGTTCCTGGTAGTAAAATCCAAGCCTTTAATACGTATTTATCTTTTATCTGTCGAGCAAGCGTATTACTGTTTGGTTCGGATTCGGACTCGTATCGCTACAGTTGTTGACACTCATTGTGTTCGGTGTTCATTGGCACTGATTTCTCATTACGATTTTCCATTCAGAAGCCTCGTGAAATCTGGTTTAGTTTTGAACTTATTTAAATACTCTACTCATCAGAACACTTAAAATTAAGCTACCGATGCCAAAATTGTTTATACCATCCTAAAAATCAATTAACATCACTTTTTTTGTTTTACTTCCTAGCCTCATTCCTTGCCTACTTTTCAATTTTTAAATAACTATTAAAACATTCAAACGGAAACAATTTTTTTTAGACATTTACTATTACCGCAGTTCTGTAGGAGGTTGTGGTGTTGTAATAGTCAAGACTACTCGTCTCTCACCAAAGCGAACCGTGTTCAATTCCCGGAAGTTTCACATGGATATTCGCATGTGGAAAACGTGGCGGACGTTACGATGGTGTGAGGGTTTTCTCCAGGAATTGCTGTTCCCTACACCCTTGCATTCCGCAGTAGCTTCACCATCACTTAATTTCTTTCTCACCGGAGCTCTACACCTCGTTGAGTAGCGGCTACCTAAATATCTCAACTCAGTGTACCGCTGTATCACACATGCATCGCGATATGCATGCATATTTTACTAAAGGCGGTTCACGATAAAGTGAGCAGTTTTGAAATGAACCTTAGAAAAAGTCACTGCCCCTGCCTGCATTTATTATAAAGAGCACATTTGGTGGTATACGCCTAGTAAAATTCGTAACTATGGATGGAAAATGATTCCATATTTTAACGACAAGTTAAAAGTGTTAGGTAACCATTTGTAACAACTTAAATTATTTCTTTCGTTTTGTACTTTTCTAAATGTATCGAAGTGTTAAAAAAAGCAGATTTGTGAAAAATTAACTTAAAAAAAAAATACAGGGTTTCACTTGATCGATGCATGAATAAAGTGACGAGATTCATGGCAGCGTTAATTTTACATAAGGCGGAACTATACACAAGGTGCATAGAAGTAGATATTAAGCAGGGCTTTCAAAAGTGCTCATTTTATTGTGAACAGCATTTAGCCGAAATAATTTCCATTCATATTGACCCTGAACCGCAGATACAAACGTTATGAAGTGCAACTCTTTTAGCAGAAAACAGACAAAAGGGCGCAGTTCGTCGATCGCGAGCTACCCTTACAAGATTTTTTATGTTTCCTCGACCACCTCCCCGGCCAGTTCACTCCGGATTTTTGCAATAGAGAATCGCGCCGGGAGACGCCTCTGGTCGGCGGGTTTTCTCGGGGATCTACCATTTCCCCCGCCCCTTCATTTCGGCGCTCCTCCATACTCACCTCACATCATCCACGTCGGCTCTCAAGAACTCGATGTTAAGACCCGGCCTAACCTCTTTATTCATTCTTCCTCGACAATAGTTCGCCAGAGAGAGAGTTACACAGAGGCAAATAATTTTCCGTACATTGATGTACACATGATTATGACATCACTAAAATTGGTAAACACCCGAGGATTACACACATTAGTTGGATAATAATATGGCACCCCATATCTCCTCAATGGATGGAGATCATATTACAATTAGCAGATTTCAGATCTCGATTCAAGACAACAGTAGTCATGGAATTATTCTGTCGCCTTAGGTTTTACTATATTGATTTAAAACTACTCGAAGTATCGATTTTCAAGGGCACCTACCCCTCCCTTACGATTCACTGTAGGGCATAGGTCTTGTTTTCTATCACATTTAAACCATTACAGATCTGGAGTTAAATTTGTCCATTGTCGCATTTTTCTATGTAAATTAACTAATTTCTCCAAGTCAGCTTATTTTTGTTTGTGATAAAAATAACCAACGATCTGAAGGAAAAAAAAAAACAATATTTTATTTGTTATCAAACTTGGGAAAAGGTCAATTAATGGTGATTTGATATTTTCTCTATTACCTGCTCAAGACGTTCAAGAAATGACGTCATGAAGTCGGAAACATAAAATCACAGGAATAATAAACTGATGCTGCTGAGAGGTACTTGGGATTGAATTTCAGTTGTCAGGCAGTTCGATATTATAGTAATTAAGTGATTATCTAATTACATTTCCAGTCATTACCTTGTGTTTGCTAAAGCAGCCAACACCCGCTCGTGGTGTAGTTTTTTAGTACGCTAGCTTAGTGTTCTAAAAACCACGTGTTTGGATTCGAGGCAAGACATGATATCCTGTGCTATTTAGAGTTGCCCGCCCTCATCCTAGATTAACGAGCATAAAATGGGACGTTAATATGTTATAAGTAAAAACAAAGAGCTTAACTTTTCATCTTTACCTTCGGTTATTGTCCAAAGCGAAATTTTCACTCAGTATTTTTGTTTTATTTAACCATAATTAAATTTAGCTCAATTTATAGTATTATTCGTAATATGGATATAAGCGGCACGTGCTGGCTCTTTTCATTATGACATCTATAAATATTTCCTACAATTTTTCTTCTAATTTTTTCGTGAAAACCTAACAAAAAAATTTGTTTGAAGAGACGTCAGGCTTCGTAGTTAAAAGAAGAGCTTGGCATTTATCTTTCATCTGAAGAGTTTAATTAAGTCATTGAGAGCAGCGAGTTAATTAAACGGAGACATGTAAAACCGACGAGGGTAGCAACATTACGCCTGTCTGTACGGCCTGGGTAATCTGAGTACAGCTTTTGAAGTAATTACGTCTAGTAAGCCAGTAGTCATTACCGAAGTCCTGTTATGAGATTGCCGTCTCCCGGTTATAACTACAACATTACTGCTTATTTTTAAATCTTTTAATGCTGGTTATTTGAAAGGCGGGTAAGTAAAATTCATATGCGATAAGAATTATCTATCATTTCTAATGAGCACAAATTAGTTTTTTTTATTTTATTTTAATCGAAGATCTGAACTCATATTAAACCAGCGCATTTAGTTCTGTAACACTGCTACTAGCATGAAAAAGTAAATATTTTGTAACCGACTGAAATACAGATAAATTTTTTGCTTATTAATTCTCATTTTTATATTTTCGGTTAATTGGATTGGAATATATGGGTTCAGCTAGACTTAAAATATTCTTAAAGACGTTACATGCGCCCATGTGTTTCACTCTGGGTAATAACTAATCACTCCTTACATTATAATTATGAGCATAGGCCTAACCAGCCACATCATGGAGGTTGACTGACCTGCAGATTCATGACAGAATATTCTGTCTCCAATCTCATCGTCAGAAGTTCTCCACGCTCATAATGTAACTATAGTATCAATGGTTCGAGCCAAACCCTGCCCCTCTCCCCTCTTTCTTTATACCAAAAAAAAAAAATAATTCTTACGTCCGAACTGGCACTTCAAGTAGTACGATGCTCATTGCATTGCAAACATGAAGTCAGGCCACCTTCGTAGTTTCGGTGCATAACCGCATGAAGCAAAGCCAAACCTTTATCTTCGATATAAAATCAACTTTGTTTTTTTATTTTGTACATTACTCTTGCAATCGTTAATATCCGGAGTGAACTTGTGGATGCTCTAATTGTTTTCTGTTTTGCTAGTTTCCTTCCCCGTGTACCAACACCTCTCGCTCATATAAAGCTCATACGTCAATACGACATGTGGAATAAATAGCTAATTGTAGCACCGGAGGTGCGTAGGAAGTGAAAACTGAGAGTCACTTTTTACTATGGTGAAATATTTGGTCTCAGCGGCGCCATGAATATAGCGTTTGATGGTGTGTGGGGCACGGCGCCAGCTAAGCAGTATTATTGTAATGAAGTCCCGCATGTGATGCATCATTGTAATCACAACGCACATTACTAAGGTACAACCATAATAGTCGAACTTGCGGTTCACAATATAAGTCCACAACACTTCGTTCAAAGTGTACACCGTCCATTCGCTGGCATGCGGCCACTTGTCCACAGAATATTACCTTGCACAATACTCACAGTCTCTCCTTCCACTTTATGGGCTGTTCACGGTAAACGGAGCACTGTTTGAATGCCCTGCTTGAGAACTATACTTGTATGCACATTGTGTATTCTTCCATCATATGTGAAATAAACCTTACCATTAGCTCGATCACTTTATTCATGCGTCCGTCAAGTGATACTGTAAAATAAATACAGAAGTCAATTTTTTAAAGATTCGCTTAATCTTACCCTTATAAGCAATGAAAAACGCCCCGAAAGTAAAATAAATAGTTTCAGTAAACTCAAATGATTACCTGACACTTTTAATTCCACATTAAGGTACGAGATTACTTTCCCTCCATTGTTACCAACTTTACTGGGCGTTTACGAGTCAGCGTCTCCGTTAAAGTACATGCAGATAGGAACAGTAACATTTTTCAAAGATTCACTCAGAGAAAGGTTTTGTTGAATCAAACAAGATTTGTTTGTATAGCGGCAATTAAATATTTTGTTGCTAAAATCAAATTAGTAGTATAGAAATGCCGATTCGGGCCCAACCCCCAGTTATCAAAAAAACAAAACAACGGTAAAAAATTTAATTTTCGAGCCATCAGAAAACCATCAGAAAAAAATTACTCTTAATTTTTCTGATCCAAAACATCAAATGACGATTCGGACACAAACGCAAAAAAAAAAAGGCTCAAAAAGTTGCGGTCGGTCAGGTCGTAGTCTATAGAAAAAAAAGTTGCGTTAAACGTTGAGTTTGAGTGCTTCTGTAAAAATACACGTAACAAGTGGTGTTTGGGCGCAGTTGCAAAAAAAGTGCCTTAAATTTTTTTTTAACGTATAAAAAATATTGTATATAGTAAAGACAGATCAGTTACTAAATGTATTAAACGTAACCAAACAATTTTAGAAACTTCCCAAACATTACCAGTTGCGTTAGCCTTTTTCATTGCCATGGTCGTCGTATAATTAGGCATCAGTTGATTTTTATTTGTGCTCATATCTCTATAAAGTTTTAATGGTTATCCAATCATTAAAACATAATTATCCTGACTAAGACAATGTGCTACAACATAATATAATTAAAAATTTCGATACACATCTCCAAAGTCGACATATTAAAGTAGTCGAAACGTTTAATTCATTTCTAAATCTTTCATTGCACTTTCTATTGAAATAATATTCATCTTTACCACATGAAACTTTAATAGTTTTTTAACTATTAAAGTTATTATATATAGTATATGACTACTTCCAACCCAAAAAATATCTATGGTCTCATCTCTAATACCACTGTTCTTTCAGACAAATCAAAGTTAATTAACTTGCCTTTTTCACCCTTAATTTCAACTATTATTTCATTAACTTGATTTGAATGCACTTGAACAAATAACGGATAAGCTGGTTCGTAATAGATCGTGTCGCCAAATCCAAATGTTGTTCTTGTTTTAAAAGTGGTAATTATATTAATTTCTCTATGATTATATTCATCGTGTATTAATGTCACACCATTTACTATATTGCAGTGTATATTTATTGTTTCAAATGGAGCAAATTTTGGAATTGTATCGCCATAATGATCCACATTTGCTTTCGGAGTTTTATTTTCTGCGAAACCCAAAAGTTAACCTATTGAACCCTGTTTTCCAAACTGTAATTTAAGCGTACATTTTACTTTCACTCTGTTATTTTATCCAGCTCGAAAGATATATAATTTTCTTTCCCATCCATTGAATCTACACTAAATGAAAAAAATTGTTTTTTATAGTTTTTTCAAGATCTTTTAAGCTATATGGGCCAACTGGAATATCAATTGCTGATTCCATATTATTCTTACCCACAAAATATAGCTTATTTTTCCCCGAGATAATGTTATTCGTTAGATAAGCAGTATAGAACTGAACTAAAGCCAATGAGTCCCTCTCTATCTCTAAAGGGTAATATAGTCTTTTCTTCAACACTGATTTGTTATCTGTTAGTTTGAATACTTTACTCATTTATTATATTATTAAAAAAATATATTAATAGATGAGCAAGAAAAACATGAAACATGTAGACTGGGATATTAAAATAAGAATACCAGACAAGACTATATCGACAAAACGTCATGAAGAATTATTACCTAATAATATTAGATGTTGATAATGGGTCCTAGTAACTGTGGCAAAACTACACTTATGATAGATAATTTTATATATGCTCAGAGATGGATTGGACTTTGGTACTCTCTATGTGTGTTCAAAAAGTCTGGATCAACCAAAATATATCATTTTAGAGAAAGATATAGATGTAGCATAAAAATTATTTAATTAACCGATAGTATACTTCTTTCCATCAAATGAAGAAATGGTTGATATAATGAATGTCATAAAAAGTCTGTAGTTGTTTTCGATGATATCATACTTGAAAATCAAAATATGGTAATGGATTTTTTAATCGCGGTACACACAAAGATATTGATTGTTCCTATTTAGCCCAGACATACTCAAAATTACCTAAGCAGCTTATAAGAAACAATGCCGATTTTCTTTGCATATTCAAACAAGACAGTATAAATCTCAAACATATTCATAGCGATTTTGTTGGTGGTGATATGACATTTGAGAAATTTAGGGGGACTTGTTGAAAATGTTGGAATAATGAATATAGTTTCGTTACAATAGATATGACTCGTAAGTTAAATAATCGTAAGTACCGTAATAAAATTAAATACTTATTAAATTCTTAGATTATAAGTAAGTTTTGTTTTTAATGGAAATGTTTCCATTAAAAACCAACATAACCTGATTTTTTTTAATGTATTGGTATACCATTACTTTTTCAATAAACACAATTGTACCTTCGGGTACATTGTGGGCTTTTGGTATTTTAAAATATATCATATCATCAGGGAATACTTCAAAAGTTTTATATATGTCAATATTTTTCCATTCATGGTATAAGTTGATAACACTTTTTTTTCTGGTTTTATTATTATTTCAACTATAGTTCCATCTCTCATAAAAAAAATATTTGTCTTGATTACTACCCAAGTAAAATATTTGTTCTTTTGAACTGTATTTTCCAACTAAACGAATAATGTTAATTCTGTTTTTTCTGATAGTACTCTAAATTGACTGCATCCATCGGAACAATGGGATCTCCCACATTTCTTAGTCGTTTTTGTTCGAAATCTATATTATTATCTACTTCCAAGTAAGTTAGATAGGCTTTATCTAATGATCTTTTATTTCATGTCAGTGTGGCTATAAATTCGTTGACCTGTGTGTAGAAACAAAATTATTAGGATTGATCTTCTCAGTAGTTGCGTCATTGTCTGTGTGTTCTTTAATTTTATCTTCAATCCAAGAGCTCATTAATGCATTACCACATATAACCAATGTTTGTTAATAATGAAATAATCTTTGGAAATTTAAAATTATGTAAAAAGTGATTTAGCACAATTACACACAAATGACCACAAGTTAGTTGATTGAAATTTTTTTAATTCTATCATCGTTATAAAAATATTACTTCCAAGATATGCTATTAATTGTCTGGGTGGATTTCCGCCAAATGAATCAAAATAATATTGGTTATTTGCTTTTTTCCAATAGCATACCCAGTGTGTACCAGACTTTGTTGAAACATCTATATTAACAATCCCACATTCATTATCGAGTGGCGTGTTAAGTAGCTCATCGATCATAAATACACCTCGAAAATTTTTAATGTTTAATTTTTTAACCATTTTATCAATATCAAAGTTACTGAGTTGAGTTACTTTTTTTTTAAACATTCTTACCCTCACTTAATTTTCTTCATTCCCTTGCCGT
The DNA here is from genome assembly GCA_029891345.1 of Dryococelus australis. Lineage (NCBI taxonomy): Eukaryota > Metazoa > Arthropoda > Insecta > Phasmatodea > Phasmatidae > Dryococelus > Dryococelus australis. Next base: position 115,315,211 of record CM057001.1, read on the forward strand.
ATTCCTCCATAGCTAGATTATGTCTGCATTGTTCTTCCAATTCTTGGGAGCATTAATTACTGATGTAGCGATAGATGATGCACCACCAGCTAGCTCTCCTAGTGTTCCCAATGCTGCGAAATTTAAGGGTAAAAATTCACCCTTGTGAACTGTCAGACCATTTCCAGTTTTCATTTCTTTGGACATTTTCTTAAGTTGTGGAACAGAAATTGTGATATTCATCTCTTTGTCCTTCTTTAATTTCTTGTTTTTACAATCCAGTTGGTCTTTCGTTAGGAAAGAATCGATATTCAAACCCTTCAACACCTTGTTAGGAACTTGAAATACAATGTTTTTTACTTTCATTTATTATAACAAATATTTTATCATTTCATTTTAATTCCCCAGCCAAGCTTACGTTAAAAATGCATCGCGGATCCAGTAACACCCACCCACAATCTCTCATTGAGATCAGCATCTGAACTAAAAATCTTTTGAATGCTTTCTTTTCTAGTTCTTTGTCAGCTACATGCCTTACAGCTAGATCTTTATGATGATGATAAGCTACATCATGTTCCATTGCAGTCACTTCTAGTGGATTAATGTGTTTATCACCACACTCAATTCTTTATTTTCTGGTACCTGGACCTAAGTACTGATGACCGGGTTCATGCTACTCAAAAGATAGTGAATTTATTATGTCATTGAGTAACCCTTTTCCGTGATGCTCTGACTTACAAAAAGTATGTGGTATTGTGTTTAACATTCGTATCAGGTATGGTATACCTTGTGGATTATTCACAACGAAGACACTAAACTTGCTGTTGAGCATATTCATTATTCCAACTTTTTCATTGTAATTGTTATCATTTCCAGCATTCTCTTAGCCATAAATAAAGAGAAGTCGAGCAATAAGCATTCTAACATCATCCATCCATATGGATTCTTTGGGATAGTCTGTATATTTCTTTATACCTTTCCCTTTTTTAGGCAAGGGACGTTTCTTTTTAATAGAATCGTAAATAGGTTTAACAAAAATTTTCCATTTACTCCCTTTACTCGATTTTGGCATTCCCAAGTTTGGATGATTGTTTTAAAAACTGCGGTTGTATCTACTAGGATACAACTATATTGTTCATAGTTGGTTTGCAGTGTAGTCACTTCCTGTTGCATTCTTACTTGTTAGTATTTTCGTCAAACAATCTGTTCCAGTGTATGTTCGGCCTTTTACAGTAAATTTGTCATTAATCAATGTTACTTCTCTATCACCAATATACAATGTAACTTTATCAGTCTTTAGACCAAAAACATCTTCTTTGCAGTCAAATAAGAAATCGGCCACTTTCTTATCAATAAATGTTGTTTTGTAGTTAGTTAACTGTGAGATATCAGTTTTCAAACAACCCAATGCTTCGTCATAGCGTTCATCATCATTGTCAATGAGTACATTGGTGTCTGTTTTACCAAACAGTTTTCTTTCAAAAGATGCTTCTATTGGTGTCTCTGGGTAGTCTTAAATTCTTAACAGCAAATGGAACAAGTTATTTTATTAAGTTCTTATTCTCATTTGTTACGTGTCCAATATTTTGTCCCAAATATCTTCTATTGCATCTATCAATGGTTGATTGTGTATTTTATTTTTACTATATTCATCTTCGCGAAATTTTCTAAAAGTTTTAAACTTTTCAAATAGCTGTCTTCTTCTTTCTATATTCTTCTCTACATTGTTTACAATTTTTTTGTTGTGTCAATTATTATATAAACAAAAAATGAACACTGATAACTTAAATGTATACTGTCTCAAATGTATGAAAAAAACCTTAAATTCATATGAACTTATAAATAATAACAAAGTAAGAATTAAATGTGTTTGTAGATGTTGTGTTACCAATAACTCGATATTCACTGGTGGGGGTATATAAAACGATATTATAAATGAAATTCATAAACCAATGCGAAAAAACTTCCCCAGAATAACTGGTCTATCTTTTGGCATTGATGATCTTTGGCAAACTGATTTAGTTGAGATGAATTATGGATTTTTAAAATGTATACACAGAATTAACAGAGGGTTTAAATGTATAATAACAGTGATGTATGATTTTTTCCAAATATGCATGGATAATACCAATCAAAGATAAAACTGGTGAAAATGATACGTTAGCATTTAAAACTATTTTGAATGATCGGAACCCATGCATCTACAAACAGACGAAGGGAAAGAATTTTACAAGAAATCATTTAAGACATTAATGACCAATAACAACATGACACACTATTCAACATACTGTGAAAAGGAAGCTAGTGCTGTAGAAATATTTTTAATGGAACATTGAAAGAGAAAATGTGGAAGATATTTACTGTGCAGGGAATCTATAAATGGGTGGCTATATTACCTAAATTAATAAGTGAATACAATAACACTGTTCACAGTACAATCGGAATGAAACCCACCAATGTAAATGCAAAGAATGAAAGTCCTATTATAATCAACATGTATGGAGGAGAAAGAAAAATGGTTATACCAAAGTTTGCAAAAGAAATAAAGTTCGTACAAGTAAAAGAAAAATTTGTTTGAAAAAGGATATACAACAAATTGGTCCACTGAAGTATTTGAGGTGTGTGAAGTATTGCGCACAAACCCCATGACATATAAAATAAAAGATTTAAAAAATGAACTTATTAAAGGTATTTTTTATGAGCCAGAGCTGCTTAAGACCATATATGATAAAGACTACTTAGTGGAAAGAGTTTTGCTAAGGAAAGGAAATAAGCGGCTAATTAAATCATAAGGTTTTGATAGTAGTCATAATTCTTGGATTGATTAGAAAAGTGTAGTTGTTTAAGAAATTTTTTTTCTATATAATAAAGGGATCAACAAAAAATTGAAAGTTATTATCGTCAGTCATTTCCACCAAATGACCAAACAAAAAAATAATTTGAATGAATACAACAAGCACATTGATTTTGATATTCCTTTTTGCGATGCATTTTCACATCCGAATGAAGCTTATGTATACCAACAGTATAAGCAAACTATAAGAGATACAAATGCAGATTATGAAAAAACTTCCAACTATTTATATTTGTGAGAATTTATTCCATTCCAGTTCTCGAGATTAGAGATCTCTAAACATGGTTGTATAATCGAAAGTATTGACAACCCTGGCATCACTTCAACAATGATGCATACATTACTAGGTTCGGAATCAGAATCAGCATACTTTCAAATATCGTGGATATAACTAGGTAAATATGTTAGGAAAGATAAGCATAATGAAATTACCTATCCATTAAGATATTTGTCTGGGTTTATGAGAGATTGTAATGAAGTATTCTGGAAAGGTGGGTACAATATACACATTCTTTTGAAATTCTTATAATGATGTTTCTTTTTACAGAAGACGCCCAAAGAAAGCAGATGGATCTGATGATGAAAATAATAGACCAGATACTGCTAAAATTGTTATTGAGAAATTGAAAATTCTGTGGGCAATTGTTGAATACGATCCTATGTATGGAGATGAAATTAAAGCAAAAAATTCAAACATCCCAAAATTCCAATTGGTTTTAATTATTGGCAATGTCTTGAAAAACCGTTACCTATTAATGCAAACTCATTTCAGTTTGATATAAAATATCAGTTCAATTCAATCCAATTCGATATGCCAGACTTTGTCATTCTTGGTTTTCAGCAAAACAGAAAAGAAGATCCTGGACAATTCACACATGGTTTAATGTTTGACTCTTGTTTTGTCAAAAATATTTCTATTAAGAATGTACGGAATGATGTGTTTCCCAAAGAGAATTGGAATTTAAACATTGATGATAATATTTTTCGATAAGATGTATATTGCTTACAATGATTTTTGAAATTGAAAGACTAAACTAGATACCCCTTATCGTAATAATGAACTGCACTTCAACTCTGAGTCACTTATTGGGCGAAGACTATTGTCTGTTTTTTATTGTTCTTACAGAAAAACAGCTATTGTAAAAGATCGAACTAATCTGAAACTTACAGTTGATTTTAATAAGGCATTATTGGCTACAACTATTTGTAATGTGGCACTAATAAGGCAAAGAAACCTAATTTATGATATTAAAAGTGAATGAATCACCGAAGTCCAATAGTGCACAAACATATATGGTTATTAGTTTTTAATGGATGATTATCCATTGAAAACATTTAGTGTTATAAAATTTTTCATAGTATTACTCTTTTTAAATTTTGTAATTCCCCCATGGTAGTGTATTAATACCATCTTTAAGAATAAATATGTTATAATCTTCGGAATATAATGCTTTTTTTCTCAACTCAATCTTATAGAGTTCATGTTTCTTACTTTTGAGAAGTTTGATACTTTTGTACCATTTTTTTTTTTTTTTTTTTTTTTTTAAGCAAACAAACACTTTTTGTTGTCACCAAAACTAATCTCATTTCTGACTACTGTGTTTTTCACACCCTTTGCTCTTTTCTTTACACCACCTTCCACATTTGTTGCATACATTTTCGATTTCAATCCAATAAATTCTTCCATTATTTTTCCATTACATTCATCTTTCATTTTGCCAATAATCTTTTTGCTAACTAACTGTATACCACAAGGGTTATATTTTTTTTTCGTCTGAAGTATCAAAATGACCAACCATTTCTTTCATGTCACTGTAGAAGTCTGATGTTTTTATAAAATAGATGTGTGATTCAGTATCTTGGTAGCACAGTTCAATATTTTTCGCATACTTTGGTTTCATTATATTATAGTGAAAATCGTACATTAAGACTTTCGATTCATCAAGTATACTCATTCCAACATAAATGGGTTTGTTAAAGCACAGTTTTGTTTTTTTATAATCATAAGAACTGCAACCAAAGAGTTTGTATATATAGTCCTATTTTTAAAGTTTGGTTTAGCTACTATGTTATCCATTTGCTTAGAACTTGTGCACAACCATATATCCACTCTGTTTCTAATATTTTCCATTGTTTTTCCTAAAACAGAATTGTTCATTAATTTGTAGAAATTCTTTTCAAAGTAATTTGTAGACTTTTTTCGCATATTTGTGTTTAGATCAATATAGGACTTGAGCCAATCTGATTGATCAAACTCCAGAACTCTATGGATCTTTTTCAACTTCATTCCGAGAGGTAGATATTGCTTAAGATTTACATAGTGCAATACATATTGTTTTTTATCAGACAGAGTAGTTAAGAGTTTGGGATTTTTTGAAGCTTCTGGTATTTTATTCTCTGGTGCCAATGGCAGGTCTTTGTGGATACCGTGTAGTTCATGTGGGTATTCCAAATAAACTTCCAATATATAACCTTTTATAGAATCATCTCGTATTTTTGTTGCATCTATATTTGTATTTCTCCATTTAAACCCACCATAGAGTAAATACTGGCTCATAGCCCATCCATATAAGTTATTGGCATCCAGATATGTAAGATAAAAGATTTCCTTTGTACTATCATAAGCATTAATATATTTATTATTTGCTTTAGCATATCGCTTACAACATTGTGAAATTCCACCAGGAACACCTTTTTCTATCATCAAAATCATGTCGTAATCTGTTAACAATTCCAGTTCTATCTTAGTATGTTCGAGCATAGCATCCCACGTTAACCCTGGGACTGTGAAATATTATGCTGGATCTAGTTGATATGTTTTTAGACATACATCTCTAAAATTTTCCATTATATCAGACAATATCAATACATCAGATTTGTTATAGAGTTCTGTGTACTCTCTTAGAGATTTCATGTTGAATTTTTCCCACACCTTTTTCGCAAATTTGTAATCTTCGTCTGTAATGTCACATTTATTGAATTTGTTGTAAAATGCATCTTTGGATGGAAGTGATGTCTCACAAAATTTTTCAGCACTATCCACGTAGTTATATAGATAAACACCTTTTCTTGCAACAAAGTCAAGAAGTTCATTGGAAAAATGCTTACACGTTTCTCGGAATTGGCTTCTGGAAAGGTTGCTAGAGGGTTTATCGATACTACTAGCAATAAATTTAAATGAGTCACTAAATTTAAGATTTACACTTTCACATACATGTTTCGGAAAAGAAATATTATTTCTTTGTTGTTGGGAATTAGATCAATTTTATTTTCATCGATGCCAAGATCTCTTATGAATAAATGTGTGTCATAACCAGATAGATTGTGTATAAAACTGGAACAAAACATGGATTTCTATACGATAAGTTACAATTTCTGTGTGCAGCTCCCCTAAATTTCCCTGTAAGATGATCATGATCTCTCACAGAATCACATTTCAAAGGCTTTTCACATATATGACACTGGGTAGCTGTATCATAAACAATTTGTTCTTTCTGAGTTAGTGAAAGCATTGGTTTTTCATTTGTGTATATATCACCAATATACTTTGCTTCTTCCATAACGATCACATTAGACGCATCATATCCTTCATAATTTACTGGTGGTTTATAGTAATCATGTTCGTATTCTAGATATAGTAACAGAAGCTAATAGGCTCGTTTTTTTTTGTATGGTTTCGTGTAGGATCTGTCGGGGTTTGGTTGGCAAGTTTTGATTTTAGTCAACAAACATTCAAAATAAATATATATCACAAACAGAACTCTCAAAAAATGATTTTGTTTTTTAAATCTTAATATGTAATTTTTTCCTTTATGTGGTAGTTCAGCTCTAACACCATCGTGATCTCGGCAGTCTTGTTCTTGATCTTTTAGCATACTTACAGGGTAGAAATGTTGCAAACATCGATCGCATATATATTTTGTGACCATTATTTGTTACTTGTGATGCTATAAGTCTCGAAACACTTATTATCCAGCAGTAGTGGTCGTCCTTTTCATATTTGATATAGAGTAGGTTAATGTGCTTATCCATCTTATTTTTTGTTGTTTTGTATGGACAAATTATATATTTCTTACCACCATCTTTTTCTTTGTATGCATATACATTAATATAAATTCCACTTCTTTTCTCAAAGGTTGGTGTGCTATCCAATTTCAATGGAAACTCCAAACCCTTTAGTGTATCAAACTCATGTTCGTAAGCTATGCATTTATTCACTCTTTGGGGGTCTCTTTGTACTTGATGCAATGCAGATAGAGCAGACCACAAATAACATTTTTGATCATTATTCTTAACATTAATTACCGCCTGCTTATCTTTGATTTTTTTCTGGGAGATCCTCATAAGAACTGCCCTTGAATGGTACATATTTAATTTATTTGCACTTCTAGTTTAAATATTCTGTTGAGTATCCATTGAGATACCTTTGCTTCGAAAGCCCCCATCTCAGCTATGATTTTCGATATACTGTTGGCATAATATTCTTCCAGATTAGTCACTTTCAGTATAATTTTGTTCTTTTTTTTTAAGGAGCTTTCTACATATTCAATATTCCCACCAATTCCCCTTTTGTGCTGAGTGAAGCGTTCCATGTTCACTTTGAGTGATTTTGATTGTTTATTAATTAGTCCCATGACAGTTTCTTTTACATCGTTTAGGAAATGATTTGGGTCTTTGTATGCATTCACATTCTGTACAGCATAAGTCTTGATCCTACTTTGAAATGCTGTTTCGATTTCTTCTACACTGAATCTGAGTGTGCACTTATGAATTTTACTTTTCAAGTGTCTTCTTATGAGAGACGGTTTGAAATAGTGACTACACGTTTCACATATCACTTGTTTCTCTCGTGGGAACTTCTGTTTTGATATTAAATGTTGTGATATTTTAAAAAATTTCCTATGCATTTGTTGGTTCATGTGACTTATTATGTATTGGTGTAAGACCTTTGTGCAATCTACTTTTAAGATGACTTCTTATGAGAGATGGTTTGTAGAAGTGATTACAAGTTTCACGCTTGACATACTTCTCATAAGGTTTCTTCTTCTTTCTTTTCACAAAAATATTTTCTTAAATTTATGTTCTTTCCAAACATTACCAGTTACGTTAACATTTTTCATTGCCATGGTCGTCATCATATTCGACATCAGTTGATTTTTATTTGCGTCCATTTATTATATATAATATTTTTTCCTTTTTACATATTCAAATTTTTGAGTCACTTTTCTTTGCAACTGCACCTAAACGCAACTTTTTAAGCGTATTTTTGCAGATGCACTCAAACGCAAAGTTTATCGCAACTTTTTTTCTAATGACTACGATCTAACCAAACGCAACTTTTTGAGTCACTTTTTTGCGGTTGTGCTCAAACACACCTTTTTAATCCATTTTTTTTGCAACTGCTCCCAAACGAACCTTTTTAGTCACTTTTATGCAACTGCTCCCAAACGCAACTTTTTGAGCTACTTTTTTGCAACTGCTCCCAAACGCAACTTTTTTAAACCACTTTTATGCGTTTGTGCCCAAATAAGCATTTCTATACTAAAATTATTTTGTTACTCTCATTTGTGTGCCCCAAACTGTGATATTTTTTTGGTGCACCTACAGATTTGTTTGGCTTCACGTACATTTAACAGTTTGGGCCAATATAAAAGATTTACAAGTTTGACCGAGTTTCGATTCTAGATCACCTGCGACCGAGCGATACGTCTTAGTAATCACATGTGACAACTGATTATGTCGGAAAGCTTTTAAATAGATATACTGAACATATTGGGCAACGTGTGCAAACAAATATTTCAATTTTAACAGCTTCACTTGTCAGTTTCTTGTTGCATTGTATTATTAATTTGTTTATACGATCGTAAGCATCAATAGATGCACTAACAAACACGGTTCCTATCCTAATTGTTACTAAAATACAAACTAACTCTCAAGCTGTATTTTCGAACGAAGGCAGACAAATGAGTCGCCAAACAAATACATACAGTTGATTCAACAAAATATTTAGCTGACAGTATAATTTTTTTTGCCCAACAAAGAGAGTTTGTGTATTCAAATATATACATTGTTAGACGAACAAAAGTAAATTTGTTTCTTTCAAGTTTTGTTTGTTCAACACTATATTTTGTTAGGGCAACTAAGCATATATTTGGCCCTATACAAACAACTATTTTGTTCGATTTTCTCTCAGTGTTGATTTCAAAAGAGCTCACTTTACTGTGAACAGCCCAAGTAATCTCGACATGAAGTTTTGCAACCATATCTTCAATGTTATTTGGTGTAACCGCGTAAACAAGTTCTTTAATGTGGCGCCACTGGAAAATTTCTAAGAGATTGAGGCTTTGCGCAACCTCCACACGTGTATTTGCAAGTGGCGTCAACTTCAGCATTCAACAGCTGCTTTGAGGTAGCGGTTAATCCGCACATCATCAAACGCTAAATTCACGAGGTCGCTGCTACCGAACGGGCAACCACGATAGAAAATGATCTGTTTATTTTATCCATGGTTTTACAAACCACCTTTTCGTACACGTTATATTTGATATTCAGTAGGAAGGACAAACAGTTGCCCTGAACTATATAAAAAGTTAAATAACCATTATATTATTAGTTGAGCATGATATTTCCCCGCTAAATATTGAGACCAACATTTCAGATCGTCTTCCCAACTTGAACGGAATGTATTCGTGAAAAATGAAAATAGTTTAAAGAGTAGTCATATATAAAAGAGAAAACTTAAAATAATGTGAAGCATTGCAATGTTAAGTTCAATGTAAAGTGAGAGATACCAGTTAGTGTATGGTCCACCGCTCCTTGATATTGACCACATTGTTAGAGAGTGTTGAAAATTTATAGTTTTACGACTCACAATAATATCATGTCAGGATTTGTTTCGTCGTCAGATTAACAAATAATGAAGTTCTGAGGCTGTGACTATGTGACATAATGTGTCGCGCGCAACTAGTCTCTGAAACGACGGAGATTTCAGCCATGGATTACACGACAACTAGGCGAAGAGATTATGGCAGTCGCTAGTTTGACGAGGTGTTTAACTAAGTATAGCCTACCCGTGGAATCACTGCACTTTTCTCAATCAAAAAATCTTGTGAAATACGACATTTTACAGGCAAGCTTTTTTCACAACTGACTGATCAAGTGCACTCGTCCGCATGTAAATACAGACTGCAGTCTACCCACACTCGTACCTAAGGACCGGCCTCGTCGATACACCACGTGCCATCTATCGTGCATTAGTGAAGCGTATGATCCTCACGCCCCATTGTGCTACAGGGCATGCTGGTCGACTCATGGCGTCGGAGTTAGCATGCAACTGATACTCTTCAGGAACTGAGTTCGATCCCCCAACTCAGGCAAGGATGTCTATCCTGGTTGGCAAGCTTCAAGGTAATGTTAGTACTTTATCTTACGGCATTAAACGTACTGCCTTCTTCGACAACGCCCACGCCATTGCATATTCTACTATTATAGACGTCCCAACGTTCGCCAGAGGAGTTTCTGGACCGGGGTTACATATCTCAAATGGATGCTGTTGTCCTTTTCCATCATCCCTGAAAGTTCGTAGCATCACCCCGGATACACCTTGGAAAATATATAGTCAATAGTCTTGGGAAATCATATTGTATATTTTGTATGAAATCTATATTGTAAGCATGTCTTTTGAAATAACCTGTAAACTTTAACAGAAGTGTGAATGACTTGTTGAGAAATCTTGGTAAGTGAGATCCGCATTTAAATGTTAAAAATCGTTACAAGAGTAGTTGTTTATTTAGAGTAATTTTCTTTTTCCTTTGAAAACCTTGTAAACCACACGGAATCAAATGAATTTTCCACGTTATTGTAACCCTGGAGTTAATGCTTCCAATCCCTTCCTTAGTCAGGTTTATTGGTGTCGAGTCGGGGGTTGATATGGGGGGGGGGGGGATTAGCAAATGTTGGGTTGGAAGGTTGTGGTGAATCCTGAGTTAGGGGACACTCCACCTCAAGCCCTATCACGTCATCGATGGTATAGGCCGTTCACGGTAAAGTGAGCACTTTTTGAAGTTGTTTCATCAGACATAATAACAAAGAAATGCATTTCATTGGGGCTACTGACTTTTGGTTTTGGGTATGGTGAATGTATAAACTGTGTTCATATCTCAGATGGGTTTACGTTAACAAGTGGTGGAAGGATATAAATTGGCTTCAAACGTGCTCACTTTACCGTGAACGGCTTATAGTCGTATTGGAATAAAAGCAGTTCAGTTATGGGTGGGAGGAGGGGGGTGATGGTGGCCGAGCGGTTAGCCTGCTCGCCACCGAAGCAAACCGGGTTCAATCCCGGCCGGGTCACTCTCGGATTTTCGCATGTAGGAATCGTGCCGGACGATGTCGCTGGTCGGTGGCTTTTCTCGGGGATCTCCCGTTTCTCCCGCCCTTTCATTCCGGCGCTGATCCATACTCGCCTCAATCACCCTCATCGGTTCTCAAGACCTCGCTCTTAAGAGCCACCCAAATCTCTTCACTCACTCATTCAATCGCCGTTGGGACGCGGTACCTGGAGGGTCATACTAATTAATCAAGAACGGAAGTTTTTGCTCAAAAACGCTGTTTTTGGAGGGCCGCTTGGGACACACAGTTTAAAATTGGGGTAGGGGGGACACGACTCTCCCTCACTGATTCCACATCCTTCCTTTTTCAACCCCCCCCCCCCCCCCGACAAAGTGGCCACCCCTCCCCTGGGAGGAGTTAGAGGACAAGGGGTGTATGTTTTTCATTTTGTGGGATTGTAGTGCGTCCCATTTTTCGCCTTTTTGAGCCTCTTTATGGCGAAGCCAGTATGGGCAAATGATAGTAGGCCCGTCCCATGGGCAGTTAGGCCCTTCGCAGGGCTTACGCCTTAGGTCTTAAGTCTTACGTCTTAAGATTTACGTATTAAGTCTTAAATCGTACTTTCACCATAATTGCTACAGCATATCGCGATGTGCGTGCGAGCACGTGCTGAAGTTCCCAGACGACCCTGGTATATTTTAACACGGAATCCGTGGTGCGAGATGTCAGCAGGCCCAGGCGCGGGCGGTATAATTACTAACAAATACAGGCAGGCAGGCAGGGGTAGCGTGCACAAAGGGGCAGGTGCATTATGAAGGGGCGAGATAGCGGCATTGTGGAAGCCGCGCCTGCACAATAAGTAACCCCAGCCGGGGGCTTTGTGAACGGCGTCGGCCAAACAACCTGTTGTGCGCTCGCCGCTGTCTCATTCACCGTGCGACAATGGACGAGCAGAGCGACGCAGCTCCAGGCTGCTTGTTTTGCGCCGGCAAGGAGGGGCTCGCCCGAGCTTTCACCTGGCCCTCTGCCGGCGTCCGGCCGTTTGTCAGGCACGTTGACGGAACACGTGGGTAGAGTGCGCACTCGATTGCTCACCTGCCCACACAAATATGCTCCATTCACGATCATTTCCAACTTTTCCGAGGCACTGTTAAAGTTCTACTTCCGGAATATTTCTCCGCCTCATGCTAACAAAGCTTAACAGAGACTAAAAAATCACAGGAAAGGGACGACACAACGCGTTCGTGCGCACTCAGTGTAATAATAGTTTGCATAACAACTATTTAAATTATATTACTAGATTTTACCAACACAGCTATTTTATATATGTTTTAGTTCATATTAATCTTCTTTATTTATAAAATCTTTTCTGCTTCACTAAACCGCATCATCGCTGAGAAACCACTGGACCAAATGAGACCATATTCACACCATATGTTATTGAGGTTTGGAGTAAGGTTTTTAGTTATGTTTCATTCCGATAGTTGGCGCTGGAGTCTAATTTCTATATCTATGGGTCGATTTCGCTCATACTTGCAGGAAATGTTTATTGATCTAAAAGAGAAAAATGCCAGCGGTACCACGGCCAAACAAAATAGAAAGTGAAGAGGCGGAACAACGTTCGCCGGCATCAGCTGGTTTTAAATAAATTATAACCATTTATTCATCAAATGTGACGGAAACTTCAGTTTATACAAAAATAAGAAATTTTAATCTTACCACAAGTATAAAATGTTAACAAACATAAGTGTCATACATAATAAGATCTGTCAAATGTTTGATTCAAAAAGTGTGAAGAAACCATAAATAAATTATACAAAAAATATGTAATGCCCAGTACAACAGTTCAAAAACTGGCGTGCCTGTTGCAAAGTGCTCCTAAAGTGGGGCATTTTGCAGCAATGGAATGTGCACGTTAAAATATCACCTTAATTTTAATTTTCAGGCTACAAATCGTCACTGCCATTGTCTGTTCTGTCGACACACACACACACACACACACAATATGAATTGTTATCACCACATGACCAATGTGACAACATTTTGCACATTACAGCCCGTAAACATTCCTAGCAGATGGACTAACGTAAATATTCGCGGACACACAAATCAGTAAACAATGAAAATCAATAGTTTATAATTTAGGGTGCAATATAATACTCCTGAATAAACAATAATAATACGTAGACGATTGCTTTATGAAAAATTTATTATTATTATTGTCAGATTAGTTAAGTAAGTTAAATTTATAAAAATTAATGCTGTGTAAAAATAAAAACTAATAACAAAAATTACATTGTTGGGAAGTAGGCTAACGTGTGAGATAGAAGACAACAAAAATAGTTACTGTTGTGCAGAAGCATGTAAAATAGAGGGAATATAGGCGTCATGGGACTGGTTCATTTTCTGTGATGACTTAAAAATTATAAATTAATATGTAAAATGAAATTTAAAAAGTAGTCTAAGAGCATTAGCAGACCTTCAATAAAATTAGTGAAAGCAAAATATTCCAAAGTATTTATAAAGGCACTGCAATGGACATGTTGCAGCATGTCTGGAGCAAGTTGCAACAACTTGTTCCAAAGTGTCTCCCCGTGTACTCATGGAGATAATCGAGTCACTCCACACACGACTGAACACTAACCTAAAACTCATTCCGTGCATATATACAGAGATATATGTGATACTACCCAACCACATTGTTTGGCCTACGCTTTATAAGTACGACAGTTCAATAAAAGGATTTTTTTTTAAATCTAAAAATGTGTTTACCAGTAGCAAAAATTGATTTTCCCGTGCAACGCAAAGCACAGCAAACAACGTCATCAACGACCATTCACCAACTGACGTGCCCTATTAGTACATTGTTTCACCGCAGCGTTGCGCCACGTGTCCCTACACACGCAGAGAAAAGTGAATTGTTGCAACCTTCCCCAGCTGCAACTATAGATTCCTCCTCTTCATGTCAAAAAGAAAAAAAAATTACGTAGCAACTGTTGACAATCTTCAAATAGTTGATTATTTTTCAGAAATATAATTCGGCTTAAAACTAATGTATAGTATTAAAACTTTGGCGTCAGATGAGATTCTAAATCACCTTTCGTACTGACATAAACTTTTATACTATTAACTTATCACAAAAAATGGTTACTAAATAGCTAAAGTAATTTGTGTTTGTGACATCAAATGCAGAGTTTTCGTAATGAGGCTGTATTCCAAATAGCCTGCGCTCACACTCGCTCGAGCTCTCGCACTTACACTCCCTCCTTATGGAACTATCGGCCCTCCCACTTTTCAAAATAATCGATACGTTCTGCAATCGATTGTTGTTCTGCATAAACAAAATAATATTTACTTAAAAAAAAACAATTTATACATTAATATTTACAATTCAATTAACAATGGATCGGCTCTCAACACCTTGCAAGAGCCGTCCAAATCTCTTCACTCCAATTAACAATTGATTGATTAGTAGGGACGATGAATGGTTCGATAGTAATGTATGAAGAGAGTCAGGTATAAATTTGACCTGAAATAAACAGTTTGAGCTCAGAATTTTAGGACCGTTTAATGTAAAATTATGAATTAATAATTTCCGAATGTATACACATATTAAATATTTACTAAAAACACTTACACTGAAAGAATACTTGTTCCTGTACGATTCCACTGTTTTCAGTAATGTATTCTTGCTTTATAAATTCGTAAATTGTAATGCGTAACTCAAAATAGGCCTATAATATATATGTTTACGAAAGTCACACGGGAGGAGAATGAAGTTAAGGCTTTTTATTAATTTTTCCTGCTTTTAGAAAACAAACAAAAGAACTGTGGTTGTAGCGAGCACGGATAGCGAGCATGCATGTGCACACACTCGTAAACAAACACTCGCTCTCGATAAACATTTGGAACAGCACCCTCAGATGTCACTGACGAGTGCAAGTGCACGAGAGAGCGCATCTCTTGCTGTTTGAAACACGGCCTCAGTATTCTGTGTGAAGAGCACAAAATAACAAAAAAAATTCACTTACGAGGTTTCGCATCTTCACTGACTGTAGCACCATAGCTCACGTATGTTAGCAAACGTGTGTGCCAACCAAGAGTGCAGCACGTGAGGTTCTGAGAGTTCCGTTGACAACACATCTGGTCAGAGGTGGTAGCCCGTAACAGGTTACTGTGCAGCTGACATGCTGACCATTATGCATATTGCCTTTACGGGATGACTACCAAGCCGGAGATGAAAAATCACCCCCGGCCAACCTTGAATATCCCTACGCATTTAGGTAAGTGTGCCTGGTCCATAGTTCAATCTTCTTAAGACTGACGCAGAGAGAGTCTCGTGTCCTCCACGGGCGCATCTACTAAGTCTAGCACACCCAGAAGAGAAATTTGTAAAACTCCCCTTTTTGTATACCTTGTCCACAGTAAAGTGAACACTTTTGATAGAAATCTTTAAAAAAAAATAATATATCGCTGCCCGTTAACTGTATATATGCTACAGTACACACTGGCATCTGGCCTCCTAGTTAAGTTGGTGGCGAATTTATAAAAATATCGTTTTTCATACTTGAAGTTGTATTGTGAATGTGATGTTTCAATTTAAAGTAAATAATTTTATTAAATTTAATGCAAATTCCAACCCGACATCTTGCCATACTCTGGAAATACAGTTTTGTATCGTGTTTTTTTTTTTTTTTTTGGAATGACAGAGCACAGAACATTGCCTAGTGCATTGTCTGAGGTCAGTGTTCCTTGATTACTGTTGATATCGTAATCTTTGTAATAGTTCGTAAGAAATAATCTCGCGTTTCGCCTCGACAGTTAGCTGCTAAAAATTAATAAATGTAGCTAAGCTGTGGCTGTTCGATCAAGTTTGGGAAGCTGTTTTTTAAGATATGTCGTGCGGGAAATTTCAATACACATTCTGAAATAGAAGCATTCACGAAAAAACGACAAATCCAAGATGGCAGGTGGGAACCCGCCTTAAGGTTTCTTTTTTCTAATTCATACTGAGTGTGAACTTGCACATTAGTAAAACGTTTTCATTCCCACGGTTTCGCTTGGATGGAGCATGGACAAAGCAATCAGGCTCATGGCAGTGTTAATATTTACGTGCGACGGAATAATATACAACTAAGCAAGAAAGTAGATCCCAAGCAGGGTTTCCAAAAGTGCTCAGCAATTTCAGTGAACAGCTGTCTCTCCAGGCGTGAAAAGGAAATCGCGAAGACGTCTTGGCTTTGAACTCCGCTCTCACACCCCACGGCCTCTTTGCTGGCGTTTCTGCAGGAGCACGTCTTATAAAAGAGCAAGAAGCGAGATCTTGATCGAAACATGATGCTCCGGGGCTCGGCAAGCGAACAAAGGCCTGCTGGTAATGGCATTCGCTTAAAATCATGGGCCCGCGCATGCGCTACACATAGCTTCTGAGACGATGCCTCCAGCACATTGCTGCTCCTGTCTTGCAAGTTCGTGCCAGAGAATTCTACTTTCATAATACAACTGTGTTTTTTTTTTCTTTTCGTGACGTTCAAACAGACTCTTGTAGGAGTGACTTCAAAGGACGATTGTCTTCGCTTCGCATACCCTCTGACTCCTAATCAGTGATATCAATCAGTGAAATAACTGCTGACTGGCGAATAAAAAATAATTAACTGGGAACAAGTGATTTATAGTAAGTAGTGACATTCTTGATACTCAGTGTGAAATAACAAATAAATCAGTGAAATTCAACCACTATATTAATAAGTTATCTGGCCCTGATTATCAGTTGCTCAATTCTCACTGTTTTCACTGATATGATTCAATTCTAACAGATTCAAGTTTAGTAATTTTCGTTGTATTTTGACCAATAGTAGTTTGGGTACTGTTTTGCCAGCATTATTTTCGTAACACTACTAAATTAGAGCAAATCTTACAGTACGTTAGTGCAAAATGTGTTAACCTTCTCTGCCCCCGTCTCGACACGATGGAAGACATGCTGAGCATGAAAGATATTTATGTCCTGCACTGTACACAACAAGGAATCAGTGACTATGGCGATTCCAGTATTTCCCTTGCGATTAATATTATTTCTTGAATTCTCTGCGCCTCTTATCTGTGAATGACTAATGCTGACGTCAGCAGTAGTACGTTCTTCATTGGTAGCGAGAAGCACGCCCAACCAAAGTATATTGCACTTCAAAATATTGAAACAATGAAACACTTCACTCTAAGAAATTATTTGTAAACTTATCATTTCAGTGTATAGTTACAGTGGCAAATCGCGAATGGTAATATATTTCCCATGCATGCATGGTAACATTCCTACAGTTGGTCGGGAAAGAGTATAATGTGTTGGTAAGTTCCCAACTTTCTATACTAGTGACACTAATCACTCCCATATTTTCAGCCTGATACATAGTACTATTACCATACACTGTATAGATTAAAAACTTCCATCACAGTTTAGGAAGTTTATCAAAAATTCGTTTACAATGGTGACCTCATAAATTAATTCGGGACTGAATAGGTTAACTGACAAGTGCTGTAGACTCCAATGTTATTACGAACGTGGAGATACATAAACTATTTTATACGTTTAATAAAATAATGTGCTACGAAGTCAGTATTTTACTTGTAGCTATACAAGAAAAGCTTTGGCAACTAACTGCCAAAGAATTGTAGAACGTTTGTTGAGCCTTGAAAGGGAATTATTTATTAATATTCCAGGATTCTGTTAACGGCATTGTCTCGGCATACTGACGCACTTGACAAATCAACCCTCAAGCCCTCAAGGTCACTGCCTACCAGTTGGCAGCTGTGAAATTGAAATAGGAATTCCCTTTCCGAGGTAATTTCACCTCAGTACGTTAGTTTTAATAACAGACGCTTCAAACAAAATATATTCTTCACGAATTTTTTAGAACTTGCCTATAGCGGAGATGTTTCTATAACATGCATATTTGCAAGGAATTTTTAAAATTTATGTTTTATAAAATAATACATACTGCCTATCTATATTCAAAATGTACGCTCGTAGGGATATTCACCTAACAATTCGCGAAGTACACATTTTGTTTGAAACGCCGATTTTTAATTCCAACGCACTGAGGCGAAATTCCCTTAACACGAGATTTCCTATTTAAACTTCGTAGCTGCCAGTCGGTGCCCTTAAACCTCTCCTATTTTAGGAAATTCGACCTTCAAGTGTAATTTTTACGAATATGCATATTTTATTCTAGTCTGAACCACAGTTTTGGTGTTAAACAATAGCAAACATTGCATTACTGCTGTCATTTGTTAACAACATTCAATACCTTAAGTCAATCTAATGTCAATAGGCGTACCTGTCGAATCATCTTTTCACTACGCACTGCCAAATAAAGTTGGGGAAATATGACTGTTGCAGAATATGTTGTAATGCTAACCGGTATATAATGTATAATGAACGCAGAACCATTTTCGGACAAGGTTGTTTTGCAGCCATAACTTAACTAAGCCAATTAAAATATTATTTTATACGGAAAATAAATTATTCACTTCGGATGGTGTTGTGGACGAGCTATTTGCTGTCGGCAGTTCACGAAAGACGTGACGTCGCTTGCGTTGACCTAGTGAGGTCGGATGATAAATGAAAATCTATGGTGATCGTTTTTTGAGAAACATATATGTCCATTATTCACCTCACGCACATCTTTAAGTAGTCATTGGTGCACTGAAGAGGCCTTGTACATTTTAACATCAGTTGAAGCAAGCGCGAATGCAGGATATTTCCAACAGCAGTTTGGAAGATGTTTCAGTGGTAACCAAAAACGATTACACTTGGGTACAAACAAACCATTGACGCTGCAGATCCCAAACTTCCCATTTAATAAGTGTTTTGGCATGTGGTGTCTGTTGGCGTTCGGCTTTGGAATTCTGTGTGATGTTCCAAAATGTAGTACGTATATAGGTACTGAGTGTCTCCCATTAAGGCTTTATCTGACATGCCGGTATTTCTAACGACATATTCTAATATATTGAGGATTTTATTATTTCAAAGAAAGCTTCAATACTTCTTGTAGTAATAGGGAAATCAAAATTAGTAGTAATCGCAGGTATAAGTGGTTCATGGTAAAATGAGCTCTTCTAAAAGCCCTGCTTAAGATCTACTTGTATGCACGTTGTGTATTATTCCGCCCTATGTAAAATTAACATTGTCATTGGCCTCATAACTTTGTTCGTGCGTCGGTCAGGTGAAAATGTGGAACTATTAGAAAAGTAATTATGTTACAAATCAATTAACACATAGATGCGCTAAAAAGTGAGAAAGCTAAAGAAATAATTTTAAGGTATAAAAATGGTTACAGAACACTTTTTATTTGGCGTTAAGATATGGATCTACTGTTTCCCCAGCGTTACCAACTCCACTGGGCGCATGCCACTTACTGTGCCTGTTAAAATATATACAGGCAGTAGCTGCGACTTTTTTCTAAGGTTGATTTCAAAAGTGCTCACTTTATCGTGAACAGTCTTTAGGTGTACGTGCAGCCTGAGAAGTAATTAGTAGATTTTCATTTAGGTCAGTGGAACAATTTTCACCAATAGGAAACCTATTTCTCAATTTAATTTGTTATTCAGTTGCTCAAAACGACGTGCATCATAAGAAATTTAAGTGCTTTGGAGGACGAAATTCACTGCATTTTCCCTATTAAACTACTTATTTCGTATTTCAAGTCACTAAAACGAGACACGGAAAATCGCCCACTAACATTTTTATTAGCTCATAATTTGTACAATATCTTCGTGATGTACCGTGAATAATATTAAACCTACGAGATTACGTCCGATTTCCAGTATTTCTGTGTGTCTGTAAGTGTTGTGAACATTAACGTTAAATCTTTTCCCGGTTCTCATTACAGAAACCCAATAAAAAGTAATGAACCACAATATTTTTAGTGCTTTGGCTTCCAAATTAAATTGTGAATTATTTCCCTGTTAATGCGCTTGGATTAGTCACCATTATAAAGGCATTTTTTTAATTTATACTACTGGTTGTAAATTTCCATAAAAGTAAAATCTCTCCTCTAAATCATGTTTAACCTACCTTAGAAAGAAATTTCGACTTGCGCAGTCGGTACAGTCAAGGGAAGGTGGATCATGCCGTTGTGAGAATTTATTTTAAAATTGTTTACTGGAAGGTAATGTGGGCATCAGCATAGCGCGTTCTGAACCATTATAGAAGGAAGTGAAATTATAAAACATTTTCTGCATGTTTAGGGGAATATTTTCCTGCTCCGGCACATGGTAGCTCAGTCATTGTAAGTCCGTAAATTTCTTAAATTCTATCTATGGAATTATGAAACGTACTGATGAGTCTAAACCGTTGCGAAATGAACTCGCGGAATTCACGTCGTACCTCTAGCAATAGTAGGTGCTAGCATGTGGCGCCATCATGCGATCAGCCAAATAACTTCGGCTAGTCATCGTTCCTTCTCTTCCCCCTTCAACAGCCAATCAGAGCGCTCCTCGCCGCTTCAGCGTTATCCGCGTCATCTGCGCAGAACAGTGTTGCCAACGCATTCGATTCTCCCCTAGATTTGCTGGATTTTAACTCCCTCTATGAGGGCAAAACTATTATTCAGTGATGAATGTGATAATTTAGTGTTAATTATTTTTTAATTGTGGGTGGACAGTGGTGGACAGTTTTCTGTAAAATTAAAAATCCTTGGAGCAACTACATCTTGCATATTTATATTTTATTTTAATTTATATCTCAGGGGTCTCCCTAGTTAACGAACAGTTCATTTCGCTTCTGAGGAACTAAACCTCGGTCACAATATCCAGTCGCTGTCTTATCTGAACCCCCAGCCGCGCGGCGTGAAACAGATATTTAAAAGATCCCGTCCCGAAAGGGCTGGGAACAAGCATCGCCGCTGTTTCGCTAACTTGGCGGCGTTATCGCCGTTTGACAAATTGCCGTTTCGCATGTTTTTAAATCCCCCCCCCCCCCCATTTTTTCCATCCCCCCGCGATGCCTTGTTCGCCCTCCCGGGGCCGGTTCGATTCAGGATCCCGGGTATCTTGCAAGAGTGTATGGTGAGTTCGGAAGCTAGAGAACGACGGTTTAGGCTGCGCGAAGACGGATTGCTGGCGTGATTAGATAGCGTCGTAACCGAGCTGCCACCCCAACCCCTCCCTGCATAAGCCACCCCCTCCCAACCTCCTGAATTATGGTCACATTTCCACGGTTATTTCTCATTAGTCAGCCGCCGCGGAAAGCGGGGAGGTAAAGGGGGCGGCAAATGAAATATTAACAGCGGGTGGGGAATGAGGCGAGTGTAGAGGAGAGCAGGGGTTAAAGGTAGATAATCAAGCCTGTGTAACGAAACAACGTCGATGCTTGTCGCGGCGGGAGTGCCATTTTTTTCCGACGTCGTTCGTAAAGGGCGGGAACACTCCCCCCCCCCCCCCAACGCGTTTCGACCGAAACGTCGAATTAATTAGTTTTAGATACGGGGTTGGCGATAGCGTCTCCCTGGCATTGTGCTACTTTTGACGGCGCCGTCGGTGATGTATCGGGGCGCCTGTGGATGCCTGTGGCCACCGCAAAACCGCATCTCCCCGCCTTTTCTCGTTCACCAGCTTTCTGCGTTCCTTTACGCAGCCACCGCGCTTTTTTTTTTTGTTTTCATTTTAATTTACAGCATCAATCACCAAGAGAGGAGGTGTTTTTGATCGTTAAGTTGAGATACGAGCTTTCCTCTTTTCCTCCTCCCCCCCCCCCCTCTCTCTCTCTCTCTCTCTGTCACTCTTTCCCACTCTTATTTTTGTTCGTGATATGACGTTGCCCATAAAAAGTACCGCCACTGTGGCAAAAAAAAATGCTGGACTGGAAATTAAAATTTCCCTGGTCCCTCGTCTCTGTTCTACTCACCATGTGATACACATATATACCTCCAGTACTTTCGCCACAACATTAGTGTGCGGCAATATCGCTTTACCTACCTTAATAGTAATTTCTTTCGCTTTTAAGCATACTCTGAGATTGCAATATTTGCTATAAGATTACGAGATATTTGTCACGCTTCGCAGATAATTTGGAAAAGTCACAATACTTATTGTCGCGCCGCTGGTTAGTTAGCCGTCAGTTTTGGCTACATTTTTTTTTTTTTAAGAAAAACCTTTCGCTCCGTGAAACTCTCCATGTATGCTGAGGAAAGCATATCACAAATAATTGATTTGCGTTTTTCCAGGTCAAAATTATCCGGCAGTCGCAGCGGGCCCCCGCCCGCGCCACGCGCAAGCCTGGCGCTAAATCAAGGTCATGCTTGCACCGTGAAGGCTATTCACGGTAAATTGAGCACTTTTGAAATCAACCTTTTGGAAAATGTCACTGACCCTGCAACGCGTATATTTTAACTGGCACACTGAATGTCATGCGCCCAGTTAAGTTGACAACGGCGGAGGGAAATTAGTTCCATGTCTTAACGTTAAATTAAAAGTGTTAAGTAAACGTTTGTGAATACTAAATATTTTTTTTTTTTTTACTTTCTGTTCTCTTAGTGCTTTTCTAATAATTTCACAGCTGGGCTTGACCGACGCACGAATAAAGTGACCAGGACCAAGACAATGTTAATCTTACACATGGCGGAAGAATACACAATGTGAATACAAGTAGATTTAAAGCAGGGCTTTCAAAATCCGCTTAGTTTACCGTGAACCGCCTATAGCCGTGTACTGAATTGAACGAGACTGCATTCATTTCAACCCTGCTGTTGATCACGACGTTATAGGCTATAGTGCTGGAATTAAGCAAGTGGCAAACTATATACTTATCAGGTCCTAGTAGGGGGCCGCGGTGGTGTAGTGGACAGACTACTGGCCTCGCACCTAGGTGATCCGGCAAGGTCGCTCACGGATTTTCGCGCGTGGCGAATCGTACCGGACTATGTCGATTATCGGCGGGTTTTCTCGGGAATCTCCTGTTTTCTCCGCCCTTGCAACCCGGCGCTGCTCCATACTCACCTCGCTTTACCCTCATCGGCTCTCAAGACTTCGATGTTAAGAACCGCCCCACTCCACACCACTCTTCCTAGTACCCAATGTATCTGTCTGATTTTTCAAGATTTATTCACCTTAAAATATTTATATGTTAAATATGACGTCAGAGTAGGTGCTCAGAGAGTTTGGATTTTAACCAAATTGTACTTTAAGAGGCTTAATTTAGTTATTGTGGTGTTTTGGTTTTATATTTTTGTTTTTGTATCTATTGAAATTAATGTAAAGATTTGTTCCACTGGGCCAAGACATAATTTTAGTATATCTGTATATTCATACACATTCCTGCAGCTTGAGTTTAGAGTAGATAAAATTAAATTATTCTTTAGGCCAAGTACTCTGTTAATAATGCAGTATTGATACATACAAACTGATATAGGCGTTCACGGTAAAGTGAGTACTTTTGAGGCCCTAGTTACATTTTACACATTTTAATCGATTTTCATAATTTAACATCCTTTTAAAATAAATATTACCATGTAATTAATTAACACAGTGTCTGTATCCCACTGCACTGGGATGTTAACGCCTAAGACTAAAATAAAATATATTTATTTACTATTATTCCAAATGAGAGGGCTTTCAAAAGTGCTCACTTTACCGTGAATGACCTGTAGTTATGGGCAGGGGTTTCTTGCGACAATATTTATGGCCATGCTAGACTTCAACATCCTACGTCTACAACCACGACTTCCTTTGGTTATTGGCTGCGTGTCTACGAGAGAAGACATGTTCTTATTTCACTGGGCCAATCGTAATAAAGTACTCCGATACTGAACGTCCATGATTCGCGGACAGATACTGGAGATGACATTTAAAAACACCCAACCACGAAAGTTCATTATAACTAAAGTGTTTTGGCGTACAACTGGTCGTGAAATATTTTCGCGAAAACACCTTTCCCTGCCTAAAGTAGACGGCTTATGGCCCAGCCAGCGTCTGGACACTTGCTGTTCCGTCGTCGTGTGCCACGTGCTGTGTTTTGTAGTGTCCCGTTTTACGGACAACTGTCGTCGGTTCACGACAACGTGCATTTTCTGTGTTATCCAGTCCTGTCTTAAATTATATGTTATTTTATCATTGCGTGTTCGTTCTGTATTCTATTGCACATAGAATTGCGCTAGTGCTTCTAATCAAACATACTATAGTCTGTTCACGACAAAATGAGCATTTTCTGTGTTATCCAGTCCTGTCTTAAATTATATGTTATTTTATCATTGCGTGTTCGTTCTGTATTCTATTGCACATAGAATTGCGCTAGTGCTTCTAATGAGACATACTATAGTCTGTTCACGACAAAATGAGCATTTTCTGTGTTATCCAGTCCTGTCTTAAATTATATGTTATTTTATCATTGCGTGTTCGTTCCGTATTCTATTGCACATAGAATTGCGCTAGTGCTTCTAATGAAACATACTATAGTCTGTTCACGACAAAATGAGCATTTTCTGTGTTATCCAGTCCTGTCTTAAATTATATGTTATTTTATCATTGCGTGTTCGTTCTGTATTCTATTGCACATAGAATTGCGCTAGTGCTTCTAATGAAACATACTATAGTCTGTTCACGACAAAATGAGCTTTTTTGAAAGCCCTGCTTACGATCTACTTGTATGCATGTAGTGTATTCCTCTGCCTTATGTTAAATTAACATTGCCATTGGCCTCGCCACTTTGTACATGCGTCGGTCAATTGAAAATGTGCAATTGTTAAGGAAACAAATACTTTACAAATCTACTAATTTTTACACTTCGATGCATTAAAAAAACAGAAAGCGAAAGGAATAATTATAAGTTATAACTCATGGTCACCTAACACTATTTATTCGACATTAAAATATTGAACTACTCTCCAGCCATCGTTGCTAACTTTACTGGGCGAATGTGTACTCAGTGCACCCGTTAAAATATATGCAGTTAGGGGCAGCGACTTTTTATAATTTTCATTTCTAAAGTGCTCACTTTATCGTGAACAGGCTTCACATGAAAAAAAAATGTTGCACGGGAACCGTGCGAGTTGCGTGGAGAGATTTGGGCGAGTTTTATCGTAGAGTTCTTGAGAGTCGATGTAGGAGAAACGAGATGAGTACGGAGTTAGCGCTGGAATGCAAGGGCAGGGTAAACGGGAGATCCCCGAGAAAACCCACCAACCAGCGGATTCGTCCGGCACGATTCCACTTGCGAAAATCCGGGAGTGAGCCGGCCGGGGAATGAACCCGGTTCGTCTTTGGGTGGGAGGCGAGCAGTCTAACCGCTCAACCACGGCGGCCCCCAAAAAGCGGTAGTGGGAGCAGGGCAACTTTTTTTTTTCTGTCCGTCCATCCGTCAAATATTTCTTAAACTTTAACTTTCGACTGACCGACGGATGGTCCACCGCCTTGTAATATAGTTCCTTGAACACGGCTGTCGGAAAACAGTCACTTGTTTATTTGTCTGCATATTTTTCTTTTTTAATACACAAGGCAGTGAAGTTGTTTACATTTTTTTCCTTTCACCTTTGAATTGAACCGAAGATGGCTTGTAGATTTTCGGAGGAAATGCTGATAAATTACGTTAGGGAAAAAGAATATATTTATTACATTCATTAAAAACAAATGTCTCTGGGCGAGAAAGTTCGTGTTGTTGGGTGGTAACACTGAAAATCTTGTGGCCCTGAGGATCGATGGACGACGGATTGTCGTGAGTCTCTTTCAGTTGACGGACGAGAAAATCTACGGATGGCTGACTGACGGAAGTGACGGATGGTTGTGAACCAAGCTTTAAGCAGGATTCACAACAGCCCGTCGCGTCCGTCCGTCACACGTTCGTCCGTCTCCCAGCCGAGCGATTTTCAACCAAACTTCGTACGTCCGTCGAAAGTTCATTGCTGCAAATGAATAAAATCAAACCTGTTCACAAATAGGACAAAATTCTCACACAGAAAGTGAAAATCTTTTGCGGCATTGTGTTCATAAGTACCAAAGTCACCCATACACGTACGTAACGGAAATTAATGAATGTAAAAAAAAATCATAGCATATAAAGCATAATTGTATTATTTTTACTATTACATAAAAGGAGCGCGTGTTTCCGGACGTAATTATCAATTATTCTTCAGCAAAAATGTAACTTAAGTTTATTTTACAGTTACATAATCAAACATGTGAAAACAAAAGACAACAAAAACATTACACCGCACACAGTACACACTCGGGATGAACGAGCAAGTAAACGTACAAGTTTAGAAGGCTGTCATTTCATCCGTTCGTCCGTCAAAAGTTAAAGCTTTCCAAGATTTTGATGGATGGACGGATAGAATAATAGCCACCTCTGATTGGCTGTTGGTCACGTGATTGACGGACGGATGACGGGCGGACCTGACGTGATGGGTCGTTGTTAATCCTGCCTCACGCGTGGCGCCAGTCAGGCGCTGTGGGTGAGCAGATCAGCCACTAGCCACGTGCCCGGTTCTTCCCCCTAGGTGTCTCGGCTGTATCTCAGTCTGCGCTCGTAGTTCGGGGACTTCCGGGCGAGGGAGCAGTTCGGCCATGCTCTCTCGACGACGACGCCGCGGCCCCGTGCCGATGCACGGTTAATTCGCGTCCCGTGTTTTCCCTCGCCCCCCTCCCCTCTACCCTGGACCGTCGGGGGCCGCACCCCTGGAGGAAACATGTAAAGCGGCGGACATGCGCCCGACTCGGCGCCAGGCGCGGCCCACCCGAGCGTACACTCTTGGGGGATAGGTAATAACTGCCGTCGTCGGGATGTTTGATCCCCCCCCCCCCTTTCCGATGCCGGCAGTTTCGAGCACTGCTTTCCATTCGGACGCTAAAAGCCCGTCTACAATCGCACTGACACAAAACGTTAAACGCTAAAAGTTGCCTTAAGAAAACGGGCATGTCTACAGTCGACGTTAACAGGAATAAAAATAAACATTACGTAGGTGTATTTATACAAATATTTTTGTTTCAGTTTAAAATTTAAAACAAACCTTTTGTAAAAAAAAAAAAAAAGAGATTCCGCAGACTAAATAGTTGCAGTATATTATTTTTAAATGCATTTTGCGTTAATTGTGTACTGATTACGTATAACATTGACGGATTAAATACGAACGGCGATAGTGGTGCTATCTGTTGGCAATCGTCTGTAACATTTGTTTTCACTTGTTTGTGAAGTCTTGAATTCTGATTGGCTGGCGTCCGTAAAACGCAAAACGCAAAGACTTGAAAGTTGTCCGACTTCTACCGCGTTGCGTTTTACGTTTTCGCGTCACGGCAACGTTTAACGTCGGTTGTAGCCAGAGCGTATACGATCCAGGGATTCGTGACTTAATGCAACGCGTTATTGTAGCGTCAACGCGATTGTAGACGGGCCTTGAAGCTTCTCCGGTGGCCCGGTGACTAGCTCAGTCCGCGTTACGTCCGAACACGTTTTACGTTTTCGCGTCACGGCAACGTTTGACGTCGGTTGTAGCCAGAGCGTATACGATCCAGGGATTCGTGACTTATTGCAACGCGTTATTGTAGCGTCAACGCGATTGTAGACGGGCCTTAAAGCTTCTCCGGTGGCCCGGTGACTAGCTCAGTCCGCGTTACGTTCGAACACGTTTTACGTTTTCGCGTCACGGCAACGTTTAACGTCGGTTGTAGCCCGAGCGTATACGATCCACGTGACTTATTGCAACGCGTTATTGTAGCGTCAACGCGATTGTAGACGGGCCTTGAAGCTTCTCCGGTGGCCCGGTGACTAGCTCAGTCCGCGTTACGTCCGAACACGTTTTATTTTCCCGCGCTGGGGCAAATCTCGTGTTCTGCTTCGTCGCGGGTATTCGAGTGCATTTTAGTTCTTTGTGTCGGTTGCCTTTTTCCGGGGTGGTACATTTTCTTGCAGGGTTCCAGTGCATTATATTTTTTATGTGGTCGTTGTGAAGGGCGATTACATTTCCCGCCGGTTTGTCCGGAGAACTTTATTTTATACCTCCTTTTCATTCCGTGGAAACTCCATCTCCAGTGGTGCCAAAGACGTAATTTTTAAGTCTCATCAAAATATCTCAATCCATTTGCCGCGTCGGTGTCTCTTTTCGAAAGTAGCGTGGTAAGAGAAGACGCGTTCAGAACATAAATTGCCCTAGGGGTGAATATTTATTCGTAAATTCCTCAAATATGTTTCTTTACGCTAGTGTCACGTCTAAATTGTAATTGAAAACAAACCCTTACACATAAAACTTTTAAAACCTTTAATACGTATATCTAGAAAATTATTTTTAAGTCTTTCAAAATATGCGTATTTTATCAATTTCGTACGCAACTTAAATCGCACTTTTCTGGCCATGTTGGTAGCGTGTATTGCTTTGTAACAGTTCTGCATGTTGAACAGCCAGATGCAGTGTTTCTTTGAATGCCACTCTACTTATATCTTAAGCGTCTTCAAAATGTCGCGACTCGTTTGATGGCCTCCTTGTGTTCCCGCTCTTCAAATGAGCGTATCTGTGTAGCCAAATATTTTTTTTTACTTTCTAAAAATTTTGTTCTTTGGTGACCGTTATTAAGGCTACAAATTTTTTATGCAGCTCTTGAAAATAATTTCTTATTTTTACTTCTCCGCTTAGCAGGTTTTTTTTTTTTTTTTTTTTTTTTTTGAGTGGCCGAATACATTTTTGTGTGGGTAGAGAAGTACTCACTGCTAGTTGTGTCTCTGTCGGGACTTCTATTTTAATGGTTTGCTAGGACACTCGTGAGTCATTTCTTTGATCCACAATACTGAAAATTTCAATGTCAATATAAACGGGGGGAAATATACGTTGGCCATTATTCCGAACAAACTTAAAACCAGGAATGTCATAAATGCGTGCTTAAAGACGAAGAGAAACATTTTTCTATATCATTTATTTTTCCTCTCTAGAAGCTTTCGTGTGTCTGATCCGCTAAGCTTTGATTGTAGTACTGAAAATAACTAAGTTATAATTGAAACTGGAATGTTAGATCTCACAAAAATAGTTAATACTAAATACTTGTCCAAAATTAAGTTATTTTAGGCAATTTTCAGAGATTTCGATTTATGTTATATTTTCATAGATTTTGCAAAAATAGTACTATTTTCTCTAAAGGTCTACAACTAACACATAAATGTACCATGGGCGATTCAGAGAGAGTATTTACAGTGTAATCTAAATTGCTTTAGTGTATGTACGTTTTATTGTAGAGTATTAGTTTTCAGTTGTTTCTACCGCTGTAGCTTCGTAGACTTCATCAACTGCAGTGGGTACATAGAAAAAATTTTTGTAGGTGTTACCTGAGGAGTATAGTTTACAACTATCTGTTGAATTTTCAGACTTTCCCATCGCTGCTTGTCAGCGGTGATGGACAAATATACATTTCGAACACAAATGTAAATTACCACGAACGGTTTACATAAGGAATGCCGTTAGGCAGCAGGATAAATTGTATCCCTTCACTACAAAACAGGTTTACATTTGTAAATTCTTTCCTTCCAATGAATTCCCACTCAGTAACACTTAAAATATATTCCTTTGTTACTAATATTTTCTGATTTTCTGTAGTGTCATGCTTTCGTTTTCGATAAATTATTTTTTATTATTTTGTTTATAAGCTTGTCCGATCAGGAATTCAGAGCAGAGTCAACCATTTTTTATCTGTGGCCTAGATTTCTGTTGTTTTTATACGATCACAGTTGTCGTGGATTGGACCGCATTTCTGTGTGATATATTCTGTATGGCAGTTTCACAAAATATACTTCCGTGAGTCAAACTAGGAATTTTATAAACATATTTATTTTCATCCGTAAAAGTACATTTGTTCATTCCTAATTGTAGTTACTATTGTTACACTGTAAAAATTATCTTATAAAATTTTCCAAAATTATTATTTTTTGGTATCAGTTGTATTGTATCACAATGGCAAAGGAACTTATTGCTATCGCCATGTGCATCAGTAAATGAACTAAATTAGGATAACAAGCCCTGGGTCCGTGTCGAGTACCGAACTAAGAGCAACCTAGTTACAAGTTGGGCTTACAGGATAATGTTTTCAATGAGGAATCTCCTGTACAAATGAATACCCGTTGTAACTGTCGGCATAAAAAAACGAAGTAACAAACATCAAAGTAACTATACTCACAACTAGGAAACATTACTCTGAATTACATTAAAAAGGATTGACAAATAATAAAGAAACTATACTAGCAATTAGGAAATATTACTGAGAATTATATTAAAATACGAAATTCAAAAGTCAC
This sequence comes from Dryococelus australis, assembly GCA_029891345.1. NCBI lineage: Eukaryota > Metazoa > Arthropoda > Insecta > Phasmatodea > Phasmatidae > Dryococelus > Dryococelus australis. The sequence goes on from CM057001.1 coordinate 115,345,627, forward strand.
AATTAAAATTTAAAGCATACAATTTAATGTCTTTAAATATGTGTAATTTATCCCTCATTTTCGAATATAACACCATGAAATTATGTAATGAAGACTTTTATAAAGTTAAGATACTAGTTATTTTTTTGTGTTGATATTTACGTGATTTTAGTTTTCGGGACATTGAATATTCACTGAAACGAACAAGTGATACCCGGCGTCGTACCCTGTCAAATTTGATTCATAACTTGCTTATTATATTTATTTAAAAAAAATCAATTAAATGTGTTGTTGTGTCATAACATTAGTTTCTTACGTGAAACGTTTTTTTTTTACGTTCGTATAAATATTTTTTGGAAATTAATTTATTATGAAATATAGCGACACAAGAATTAATTAAATTTCCGTAAACTGTGGCTACTTTTGAAACTGGTGCTTGTCCCCTGCCGTCCTTCCTTTCTGTTCGACTGACGTATAAACTTTCCTTCCCACGCAGTCTGCTAAGTGCGGTATTTCTTCCACGCCGTTTCTCCGGGAAAAACCCAGCCCTGAAGGGCATCTGTCTGTCAATAAGCAATTCCTCCTTAAACAATGTGCCAACAGCCACTTCCTTTCCTATTGACGAGCTTCGATATTGCTCTTCTCTCTTTCACACTCTTCACACTGAGTGCGTCTCTCTGGCACACACTTCCTGCAGCCGGTTCATTCTCCCCGTTTTCTTCCGCGCTAACGTTTCGCGGCTTCTCTTCTTCCGTAGGCCGACTTCCTCAGCGCCTGTGACTTCTTCAAAATTGTGATTAACCTTCACCCGAAGTTTGTCGGTCTAATTTAGATGCACGCTGTATATACTAACCGTAGATAAGTACACTGGCGTGCATTTTCCCCATTTCACTTGCAATACATCTGTCTATATTTTTGGCGAGTCGAGATTTTTCTGCTATAGTCCATTCGCTGTTTCTTTACGCTTTTTGAATCAAACCTTTGAAAAATTACACCCATGTGTGACGTGTTTGGTTATTTCCTTATTATGTTATGTACTACAAGACTTTTAAAGTTGTGTTAGCATAAAATGACATAAAATTATCTGTTTTTTTTTTGTTTCATTGGAATTTTATTGAATATTTCATTTATAAATTATAATATTTCATTGATATGAATAAAAAATGAGTAAATTTGTATGTTGGTAATGCCTAGTAAGAAATAGTTCTTATGTAGAATAGCATCGCACTGAGTGCGCACGAATGAAGCTTTATTTGCATTCGGCGGAGGAATATCCTGAAAGTAGAACATTAGCAGGGCTTCAGAAAAGTTGGAAGTAACCATGAACGGACTATATATATATAAATATATAAACTAGATTATGAATGAGCATATTACTAACACATGTAGGTTCGAAACAGTTTCACGCTTTCACTTTACTGGCATGTGAATAAGGTCACTGGGCCCGTGGCGATGGAAACTTTACATATGGCAAAAGAATACAAAGTGAGGCAATTATCTCTAGCAGGGCTTTCAAAAGCACTTAATTGACAGTGTATAGACACTAGAGTGCCTTGACGGTTACTCACAACTTCTGTGAAGAGCTGCTAAATTTCAACGTCAAGCAGAATATTCCCCTGTCTCATGCAAACAAAGCTGAATCAAGTGTAGAAAATTACACCAGAGGGACAACGCGCCGTATTTTTGCGCTCTTACTAAGCACTGTGTGCTAACCGAAGTATAAAGCACTTGTGATACATTACATATTTGGGAAACAAGCCAACACGTGGGGTGATTTTTCTAATATTTGTTCCAAAAAAAAATGCGAATATACTGTAAATGATCATATGCGAGGGGCAGCCGAAGATGTTCGTCATTAGGGGGTTAAGAATTACGATTTAAAAAGAATATAATTTTACATGTGTTGTAAATTAAAATCAACACCAGTAAATATCAGAATATCACATGAAATTTCTTTCTTCTGCATTAATGATACGTGTACGCGCAAGGGTTTGGAGTCGGAAGAAAATAAAATAACATAATAAATATGAACAGAGACTAGCGGATGGCGCGGACGTACAACGTTGACTGCCCCAGGTCAGCGTACTGCTACGGTTGAGTGTGAGCTCGTTACAGTGTTGCCATCGAGGGAAACACGACAAACACAAACGGAAGCCGCAGACACGAAGTGCAGTGTTGCCAGTTACGGGTTGCCAGATACGCAGAAGATATGACCCACATGAGATGTTGGTACCGCCGCACCAGGTTATGGGTCGAGGCGCGGTTACCAGGCGAGATTTTGACGTCAGCAACGGCCTCGGCATGCTGAGTTAGCACCCCCCTCCCCCCCCCACACAACCCCTACGTACATAGTTCATATCTACCTGCCTTCGCTCTCACTACTATCGTTTATTTATTTATTTACCTAGTTTTTACATGCGGCAAAATTAAGGCATGACCGCCTTGTCTTACAGTTAACCACTGAAAGAATGTGAAAAAAAAAAAAAAAAAAAATTAAAACAAAAAACGACACACACAGACAGCAAATCACGAAGATATGAAACTAAGAAGACCATGGATTACAACAAAACCAAAGGAAACACAAATCTACAGCAAGATCGCTAAGTTGTGAAACTTAAGATATAAAATTAAGTGACAGTAAATTTAGATACCATTAAGTGGCAGATAAGTATTCTTAATTTATACTGGAACGTTTTATTGTAACCAAGGATTATCAGCTATAAGATACACTAAAGCAATAACAAAACTAATCATTACATAAACTAACTCGTAAACTAATGCATGCCGAAATTATAAATTTCAGGTCTGGGAAACCCCGAAGTATGTAGGAAATACACTGAGTAAAGCTGAAAAATGACTAATTATAGTTATCGCAGAAACCAAAGAAATATAATTATTACTAACTATAATATAGGGTAAAAAACAAAAAGAGAGGAAAAGCAATAAAAGCTATTACAGGCTATTCAAGGTAAAGTGAGCACTTTTGAAAGCCCTCTGATTTGGAATAATGGTCAATAAATATATATTTTTTTTAGCCTTGGACGTTAACTTCCGAGTGCAGTGGAATCTTACACACTGTGTTTATTACTTACATGGCAATATTTCTTTAAAAAGGTGGTTAGAAGATTAAAAAAAGTAAGATAAAATGGTAGCTAGGGCCTCAAAAGTGCTGACTTTACCTTTAATAGCACGTATACATATTACGTGCAAATACCAATCAGAGGCGTATCTGGCAGCTTTACTATATTACAATATTTATTCAAGATTCTATATGAAACTTTTCTCTTTTCTTGTAATTTCGCCTTGCTCAGACGTTGCGCCCTTGGGCAAGGGGCGAGTGTGTCCGTTTGAGGTTAGTTCTACTCAGGTTATGAAAAAAAAAAAAAAAAAAAAAAAAAAAAAAAAAAAAAAAAAAAAAAAAAAAAAAAACGAGGTTTCATACGGGAGAGTTTCGCACAGGTAAAATTTCCGCTGATAGGTGCGCGTACGCGGGGTTCCAAAATGACACGTGACACTAACGCTTACCTAGTGGCGAAATGTTTCCGTTTGCCAAACTTATAACAAAAGTCTTGCCAACCTGTAGTAGAAGTAACGTTAAAGGCTGTTCACGGTAAAGTGAGCACTTTTGAAAGCCCTGCTTAAGATCTATTTGCATGCACATTGTGTACCATCCCATGTGTACAATTAGCATTGCCATAGACCTGCTCGCTTTATTCATGTGTCGGCCAAGTGAAAATATGAAATTATTAACACAGTGAATATTTTTCGAATTTGCTCATTCACTTATATGAATTTAAAAAAACAAAGTAAAAGAATTGATTTTAATATTCACAAATATTGACGTAAAACCTTTAATTCAACGATAAGATGCGGAACTACTTCCCATCAGTCGTTGTCAACTTTACTGAGCGCATTACATTCAGTGTGCTCGTTTTGAGGTAGGGGAAGTGACATTTTTCAAACGTTGATTTAAAAAGTGCTCACTTTACCGTGAACAGCCTTTAAACCGTTTGTCAAACGGGGTCTGGTGGTAACCGCAGGCGGGGAAACAGTGCGTCAGTACCAACCTACGTCCCAGGGACGTGTTCTCTCGCAGCGGGAGTTGGCAGGCATGACCCTCGCGGCGCCACTATCGGCGCTCGGCTGTCAGCGAGTTTCCCGCCTTCCCATCTTCTCCCCTCTTCAAGCTTCTCTGTGCTTACCACGACTGAGCCACGGGGTCGTGTAGGCGGGGGCGTCGGCCGTGCTTGACGCGCCCGCCGCCAGTTGTCGCGTCGGCGTCCGCAGGAAGCGACGCCTCGCGTATCCCACTCCCCTACAGACTGTCAAACTCCCTCACCAACCCCCTTCAACCTTGCCCCCCCCCCCCCCGGCGCACTGCAACAGGACGTGTGTGTGCGCGCGCCATCTCACACGGGTGGCGGAGAGGCAACGACTGAAACGTTTTCTGTGAAATCGTTGTTTGCGCGTAAACGCGTATCTCGTTAGATAAATCTTCCGCAAATACGAATTTTGGCCAGAAAGTATAAAACACTATTGTCTATGTCGCTATCTTTTTACTTTTATCATATTAAGTGTACGAACGGAGAAAAAAAAATTGTGAACGTGGTCAAATATCGCATTTTTAAAACTTGCCTATGAAGTTTCTTTAAGCGGTAAGAAAAAAGTACGATCAAACGCAGGTAGTTTGATCTGTGTACTTTCATAGCGTGCAAGAAAACTCTACAGTTACAGATCTAGTTTACACAGTACAGCGTTACGACGGAAACACTGCACGCCTTGCGCGTAGGAGAGATGAGGCACTAGACCTGCGTGTTAGTGCCGCTCGTATCGCGCCCTCGCTTCCTTGGCTTTGGACGCGTAGCTACATAGTCCTCTTAACGAGGTCTTGAGAACCGATGAGGGTGGCGTGAGTTGAGGATGGAGCATCGCCGAGGGCGGGGGAAACGGGAGATCCCCGAGGAAACCCGCCGACCACCGTCATAGTTCTGCACGACGTGAACCTAATACGAAGATACACTACTGTGAACGAGAACATACAAGGATACAAAAATGAAGCAACACAGAATATGGAATCGAACCCGGTTCGCATTGTTGAGAGAGGGTTAGTCTGACCACTACAGTCCGCGGCCCCAAGTAGCCGTGGGTTTTGTTTATTGACAAATGATACCAACCAGTCTTAAGGTCCGACCTCACCCGCCATGTTGAATTTTCCATTTATATGTCATAACTTCCTTTTCAGTGAAACAACCAAATATTGGTTACTATAGCATTATCACAATTGACAATCCCCTTCAAATTTAGTCGTCAAACTCCATCCACATGGGATATGGATATTGTAAAATTGCATTAAACTGTTAATAATTCTCGAAAAAATACGACATGACTACTTAACGAATTTTCGAAATTTATGTTTGTACTTCATGAATGCATAGTAGCAGTTTCGTTGTAAGTGTCGGTATACAACTGAAATAAGCTAGAAACAATGATTCAACATGGCGTGTGAGGCCGAGCGATAACGTAGAACAGTAGGAAGCTTCTAACGGAGAGAAAGGTTTGTTCGATGCAACTAAATACTAAAATTTATGGGGCCAAAAATATATTTCGTTGCCTTAAGAAAATATTTCGTTGTGTAAATTAAACTTGAAAAACAGCAGAATCAATTTTATTCAGCTAACAAAATTCACGCTTGAGAAAACCAAACCTGTGTTTATATATATATATATATATATATATATATATATATATATATATATATATATATATATATATATATATATATATTTGCTTCAACACTCATTTGATTCCCTTGGTTCGAAATACAGCCTGAGAGATTGTTTATAATTATTGTGGTAATTAGTTTAGTAACAGTGCTTGCCAGTGCATTTACTGATGATTAATAATGGTATAAAATCGTAATAAAACAGGTTCGAAAGGAAACTTACAAATAAATCTGTAAACCTTGAAATATTTACTTACGCACATTGTCTAGTATTTCACATGAATTTGTTTAAAAGCATTTCGTTTTCGTCATTGGTCACTTCAGGCGAGGTTCCTAGAACCCTGGGCACAAATACCAGAATGAGCTACGCTCAGGCCTAAACGATCGAGGTTCGAATCTCGGTCCGCTTTTCAATTTTGTTTTATGTTAGCCGAAATGGTCTGAAAACAAACAAACAAACCAACACTTAGTTGCCCTGCGACCAAATAAGAGCAACAAAATAATATAGGTTTCAACAACAGAATATTTCGATGCCCCTAAACAAACAATTAATTTGGTTGTGACATCAAGTTTACTTTGATACAACAAAACCCTTTTTCTCCGTGCACGAGCCGTGGCGCAGTCGTTCGGTGCGTCGCCGGTCTGCGGTGCGAGAGGTACTGGGTTCGAATCCTAGGTAATGCATAAGTGTTAGTTTAAGTTATTTAATAAGTTAGTTTGTAAGCCGTCCTCTGATAAGCCTTTAGGCGTAACACCGGGGGACGTTAATAAGTCCTATACAATCCAATTCTCAGTTAAGAATCTATTTTGCGTACGGGAAAGACTATTGGACTCGGAGCTTCCCCAGTTTACACTGCAGGCCGAGTCTAACTTTCATGTGCGTTGCGTAGTTACACAAGTGTTTACATCATGTCGGAGTGGTTATAGTTACATCTCTCCCACCATGCTGGATCTAAGGAGAAAGAGAACATTATAATATTGCCTTTACAGACTTTTGACATTTGATTGAGCACTTTTGGAAGCTCTGCTTATTATCTTCATTTCTCCTCATCTTGTATCCGTCTACCATATATGAAAAAAAAAAAGAGATTGACCCAACCCTTTATTCATATAGCAGTTAAGTGAAAAAGTCAGAAAATCTAATTTGTAACCTATACTACATTGCACTCTAATGCGTGTAAGGCAGTAAAGCTACTATTCGATTTCCCATAAATTTGAACATTACACTTGCGGTAGAACTCAAAGGCTTGGAACTATTTTACTCAATTCGCTGGCAACTTGACTGCAAGTAGGTTTACCACTGTTTGTGGTAGCAAATATACAGTCAACGGGCAGTGGTTCCTTTAAAAGGTCGATTTCAGAAATGCTTACTTTACCGCGAACAGCCTATAGCTGAACAAAAGCATTCCTCGCAAAGAGAGCCGCAACGAAAAAACTTGAAATTTTGTAATGAAACATATGCAAGTAAGTGTTTATAATAAGAAAACATGTTCAGTATTAATTTGAAACTCTCAAATCCTGAGCCATATAACCACAGATAGGTCGCGAGCAAACGAAGAACACACAATATTGTTAAAAGGTCTTAATAAAAATAAAATAACTAAATTTTATTTTAATTTATTCATGCAGCTAATATTTACAGCATCAATCTATTTATCTCCACTATCGCCCTTTTTATTTCTCAACGAGCGCAGTATTTAAATCTCAACTCTAATTAAAGTCCATCTCGGCGTCTCTGTTCGGTTATAGTCAATAAACTCACGCTCATCAGTAACACACGTTCAGTTTGTCTGTTGCCATCGTTTGTAACTCACGCATCCAGTTCAGTAGTCCTTCTGGCCAGCTGCACTCTTCACTGTGCCGATGCTCGCAGTCTCGAACTTTCCTCCCGCTGGTCACTTCCCTCGCTACTCGTTGCTCTTCTCGCTCGTCGTCTATCTAGCGCTCAACGTCGCGTGACCGTCCAAACTCCAGACACTGATCAGATCCCGGCTCGGAGGCCCGACGCGCTCTTATGCTATAGCAGGCCTTCACATGGAAGCTTCAACGCACCTCGGGTCACGCTTGTATAGGCTGTTCACGATAACATGAGCACTTTTGAAAGCCCTGCTTAAGATCTACTCGTATGCACGTTGTCTATTATTCCGCCTTATGTAAGATTAGCATTATCGTGGGAATCGCCACTTTATTCATGCGTCGGTCAAGTGAAACTGTGAAATTATTAGAAAAGTAAATATTTTACAAATCGGCAAATTTTTACACTTCGGCGCATTAAAAAAAACAGAAAGCCAAAGAACTAATTTAAGTTATCACAAATTGTTACCTAACACTTTTTATTCGACGTTAAGATACGGAACTACTTCCCATCCATCGTTACCAACTTTACTGGGCGCATGACACTCGGCGCACCCGTTAAAATACATGCAAATAGGGGCAGTGACTTTTTTCTAAGGTTGATTTCAAAAGTCCTCGCTTTATGGTGAACAGACTCTAGAAGCTAGTACAGTAAACCAGAAAACTTCAGATGAACGCAGACATTCTATCAGCTGAAGGTCAGGAACGCGCGAGCCGCAAAAGGCTTGTGGCGGCACGATGCGCGGTGGTGAGCCTGTGTGAGCTGATCTTTGTCTTCGACGCCCGTTCTCTGGTTACACGCGTGTTCTTCACACATTTCCGCTCTCTAAAGCGAAGCAAAGCAGCGAGCGCGTAACAATATGTAGTTTGTTTATTCTTATGAATAATGCCATTCTCATGAAAAGTGTTATACGATACCTAGATTAACTATTTAATGTAAATATACACGTGATGTGTTGCACATACGAGCAGTATATAGCTTATAGCCTCAGAGAGTAGTACACTGAACACTTTTATGTCAATACATGGGTAAAAATGTTTGCATATTTATTGCATATTTATTGCATATATATTCGTCACAAACCTTAACAAATCTCTCTCTTCCGGAATGTTAAAATATAGCTAAAAAGTTTACAAAACAAAACATTTTCCTTAAATGTGTTATATTATCGCATGTGAAAGGTGGAGAAAATAGGTACTGGTCAATACCAATACCTATTTTCTCCACTTTTTTTTTTGCATATTAACTATACATGAGACCCAGATACATTTTGAGATTACGTATAAGTAAAGGTTCGATTTAATAAAAAACGAAGGTACTTTTATAACAACACAAATATAAAACGCTTGTAAAATATGATGTGTTTAGGAAGCAATCAATCACGTCATACATAGGGAAATTTTTCATATGTTTTATTCGAAAAGTGTAAGTTAAACCCCGAATTGACTGTGAAGTTAATAACTAGTTGGTATAGAGGTACTTAAGAAATTTTCTTTTTTAAAAATAATAACATGCCGAAAAAAAAGTATTTAATGCGACAGGGGAAGGTTTCCCTTAAATTTCAAAATATTTTCGTTGTCACGTAGGTACGAATCGGAGATAGTTAGTGTAACTACATAGTCCTGTAAAGCCGCGACGAAGTTGAAGTCTGGCTTGAACTGGAACTTATATCGCCAAATGCGGTGCAACTCGGTCGTGTCTCACACGCACACTGGAGCCGCGAAGCTGTGTAGTTTGTCAAGTTCCGGTCCAGGTCTGCCTACTTAAGTTGATACTTGTATACACACCGTGTATTCTTCCACCGTATGCACAACACAGCTGTTGCACATTGCTCGACGGAGAGACTTATCGCCCTTACTTACATTGGACCGAATTACTTAATGCGTACGTGTATTCAGTACGAGCTTTACTTTGGTAGTTATAGGCTATTCGCGGTAAAGAGAGCACTTTTGAGACCCTAGTTACTTTTTCCTTTCAACCACTTGTTATCCTTTAATCAGCTCTTTAGATATACAGGATGTTTTTGTAACTTGTGTTACAGGCTTTGGGAGGTGACTCCGTGCGAAAAAAACGCTACGCAAATGCCGATTGACTGATGTCCGGAAACGTCTAAGAGTGGAAAAACACCGCCATAATCTGGGCTTTAAAATTAATTATTATTTCATAAAGTGGAAATAAAATTGTATTAACATAAGATATTAAACTATTGTAGCTTAATATTACTTTTTTGTCATTTTATTTAGTAAAAAACCACTTTTAAAGCCCACCTCTCGGGGCGTTTTTAACCCTTTGACGTCGTTTCCGGACATACGCCAATCGGCATTATCGTAATGTTTTTGTATAAGGAATCACCTGCCAAAGCCTGTAACATAATTTACGAAACATCCGGTATACCTATAGCTTATGACCAGTATTACCTCATTTTACTAACGACTGCGATTTAACTCACATAGAGTCTAATTTTGTTTAGATTTCCGTTTCCTGAGCTCACGTGTCATGCTACTTTTCAGTCTTTCACTGTAAAAGATAGAAGGTTATAAAATTTTTAATTTATTTCCTTTTATTTTATATTTCAGTAACGTAACCAGACAGCGCTAGTAGTACCCTCTGAAAAATTCTGCCTATGGTACGCTATATTTGTAACCGAGGCGGAGCATCATATTACCAACTGCGTTATAAACTAAAATGAAAAAGTATTTAAAAAAAAATGTAATATCGGTTTTCATGCACCACATCTAGTTGATGTTACGTCCCCTTATGTTCACAAAAAAAGAGTAGTATATACTGATTACATGTGTACGTAATATAACACAAAATTGCACGAACATGTGGCTGTAAATCGTCGTGATGAATAAGAAGATTTCATACATAATTTTGCAGGGAGATCACGAAATGTGATTTGCAACAGTTTCTATGTTTTCACTGTGAGACTGCTTCGGAATGAAAGTCATGTTTGTCAGCTGGGTTTCCATGCTCAATAAACATTCCCGATAACCACAGTAAATAAATATCCATTCGTGCTGAAGAACCACCCCTTTTTTTCATTTCTGAACAATTTGGACATTTCACCAAGTATTACATATTTTATGCTATACGACTGGAAACATTACAAATTGTTTTCTCTCTCAAAGGCACTGGAAATTGCACGTAATAATAATAATTATAATAAGTAACGATGTACTTGCATGACCGAAGTTTTTAAAAAGAACTGCCTCTCTTCCATAAAGCCAAGCAGTATTATCTTCCATTCGCTCTCGCTGGTTTTCTATAATTAACTGACGCTCGATGACAGTTCACTATTAAAACAAAAGAACACACGCTAAAAACCTACTTTGGCTTACCTATAGTATGGTTTTAAAACAGAAATCTTTGGGGCCGCGGTAGTACAGCGGCTAGAGCGCTTGCCGGATTCTCCCCATGCTACCACATGGGGAGAATCCGGCAAGCAATCTCCACACTCGTCCACACTTTACTGAGGTTCATGTAAACAATTATGGTAGGAATAATTTTGTAGAGATTTGTGAAGTAGTGTACCGATACATATGTGGAAGACGATTTCTCCTTTTCTCCGAAGGAGCTGATGGACATCATTTCGAATACAATACAGACTGGCATGCAAACATATATTTACAGTATAGAGGATATTAAAATGTCTTTAATACAGTTGATACAAAGTTTTAAACCTTGGCCCTCCGCTGACTACCTGCAGCGATGCCAATGACACTCTGGTCCCTTCCTGTTGCTGCACACCTGCCCATAAGGTGAAAAACGGTCTACCTCATCTTTAGTTTATCGTTGGGATACACAGTGCGAGACTGTTTTGGGAACGACATCGATAAAGAGGTCAGCTCGCCGTGCTAGGAGAATAGGAGGATGTCTATACTTGTCTCTTTAAGACGGTTCTTCAGATCGCGTAGTGTGCTTCTCCTACCGCTCTTACTTAATATGGATGTTGATGCCAGGGAAAAATATCGATATCATTTATATTGATAATTTATCAAAGTATGGTTGTACGAGAAGATGCATGGTAAGATCGAAAGACAAATATCGAATATAGGTACATCGGAATTCGATATGCTGTAGGTATATTAAAGAACTTGACAAATGTAAAATTGCTTCAAGTATTATATATTGAGAACATGAGGCATTGCAGAAAGATGTGTCACCTGTGCACGTTGTCACTGGTGCACGTTGCCAAAGTAAACATAGTAATATTTTAATTCCATTTTGTATTCAAAACGGAGTTTATTAAAAGAGCATTTTAATAATACCTGAAAAAAATTGATTTTGATAAAATATCGTTGAAATAAATCGACGGGGTAGCCTATATCGATATATAGTTTTATGTATAGAAATAAATGATATTTTATATCGATAGATCGTTGATATATCTAAATAAATCGACGATTTATATTGACACATCATTGATGTATCGTCACTTCCATGTATCGATATTTTTTCAACATCCCTAGCTCCTAACGTCCTCGAGAGGACGTATAACTGGCGAGGAGGATACGAACGCTACGAAGCGACACGGGATAGCCTGGAAGGAACGTCGCCCCCCCCCCCCCCCTTTTTCACCCCAACCCTTCATCATGCTTTATTACGTCGCCCGTGGATCGCCTGACACTCGGTGCCTCACGATACGAGACGCACACTACCCATCGCGTGCTTCTTGTCTTGTTTGCTGATCTCCGGACCCCGAGGAGAAAAAAAAACCAATTTCGTTTGATCGCCGGCGACAAGCGGCCCACTTCTCTTCTTTCTTTCTTTTTTTTTAAGTCCTCCTACATTCCCTCGTATCGTTCCCGTCAAGACTTGCGATCCACATCCCACACGCAACCGGTGTGTGTATATTGGCGTGAATTCCGCTCCACGGGACGGGGGAGGGGGGAGGCGTGCGTGTGGTGTAGGTCTCGTGACGTCGATTCATCGCGGTTACCGCGTCTCGAAAAAATAAACTGGAGTAGCAAACCATCTGTCAGGAAGTTGCTAGGCGCCGCGACCCGGGAGCTTTATTTGGAACCTCCCCAAACACTCAGGATTCCATATTTACCTCCACCCTCGACGCAATTCCCAACGAATCAGAAAACAATACCGTCATTGGTTGTAGGCTTCGTGGAGATCCCTCTATGAAGTCTGCACTCTAAATTAGAATCAGTGTGAAACCACTGATTCGCAGTGAAATTCAACTGTACGCTGTTCATGATAAAGTGAGCACTTTTTAAGGCCCTTATAAATTTTTCCTTTGGTCAAATTTCCATCTCCTTGCTGCATTTGAATATAAACATTGCAATGTGACCTATAAACACAGTGTATACATTTCACCACCATCAAAATTTAATGCCTGAGGCTGCATTAAGATATATTTATTAGCAGTTAATGCCTGTTGCGAGGGCCTTAAAAAATGCTCACTTTATCGTGAGCAGTCTATACTCGAATAAGCGGAAATGGCTCCCCACTTAGAATCAGTGGAGAACCACTTATAGTTTCAGAGAAAAAAATTTCACTGATTGAATTAGTGACGTGAAGTTATTTCACTGATCGTATAAGTGACGGCCAACTACAGTGGCGAATTAAATATTGTTTTTATTGAATGTAACGGAATAATTAAGTGCGAAAGAAACATATTTACGATATTTAAAGAAGTAAAAAAAAGTTCGGAGGTGACCAAGACTGAACTCACAAACCGTTCAACTATAGGCCATACCTTACCATCTGAGCTAGCACGCCAAGTTGAAACAAAAACAGGAAAATATATGTCTTATACTGTGACCGCGACATCGTAAAGATTTACATTGTATGCTCTTACTTTTCGTTCTTGGTTTAATTGGTACCTTTACGATAATTAAAACGAATAGTATATATGAGTGCCCTCTCTTCTTCACACTAACTGATCCATCAGTCAAAAATAAACCACTGAGTAAACAGTGAAAAAAATGACTGACGTATCCGTGGAAAGTGTCACTGAATCAATTAACTGAAGGAAATCTGACATTTTCCCACTGATTCGTCAGTTAAATTCACTGAAGTGACTGTTGAATCAGTCAGATACGTTTGAATGACTGAAACATTGAAATTGTCACTGGTTCAGATCCAGCGTGTGCAACCAATGACGGCATTATTTTCTGATTCGATGCAAGCAGTTGGAGAAAAAAACACCACTCCAATACGCATAAGTCTTTTTGGAATATTGAAAATGGTGACAAACAGGTGGTAAGTGGAGAAGTCAGAACTTGGCTACGAAATCTCTGATGGTGCATGGGATTAGAACTCGCTTTCACAGAGCACGCTGTGGTAAGTGGAGAAGTCAGAACTTGGCTACGAAATCTCTGATGGTGCATGGGATTAGAACTCGCTTTCACAGAGCACGCTGTGGTAAGTGGAGAAGTCAGAACTTGGCTACGAAATCACTGATGGTGCACGGGATTAGAACTCGCTTTCACAGAGCACGCTGTGGTAAGTGGAGAAGTCAGAACTTGGCTACGAAATCACTGATGGTGCACGGGATTAGAACTCGCTTTCACAGAGCACGCTGTGGTAAGTGGAGAAGTCAGAACTTGGCTACGAAATCACTGATGGTGCACGGGATTAGAACTCGCTTTCACAGAGCACGCTGTGGTAAGTGGAGAAGTCAGAACTTGGCTACGAAATCACTGATGGTGCATGGGATTAGAACTCGCTTTCACAGAGCACGCTGTGGTAAGTGGAGAAGTCAGAACTTGGCTACGAAATCACTGATGGTGCACGGGATTAGAACTCGCTTTCACAGAGCACGCTGTGGTAAGTGGAGAAGTCAGAACTTGGCTACGAAATCACTGATGGTGCATGGGATTAGAACTCGCTTTCACAGAGCACGCTGTGGTAAGTGGAGAAGTCAGAACTTGGCTACGAAATCACTGATGGTGCATTGGATTAGAACTCGCTTTCACAGAGCACGCTGTTGAAGATATTTGAAAAGAATTGCGTTCAGTACCGTGCAAATACGTTAGGACAGATGATCTGGAAGACAACGTTAACGAATTAAGGCATCGTGTCGTATCACATAAGATATCACAGCAACGTCCTCCAAAATTAACCTTAATCTGACGCTTTCCTACAAATAACTGGCCGCAGCGTTATTCGTCCAGACATGACTTGTTTAACCGTTAAGCTAAATAAGCACATGCTTAGGATATCCAGTGAAAGGCGGGCACCCCAGAAATGTTCCACTGCCAGATTTACTATGGACTATATTGTGATAAACTGCACTGGTTTCCACAAAATACTGAAAAATTATATACGTTATGATTTCAATAAATTATAAAAGTGAAATAGTAATAATACATGTTAACGTTATCAATATGCAATAATATTGGAATAGAACAGAATTAGAATCTGATTACTGGTAAACTACCACATCGCACATGGTTCATTATCAGTTGAAATATGTTAAAAATCGCCACAGAACAACTATGCAACAATGCATATTAGATGCCCAATCTCTACTGAGTATGCAAGCTACTGTGTTGTATAAGATTTGTTTTGAAGACCTAATCAAAGACTTTGCAATTACAACTGTACGGGAAACCTTTGAAAATGTAAATGACGTAGCAGGATACATAATTAAACATTGTTTTCCATCTTGTTGTAAGTTTTATTGCATTTCTAAATAATAATTTTAATTTACGTTTTACTATTGGTTTATTTTGACTATAGAGGCCTACTAACATCTTTTAAGTGTTTAGCAGCCCTAAAGGTTTTGATCCAACCATGCCCGTCCTATACAATATGAAACATTAGTTACGAATTATCTAATCTTAGAACTAGTGTTCCATAGATTTCCTGAGCGATATTCTATCTACATTGATGTTAAATTATTCGTAATCGTTATACGGTTGCTCTCTCATTACGTCCCTCACATTCTCCAACAGCATGAATCTTACTTTACAAATCCTTCTTGCCTCCTCACGTCACAAAATTGTACTTCTGGCTTATTTCGACTCTTTTTTTTTAACTTTCTCCGCTTACATTACTTTCCCGTCGTGTCTTTCAAAAATGTTCAACTTCGCAGTTTGTCAACTGAACTTTTCATGTCATTCTATGTCTTGACATCTGTAAGTGCCGCTTTGTTACTTTTCACTCCCACCTTCTGTTTGCAAATCACATCCCTGTCTTGTTAAAAGTGATTTATTCGCACCAAGTCTGCTGCTGACATACGGCATCATCAGTGAACCATGAACTTTCTGTAATATTCTGTATGTTGGCTTAAGCTCGGCGCGTTATACCTCGTATCTGTAAACCAAACTCACGAATCTCGAGTGAGCTCGAACGAGACTGTCTCGGGTGCTGTTGGAAATGTAAGCCATTCCAAGTGGCTTTGTGACGTCAGAGCTCTAACTCGCGTAGCACAGCAGAACCGGGCAAAACGCACTCGACCACTTTTCGAGTAGTTGCGAGTTGAGCCCCAACGGGAGATGTGTTTTCAAATGATAAATCTAGTATATGGAAAATATAATAACCGTGGCGGCCACGAGGAAGACGCGAATACTCGTTTGTAATGTCTAGAAACCTGAAAAATTCTCTTGTTCGCTTGTACACTCGGAAAGATATCAGCAAGTTGTTGGCTGCTTGCTATTAATCAATTCATGGTTACCTTCAACATTTATGAAGCCCTACTAAAGTTCTACTATCACTTTATTCCTACGCGTCATTCAAACAAAGCTTAAGAGTGGGATGGACCCCCAGAAAAGATAAGAGACGATTATATATGCGTATTTTTCTACTTTTCTCATATATAGTATATTCTCGGAGAAAAAAAAAAATCTTGAAAATGGTCAAATATCGCATTTTTAAAGCTTGCCTATGAAGTTTACTTAAGCGGCAAAAGAAAAGTACAAAGATACGGCTTAGTTTAATCTGTGATATTTTATCGCGTGTATTAAAACCCCTACGTTACAGACCTAAGGTGCACAGTACGGCGTTACGACGGAAACACTGCACGCCTTGCGAGTAGGAGCGATGAGGCGCTAGGCGTGCGTGTTAGTGTCGCCCGTATCGCTCACTCACTTCTTGACCTTGGATGCGTGGGTCCATCCCACTTAACCAAGTACAGAAAATCACAGCAAATGGACAACACACTGCATTTGTGCTGACTCAGTTTAATAATATTTTGAATGAGAACTATTTATTACTAATTATTACCAACACAGCAATTTTCGCTCTGATTTTATTCTCATTAATAATTACTAATGAATTATTGAATTCTATAAATAAGTGGTAAACAAAAGTCTAGTATAACCAAAAAAAAATACTTTCACACTAGAGATACATAAAACACTTTAAATAGGTGAGATATTTAGGAAACAACCAAACTTGTCATGCGTGGGACGATTTTTCAAAAACAAATTTTGTAGATACTGCGAATATACTATAACCAACATGACTGGGTCTGTATTTCGCTGTTTATTTATTGTTATCTCAAAATATTGCAGCACATGTCAAATAGGTTATTGGCCAAATATGGAAGTAAGGACAACTATGGTGTTTTCGAAACCTAGATTCTTGTGAAATAAGTTCTCAGATTGTTCAGGTACCTTGCATTGTTTTATCGTTGCGAATAAAACGCCATTATTCAAAGAAACATGAAACAAACAACTCGGCTCAAACTTTTCAGATTTATAAAGCCAGTCATTAAGAATTTTTAGACTTTTTGATGTCTTTAATAACCTAAAGACAAAGATATCCCAGAAGGAAACTTTTTGATGTGGGTTACATTTTAATATTCCTACAGCCTACGTGTGGTACAGCTGAGATTAGTTTGAGTAAGGTTTATTATACTCAGGTTGGCAAGTTGGCAACTAAACGAGATTTCTTCTGGAGAGTTGGCATGGCGAAAATTCCCTCCGCAAGGTGCGCTGTTGTTCCAAAGAGGTCACTTTCAAGTTGGTTGTAAATGGATACACTATATATTTTTGCGTGTAAAAGCTCTTTTTTGGTTTGAATTGTATTAATGATATTGATCCATCCAAAATATTCAATATTAACTTTATTTCATATCTATCATCATGTCCTCTGATGGTTGTTACTAGAGCAAACAGCAAAAATACATCTGTATATGGCATTGACCGTTCAGAAGCAAGCTTAATTGGATGGGGAAACGTTATGATCTTAAGTGCGAAAAAAATATATATATAGCTGTAATCAAAAGGCACTTCGTGCTTTTCTCCTTTCGTTTAGAGAAACTGTACAGGAAAACCATACATATTACATTTTTTATCATTTCAGTATTATACTTTTCAAATCATTTGCGATATTTAAATAAAGCGATTGTGTGAGCCTACGTTTTGCTGAATCCAATTTACGACAGAATATTTAACAATCCGTTGATATATTCCGTTAAATTTTTTGCTCTAGTACGAAGAAGTGGCTCTTGACGCAGCGAGGTTCAGAGAGCCGATGAGGGTGATTGAGGTGAGTATGGAGCAGCGACGGAATGCAAGGGCGGGGGAAACGAGAGATCCCCGGGAAGACCCGCCGACCAGCGGCATCGTCCGGGCCGATTCCCACTTGCGAAAATCCGGGAGTGGCCCGGCCGGGGATTGAGCCCGGTTCGCCTTTATGAGGGGCGAGCAGGCTAACCGCTCAGCCACCGCGGCTGCTAGTGCGAAGAAAGAAGGTTATTATTTACGTAGTGTTTCACACAATACAAGTCAGAATATTTTACTCAGTTCCAATTATTGTATGAAATTGGCGATCGTCCTATTAAATTATAAACAAATCTGAAAAAATCCGGTACACATGACACCTAGTTACCGAACTAAAAGCATTTATATACCGAACCTGAGTAGAATAAACCTTGGTTTGAGTAAGCACACGGTAGTGTGGAATTATATTACTTTTAGCACCACACAATCATAATTCGAAGTTTCGGTATTTATATTTACAAGGCATCAGCTATTTTGTAATTCTTCTTTAAGGATGATATCCCACCAGCCTGAAACGCAGGGTATATGCCAAATTATTACGCTTCTACGGATTCCTCCGAGATTTTTGTACCTCAGTTTATCCCTCATTCTAGACTGGATATTTCATTTTACGCTCTCTCTTTCTCTCTTTCTCTCTCTCTCTCTCTCTCTCTCTCTCTCTCTATCTCTCTTCCAGCACCATCATTTTTTTTCACGCTTTATCTCTTAATGCTATTACTCATCTGTGGGAATGGTGTTGAATATATTCCTCCCCTCCACCGACTATTTTAACAAACCGTCCCCGCTCTGCGTTGAATCCCCTTCACAACCTCCCCCCTACCCAGCACTACCGGAGCTTAAAATAGCCGAGTACAAAGTGGCTGGGGGGCGGTCAGCTCTGGCGACATTTATGGACCGGCAAAATTCAAATTCCAGGTAAAGCGTCTTCTGCCTACCATACTCTCTCCCCATACCACCCCCCCCCCCTCTATCTCCTTCACCTCACCAACTACCATAGCAGCTCCAGAGCTGCCGTCGCCAAATCTCATTTCCTTGCCGAGCACTTAGCATCCCCTCCCACTTATTTTTTTTCCTACCGCGAAGTTGTGAGCGAGGGAGGGGGGGGGGGAGCTGGTAGCGGGTCGTTCTAACATTTACTCCCCCCACCTCTCCCAGCTACATCCGCTCTCCAGCACTACCGCCCACTTCCGGTCATTGTCTTAAAAAAATTGCGAATACCAGATTTTTTTTTTTTTTGCGATTCGTTTTTTGACTGCCTCTTGCTTCCTGAATCCTTTCAAGCGTGCTCTCGTACTCGGAGCTAGAATTTCTTTTGTTAGCGAGGAGACGAAGCAAGAGAAGCAGCAAAGTAGCGAAGGGCGAAATTGCCGCGCCCTTCGAACGCAACGTCGCCTTTATGTGCGATCCGACTAACCAGCACGGAGAATGCTGTTAAGGCACTCTGTATAATTTTATCGAACAAGATTTTCTCCCCGCCGTGATGGCGGTTGAAATTTTTAGGATTCGTTAACCGAAGAGCCGTCTTTTCTCTGCGAGATTATCGAATGCTTTTACTGGCCAGAATGCGATTGAAATTTCTGTATATGACACCCGTGTCTGGCGCCCTGATTGTTTAATGAAGACTAGCATTCGATCGAACTTTTTCCTCGTAAACAGTGCTCATCTTGTTGTGCAAATTAAAATTTATGTAGATTTGGGTGGCTCTCGAGAGGCGATGAGGACGAAACGATGTGAGTATGGAGTGCAATGGCGGAGGAAACGGGAGATCCTCGAGAAGACCCGCCAACCAGCGGCGTCGCCCGACACGATTCCCTCTTGCAAAAATCAGGGAAGCGCCTTGGTGGAAGGCGAGCAGTGTAACCACCACACCGCTGCTGAAAATAATAACATTTTTTCTATAATTTTTATTAGTAGCAGTTTATGATTTTTCTAGAAATATGTTTGACTAAGCATGCCTTAAAATGAAATATGTAAAGTCCTTTTAGTCGCCCTTGTTAAATCAGTTCGTGAATGATTTTTTTAATTTGTTTATTTGTACCTTCCAAAAACACTAAAATTTGGTTTTTGACTTGCGATTATGTCAAAAATATGCCATCTAAAAAAAATTTACTACTTTACTTATAAGTTATGCCAACAAGTTGAATTTAGTTTTTCATACAAGTATAAAAAAATGATTTTGTGGAGACCTGCACCCTTAAAGTGTTTATTGGCGACGTAAATGCGATTGTTGCCTCACCCGGCAACCCCCGGGACCACGGTGGCTGAACGATTAGCACGCTCGCCTCACACCAAAGCGAATCGGGTTCAATCCCCGGCCGAGTCACCGGATTTTCGCAAGTGGGAATCGTGCCGGACGCCGTTGTTTTACGGGTTTTCTCGGGGATTTCCCGTTTCTCTCGCCCCTTCATTCCGACGCCTCTCCATATTCACTTCACTCACCCTCATCGGCTCTCGAGACGTCGCTGGGTCAAGAGCCGCCCGAATCTCCTCACTTCACGGAATATGCAACCCGCACTGCATCGCGGTCACAGTGTGTAGCCTGTCTGCAGGCGCGTACTTACACGGTTGGGAGACGCGCTCGTTCCAACACGTTACTCTGCGAGTAAACGTTTCTCTTTGTTGTCCCAAAGCACTTGCAGTAAATGTTTCACTCGCTCTTGGCAGTGTCATAAAACTACCGAGCATCTTGCCAGAGTAAAGTTTTTACACACACTATTACAGAGAGTAACGAAGGGTGAACTGAAAATGGCGGGAAGTTAGATAGAATCTAACAAACTGAAATAAAATGTGGACGTTATATTTACAGACGCGAACGCGAAAATAACAAATAAGAAGTGATAACATTCTTCTTTTTATTTAAAACTTACATTTTTTAACCGTTGCATATTTGGAGATAGGATTTATGATTAATACATTTAAGGCAAGCGAAATTATTCATTTATATAATTTGTTTTTCTTAAGAAGTTAACGGGGGACAGTGGTAAATTTATTTTGGAATTTGCGTTGAATGCTTTATCAGTACGGGATTTGTAAACACAGCATGCTATGTACATACTGCTCGTTCCAAAACCATGTTTATTCTTGTTTTCCTCAGTTATTGCTCTGTGTTACTTTACCCGTGGAGTAACGTCATTGTAGCGTCACTCCGGAGTAGACAAACCATAGACTAAAGATGAGGTAGACCGATCTCGCGGGCTGCGCACAACCAACCTCCGTGTCCTAATAGTGAACAGTTCTTCTACCAACACGTCTAGTGGAAACGACATGGATTGGATTTCAGTTAGAAAACTGATATGTAAACGAGGGTTTAGAGATGTATTTACGTTTTCTCTAACCAATTTGTAATGCAGTTTGTCCAAATTCAAATTCGTCAAAGTATTTTATTAATATAATAGTGCATGTCGTTTAAAAATTTAGATATAAACAAACACTTTCATCAGTGTTGACCATGTGACTTTCATATAGGCTATTCTCTATAAAATGAGCACTTTTAAAAGCCCTGCTTAAGATCTGTAGGCCGTTCACGCTAAAGTAAGCACTTTTGAAGCCCTAATTACTTTTTTCCTTCAGCCAATTTATATCCTTCCGCCACTTGTTAATGTAAACTCTGTCATGTGAATAGTAATAAACATTCTGTATACATTCACCATACCAAAAACCAAAAGTCCGAGGCCACAATGAAATGTATTTATTGGTTATTAAGTCTGATGAAACAGCTTCAAAAAGTGCTCACTTTACCGTGAACGGCCTATACTTGTATGCACGTTGTGCATTATTCCGCCTTATGTAAGATTAACATTGCCATGGACCTCATCACTTTATTCATGCGTCGGTCGAGTGAAACTGTTAGATTTTTATAAAAGTAAATATTTTACAATATTTTATATTTTTAGGTGAATGTTGGGTACATACGCACAAGACGAATAATCGGTCTACCTCATCTTTAGTCTATGGGGCAAAACCACAGTCACGTGACAGTTCCTTCGAGGTGGACGTACCCGTTATACAGGGTCTCAACACTTCGCTATTAAGAGCTGCCCAGATCTCTTCACTCACAAACCGTGCCCAGTCTCTGAGTAGCTGCACGATATTCTGGTATAGGCTGTTCACGGTAAAGTGAGCACTTTTTAAGGCCCTGCTAAAATTTTACTTTCAACCAATTTTCCAACTTTCCGCCACTTTTTAATATAAATATTACAATATGACTAATAAACATAGTGTATACATTTCACCGCTCTCAAAAGTTAACGTCTGATGCTGCAATATTATTTATTTATTAGGGATTAACGCATTCTGAAAGGGCCTTAAAAAGTGCTCACTTTACCGTGAATGGCCTATAACGGTACTTGCGTCAGACTGGCAACTGCATGCTGTGAAGGGTGCGCATATCAGTTGGGCCGTCGCGCTGGCTGGCGAATAAGATTGCCAGGTGCTGATTGGCGTTCCTACATTATCCTGGGCCAATGACACAATTCTCTGGCGCTTGTGGCTGGATTTCTTCACATAAGCTTCTATAACCCATGCATTCTTAAGTAAAGTTCATTCGCGATGACTTCCAACTTTTCCGAAGCCCGGCTAAAGTTCTGCTTTCAGGATATCCCTGTGCCTCAAGCAAACAAATATTTACCAAGTCTATAAAATTACATCAAAAAGACAAAGTAATCGTGCGAACTCAGCGTAATAATATTTTTCTTAAGAATTATTTTTACTAGGCATTACCAATACGCCTATTTTATCTCTGATTTTATTCATATTAACTATAAATGAAACATTATATTTTATAGACAGAATACAAGTAGAAGATCAGTTTTAATAAAAATAAGACTCATATTCCAGCACATGTGTAAAACGATTCTGATACATGACACATTTAGAAAACAACCAAATACGTCAAACATGAGGCGTGTTTTCAAACGTTTGACTCAAAAAGTGTGAAGAAACTGCGAATAGACTATACACTGTGACCCTTTTCCTATTTACTTCATTGGTAAAATTTACTCACATGGGCACATACCACCAGCCGTATAAGTTTACCTGCTAGATCGGTGAATTTCTCCCCCCCCCCCCCCCCGTTTTTAATGCTCAAAATGTTACGTTTACACTAACAGTATTTCACTGATATAATAAAGTCTATGATTTGTTTAATGTTGCTAAAATTTTTAATTAATCACTCTCTACACAGTCGCGTAATACTGTTTTTAAGTCACGACTTGTAATTACAACATAGAAACAAATATACCGAATATTAAACTAGGTACGTTATACATAAGACGTGCTTTATTAATAAAACCTAACATTTGACTCTTATGGGCCAAATTTAAAATTGCGAGTGCATGTATGGGGAAAGTGACGGTTTATTAATAATACAAGTGCTTAGGCTAGTAACAAATACCTGTTGTAGACACGTGCAAAGTTAGTGTTGTGAATATTGTAACTATATCGTAATTATATCGTGTTCAGTAACATAACTACTCGAGTTCCTAGCTTTGATTGTAACGCAGTAATTTGTAAAAATGTATTTTCCGTTGTTCAATCTCTTGGTTTATGTGTTGATATAACTCCATGTTAAGGGGAACTGTTCTTAAAACCCTATGTGAGACAATTATAAGAGTTAAATTAGTAAAGGTATTAAATATCCGTTTTAATAAATTGTATTTTTGAGGCAAGGAAGTGCCGAGGCCAGTTTATGAAAAATTACTACTCATACCATCTAGTGGAAAATGTGACACTAAAAGTGTGCTGTAAACATAGTTCCATATTAAACTAAATAGATAGCGCAAAGTGTTACATTTCATTTCTCTCCCCCCCCCCCCCAATCTAACCTATCATTGTTTTCGCGTCAAGACAGTGTATAAAGTATCATAACACAGATATAAGATAGCTTGTAGGAGGTAATAAAATTTTTTGGTGAATCGAAGGATGGAGAAGTTAAAAGCAGCGTTGACCCTGGTCATATACCACAACAGCAGGACAACAGGGCCCATGAAAATTTGATAACAGGTGTGTTTTATTTGGCACTATTATCATACTAGAACATT
Source organism: Dryococelus australis (assembly GCA_029891345.1). Lineage (NCBI taxonomy): Eukaryota > Metazoa > Arthropoda > Insecta > Phasmatodea > Phasmatidae > Dryococelus > Dryococelus australis. Next base: position 115,369,687 of record CM057001.1, read on the forward strand.
TTCACTGTTTCGTTGGTTTGGTCAAAAGTTTGTTTCTTGTAGTAATATACATGAATAATTATTCTTGTATTGTTTTATTTACATGCTGTAGTGTATTAATTACAATACATACTGATTTCCTGTTCTTACTTCATAGAAATATTATGTTCCTGCCAACATATAATTTGTGGTTTGATATTGTATTTCCCCATTAACTGCTAGATGTGGCTTGGCAATATTCACTATTCGCGCAATTTCTATTGGTATACAACAGACGTCACCTACTCTAAAGTTAAGATGTGGACTTGTGGCTTACACACGGAAGTTGTAAATATACGGTGTAGGTATCTATAACTGTGGTGGAAATCTCGGAAGTGTTTCTATGGGATGAGAGTGCTGCAGTTAGAGGTAATGATGAAATCGGAAAATGTATTCTTAAATATTCACCATACTGAAGGTGAAATGTGAGTTATGAACAAATACGCAGATACAACAATTTCCATGGCAACACTTTTATTCAATGCCAAAGCCAATTTTATCCACAACAAATAGTTGCATTGTAATGCAATTGATAAATATAAACAGTGGCAAAATCAGTTACAGGTACTGCAAGCTAAATATCAATAATTATTTGTCTATTATCCATAAGATGTACAATAGCTTCACCAGCTTTAATCTTTTATGCCACAACAAAATTCATTAAAACAGATTACCAAAAAATTCCAAGGGGCATTTTAAAAGTTTCTTTGGTGATTCAGGCTGTGTTCATTATTCACGGCGTAACATTACGACATTTAAAGGCGAGCGTTTTACTGTACCCAGAAAACAATGGGCTCGAACAAACCACTTACTTGTCCAGCTGAAACCGCCGGAAATCATCTTTAAATTTTGTTACCCAGTTTCTGTGAATAACACGTAATTTTTAGCATTAAGGTTAATGTGTATAGATCAATAGTTTTCAACCCTACAGTCTAAAAAGAATGTAGCGGTTTCTAATACATGAAATTGATTGTATGTAAATTTTGACGTACTACAATACGTGACGCTCAGGTCAGCAGGGCTAGCATAAACTTAAATTAAATGCCCAACAAATTCTAAATTACACATTCGTTTACTCTAGCCTTAATTTGTACCAAGGCCGAATGTTAGCGAGTATTTAAATTAAAACTTGACAAATCACACAAGAATTCTCACTTGATGGCTAGAATAAGTTAATAAATAGTGTTAAAATATTATATTAATTTTATCTCACTAGATATTCCATGTGAACGTGCGTCGTAGTTCAACGACCCAGTAAAGGACGCACGTCGTAAAAAACACGTATTAAAATTTATTTCAATAAAATACTCAAAACTTGCATGACGGTACCCCATGCAAAATGTTAAAAATACCAAAATTAATTTCTATACATTGGGATCACTAAGGGGTAGTGCAATAAAATTTAAGGGACGATGACAATTTAAAATGTTAAAAATGTACACTTCTTCAGGCGCGGAGCTTGGACTGCCGACATATCATCAGCAACAGAACACTGGGCCAGGCAAATGGGGTAGTGGCCGCCAAACTATGTAACTCCTTACGCAGGAAAATTGAATATTAAACTGCTCCATTACTATCTCTCAGTTTTTAACGTGCCAAGGAAAAATACCACTGAAGGTAATTCTACGAACAAAGCTACAAACCACAACAACTATAGGCACTCAAAAACTACAAACCATTAACAAAGAGTAAGGCCCAAGACCGCAAGTATTAGCATTTCAGTTACAAATTTACACTAAATACTACGGCACCTCGTATTACCCAACATCGCTAGAGGTCTGAACGATATTACATTTTCGGCTCTCTGTTCAGCTGAGTGCTCTCATGAGTGCCGATGTAGACAAAGCCTGCGCTGCTATAGGAGTGTCTATCGGGTTGGTCAAGACACCGTGCACAAGGAATAACTGACCCCCTCTACTCAATTCTAGTGACTTAGGAGTGAGGGGTAGTTTGGAAAGGGAAGGCACAAGGAAGTAGGAAGGGGAACCAAGCTGGCCAATGAAGACTTCACTGGGTGATAGTGTCTGTGGCGGCGGCGGGAACTACCAAAAAGATCGTAGCACTGCTGCAAATACTTCACATTCATTTCTACAGATGCCCACAAACGTGTGTTCACAGATAACCGTGGAAGAAATAATTAAATAATTGGAACACAATGTTACTTTGGAATTACCTAATGCAAACTAAATGTTTCTCTGGAATCGAACACTATTTCCTCACTTCTAGGCACACTTACGTGCTCTCCAACAGGATTTTTTTTTTAATTAGAAAGGTACCAGAAATATTATCTTAATGTGTATGCTTCATCACACTGGCAAAAAAAGATAGCATCGTGTGGGCGACAATCTAAGTTCTGTGTTGTTGAAATGGGAATGAATGATTTCTATGATGTGAGGGAGTTGAAAAATGGTCTGTTCAGTACATCAATAAAGGAGTGAGTAAGCGACGTGGACCTCAAATTCGCTGATGTTATTTCCTTCCGATTCGAAGATAGTATTCAATGAGTCATGAAACTGAATCACATAATTAACATCGCTTTAGAGATTACATAAGTAGGAAGAGCCAGCGCAAGTAACTTAAAGCTTAAGAACTAACTATGACCTAAGATTTGTAGTATGTGCACATATTTATTATACTATTGCAATTTCTCAATGTCAGTTGGCTTAGCCAGGTTCTTAAGGGATGGAGGGTCTTAATTAAATAAGGGTAACCAATATTTTCCTAATTTATTTACCAACACTAATTCCAAGAAAATACTTTCGATTTAATATCGCACACTACATGGCTATCACTTGATATTTACAATTAATAAATTGAATAAATAAAATCTACAGGCTTCAATGAAATATGCAATCAAATAACTTAAATAATTCCCAATAAACAATGCATCAAAAACCTAATGAGTTATTTAACTAATTATTTGACAATGTTTGAAAGTTCCAATATTTACAATAAAGTCCGTATCACACATTCATACTGACCCACATTGAATTCAGTCCACACTCTACCAGTCCGGAACGTTCTAGAGTTCTCCAAGCGCCCTCACGAACAGTAGCCCATTGTCGAGTATCGCACCCTCTCGTCCATCTACACCACATAAAACACTCGTCTGCCGCTCTATCGTCAGCCCTCCCCGCTGATATCACACGCTGCACTATACATTTTCAGATAACCGCACTACAACCAGATGGCTATCACAAATACTGACTACTCTCTGGATTAGAGAAAAATGGGGGGGGGGGGGTTATTTATAGTGTCCTCGGCTCCGGTCCAGAATCTTCTCCAAACGCCGCGTTGCGCTGACCAAAGTATTACCAGAATATTCTTTCTCGTACTCCCAAGTCGTTGACTCCTCCGCAGGGGGGTGGAGGAAGTTGTCTGTCAATCTATTCCCGGCCACCGGGCGACGGAGCAGTTAGCGCGTCTGCCTGGTGGGAGGGGAGGATCGAGGTGGGTCGCCACCTCCCCCTTTTTTTCTGTGCCGGACCACGCATAATCTGATATAGGCTGTTCACGACAAGATGAACACTTTTGAAAGCCCTGCTTAAGATCTAACTGTATGCATGCTATGTATTATTCCGGCTTATGTAAAATTAATGTAGCTATGGGACTCATCACTTTATTCATGCGCCGGTCAAGCGAAACTGTAAAATCATTAGTAAAAGAAAATTTCCAAAATCTTCTCATCTTTACAATTTGATATATTAGAAAAAACGGAAAGCGAAAGAAATAATTAAAGCAATTATAAACGGTTACCTAACACTTTTTATTCGACGTTAAGATTTGGAACTACTTTCCCTCCATCGTTACCAACTGGATGCATATCACTCACTGCGCCAGTTAAAATATATGCAGGTAGGAGCTGTGACTTTTCTCTAAGGTTCCTAGCAAAAGAGCTCATTTTATCGTGAACAGCCTTCAACCCAGAAATTCCGGTTCCAGTACGGCAGTACGCGTGTAATAATACAATATTCCCAATAAACATAGTGTTTTATTCTATTTGTGTCAATAAAGTGTAAGCCACAAAGATGTCTGTGCAATATTCAATTTCAAATGTCGAACAATCACATTATAGTTAATTAAAATTCAGTCAGAACATAAGAAAGAAAAATATCAGGTACTGAAAACGAAATTTCGGCAATTCATATAATGTAAGGATTTTATAAAATTTTCAAACAATGTTTTCTCAGAAGTATAAAAATGTGGCTCGTCACTTCCTTGTCGCGACCTCCGCGGTGAGTGAATGACTGGGAGTCCCCTGCAAGTAATACTCACTTTAAGGCTGTTCACGGTAAACTGAGCACTTTTGAAAGCCCTGCTTACGATCTGTACTTGCGTGCAAATTGTTTATGCTCCCGTAATTTGTACAATTTAAATTGCCAGGGGTCTGGTCACTTTATCCATGCGTCGGTCAAGTGAAGCTCAGAAGATGGGACTTAGAGTGAGCGAGTGAAGAGATTTGGGCGGCTCTTAAATTTCCCTAAACAAATTTAATTGAAAAACTTGCATTTCCTAAGGTCTCCGCCACACCACCAATTACTGATGTCTGTTCGAATCCAGCAGACGACTGACGCCCTTGCACACACTCCCTTCATCTATACTCTTTCGGCCATCTTGATTGTTTCGTTCGCCATTTGTTTACATGCTGCTGGAGGCCGCCATATTTGTTTTTTCGTTCGTCATTTGTTTATTCATTACAGGAGCCCTCAATCTTGGTAGGAAACCACCATCTTGGTAGGCATCTCCCATCCGCCATTTTGGAAGCCAATGAACATTACCTTGACCACATGACCTTGAATGACCTTGAAAACAAAAAAATAGAGAAAAATAGTCGCGCAAGCATAATACATTAAAGACTACCATCTCCGTATTAAATGCAGACTAACTCAACCTTGGCCCCATGACCTTGATTGACATTGAAATTAAAAAACTCGAGAAATAATGCATAAAAGTCAACAAGCATAATATATTACAGGTTACCACCACGATATTATATACAAGCTACCTACTAGACTTGGACCCCATGACCTTGAATGGCCTTGAAAATAAAAATTCGAGAAAAATATAAAAGTCAACAAGCGAAATACTTTACAGACTACTACCACATCAGATGAAGACTACCTAGACCCTGACCCCATGATCTTGAACGACCTTGAAAATAAAAACCTGAGAAATAATACATAAAAGTCAACAAGCATAATATATTACAGACTACAACCACCATATTAGATGCAGACTGCTTGACCTTACCACCATAGCCTTTAATGACCTAAAAAAACTCTAGAAAAATCTATGTGAAGAGGCAGAAACTAGTCGAGGCGATCCACCTTCCACTCAGATGTTGTCAAACTAAACCTCTCTACTTACATCCCCATTTTTTATAATATACAAGTGTGAAAGCCTTATGGCGTCATATTGACTTTGAACCAATCGAACTGCACCATTAATAAACACCGGAAAGCCAATCTCCAAGTTTCCACATGATTTAAGCTAACCAATCACATGTGAGCATTGAGACATCACACACAGGCAGGTAGGCAGGCTTTAGATGCTAGTTGCTTGATCACATTAGCATGCAATTATTTCTTCAACAGTTTCTTCCAGACAAGTTATTCGCTCAACTATATATCATGGTTGCACTTTAAGTAGGAAACTGACTCCTGTTGTCGGACGACCGACACCACACAAGACTGACCCCATTGACCCTACGACCCCAGACCCTTTGACCCATAATGTCACCTTATTTAGGTGCTAATTGCAGTGCTAATGGCGGTCTGTGTGCTAATTGTTGTTCTGTGGTTCTAATTGACACACTAATTGTGGTGCTGCAGTGATAATTGAGGTTCTAATTGCAGTGTGTGCAGGTCTCAAGTAAAAAAAAAATCGTATTTTGAAATAAAATTAAATAGGACTACCTCCAAAAGCTGAAATGCGAACATTTTATTTAATAATCTCGCTTTGAAAGAGTATATATCCAGGTTCCTCGATATATTTTATCGCTTCCTAAGTAATATGTATTTATACTTTGCAATAAAAGTTCCCAGAACTACAGCAGACTCCTACAATGCTTTGTCATTGGTCGATGCGCAACATGGACTTTGTAATGAACAATGCCGCACCACAACAGGCCACCACCATGCTTCCCAATTGGTCGTAGTCGCGTGAAAAGGATTCTTCGTACAGACCGCCCTCTCATTACGACTTGCATTTTTTTTAACAGAGGGGAAAATCGGATCTCAGAATCGTCACTAGTGACAACCAGTTAGCAATGATGCAGGTTCGCGGTTCCATGTTCGTCGAGGACAAAGGCAGCCCTTCATATTGCGCAATTCATCTTCTCGATATGGCAGCACTCTAAAGGAAACATACATATTCGTTCGCCCCAGAAGAAAACACACAGGTTTTGATTTTGAAGGCAGAACTGTTTAATTTTATTTAAAAAAACATGGATTTTTTTTTAATTTCAGACATACACACACTGCAATTATCACCGCAATTATAACTGCAGCGCCGCAGTTAGCACCGACATTAGCACCACAGACTGTTATTAGCACCACAGTCTGCTACTAGCACCACAGACCGCTATTAGCACCGCAGAACTGCAATTAGTACCGCAATCAGGGGCCATTATGGATCAATGGCGTCAATGGGTTCTGGTGCCGATGGGGTCGATAGGGTCGATGTGGTTAATGGAGCTGCTGGGGTGAATGGTGTCAATGGGGTCAATGGGGTCAGTCTTGTGTGGGGTAGGTCCGACAACAGGAGTCAGTTTCCTACTTTATGTGTGAACATGATTTATAGGTGAGCGAATAACTTGCAACTAGCATCTAAACCCCCCTTCCTTCTTGACTATGTCTGATTTCTCAATGCTCGCATGTGATTGGTTAGCTTAAATCATGTGGAGACTTGGTGATTGGCTGTCCGGTGTCTGCACAATATATTAATGGTGCAGTTCGATTGGTTCAAAGTCAATATGACGCCATAGGGCTTTCACACTTGTATATTATAAAAAATGGGGATGTAAGTAGAGAGGTTTAGTTTGACAACATCTGAGTGGAAGGTGGATCGCCTCGACTAGTTTCTGCCTCTTCACATAGATTTTTCTAGAGTTTTTTTAGGCCATTAAAGGCTATTGTGTTAAGGTCAAGGCAGTCTGCATCTAATATGGTGGTTGTAGTCTGTAATGTATTATTCTTGTTGACTTTTAAGTATTATTTCTCGAGTTATTATTTTCAAGGTCATGGGGCCAGGATCGAGGTAGTCTGCATCTGATATGGCAGTAGTAGTCTGTAATGAATTTTGCTTGCTGATTTTTATGTATTTTTCACGAGTTTCTATTTTCAAGGTCATTCAAGGTTATGGGGTCAAGTTCTAGGTAGCCGGTATCTAATATGGCGGTAGTAATCTGTAATGTTTCATACTTGTTAACTCTCATGTATTATTTCTCGAGTTTTTTAGTTTCAAGGTCATTCATGGTCATAGGTTTACGGTCAATTTAGTCTGCATCTAATATGGGGGTGGTAGTCTTTAATGTGTTATGCTTTCTGACTTTGGTGTTTTCAAGGTCATTCACAATCATGGGGCTAAGGTAATGGTCATTGGCTTCCAAAATAGTGGGTGGAAGATGCCTACCAAGATGGTGGTCTCCTGCCAAGATTGAGGGCTCCAGTAATGTATAAACAAATGACGAACGAAAAAACAAATGTGGCAGCCTCCAGTAGCATGTAAACAAATGGCGAACAACAAATCAAGATGGCCGAATGAGTATAGGTGAGAAGAATGTGTGCGAGAGAGTCAATCGTCTGCTAGATTCCAATAGAGGTGAGTAATTAGTGGTGTGGCAAAATAAATCAGGAAATGCAAATTAAATTTCTTATAAATGTTTTAAAGGAAAGGGGAAAATTTAGAGGGGAAAAGGGGGGGGGGGAATGGTTTCCAGGGTTCTAAATTAATTTTTTTAAATAAAATTTTATGAAAAAATTTTAAAGATTTTAAAATATATTTTTATATATTTTTCAATTAATTACTTTGTATTGAATCTTTATAATTTTTAGTAATAGTTTTTTTATAGATTTTAAACGAATTTTCAATTTAATTATTCGTTGTAAATTCTGAAATCTTTTTTTTGAAATTGTGCATTTTCAAGGTAAGTGATCAAAGGTCAAGATCAAAGGTCATAGGTACTGATCCCGTTCACCTGGCTTGGAGTCACGGATCCCTGTCACTGGAGTCGCTAATCCCTGTTGGCATTTCTGGAAAACATGGGGCGTTTCTAAGGATCCTTTAAATAATTATTTTAATAATTTTTAAATAATATTTAATAGTTTTTGATAGTATATTTTTTCGGTATTTTCATTAATTTTTTAGAATTTATTGGAATTTCTTAATGTTATTTAGTGATTTTTGGGTTCAAAGTTCCTCGAGGTCAGAGTCAAGGTTAAAGTCAAATGTCACGGGGATCGGAGGTGAAAGACCAATGACATCCAAAATGGCGGTTGGCGACGTTACAATATGGCGGCTCCCCCTAATCCTAATCATATCCTCGATCCTCTTGTGCCAGAACCGCCTAAATCATACTACTAGTTACCCTCAATGGTTACCTAACACTTTTTATTCGACTTTATAATATGGAACTACCTTCGATCATTCGTTACCAACTTTACTGTATTCATGCTAGTAATTGCGTCCGTTAAAATTTATACAGGCTGGGGCAGTGACTTTCCTCTAAGGTTGATTTTAAAAGTTCTCTCTTTATCGTGAAGAGCCTTTAGTGTCTAACTTGCATAAGAACTGTATCATAGGAGAATAATGTAAATCTCACGAAACAACGTTGGAATTATTTTTCAGCTAACAAGAAATTATTATAATAATTTCATATTATATTAAATTAAAATCGTACGAAACAACGGAATTAGTTCACAGAATACCACGAACTGTTATAATAATTACCATATTATACTATTTTTTAAACGTAACCTCCCTGTAACTTCAGGCTCTGTGGCTGAGTATTTCAACGCACCTCAAAGAAAGTAATTTTAACCATTTTTATTTCGTTCATATTTGTTGACAATTTCTTTAATTGTTCTTAAATATACCATTCACGTGAACGAAATGCGGCTCATCAGGTGCCTGATTATATTCGCAATGCACTGGACGAAGCCGCAGCCTTCTGATCAACTCATCTCTGTGTGACTTTCAGTAATAGGCCATATAAATTAACATGATAATAAAGACAGATGTGTAGTGTACCTGGCTACATTGAAAGACTGTGCAGAATTGACAGCGAAAACAACGATTTTAGCTATTTCCACGTGCAAGAAATTCAAATTGACGTCGGAAAAAGAAAATAGAAACCAGCGTTCGGACGAAAAAAAGATTTTTCTGTGAAATTCGCCAGTATATGGAATTAAAATAATATGCAACACTTTTTAAACAACGGCTAAGCGACTGAAACTGTACACATCGTTTGGAGACTCGCTCGGCGAACGGTATTTCGAAGCGACCTGTAGATCTTCCTGATTACACGACAGCATCTTCATCTGAGATGGTGTTGCAGTACCCGAAATATTTGTGCTCATGCTTTGTCACACTTTTTTTGGCATACGTAAATTCTCTGCTCCAATCTTATTTGATAATAATTATAGTGATAGAGAAAATATACTACCACAAATATAAAAGTAATATTTGCTCATTTTTCATTACAAATGAATCTCTTCTTTATATAATTCGTATTTAAGTTATTAAGCCTCTATAGATAAATATAAAAACTTGCCCTCTACAACGGAGCCCAGTATTAATCAAACAAGATGGCTGCTGGAAGAGCTGGGAAGATGAAAGTAAACAACTAAGTGTTCTCACCCTCCCCCATTCGTTTTTATATAAGGCCGTAGCACAATGAAAAAGTTTTGACGACACGACTCTCTACTTAATGTTTCAACTCTCGGCAGAGCAGTGGGAAGATGCATAAGGGTTAGAACTTATGGCTTAGAGAACGGAATGAAGATATTTTCACTGCCTTAAGGGATTTTTATAAACAGTTAATTCAAAAGCGTAGTTGGTAATTGAGACGACGATTTCTTGAAAATGTTTTACTGAAGAAAACGGTTAACCTTGTGCATTGGCACGATGCACCGTTTACGTCAGATTCTACAGCTAATGCTAGAAGCGAACATTATCAGTGCAGCTAAGGATTTTCCACGTAATCGAGATTGTGAAAATTACTGGAACGTGGACCAGACCTAAGGTAACTATCACTCTTCTCGCAGTCCATATTCGTAGTGCGTTCTGGTGGTATCATCATGAAAATACTTGCAGTCAGACAGTTCTCACTATAGTCAAATAACTTTTCTGCATATAATATGTTTTGAAATAAGGTGTGGTGGTTGAATTTTCCCGTTTTATAGGAGTAGTAGGGGCGCATGGGTCTTACTTCACATGACATTAATTGATGGATTATAGATTTCATTGAAACGGTTAATCCTTAATCCGAACCTAATCCAATCAATTTTTTTTAAATCAAAAAGGGTTAAATTTAACGAAAGGGTAAAATTTATTGAAATGGTTAAATTGATTGAACGGGTTAATTTTTGATCCGATCATATTTATTTTTTTCTTGATTATCTTTTTTCTTTCTTTTTAGGTAGGGGTAGCAGGAACTCTATACGATGTTGATGGTGTGGTGTTCCGCAGGCGACTGACCGGAGTGGTGGGCTGCAATGTGTTATATAGGTTTTGAGTTGAGTGCAAGAGTGGGCTAAGTGTCATTTCTATTATTTTTTATAATTTTGATGTGTTTGTAGGGATTTTGGTGGTAGATAGGTGATTTTTACGAATATATTTAACACACGAAAGAATTTCAGAGTGTTTAAAAGATTTCTAAGCATGTCCTAAGTGTAAATTTTATGGTTTTAGGGGCATATTGCTTGTAGACAGTGGTAGGAGATAGGTGACTTTGAAATATGCGATTTACATGTTAGTAATAACAAACGATCTGTTTTCCGAAAGCAATTAAACATTAGAGAAATCCAGAGTGTTTTATGTATGAATAAATTGCACACATTGAATCACAAATTTCAAATGATTGTGTGAATAATAAGTGCAATTACTCCAGTATGGAATTTAATGTAATGTGAGTTTCGAGCTTAGAAATATTATTTACACAAGAGAAAATTTTAACTACTTGAATAACATCTGATGTCAACAAATGCTTAACAATGATAATTATGTGAGTGTGGATATAACGATCTACAACAAAATGTCACTATAAATTAATCTAACAATATGTATGATGCCTCTCGCACATACCTTACACATCTGTCTGCCTTTGAGACTGGCGAGGAGGAACGTAATCCATATGTAAAAATAAATTAATTGGTTAACCAGCATAATGAAATCGCACCTCTCACAAAATACATCTGTCTGGCTGCGAGCTCAGTGAAGAACTGAGTCGATCTTACATGGTGAGCCTGACAATAAATACGTGGAGCGCATTCTGAGGCTGACAAACGACTAAGGTTATAGGTACTTGGAAAAAACTGAATACAATTAATACCAGACACAATAGTGTACATCTATTCTGGTAAGTAAAATATATAATGATCTACAAGAAAGTAATTAAAGATATAAAATCGTACCCTAATTGATTTGTTTCAAAATAACCAACTTGCACCGAACTGTAGAGCTTAATACCACATCACTTTATACATATAAATAAATATAAATTTATATATCATAAAAAATGAACAAAAATCCTCGGATAGAAAATTATTTTTAAAATATTTGACGTACTACAAATTTCCATAAAGTTTGTAAATAGAGTGTGCTTGTTAACACAAAAGTATTTTTAAACTGTCGGGAATTTTCTTAGACCGAGCTCAGAAAAGTGATTTGAAAATCTTATCCCAATGTTGACTTAATACACGAAAGTTTATATTTTCCTGATAAAATTATTTTATATCAAAACACATTCATTATAAAATGTTAATTGTTTCTATCACTAGAGATGAAGGTAGGCGTGTGACAGTCTGTATTTCAGGTAACCTCTGATCGTATCCTCGCCGGACGCCAAGTTCTAGAGGTGCTGTGAAGATGAGAGAGAGAGAGAGAGAGAGAGCGTTATACACATCTGTTTACTCCAAGTGTTCATGAGCAACTGAAGATGGCGGTGTCTGGATAGAGGGGTGTAGATGTCTCCCAAACTCCTTACACCCCCTCCCACCCTTCGCCAGAGCGAGACCCTTGTCTGCCTGCAATTGTCAATTTTTCAGCACTAAGGCAAGATGGCGACAACTGACTAATTATGTATAGATTGGGAGCTGCATGCTTGTAGCCACCCTACCATACACCCCTCGCCCTCAGAACGGGCCCGAGTCCAGGATGCCAGCAACCCCCCTAACCCCCTCCACACCAAGCTGTGTCTGCGAGGTCCTGGGGGTAATTACCCATAGTCCCGAAGGTGACTTTTCTAAAGAAATCCATTATCGATACAGCCTGGTGTTCGCAAAAACCTGTTTTATACACCCCAGCTTCAGTCCTGAGAAAAGTATTCTTGTATTTTTTCGCGAGTTGGCACCCCTGCAGTATAGGTTTCAAGACAAGGCACCCCTCCCCTGCTACAGTATTCAGAATACATTTTTCTAGTGTTGGTTACCCTGCTTCAGTTCTGCGGCCCTTCACCCCAGAGCACTTGTTCTACGCCACAAGAATTTCCTCAGCAAGGAATGAAGGTTTCTTCATGGCTGAAGTGACGTTTTCCCTAGGGGCAGCAGAGGATTTTGAACTGCATCTGGATAGCTGTCTACCCCTCTCCCCTCTTTTTACAAGTACTGAAACAAGCCAATATATATATATTCGTCATGCAGACAAGAAATATGTATTTTACATATAGTTTTTCCTAGCCCAAAATTTTTAGAGAGTACCATCATATAGAAAAATATAATATAATCTTGCTAAAGTTTATTTGGAAAGTTAGTCAACTACAGCAACATGTGTTTACAAAATATATGGTGTGAATCATTCTAAAGTCCCGAATACCAGCTAGTGTATAGCCGAGAATTGAGTGTGTTAGGGTAGCAGGCTAAACTGGAGTCTCGAGAGCTGAATAGGAGAAAACCTTTAGAGTTGGAGAAGCACCAGGCCGGGTCACTTGGGAGATGTGCATGACGCGAAGGAGACAAGGGATGGGAAATATAGTACACTAAGCTGCTGTTAGTGCCTGCATCGCATGTCTGAGCTCGGTCTATGAGAATTCCTAACAGTTTAAAATACTGTTTGTGTCAACAAGTGCGTTCTATTTACCACACTTTACGGACATTGTAATATGTCCCTTATTTTAAAAATTATTTTCTCTTTGAGGATGTTGTGCATATTTTACATTATATATAAAGTGATGTGGCATTAAGCTCTACGCTTGGACACAAGTTGCTTATATTGAAACGAATCATTTGGGGTAAGATTTTCTATTGTTAATTACTTTCTTGTAGATCGTTATATATTCTACTTATCAGAATAGACGTCCACTATTGTGTCTGGTTTAAATCATATTCAGAGTTTTTCCAAGTAGCTATAACCTTAGTCGTTTGTCAGCCTCCGAACACACTCCACGTATATATTGTCAATCTCTCGACGTAAGATCGACTCAGTGCTTCACTGAGCTCGCAGCCAGACAGACGTGTTTTGTGAGAAGTGCGATTTTATTATGCATGTTAAACAATTAATTCCTTTTTACATGTGGATTACTTTCCTCCTCGCCAGTCTCACAGGTAGACAGATGTATAAGATATGTGTGAGAGGTGTCATATACATATCTTGTTTGTTTAATTTATAGGGACATGTTGTAGATCATTCACATAATTATCATCATTTTGTACGTGTCAACAATATATGTTAATCACATAGTTAAAATTCTCTCTCATGTAAATTATATTTCTAAGCTCGAAACTCATGTTATGTTAAATTCCATACTGGAGTAATTGCACTTATTATTCACATAGTCGTTTGAATTTTGCGATTCGATGCGTGTATTTTATTAATATGTAGAATACTCTGAATTTCTGTATTGTTTGATTGCATTTGGAAAACAGATCGTTTGTCATTACTAACATGTAAATCGCATATTTTAAAGTTGCCTATCTCCCACCACTGTCCACAAGCAATATCCCCCAAAAAAACATAACATTTACACATAGGCCACACTTAGAAATCTTTTAAACAATCTGAAATTATTTCATGTGCTAAATATATTCCTAAAAATCGCCTATCTACCACCAACATCACTACATACACATCAAAATTAGAAAAAAATAAGAAAAATGACACTTAGCCCACTCTTGCACTCAACACATATAACACATTGCAAGCCACCACTCTGGTCAGTCTGGAAACAGCTCCCAGGCACTACCCTGGGAATCCTGTGAAACAATGTTTGCTTTGCAGCATTAATTATTTTTGAATGGTGTGGAGGGGGGAGGGGGTTAGCTTCTCCTCGCCCCCACAAGCTAACTGAGAACCAACTGGGTGGCCAAGGTCCCTCACAAGGGATCGATCCACCCCCATGCTGAGGGAGTAGTGTCCCAGTGATGTAAAATGGTGGTGGCTCTGGTCAATCGCTTCTAGGACACCACACCGTCAACATCGTACATAGTTCCTGTTACCCCCACCCAAAAAGAAAGAAAGAAATATAATCAAGAAAAAAATTAATTTGATCGGATTAAAAATCAACCCTTTCAATTCATTTAACCCTTTCAATAAAATCAACCCTTTCATTAAATTGAACCCTTTTTGATTTTAAAAATCTGATTGGGTTAAGATCGGATTAATGAATCACCCTTTTAATCAAATCGATAATCCATCAATTAATCCCAATTAAACCCGGGTGAAGTAGGACCCGTGCGCTACTACTTACGGGCATTCAATTTAAAATATACATCAATAACAGTACATAAAAAAAAAAAAAAAACTAAATTATCTTATATTTGCATTTTTTGAACATTACGTGAGTAATGTTCGCTTCTTTCAGGAACTTACTGCCGCAAAACAGATAATTCTCTGAATGTTCACTGAAAACATTTTGACATATTAGGACAATTGATAGCACATAGTGAGTGAGTTACGGCAATCTTCTAATCATATACTGTTCTGTATAAATTATCTTAATGTTTATAAACACAGTGTTATTTTTATTTAAGTAACCACAATATTTAGACTGATAATATGGTACATCAGAAAATTTTCTATTGCCTAGGGTTAGTGCCATCTACCGGTTTTATTAAACATGTGTCAAGTGAAATATTACGATATGACGAGTACATTTTAATGTACGTATTTTGTCCTTTTAATTCTAAATCTTATTATTATTTTTAGTTGCTGTGTATCGTGAAACATGTTATGTAAAGTGCATTGCCATGTACGAATGTATTGCTTCCATATATGAGCCAGTGGCTCCAGAAGCCTTCTATCGATTAATCAATTTAAAAAAAAAAGTATTTCAGCACTTCAAAAAACAGCAAAAATTTGTTCCACCAGACAATGGGTTTCGTTTCAGGACGAAAAAAATGCCAACTCACTAGAATATAGAGAGTGTTTCAGTAAAATCGTGCAAAAATTAAACAGGGAATGGTGACAGCATTGTGGAACGTTTCGAGATTGGGAACGTGTGATCCAGGAAGCCAGCTAGAGATATGGGCATAAACGTGTGGGCGACTAATGCAGTATGTGAGGTTCACCTATCGGCCGCAAGGTGGCTCTGTCGTCCAGACCATAACACAGTACGTGCGTTTATCAAACGACAGGCGCAAAACTCACGGGATATTTGAACGGATAGGGCAGAATCTCGTGCGCCGTTGTCGCACTTGCATTGAGGTCGATGGCCGTCACTTTGAGCAACTCTTGTGAGCCACTAGCTGATACGTTAACACCGGTCCGTCAGTGGAATCGACTTGAACAGTAATATCTGTCTTACGGTGTACACTTTAAAATAATGTTTTGTAGTTTTACAAGAAAAATCCTTGGAAACCCAGTTTCCAAAAAAAAAAAAATCTCGTGAAACTACTTACAGTTTTCTTGTAAAATCTGCAAAATATTTATTTGTAGGCCTAATATTACAAATTATAGCCTTGTATTACAACTTACATTAATGAGAAGTGTACATAAGATTATTTTTATCTTCTAGAAAACAAATTTGAGGAATTAATAACACAGAATAACTATAAAAAATATGTAATCTATAATTCACGGAGAAAATCTATATACATTGCCAACACGGGACTAGAACCCACACCCGTTGTATTACCAGACCGCACCGTTAACCACAAGACCAAGTTGACTTACATGTTTAACACTTATTTTTATAGTAAATCCTTCAAGTATCTACATAATATTAGATACGTTTTTGATTAAGAAGAATACGTTTATTTCATCTTAAGAGTTTTGTTGTTGAATCGAGAGATTCGGACGGCTCTTAACAGCGAGGTATTGATAGCTGATTTATGATGTTCTTTTATATATAGGAAACATTAACAGGTAATCAGTAATATGGTTACGTTTTAGTGGAATTGTCGTTTTATTTTGATTACGTGCGTTGTTTTAAGTGCTTTAAGTTATTCATACTTGTAATACATTTCTTTTTGCACGCAACTACACTTTACATCACCCATAGTTTTTGCACATTCAGCTATATATGGTTTCACAACAACGTGTTCGCCATTTCGCTGAAGCTCGTTGATACAGGTCAGTATAGTATTTCTTGAGGCCTACTACAAACACGGCTCTTGTAGCTTTATGAGACAAATTTTTGTTCTGTTAAAATCATTTGTAAAATTACAAACAATTCCTTAGCACAAATTAATTTTTTTTTACAGCGCAAACACACAATGTCGATAATTCACGTAGCAAATACTGACTCTTGTGTTCGACATGTTTGCACCCATATCTCCTTTCGCTGGCTTCGTGGACCACACGTTCCCGATCTCAAAACGTTCCGAGGTGCGGCCCCCGATCCCCAAATTTATTTTAGCACGCCTTTACTGAAACATCCTGCATATTAAATTTCGCAAGTAAGAAAAATCATTCTAATCGGTACAGTTTATGACAAAATTGCATTTAAAACAATCGCATACCTGAGCTTTAAACTTCTTTCGGTTTTTAAATAATATTTCCAAGGGCGTGCCGACAACCGGGTCGGGCGAAAGCGATCATTATTTTTCCAGCTGGGACGTTAGCGCGCGAACACCGGGCCTGCGAATGTTTTGCGCTGTCGGTAAATAATTAACGACGTAATTAAAAGTGCTATTGCGCGGTCGGGCGACGTGCGGAAGAGCGGGGGTTAACGCACCCGCGACCCCCTGGCCGCAGGCGCAAGTCTGCGGCGGGAGGGTTCCGCTGCAGATGATTTGCATACGCATTACACAT
Source organism: Dryococelus australis (assembly GCA_029891345.1). Taxonomy (NCBI): domain Eukaryota; kingdom Metazoa; phylum Arthropoda; class Insecta; order Phasmatodea; family Phasmatidae; genus Dryococelus; species Dryococelus australis. The sequence goes on from CM057001.1 coordinate 115,387,111, forward strand.
ACAGGCCGCCGCCGCCGCGGAGATAGTGTGCTGCTTCTGGAACCTCTCCAGGCGCTGGCTAAAACAATTTCCCGTTATTTGTTGCGCAGTAAAGATGTCAAGTTTTGTCACATCACCACACGCGAGTTAAAAGGGTCTCCGCCCTAGCGACCATCTACCATAACCATCCCCTTGCCATGCGCACACGCCCCCGCGGCATACTCGTCCAAACAAACACTCCCCCCCCCCCATCGCCCTTTTACTAGCAACACTCTTTTTTCCCTTAGTCACGGACATCCCCTGCCCCCCCCCCCCAACTTCGTGATGAAATACGACTTTAGGCTTGTTTCAGCAGATACGCAGGGCCATGGTGAATCATCTGAAAGTCGAGCTTGGAAAAAAAAAATTGCACGTGAAAGTGCCTCCGAAATATATGCATTATGGCCCGACTTTTCCTCGCAGAAACTCTTAACTAGTTGGTTGCTTTTCGTATTCAGATTAATTATACACGGGAAAAATATTTTATGCTCATAATATGCTAAACTCGTGATATGTAGACTTTCTCTGAAATAATTAATTATTTCACGAAGAACTATCACGTGCCAAACAAATTAGATTATGTTACTGTGTTTATCTGCTTCATTTACTTTGGGTGTAAAGAAGTGCTTGTTGTAATTTCGCCTAATAACCGTTCACTTCGGCTAGCATGTTTAACTAAATAGTCACATACTGTTACGAACGACACACGCGGATAAACATTCCTCAATTATTAACTCAGTATTGTAAACGAGAACCTCATATACCGGAAGTAGCACATTACATTCATCACGGAGGTCATCACCTAAAATTAACGTGTAGGTTCTAAGGGAAAGGTTTATTTGAAAACGTTCGAAGGAAACTACGCATCGAATTCGGTTTCGTACTATTTTCTTTGCTTTCGAATGGTCATTCGTATGCCACGCGATATGTAACGCTATGTCTACGGTTGAAAAATACCGCATTTACGTCAGAAAAAAATCCTTCGAAACGTCGTTGATTGGTATGTAAATGGTATATTCTATTCGCTGTTTCTTCACACATTTTGAATCAAACCTCTGAGAAATCACACCACGTATGACGGGTTTCGCAGTTTTCTAGTTATGTTATATATCACAGGCGTATTATAGTTGTGTTAACATAAAATAAATTTCTGGTAAAATTTAAATTTTTAATCAAAATTAATTTTTAAACTATTATTTCATTTATAAAAAAATATTAATGAAAACAGCGAGAAAATAAATGCGTTTTTGTAATGACTAGTAATAAATAGTTTTTGTGCAAAGTATTATTACACAGAGTGCGCACGAACACGGCGCATTGTAGCTTTGGTGTAATTTTCTAACGGTTAAGCTTTGTTTGCATAAGGCGGGGGCTTCAGAAAAGTTGGAAATAACCAGAACGGACTGCAGCTAATAAATGTTGGCGTGCAGAAGTTAGCCAAATAATGTACGGGATCTCCGCCGCTTACTTTCTGGACCAATCCGGAGCGTAGTTTCCTCCGGACGACACGTCTTTCTGAGCCGGCTGCGGTGCAAGAGAGGATACGCCCGATCTGCGGCGGAAGGATACGTGTGCGACGTAACTACTTCTCAGAAGTGTCAATAGGGCGGCCAGATGTACCGAAGCACCAAGCGGCGGCTGGCGCAGCCGGTCCTGAAATCTCCTCATTTCACTTCAGTCGACTAAGGCTTTGTACGAGATCCGTGCAAGGATCACTCAGGTTATTTCAACGGAGCTTAGCTAAAATGACAAACAAACGCGTTCTTTGAACACTGTTTACTTTTCAGAAGCAGATTAATATATTTAGACACCTGAAGAATTCACGAATTCGTTTTCAGACTAGCTTGAATTCAAAACACGCGTTTTATATAACTTTAGCCATTGGTCCACACGGTATTTGACACCTCCTGGAGAACGCTGGCCCAATCGTCGTCTTCCACAGTGACAGCTGACAACCAATGTGCAGTCAATATCGGCATATTTGTAAATAATTTGTAAATAGAACCACAATACAATAGTTCCAAACCAGATTAAAATCTGAAGGGGAAAAAAAAGACACTGAAACTTTATCTTTTGATGTAAGTTCAAAAAATTGTGGGAAAAAAATTTAGATTGAAAAATTACTAGACTCCATTTTCCGAAAAAACTTTCAAAAATTGAAAAATATTTCTGTGCGTAATAGTAGTGTCTTTAGATAACCGCTGAAGTAGTTTTAAACTAGTAAAACAATTTCTTCCTGTTCATATGTTTTGCCGGACGACAAACGTTTGGCAACCGTAGTTTTAAACTAATAAAATATTTTCTTCCTGTTCATAAGTTTTGCCGGACGACAAACGTTTGGAAAAAATATGCAGGTTAAAAAAGACTGCTGTTTTCCGAAACTAATTCTACTTAATTTAACTTATTTGAAGTGCGCCGAAATATTTATTTGTCTTTCCAGTAAAGGGAAAGTTCTCTGTCAGGTGATACTTCTACACTGCACGGCGAAACTGTAATCTGCCCTTATTGAATTAGTAAGAAGATGGCGGGGCGGATGTGCCTTGTTTGTTTCTGCCCTATCTGCTACTCGACATTCACCCCGCCCTCCTTTCTTCTGCTTCCATTGTGCTGAAGCCACCAGTGGACCCCGCCATCGGAAGGATTCATTTTCTCGCTTCATCAACGCACCAGTTATTTTCGAATTAACACGGGACGTTCAATTTAATGTCATTAGGCAGAGTGATGGCAGTGGAAACTCTTGAACATTTTATGAGAGCTCGGTGTTAAAGGGAAGCGTATTGTTCGCTTGTCTATTTAACAAGAAATTTAGCTATTGTGTGTTTCTCTGCAGTCGGAGAAAATTTGTCGTAGCCGTGCATATATATATATATATATATATTTATTTATTTATCCAGATGATCCCGGCGAACGTTGTTCCGCCTCTTTCACTTTCTATTTTGTTTGGCCGTGGTACCGCTGGCATTTTTCTCTTTTAGATCAATAAACATTTCCTGCAAGTATGAGCGAAATCGACCCATAGATATAGAAGTTAGACTCCAGCACCACCTATCGGAATGAAACATAACTAAAAACCTTACTCGAAACCTCAATAACATATGGTGTGAATATGGTCTCAATTGGTCCAGTGGTTTCTCAGTTATGGTGCGGTTTAGTCACGCACAAAGGATTATATATATATATATATATATATATATATATATATATATATATATATATATATATATATATATATATATATATATATATATGTATGTGTGTGTGTGTGTGTGTGTGTGTGTAGGTGTGTTACTGTGTAGATGGCTAAACAAAACAGCTGATTTGAAAATTGTTATTGACTAAACTGAATTTAAAATGCAGCAAAATGCATACTGTTAATCTAACAAACTGTTTATTTAAATTGACGAAACACTTCATTGAGTTAGCGAAAATCTCAACGTTTACCAGCGGGAAAAAATTGCGGGGATTTGCAGATGGCTAGAGGGGTGCCTGTACAAGATAAAACGCGAAATATTCGGCTGGAACGTTGCCGAACTTCGCAGACGATGTCGACGGAAAAATTTATGCTACGCAAGAAAACTGCACCTGTTCCGGTGGCACGACGCGGCGAATTGCAGCGATGTTATTTTGCATCGGAAAACTCCTTTAACGGCACCACGACGCACCGCTGCATACGCAGACACTGCACACGCAGACACTGCACAAACATTGCCAGAGATGTTCGTGTATGAGCCTTCGTTTCTTTGAGCGAGCTGCCGTAACGGAGTTCACGAGTGGACGAACAGCGTTTCCGAGGAATGCTTTATAAACTTTAAACTAAAAGATGGAAACATTTATTTTACTTAATCCTTCAAAAGGCGGTTTGGAAATTTTTTCCTCTCATTTATTCCAATAAATCCGCAAATTATATATAAATAAACTTGTAATATTCATGGGCGTGTAACAATATTTTTCTGAGGCTACAAATGAGAATTTTGCAGATCACGCCTTGTTACCCGGACATTACGGTAAGTAAATTAGTGATGAAATTAAAATAATGGTAACTACTTGTCTGTGAGATGAATCATTATTTACATATTTCTTCTGATTCATTACGGTGGTACGTCGGGAAATATAGGTTTTGCCGCAGAACACTGTAGCAAGGTTCTTCTTGGTATCAAAAGTAATCTCATGTCATCCATGTTGATTCTACGTCGATGGGGAAATTACGCAATTTTTTAAGCAATTTCATACATCTGACTATTATTCCTGTTTTTTATACAACTAACGCGCGTTAGTTCGTCATATCGTTTTAAAGATTTAATTAAGTTATAAACATGTGTTTCATTAGCTGATATGATTTATTTCTGTATTACAAATACTATTAAACTAGTATATAACTGCGATATGCAGTTAAGACACCATCCCGTTTTGTTTACTTTCGCCGTATGGCTTGTGCTTTGGTGGAGAAGTCTGGAGGTTGGCATTCCTGCCTTGCGTTACAGTGAGTGTCTGTTGCACGTACATCTTACGTGCGGAGAGGTAAAGTGTTTATAGGCTGTTCACGGAAAAGTGAGCACTTTTTAATGCCCTACTTAAGACCTGCTCGTATGCACGTTGTGTATTCTTCCGGAAAAAATGTTGTGCGCCTGTAAAAAATACCACTGAATTCCCACCACTTTCATGAACGGTTTATTTACAAAGACAGAAGTCGCGGCATGCGATACAACATTCTGTAGCATTCAGCGGATTGCCACTCTTGCTGAGTAGCTCTTCTGCATATCGTCTCCCACGTCAGACAAATCAATAGCGTGTGTCTCGCGACGTCTTCCCCTATCCATCCACTGCTACTTCTTCTTCTCCTCTTCGCCTCCTCCTAAACTTACACGCCGAACCGAGTTCCAGTTTTACCAGGTAGAATTTTCTCGGTGTATCTCCTGGCTGGAGAAGTACCTCCCAGGCAATTTGTTCTGTTGTCTCCGCTGTTTGTTGGTTTCCCCCAATTCCGGAAGAGTCACGTGATAAAAGCTCACCACTCTGGATTTATTGAATCAAATCGACGGCGCCTTTCCCAGGATCAGGATATGGCGAAGTGGAATTGGTACTAGAAAATGAAGTATACTTACCGCAGTGATACCAGGCTCCTTTCCTAACACACACACTGTTTTTCTCCTCGGAAGGTAATTTGTCTGGATAACCTGCTAAAGCCAAATGAACTGTCATTTTTACTATGGTCTATTTTCATCCGGTGGGAAAAAAAAAAAACACTTCTAGCAGGACTGCGTGTGTTTCTCATTTCTTACTTCCGAAATATAGCAGCTTAAATTGGGATACATTAGCTCTTCTCTTATATAAAATAAAATAAAATTTTCGTTTCTCGGATTAATAAACAATGCCTGGCAATTTTCTTTAATATTTTGTCACTGAAGTTTATAGATGTTGCTGCCGAGGAAAACTAATTTTAACATTTGTATAGTGCTAACATCCAAAAATATTTAACAACAGTGTCTAAAAAAATTTCTGGAATAGTAATTTATTTCGGAAGTCATGTATTGTGACATTAACTATACCTGTGTGTGTGTTACACATTTCCATCCAACACATTGCTGTCTGAGTATCTGTATGACTAACAGAACGAAGTTTCTTCAGTAACTGAACTTTATATATATATATATATATATATATATATATATATATATATATATATATATATATATATATATATATATATATATATATATATATATACACACACAAAAGAATATAAATAATATAATTGAGCTGTCAGATACCTTCTTGTCTAAAGAAACCAATATTTTTATTTTACGTCAGTGGGAAACTATATATTTGCATCAGCAAACTATCAAACCAGTTTATTTTTTGAGCTCACTTTACTGTTCTTTTATATTTACCAACACACTTAAAGTAATTATTTGGGGCAAGAAAACTTCATCACGATTATAATACCATCTCACGGGCAAGTTCCATAAAAATGTCCGCTATGGAGACATGCAAGAGATTGGCAACTAAGGTGAGGGTCCTACGTCATCAATGAAGGCCTTCGAATTGAGGGAGCTAGCTAGCCAATCGTGTATCATTACCGTTTCTCTTTTGGTGTTTCAATACTACGCTCTTAGCCTACTAGGTCGTATTGCAATTTGGTCCCAACATGCGTAGGCTCAGAATACCTGTGATCCAGAGAGTGCTCCATCGCCTAACCAAAAAGGTTAACCCTGATCCAGCCTCTCTCTCATAACTTTGTGAGATGACTTTTTAATCTCTCGTCATAACCGCGATGAGATAAATGCACTATCCACACTTCATCTGGGTGTTGGAGACAGTGGAGATACCACTTCATTGGCCTGCCATCGGGAGAAGTCTGTCTTCAAACCCACTTTAGCATGAGTTTACCACTATTAATACAAGTACGGCCTCGTCACAACTCCAAAAAAATAAAAGAAAAGAACTTCTGCAGAGACATTTCGTGACATTTGTGGGTCCCTTGCCACCAGACCACCGGGTATTCTTACTAATATTTTGCTTGTATTATTAAGTGTCCATTTTGCTGGTCGATGTATTATAATATTTAAGTGTAAGAGAACGCTAAATGTCTTAATTTCTTCATTCTCAAAGACTTAAATAAATTGCATATTAGTGAGTGAAAAGCCGAGCGAGGTGACGCGGTGCTAAAGCCTTCGGACTTGCATTCGGGAGGACCTTGCCTCGATTTCCAGCCCATCCATCCTGATATCCGGTGTTCCTGGTTTTTCCGAAATCACTACAAACGAATTTTGGGATGCTTTCTTACTACAGGCCATGCCAGATGCCTTCTCTGTTCCTACTTCCCTGAGCTACTTACTCCATCTCTTTCACCAGAGTACATAAAATCAATAACCAGCTCGATCGGTATGGGAATATTCGTGCTAATAATGGGATTCTAGGCATTCCTCCATTCTAGTACTATTTTGAGCTCTTGGATATCGTGCTGCACCTATACGAATTCCACCAGTTTCCCAAAACACCTGCAGTCTAGTCGAACACAACCTATGCCTCTATTGTATCTCTGTGTACCAGCACTGGAGCTGTGTCGCCCTTCATTGCATTATCCTGTCATCATCGAGAATGGGATTCCTTCTCAGCCCACACCGACATGCAGAGCTAACCTCTGTCACCATGACTCCGACACGTTCTGTATTTACTAGTTGGAGGGAGGGGGAGGAACCTCAGTGGGGACCAGTCTGGCGAGAACATTGTTTGTCTTATGTCTGACATTATTTGTGGGTTATGTACTCAGCTTATTTGTGGGTTATGTACTAGTACTCAGCTGTCAAAACACAGGTATCTTCAACATGCACCCACTCATATCGCATCAAAAGGTTCATTAACCTTGCTTGTTGATTTCTTCATAACGAAACCCTTTGTATTTTTAACTATCTCCCCTTCAACTCATACAAGCAGAATTCCCATGGAGACTAACAATTTCCTCTACCAACCGTAAGATGCATTACATTTGATGTATTTCTCACACTGAAATTGTAGCCTTATGATTCCAACGACTGCGTAAGCACAAAGCCAAGCTTATAGTAACCTCCATATTCTTAAAAGCCATTAAATTATCTTCGAGTTTCTTCTCATATATAATACCCTACATAGGAAACCTGTATATGTGCATTTCCTCCTACCAAATGCCGCGCACCAAACTGCCATATACGCTGTGTTAAGAGCTATTCAATTCCCATTATTTCGTTCTCATTTAATTTGAAGGCTTGAAAGTTGAGAATTCTAATTGCTTGTTACCCAATTCACAATGGCTATTGATGCCATAGCCAAAAATGTTAGTTCTTCAGGCAGACATACGCTGGTGGTAACTGATACAAATAAGCAAAGTGGCCTCACAGTAAAGCTATATTTAGTTGGTCATTGAGCACTACCACAGAAACGCAGATGGTTTCTGGACTATTTGCGGAGGTTCCATACGAATCTTCTCAGACACTTCTGCGACTATTATCACCAATCCTCTCGAATACTAGAGCTAGCAGCTGTTCGGACATGCCACTGGGAAGTGATGGCCTTCATAGATGATCCGACAATCAGTCCCTCCTAAGAGAGTCGTGGTCACTCCCCATCTACCAATCTGAACAGTCGAATGTGTGCACCAAACTCTGAGATACCGCACCACTGCCCTATGCTATGTTTATAAAATGTATTAATTTAATGCATTATAGAGGATCCATGGTATGTCTGGCTTACCACCACTGGGGATCCAGTTAAATCTCAGATCCCAGCGGACAGGAAACTTTCAGCCAGCGGCTCTCAAGTGTGTAGTGTGGTGGACATTGCCGTGGTGTGGAGATTTTGTCGACGTGCTCTCATTTCCTCCTCCATCTTCATTCCGCCACTGCTCCAGTTCTGTCTCATCCATGTTTCTGGCTGGCAAGGAATTAAAGGAATTCCTCTCAGGTATGGCAGCCAGCTCCCCTTAGCACCAGACTGCTACTATCCATTGTGACTCTTCCCGAAGTTGAAAACAATGCATATTTACATTTACAGTTTAATGATGAGAATCGTAAACTTAATGACTAGAAGAAGTTTTTCATAAAATTTAAGTGCCCCCGTATTAAAAATGTGCTTCTTTGTAATCAACAAATAAGAGAGGCGCAGGCCTCACCTGGTATCTTGTCGCTCTAACCGTTCCACTTTCGCTTCTACGTACCGCACAGCACCGGGCTATCAATAAGCTCGCTTACTATTGAGAGTGTATAGTTCCTGACTAGCGTTTGGGAGATGGCGAGTTGGATCCACGAGTGGGTTGTAATTCAGAGGGGTTTAGTTTTGTGTGGTCTCGCAAGACATGCATTTCTTCATATTATCTCTTTTCATCCAGGCTGAGATCATGGTTACCCAGATAGCACACCGTAAACTCAAAACAGAGTATTAAAAATGATATTTTGTCGTGTCCATGACAGAAAACATTCGTCCTCAGCGACGCCAAAGCAATGCTTTGCGTTCGGGCCGTTACGTTGCGATTAAGCGTCACGAGTAAGCTGTAGGTATGTTGGTGGTTCATTGAATTAATCTTTGATTGGTTTAATATGCGACGCTGCCCTTATCAGCATGAAGCAGGGACTTACCGCAACTATAACAAAGAAACCCTTCACATTAAATCGCGCACGTTGACATTCAACACGAATAACCATCCGAAAGGGCATAACTACTACAACCCATTCACAGTTACTTCCAACTTTTCTGAAGCCCTGTTAAAGATCTACTTTCAGGATATTCCTCCACCTCATGCAAAAAAAGCTTAACCGAATATAGCAAATTACACCAAATGGACAACGCGTCACATTCGTGCGCATTGAATGTAATAACGTTTTGCATAAGAACAATTTATTACTAGGCATTACCAACATACATATTTTCTCACTGTTTTATTTGTATTAATTCTACATGAGATATGATTTATAGATAAATGAAGTGACATTTCAACTCAACCAAAAATAAGATACTGTAATGTAAACACAAGTACAAAACGCTTGTGTACATAACATATCTAGGAAAGAACCAAACACGTTATACGTGGTGTGATTTTTCAAATGTTTGATTCAAAAAGTGTGAATAAACCGCGAATAGACTATAGATGACAAGCCCGTAGAAACGAAGCGTTAAGCCGTACTTGGTTATAACCGACTACACACACACGTACACACAAACACACACCACGTTCACCCAGCAAGAGCTGCGCCCAGCTCAGCACACGAGTCGAGTCTGAAGCGCCCGTAGCCTCCAGTAATTTATTTGTTCCCATTCATCACGAATATTTTTTTTTTTCCTTTCCAGGGGGCAGCAGGCGATCTCCTCGAGACGAGACTTCATTCACCCCGCCCCCCTCCTCAACCCACACACGCACACATAATCGCCCCCGCAGCTCCGGAAGCATCGGAAGATGAATTCGTCGAGCTGGCCGGGACTCTTTTTCGAAAGGGCAAAAGGAAGGGAATCATTTGTCTGTCATCGGCCGCTCTTGAATGTGTAATTCCGAGACAGTGGCGGTGCCTTGTTTCTCGCACGGTCTGGCAGAGCTGCTCCCGCCCAGACGCGCGCGCCTTCAGCGGATAATCCCGAACCTTCACGAAGCTCTGACGTGCGAGGGGAAAACAAGGAAGTCTTCGAAGCATATAATCCTTCCGATTTCATCCGTCATGCCTTCTAAGTCCTTCGACAAATTGTCGCCTCCGAGTCGCCATGACACCAGAGCGACAGGTCTCGGTCGAGGAATTTGCATCAGTGATCAAGTAGCCATACATACGGATTTTGAATTTACATTTCAATCAGTTAAATAGTTTCTGCGGAGCGGAGACTTTCCTAACGAAAACAGAGAACGTTAGAACTCTTTGGTAAAATGTTTGCAAACCATCTTAATTGTGACGCCGTAAAAAAATTGAGGTGAAATTCCCTTACATGTAACAGAAGCTAATTTCCTCTACATTTAAGGTAAAATTACTTCTTAAATTTTGAGTAGATTTACATAGCAAGTAAAGTACTGTGCCATAATCGTACGGAAAAAGTACCTAACAAAAATTGGGGGGGGGGGGGGATCCAATACCAATAAGGGAAAAATCCCATACAAGTAAGGTAATATTAACTATATTGTGTAATAAAATTATATAAAAAAATATCCCGGAATATTAGTACTGTTAATTTTTTGATTACTCATATTCTGTGACGAACAGTAACCGAAACCTCAGCTCTAAAATCCTCGACACTTGCTGCTGGGTAGGCGCTAACTATAGTGCTTAATCACGATAGGCCGGAGCACTATCCAATACACGACGACAACAGCGTGACAGCATCTGTGAACGTTAGCGTGTCAAATGATCGTTTCTTCCGCCCGTCCTCCCACTTACCTGTTGAGAGAAATGCTAAATAGATGCACGCGTCGTAAGGTAATTTTCCCATACATTTATGGGATTTTCCACTACCATGTAGGTACGTGAATTTTACTTCAGAGTGCGGTGATTTTACTTTACCCGGAAGGAAAACTACGTTTCCCACACAAGCTTCCGAATATTACCTTACACTTGTCAGGTAATATTCTCATTATTTTTTATAGTGTGAGCTAAATGCTTTCCGTTAGCAAACATTTATGACTATGATTTAGATTTTTTGATGTATCCTGCTGAAATATTTATTTTTATTAACTTTGAAACTAAAGAGGTAGTCGATCTGCAATTAAAAGTAAGTTCGCTTATCTTCTTGGTGCAACGTTACGGGTGACTAGCAAAAACATCGAGTAGTTAATGCTTTGAATATAAAATTGAATGTGATTGTAAGAAAAATATTGCTATTCCACGCTCAGATCCATTTGGTAATCATTGAAGGTTCTAAGGAATGACATTAAATTTGATGACTTACTCTAACGGAAGCTTAAATTCTTTGAATAGCAAATAAAAACGAACAGAATTTTATTAAATTTCGTTTCATAAATGAAGCTTTGTCAAGAACGAACTGGTAGTCTTGGAGCGTTGATAAAAGTAGAAGCAGACTTAAAGTTGAAATCACAGCTTTTAGCCTATAGGTCTATATCTTAGTGAATTGGGGCCATCGGTATCGTGTAAGAGAGCTTAAAGGCGGCAGGTATCTTTAAATGGCTCTTAAAACAAATTTATCTGCTACAATATATCTACTGTGTTATATGCCATTGTTGAAAAAAAGATTGCAGTTATTTAAAGTCAGATACACTACCAACTGCTTTAATATATTATTAACAACACTAGTATAAATGCCCTCGAAAAACATTTAACACCCGACCGAATCGCCGACACAAATAGTTTAGATCAATATTTGAACCTGTGTAGAAAATCGAGGTCAGCACAAAATTATTTCATTGTAATACGAAACTGTTTATTATTTCAGAAGAAGCACAATGTTCCCTATCATTAACGAACTGTTACGTTCTTCTTGCAAGATAGTGTTATAACCACCACAAATCCTTTTCCAGGGCATATTTTGCAAAATTATTTAATTTTTACTTTACACCAGGATTTTGACTACAATTTTTTTTTTTCTAATTGTGGCATCAGTGTGACAAGCACCTCTGTGCCGTTGGCGAAGTTACTTTTTCTGCTGTTCTGACAGAAACAAAATTTTCCAGGGATGAAGAGATACCGTGTGTTGGACAATTAACGTCACAGACTGTTGCTTGGCGAGGCAGCTTGGTAGTAATCCATTCACCCGAGTTAAGAGCTGATAGTTGAACTGATGAACCAACACCTGTGGACGCACATCTTGCTTATCGCGCTCATCTCACCCCAGTTTTGAGTGTGAAAATTAGAGTGTTGTTCTAACTGATGTCAAAACTTTGAGACATCATCATCTCTTATAAAACTTGATAATTCTCGCCATGGCCTAGAAATATATGATAATCGTATGGTTGCCTCCTTTCTGCAATATAGTCCATTTGTGGTCACTTCTGTTATAGTCTCATGTGGGTGCCATACAAAGTATGTGGGGTAGTGTAACTCTGATGGAGAAGACAATATTATTTCACTACGTTATTTAAAAAAAACCATTAAAAGCTTGCATTCGGTTACTTTATAATTTACATCACTTTACCTTAAATTGTACCGGGTGAGCGCGTTACGTTAAGTTACTCTTTACCTGCAAGTATTTACATACAATAAAACTCTGTTGAGATGTTTTGAAGATACTGAAAAAATAATGCTTCTTAACGACGAAAACTTTTTAAAACGGTCAAATTACACACGTGTGTATAGGCAAGGTGGAAATTTATTCAACTTATTAAGCAGGAAAACGTCTTAAGTTGGAACTTCTTAACAGGGTTTCACTGTATTATCTAATAAACTATAGCCACGCATTGATCTAAGAGTCCTTCTGTTAACTGCTGGAATGGCATTACCTTTGTGTTGTCGAAGGTTGGTAGCTAATACAGCTACGGCGGACGAAATCCCATCTGCTGGTCCATGTTTCCCCAGCGTCGGCTGGATGTAGTAAGACCCCCGAGCTCGACTCTTCGGGGGCCTTAAATATGGCGGTCGTTTACAATACTTGCGTTTATTTGCAAACTGCCCGGCGGCTTGTTTCCTGATTGCCGCGGCGGTGCTACGTTTCTGTGATCTCGCTCTCATTGCACCTGGGATGGCGCGTTCATGCTAGGAATTTAGTTATAGCCTGCCCACGCTATAACACTTCCAACGTTTTCGAAGCCTTCTAAAGTTCTACTTTCAAGGTGTTCCTCTGTCTCGTGCATACAAAGCTTAAGTAAGTCAATAAAATTACACCAAAGAGATAAAGCGCGGGATTCTTGCGCACTCAGCTTAACATTATTTTGCATGGAAACTATTTCTTATTAGACATCACACTCAGCTACTCTGTTTCTGTTCGTATTAATTATGAACGGAATACTATATTTTATAGATAAAATATAAGTAAAAGATTGATTTGACCAAAAATAAGGCACTTTTTGTTAACAAAAATAAAAATAGCTTTGTGATATATTTAATATTTAGTAAACAATCGAACACCTATACATGGAGTGATTTTGTAAAAGTTTTATTTAAAAAGTCTGAATGTATCGATAATAGACTATATATGTTAGCAGAATAGTTCATTATTATATTTAATTTAAACCTACAGTAAACTTATAATATACGCTGGCCGTGACTGAACGAGTTACTTTAAGAATTACACCGCGGTTTTGAACAGATGAGAAATAAAAGTAATAATTTTCCCTGTATTTTATGTGTCTTTAATAAGTCACTGTCATATAAGTTTCGCGCGCTATTGTACAGGTATCTGATAAACAGTAACTGCTCCCCATTTTAATAAATATGTGCAGTGTGCTGTTAAATGTAATTTTTTGTGTTGGCATTTCTTCTCGCATTTACCCGGAAACCTGTGTAGTTTGGTGCCATTTGCCGGAAGTCAGTGATTTTTGGACAACCTGCACCAAAGTTGTTAAAGGGACAAAAATTGTCTCTGGATTTTGAGGGTATTCTGTATCTTCGTGGTGTGTCAGTGATAAAAATACCAAATTATTTGAAAAATTCCTGCATATATTTTAACTGGCACACTGAGTAGCACGCGCCCAGTAAAGTTCTTAACGCTGGAGGGAAAGTAGTTCCATATCATAACGTCGAATAAAAAGATGTTAAGTAACGATTTGTGATAACTTAAATTATTTGATTCTCTTTCTGTTTTATTTAATGCGTCGAATTGTAAAAATGAGCATATTTGTAAACTATTATCTTTTTAAATAATTTCACAGTTTCACTTGACCGACGCATGAATAAAGTGATGAGGCCCATGACAATGCAAATTGTACGTAAGGCGGAGAAGTACACAACATGCATACAGGTAGATCTTAAGCAGGGCTTTCAAAAGGGCTCATTTTACCTTGAACATCATTTAGCTGAATTTCTCGCGAATTGCATACGTAACAGTAAAATATTATTACACGCGATAAAAGCCAGTGGGTAAATGTACAGATTTCGCTTTGGGCGTTTTCCTTTCCCTTTTGTTAATTATGCAGGAAAGCCCTGAAAATGCTGCTTTTAGCCATTTTCGCTATTTTTCCTCTTTGAATATATCTAATGAGGTAATAATAAGATATGGCAGATGTAGATAATAATTTCTACCATTCCTGGCGGAAAAAAAAATCATATTTCTAGATTGTTTATTTACTGAGTTACACGAATAGGATACGTGCTATTCGCAGTTTATTCACACATTCTGGATCAAACCTTTGAAAAATCACCACATGTATTATGTGTTTGGTCGTTTCCTAAATATGGCATTTATTACAAGCGTTTTATACGTCTGTTTACACAAACGCATCTGATTTGTGGCTGATTAACCTTTCACTTGTTTTTTATTTATAAAAAGAAATATTTCTTTTATAATTAATATGAATTAGAATTGGGAGAAAATAGGTGTATTTGTAATGTCTAGGAAGAGATAGTTCTCATGCAAAGTATTATTAAAGTGAGTGCGTACGAATTCGGTGTGCTATCACTTTGGTGTAATTTTCTAGGCTTGGCTAAGCCTTGTTTGCATGAGGTGGCGGGATAGGAAAGTGAAAGAAATAATTTTTAAGCTATCACAAATGGTCATCTGGCACTTTTTATTCCACGTTAAAATGTAGAACCACTGTCCATCCATCGATACCAACTTCAACTTCACTGGGTAAATGTCACTCAGTGCGCCCATTATAATATATGTATGCAGGTGCAGTGACTTTTTCTAAGGTTCATTTCTAAAGTGCTCGCTTTATCGTGAACTGCCTTTAACACCAAAGTACCAGCTTCGGCTCTACCACATCATCATATTTTCATAGAGCTTGCCAAAAATACATTTCCATTCGGGTACAGTAAGTCGAGTGTACAAGTACATTTAAAAAAAAGAGTAAAAAAGCCCTTAAGGAACCATTCAAAGCTGAAAAACACTTGAACGTGCAGATCACAGCCGAGGATGTTTATTTTCCTGACTTGGCGTTGCTGGCTGATCCATCACGACTCCTCTCAAATGATAAATAAATTCGTTCACTTAGCCTGCCGTTTCTCCCGGGCTTTTAAGACGAATCCGAATCCTTAACAGGGGCAGTTGGGAAAACAAGGCGAGAAGTGGGTGGGGGATGAGGTAGCAGGTTAGGAGAACGACGGGACAGAGAGAGAGAGAGAGAGAGAGAGAGAGAGAGAGAGAGAGGGCTAGGAAAATAGACCGCGAAGCAGAACAGGCAACATTCCTGCCGAGTGCATGGGGACTTGGCTGTAGGAGGCAGGCCCGGGCAGAAAGCTCGAAATATAATTTCCGAGCCCTCGAGAAATATTTTCCAAAGACTTGAAGTTGTTTGGCTTTGAGAACACTCTGTCCCCCTCTCCCACGAACCTTCCTCCCCCATTCTCTCAGCTCTTCTCGCTCTCTTTACACCACTCGAAAATGTCTGCGTGGCTAGGTCTTCGGCTCGTCTCTATCCATTTCCTCTACCCCTCCCTCATATTAAGACCAACCCCTCAAACCAGCCAAGAAACCAAGTCCACCTCCACTCGTTGACTTCACTCTACCACTTGCAGAGAAAACGCGAAGAGAAAAGAATTCTTCCAACGTACGCTTTTCGATATGAGACGAGGAATAAATCGAACGGGAAAATCTAGAAAAGGCATTCAACGTGAGCTAAAGGAGAAAAGAGGGGACACTCGTAGTATTAAAAAAAAAAAATACATTCTCCGTTTACTAGTTGTTAACCGTACAGTGGTTTCTAATGACGTAAGTGGGAAACGGAAGAATAGGTGACATTTTGAAATACGCATTCAAATATAATACATCCCAACGTATGAAAAAGAATAATCGGTTTCGTCCAAGCTTCTCTTCGTAATAATTTATGCGCAACGTACAGCCTGATTCTGAAAGGTATGGTTAGGAAGCATCTCTCGAGAGCTCCGAGTAAATCACTCCAACCCTGGTGGTCTTCAAATTATTGATGAACTTTCACCATACGGAAGCAATAGATAATGTGGACATAAGAAGTAATTCGTCAGTCCTGGAATAAAGATGACACACCACCAGATAGCAGATGTATTTTTAAATTTAATTTATGCAACGCCTAAAAGACCTCTCGCCATTTTAGTTGTTTGGGGGGGGGGGGGGGTGCAAAACCCATTTTGGCATACACAGTATTTCAGGTCGGTTACTGAAGTCTATTGATGTCAAGTTTTGTCCAGATCCCTCGAACGGTGTAGGATTGTGTAACGATCAAATGTATATACATCCGGCTTTCGGGCCAAGGGGGGCAGCATTTCGGAAACAGCGACGTTTGTGAACTGTTCACGTGTCTCCGTGGTAAAGATGTTTTGTGACTGGACGAATGGCAACATTGGTAATAACTGTCGTGGAAACTGCGGAGCTGCACGCGCCATTGATGTCCGAGGTGAACGTCCATTACGACGGTGCGTGAAGGCCAACCAACGTCAGTAGTATAGAAATACCGATTCGAGCGCAATCGCAAAAAAGTGGCTCAAAAAGTTGCGTTTGGAAGCAGTTGCAAAAAAGTGACTCATAAAGTTGCGTTTGGGTGCATCTGCAAAAATACGTGTAAAAAATTTCGTTTGGGAGCAGCTGCAAAAAGTGGATTAAAAAGTTGCATTTGAACACAACCGCAAAAAAAGTGACTCAAAAAGTTGCGTTTGGTTAGATCGTAGTCTTTAGAAAAAAAAGTTGTATTAAACTTTGCGTTTGAGTGAATCTGCAAAAATACGCACAACAAGTTGCGTTTGGGCGCAGTTGCAAAAACGTGGCTCAAGAAATTTGAATATGTAAAATAAAATAAAATATTGGATATAATAAAGATGGATCAGTTGCTAAATGTATTAAACGGAACATAACAATTGAAGAAACTTTCCGGACTTACAACTGGACAGTCCTATCCCATAAACCATACTGAAATAAATGATACGCAGTATGGATGCGAAGTGTTAATTACTTCTGGAAATTTTAAAGTAACCTTACCAGACAGATATGTTCGGATTTTCAGTGAAAAAGTTTTAAATGATGTTAATCGTGGAGGTATAAGTATTGAATATGATGGGATGGTGGATTGTAGTGTTAAACAAATGCATTCTATTCGGTTTTTTAAAGAGTAAATGATCGTTGTCGTATATAATTAGACATCAGTTGATTTTTATTTGTGCTCATATCTCCATAAAGTTTTAATGGTTATCCAATCATTAAAACACAATTATCGCTCTGACTTCGGCAATCTGCTACAACATAGTCTAATTAAGAATTTAGATGCACATCTCCAAATTCGACATATGAAATTAGCCGAAACATTAAATTCTTATTCTAAATCTTTCATTGCACTTTCTATAGAAATATTATTCATCTTTATCATATGAAACTTTAATAGTTTAAAAACTACTAAAGTTATTATATATAGAATATGACTACTACCAAACCAAAAATATCTATGGTCTCATCTCTAATACCACTGTTCCTTCGGACAAATCAAAGTTAATTAACTTGCCTTTTTCACCCTTAAATTCAACTATTACTTCATTAACTTGATTTGTTTGCACTGGAAAAAATAATGGATAAGCTGGTTCATAATAGATCGTGTCACCAAATCCAAATGTTGTTCTTGGTTTAAAAGTGGCAATTATGCTAGTTTCTCTATGATTCCATTTGCTATATTACAGTGTATATTTATTGTTTCAAATGGAGCAAATTTTGGAATTGTATCGCCATAATGATCCACATTTGCCTTCAGAGTTTTATTTTCTACGAAACCCAAAAGTTAACCTATCGAACCCCATTTTCCAAGTTGTAATATAAGCGTAAATTTTACTTTCACACTGTTTGTTATTATATCCAGCTCGAAAGATATATAATTTTCTTTCCCATCCAATTAATCTACAATAAATGAAAAAATTGCTTTTATAGTTTTTTCAAGATCTTTTAACCTATATTGGCCAACTGGAATATCAATTGCTGATTCCATATCATTCTGGCCCACAAAATATAAATTATTTTTCCCAGAGATAATGTTATGCATTAGATAAGTAGTATAGAACTGAACTAAAGCCAATGTGTCCCTCTCTATCTCCAAAGGGATATATAGTCTTTTCTTCAACACTGATTTGTTATCTGTTAGTTTGAATACTTTACTCATTTATTATATTACTAAAAAAGTATATTAATCGATGAGCAAGAAAAACATGAAACATGTAGACTGGGATATTACAATAAGAATACCAGACAAGACTGTATCGACAAAACGTCATGGAGAATTATTACCTAATAATATTAGATGTTTGATAATGGGTCCTAGTACTGTGTCAAAACTATGCTTATTTTAGATAATTTTATATATGCTCAGGGATGGCTGGACTTTGGTACATTCTATGTGTGTTCAAAAAGTCTGGCCCAACCAAAATATATCAATTTAAAGAATGATATAGATGTAGCATCAAAATTATTTAATGGACCGATAGCATACTTCTTTCCATCAAATTACGATATAGTTGATGTAAATGAATGTCATAAAGAGTCTGTAGTTGTTTTCGACGATATCATACTTGAAAATCAAAATATGGTAATGGATTACTTTACTCACGGTAGACACACAGATATTGATTGTTCCTATTTAGCCCAGACATACTCAAAATTACCTAAACAGCTTATAAGAAACAATGCCGATTTTCTTTGCATATTCAGACAAGACGATACAAATCTTAAACATATTCATAGTGATTTTGTTGGTGGTGATATGACATTTGAGAAATTTAGGGAGACTTGTTGAAAATGTTGGAATAATGAATATGGTTTTGTTACAATATATATGACTCGTAAGTTAAATAATGGTAAGTACCATAATAAAATTAAAGACTTTTTAAATTCCTAGATTATAACTAAGTTTGGTTTTTAATGGAAGTGTTTCCATTAAAAACTAACATATTCTGATCTTTTTTAATGTATTGGTATACCATAACTATTTCAATAATTCACTTGTACCTTCGGGTACATTGTGGGCTTTTGGTATTTCAAAATATATCATATAATCAGGGAATACTTCAAAAGTTTTATATATGTCAATTTTTTTCTGTTGATGGTATAGTTGATAACATTTTTATATTTTTCTGGTTTTATTATTATTTAACTATAGTTCCATCTCTCGTAAAAAAAATTCTATTAGATTATCAAAGTAAAATACTTTCTCTTTTGAACTGTATTTCCCAACTAAACCAATAATGTTAATTCTGCTTTTCTGATAGTACTCTAAATTGACTGCATCCATCGGTGCAATGGGATCTCCCACATGTTTTAGTAATTTTTGTTCAAAATCTATATTATTATCTACTTCCAAGTAAGTAAGATAGGCTTTATCCAATGATCTTTTATTTCCTGTCAGTGTGGCTATAAATTCGTTGAACTGTGTGTAGGAAACCAAAAATCATTAGGATTTATCTTCTCAGTAGTTGTATCATTGTCTGTGTGTTCTTTAGTTTCAACTTCAATCCAAGAGCTCATTAATGCATTTCCATATATAACCAATGTTTGTTAATAGCGAAATAATTTTTGGAGATTTAAAATTATGTGAAAAGTGATGTAGCGCAATTACACACAAATGACCACAAGTTAGTTGATTGAAATGTTGAATTCTATCATCGTTATAAAAAATATTACTTCCGAGATATGCTATTAATTATCGTGGTGGATTTCCACCATATGAATCAAAATAATATATGTTGTTTGCTTTTTTCCAATACAATACCCAGTGTGTACCAGAGTTTGTTGAAACATCTAGATTAACAATCCCTCATTCATTATCGAGTGGCATATTAAGTAGCTCATGGATCATAAATACACCTCAAAAATTTTTGATGTTTAATTTTTTAACCATTTTATCAATATCAAAGTTACTGAGTTGTTACTTTTTTTTTTTAACTTTCTTACTCCACAGAACTTTCTTCGATCCCTTGCCATATTCCTCCATAGCTAAATAATGTCTGTGTTGTTCTTCCAATTCTTGGTTTTTCTTCTTAGCATTAATTACTGATGTAGCGATAGATGATGCACTACCAGTTAACGCTCCTAGAGCGCCCAATGCTGCGAAAATTAGGGGTAAAAAGCCACCCTTGTGAACTGTCAGACCATTTCCAGTTTTCATTTCTTTGGACATTTTCTTAAGTTGTGGAACAGGAATTGTGAGTCATCCCTTTGTCCTTCTTTAATTTCTTGTTTTTACAATCCAGTTGGTCTTTCATTAGGAAATGATCAATATTCAAATCCTTCAACTCCTCGTTAGGAACTTGAAATACAATGTTTTTTACTTTCATTTATTATTACAACTATTTTACAATTTAATTTTAATTCCCCAGACAAGCTTACGTTTAAAATGCATCGCAGATCCAGTAACACCAACCCACAATCTCTCATTGAGATCAGCATCTGAACTAAACAATCTTTTGAACGCTTTCTTTCTAGTTCTTTGTCAGCTACATGTCTTTCAGCTAGATCTTTATGATGATGGTAAGCTATATCATGTTCCATTGCAGCCGCATCTAGTGGATTAATGGGTTTATTGCCACGCTCAATTCTCTCTTTTAGTCTGGTACCCGGACCTAAGTACTGGTAACCGGGTGCATGCAACTCAAAAGGTAGTGAATTTATTAGGTCATTGAGTAACCCTTTTCCGTGATGCTCCGACTCCCAAAAAGTATGTGGTATTGTGCTTAACATTCGTATCAGATATGGTTTACCTTTCGGATTATTCACAACAAAATAACTAAACTTGTTGTTGAGCATATTCATTATTCCAACATTTCATTCTAATAGTTATCATTTCCAGCATTATTTTCGCCATAAATAACGAGAAGTCGATCAATAAGTATCCTAACATCATCCATCGATATGTATTCTTTGGGATAGTCTGTATATTTCTTTATACCTTTCCCTTTTTTGGCTGAGGGATGTTTCTTTTTAATAGAATCGTAAATAGATTTAACAATAATTTTCCATTTATTCCCTTTACTCGATTTGGGCATTGCCAAGTTTGGATCCTTGTTTTGAAAAACTGCAGTCACTTTCTGTTGCTTTCTTACTAGTTAGTATTTTTTCAACAAACCGTCAGTTACAGTGTATGTTCGGCCTTTTATAATCTGTATAATATTTAGGAAAATGTATTTCTCGGTTTAAGGCTGGGCTTTACACCTCCAGCAGAAATTATTCGTCTTCGTGTCATATATTCAGTTTCAGAGATATTATTCATACCGTGTGATTAAAGAAAATTTGAAACTTACTCCTGATGTATGACTTCAGTATCTAATTTGCGCTCCGTGTTATTTCCTGCTTGCAAAATGCAGGGACTTATTAATAAAATATAAGTGTGTTCTCGACTTTTTACAACTAACGTGTAATACATAATTAAAATTACGCAGAAAAATATATAAATTTCCTACAATCGTACATTGTCGGTAATTACTATGAATCCGAAATTATGAGTTCATAACTGCGCTATGAACTCGCTGAGAACCGAAGCGCCACGAATTCCAAGCTACCGCGTCTCATGTGTCGGGGTATTTCCCCTCGAATACGACAGACGTGTAACTTGCATCCACTCCGAACGTAAGAGATACGTATATATTTTCTCCCATACAACTTTCCTCGTGTTATTAGATTTGCGGGCTGTGTTTGTCCGCGTTTGTATCCTTCTCCTCACCTCGACCCTCTCACAATTTTCCTGCTCAATTTTTTCTTCTTCTTCTCCTCGTTTCGAACACAACCTAAAGCTATTTCTTCCGCGAGCGAAAATCCCTTCAGAATCCGTACCAATTCCAATCTCTACACGCCTCGTACCAGACACCCCCCCCCCCCCCCCCACGAGCAGACGCCGTGTGTGCGACGGAGTACCCACATATCGCTCTGGAAGTTGCGCGTCATCCACCCCCTAACCCCTCCGCCGTCCTCGCGACGACTATGACGGCAACCCCCGACTTTATTACGAATTCCATCTCGAGCAGTTTTCAACTGGACGAGCCTCCGCGCGCCACAGTGGCACAAGGGAGTTGAGTTGAGAGACCTGGCTTGCTCTTAACAACGAGGTTTTGAGAGCCGATGAGGGTGGAATGAGGCGAGAATGTAGCAACGCCGGAATTCAATTGGGGGGGGGGGGGACGGGAGATCCTCAAGGAAAACCCGCCGATCAGCGGCCTCGTCCGGCACGATTCCCACATGCGAAAATCCGGGATGAACCGGCAGGGGATTGAACCTGGTTCGCCTTGGTGGGAGGCGAGCAGACTAACCGGTCAGGCACAGTGGCCTCTATAAGATGTTAGTGCACCATCCCCCTCGAATCAAGAAGTGAGCCTTCGTTTAAAAAAAACGCTTGGTTAAGGTCCTTTCGAATCATTTGCTTTTTCCTTCACAATTCTGCTGGTAAACATGAGTAAATAGTTATAAAGATTTTTCCCCGATGACGGAACCGGCATTAGCTATATAAAGTGCGCGGTTTTATTTAAGATACAAGGATTTTATTATTTCAATGTCTTAAAAAACACTTAATGAAAGTTTATTTTAATCAAATGTATGCGTATTTCCGTACTGGAAGCTCAACAAAGCACATAAACAAATGTTCCTTCAACAAGCAAGATCATTGTGATTATTACTCTCGTTCTGTGTGATAAAAATTGGCAATAATGTTTAAAAATACGTATTTTAATAGTCTAATTGACTTGATGCAGATCCACTTCAAACAAGAAATTATCATTTTTATAGCTGAAATGACTGCACAAAGAGTCTATTATGAAGAATATTTTTTAAAAACATTATTACGTATATTTATTTCATACGACCATGTAAATTATTATAATTGAAAGTTTTCTTGCAAAACGTTGTTTCTGAATCATCCAGGATGGAAAAACATTCAAGTTTTTACTAAACATATACTCATATCAATTGAAATTTTTAAACATTAAATATGTAAATTCTAGCAAAATATTTTACTGCATTACTAAATATAAGGGCTAGTCTTAACATGCAACATAAATCGTACTTTTCTTGCAGTTATGGTAGTGTCTGCACGATTTTTTAATGTTAATTTTGAATGTTATACGTTCGGGTTCAGCGCACTGAAAAAAAATATTTTGTGGCAGCAACAAAAATATTTTGTTTGTATTCACCCTGCTAATTTTTTTTGCAGTGCACACAAAAAAAAATCCGTAGCCACAGCAAAATAAGTTTTTAGCGGGCAAAAAAGTTTAGTGGTGATATCTAAATAATTTTGTGTGCACTACAAAAAATTTGGCAGGGTGAATACCAACAAAATATTTTTGTGGCAGCCACAAATTATTTTTTTCCAATGTGGTCCAATCAAAGACAGTCTACTTCTAATTCAAGCACAGCTTTCCACGAAATTGAACGCCCAACTACCATCACGGCATCCTTCCATCTCTAGACCTCTTGGCGGAAACCTTGAGATGGAACGTCCAGGATTCATGATAGCACTGGCACTATTTTTCACGTGCTCCAGGGACAACTTGTAATTCTAGCGACGGCGCAACCTATGATACAATAGGCGTGTTCTATTCCCGGGACTAACACGATCATTTGTAATTCCGCGAAATGTTGATCTCATTTATAGGCTGTTCACGGTAAACTGAGCACTTTTGAGGCCCTAGTTACTTATTTTCTGTCAGCAATTTTTTCATCCTTTAACCACCATTTTAAATAAATGTCGCCACGTAAGTAATACACACAGTGAGCATATCCCACCGTTCTCGGAAGTTAACGCCCAAGGCTAAAATAAAATATATTTATTGGCTCGCTTTACCTTGAATAGCCTATAGTTACTTGTCTGCCCGCACAATAGCACTCTATGCGTGTGCAATAGATTACACAGCTAAAAGCGGTCCACGGCAAATTGAGCGCTTTTGAAATCAACCTTTGAAAAGTGTCACTGTCCCTACCTGCATATATTTTAAAAGGCGCACTGATTGAAATCCGCTCAGTGAAGATAGTATCGACGAATGGAAAGTATTTCCATGTCTTAACGTTGAATTACAAGTGTTAGGTAATCGACGTTCAAAGTGCTCAGTTTAGCGTGAAAAGCCTGTATACGTCAGTGCCACGGAGTTTGTTTGTTTTATTTTTTTTAAACTAGAAGCGGTTCTACAGTATTTGCATGATACTGAAGTCGCGATACTGTACTTCCCATATGAGCCATATTAATAGCCTGTGTATGATCGGATGACGTTTTTGAGTCATAATCTGTTTCAGGATAATTACTTTATTTAATCTTGCCAGCCGAATTATTAGCTATTTGTGCCGCTATTTACGTTGATCTGTTACCTTCTGTAAGAATGACTGGTCTTGTGAACGAAACCGCTAGCCTGCGTTGGTTTTGGCGTGTTCTTAAAAAATGAGAAAACTCTCACTATGCTATATTTGTACTATTTGACTATACATTGCTTCCAGTTAAATATATATCACGGAAATAGGTGTAATTTGCACCTTTTTTTTACAGGTCAATTGAAGTTCATAATAGCTGGGTTTTACAAAACAGCATTTGCGCTACTTTTAACTTACTGAGATCACTGACATTAACATAGCCTTCCTTTACATCGCATAATAAATTGCTTTTTACTTCTAACATAACCTATCTTTACCATACAGATAAGATGCACTCTTGCCTTCTAGTTACACATATTATTATACTTCATTTTTTAAGATAGGTCTACTTTATCTCGCTAACCCAAAAAGTCGGCTCATTTCTAGCAACAACTCGCGACATTGAAACGTCGACGGATTTATTTTAAGACTTCGTACATCTTGTGCGAAATATTAAACGGAACAATAATGACACTGGATGCACTTTTATGCAACTTTCTGAGGGAACGGGACGGATTTTGTGCCAAGTAGCGCAATTTGTTGAGGCGATGTAATACTGTCAATGCCTGAAGTAAAGGTTTGATCGGCCAACAGTTTAGGTATTACTTAGTAATAAGCTGAGGATACTAATCTCAAGGATCTGTTTGTTGTTTACCATATAGTTTAACATTCCTTTTTATTATTGTATTATTTTTCATTTTATTATTATTATTATCCACATATTGTATTACGTATACAGTTATTGTCGAGATACTTTTCCTAGCGAGCAATATTAGTTTGCAAATTGAAATTCAATCGTTCCAATGTGAACACCTGGGAACAGATATTATATTCATATATAGTCGGTTCACGACTGGAACAGACTTTTGAACAACACCTTAGTCGTCAGCTGCATGCATCGTTACTACAAACAGTGATTGGCGCGGGTACAGTTAGTTTGGCAGCACGGAGAGAGAATATAGTTTGAATGTTTGAACGTATTTTTTAAAAATCTATTGCTTAAAAATGGGAATAGGAAAGATTCCGAGAAAGTCTGTTCCAGTCGTGAACGTACCATAGTTGTTCTCAGTTTCCACTTCGTAGTTTAATGTCACTATACACGCATTGCCACAAAACTAACCGCAGCCAAAACGAATTATCCACAAGAGCAAAAAGGTGTTATACAACAACATTGGGGTACTATTGCAACTGCTTTAAGTCTAGCTGCGATTGGTTACGCACAAATGCCTTTACTCATAATAGCAATGCCTGAAATAATTCCTGAAATAACAATAACGCATAGGAGCAAATGCTCAAAATTAGGAGATCAAAATAATTATCGCCTGTTGTTTTCTCCACCAAAATGTCATTTTCTCAGGTAAATTGGAATATAAAGAAGTAAATAAAATAATGACTTCAAATGTTATGGGCATTCGCCATGAGGCAGTGTTACCACGTGCTGGGAACTTTGTGTGATTTCATAACATGATCTATACCCGACAAGTTTGGATATAGGGCTGACCAAAAACGTTTGTGTCGACAACACTAAGGTAGAACTGGGGAACCTAAGCATGAAGCTTGTATGGGCGGGCTTTAACACGTTTGAATTGTGTACGTTGTAGATAGGTAGGTAAGTGTGTGTTTGTGGGCTGTGCAATGACCCGTCATTCTCGAGTACGGCTGTTTCCAAGTTAAAACTAGATTCCTTACTAACGAAGATGGCTTCCGTGCATCCTGATAAAGGCAAAACTGCAGAAGGACTCGCTGTTGCCGGAATGTAAATGGAAGACTGTGTAAGGACGTCGAAAATGTTAGTCTTCTTCTGCAAGCTTCAGTTTCAACACTGGTAACGTGAACTGCCGTAGGACGAAACTGTGTGCACTCTTATCAATGTGCATGTCGCATGAACTTCAGCGTGTGAAGGGGTCACGGTTGGCTAATGGCTAGAGTGCTTGCCCCTCACCAAGGCGAACCGTGTTCCCGGCGAGGTCCGTCCCGGATATCCGCACTTGGGAATCGTGCCGGACGATGCCGTTGGTCGGTGGGTTTTCTCGGGGATCTCCCGTTTCCCCCGCTCTTGCATTTCGACGCTGCCCCATTTTCACCTCGTTTCACCCTAATCGGGTCCCAAGATCCCGATGTTAAGAGCCACGCAAACATTTCCACGACGCATTCGACACGGGTATGAACAACTTGCAGTCTTTGAAGGAGGACCAATCATTGGACTGCAGGAGGTAGAGTGGTCATCCCGTCGAACTGCCTGCCTCCTGGAGCGTTGCGACCGAACTGCGCGACAGTCCTGGGAGCAGTGAGAACATGGCGCGCCAGGAAGGCTCTGGGCCACCCAGAATGAACACTGTTAAGAGCGGAACTTATCAGCCGACAGGCGCGAACTGTCTTCTGCAGAGTTCCTCACCATCCACAGGCGTTCAGCGGTATCACTAGTGGGAGAGTGGTGGAGAGATTTGGGCGTCTCTTTAACATCGTGGTCTTGATAGCCTATGGGGCCGCGGTGTTATCTTGCTCTCCTCCTGCCAAGGCGAACAGGACTCAATCCCCGGCTGGCTCACTCCCGGTTTTTCACATGCGGGAATCGTGCCGGACAATGCCGCTGGTCTAGGGTTTTCTCGGGGATCTCCTGTTTCCCCCGCCGTTGTATTCTGGTGCTGCTCCATACTCACCTCACTTCACCCTCATCGGTTCCCAAGACCTCGTTGTTAAAAGTCGCCCAAATCTCTCCACTCACTCACTTGAAAGCCGATGAGGGTGAAGTGAGGTGAGTATGGAGCAGCACCAGAATACAATGGCGGGGGAAACAGGAGATACCCGAGAAAACCC
The DNA here is from genome assembly GCA_029891345.1 of Dryococelus australis. NCBI lineage: Eukaryota > Metazoa > Arthropoda > Insecta > Phasmatodea > Phasmatidae > Dryococelus > Dryococelus australis. Next base: position 115,414,822 of record CM057001.1, read on the forward strand.
ACCTATCATCGGCATCGTCCGGCACAATTTCCATATGCGAAAATCCGGGGGCCTTGGTGGGAGGCGATTAGCCTAAACCACTACTCTACATCGGCCCCATAGCATCACTAGCGATCCTGGTTTCCACCTGCACGCGGTTGCGAGGTGATTTGTAGAAGTAGATTTTCATCCTCAACTTCCCTTATACTTCCTCCATTTAAACACCGACAACGGGACTCCGTTTGCAGTTTTGTTATAATCGGGTGACATGCACAGCTGAGGGGTAGTTATGTATCGCCTTCATTGCGGATCCAGGTATTTTCTGAACACTGATGAAAATATACACGACTATGAAGGGGCGTACATTGGATAACTCATATCCGGACTTGAGAGCGACACACTGTCATCACCATGGGCGTCATGGCGTGGGGCAGAACTCTCGTACGATTTCCTGTCTTCCATGGCGGTGGTCAAGAAAACTTTGATGGCACAGTGGTATCTTCAGGAAATCGTGTGACTATATGTGGTTCCCTTCACGGTGTGGTTCGAACAAACAAATAATTCCCCGAAAGGAAAATGCCCGCTTATGTACCACACAGGTTCCGCAGGTCCCCCTCTATGCTGTGGTAACCCTTCCCTGTGGCCAATCAAGTCACCAGAATTGTCTCCTATATAACATGTATTAACTTGCATTATTCCAGTGCTTACTTACGGCTGTGAGACCTGGACACTCAATGAATTTACAAAAGGAAAACTTAGAACACCCCAAAGAGCTGTGGAAAGGCCAATGCTGGGTTTTACTAGAAAATTCAAGTAAAAACGACATACATCAGATCAGTTACTAAAGTCAAAGAATCGAAAGATTAAAGATGGACTAAAACAGTGTTGGAATGGAGTCGAAGAAATCATCGGAGACCAAGAAGAAGACTACCAGATTGTTGGGACAAAGACATATGCAGGGTTGCTGGAGTTAACTGGCAGAGAATCTCCCAAGACCGTTATGCCCGAAGAAGACTATTGAAATTCTACCTGAATTCCTAACTGTAAGAGGCCACATCATTTCATGATTGAACTGACTGATGATGAACTTACATTTTTTTTTCGATATCAGAAATCATTAAGCTCATGTTAACACTAAGTCATCGTTCATGCTCTGAACATTTTCAGTCGCTAATTCACTCACTTCTTTATATCGCAGTATACCTAAGACAAGAGAAAATTTCCGGAGAAATACAACGGATGGCAATTACTGAATTTTGATCTGACATTAAGCATTTTTGTAGTATATTTCATAGTTTTTTTAGGCTTGATTTGAGGTATTGTTATTACATTTGTATTTTTTTAAAACCTTGTTTGTTGTTTATTTGACGAGATATTATAACGGCCGGCTGAAGCACGGAGTGAGCTGAATAAGGGCTTATGTGCATACATTTTTGATACAGTCTAGTGAATGATTAAAAAAATTACAAATTTGTCTCTAAAAGAGTGGCAGTCCATGTTTGCAGCCACTTGACTGCCAGGCCCAAAATGCAATGTTATTAGTTTAACAGGGTTGCCAGCGACTATTGATGTTCAGAACTGAAAGCTTTTACCCACCCGCTTGGTGGAAGCTGTTTATTGAATTATCATGTTAGCCGATCCGCCGATTACGTTACTATCAATAATCAGAGATGTTTAAAAAAAAATTAAAGGCTGTTCACAATACAGTGAGCACTTTTGAAATCAACCTTTGAAAAAAGTCACCGCTTCCACCTGCATATATTTTTACGGGTGCCCTGAGTCACATGCGCACACTAAAGTTGGTAACGACAGATTGGAAGTAGTTCCACATCTTAACGTCAAATAAAATGTGTTAGGTAACCATTTGTGATAACTTAAACTATTTATTTCGCTTTCTGTTTTATTCATTCATCGAAATGTATAAATCAGCATGTTTGTAAAATATTTGCTTTTCCAATAATTTCACAGTTTAAATTGGCTGACGCGCGAATAGAATGACTAGGCCTATGGCAATGCTAATTTTACACAGTTAGGAATAATACACAATGTGCATACAAGCAGATCTTAGGCAGGGCTTTTAAAATTGCTCATGTAACCGTGAATAGCCCATATAAATAATAACGCCTGAAAGACATACCAGTGTTTTCGACAGCGAAGCTTTACTGTAGATAAAGGTTAATTTTTTTGCGGTAAGTAAATGGCAGATTATTATCACTCATAATAAAAGCAATGTCTGTGGACAGTAATTCACCATGGGCTGCAACCGCAGGCAGCCTTAGTTGCTCTTGCAATCAGCCTTGGCTATAACTAGAGATAGGAACATTTCGCGAGTTCATTTCAGGGCAAGATAGACGTCAAACACGTGTACACTGAAGTTGACTTTGTACTTGGATCGCAGTTTATTAGACACGCCCTGGATTACTCTGAGTCAATAGCAGACCTGCAAGGAAACAAGTAGCGAGTGACATACTGCCAGGTGTGAAGTAACACTGGCTACTCTATGGAGCAACAGCCAATGAACAAACATCTGAGGCTCGAGTATATACATGACTGTGGAGTCTAGCCTACAGGTCATTGAACTCGCGATTTTTTCCTATCCCTAGCTATAACTGACTACGCCATACTGTGAAATATCCCTTTTGTTTATTCGGCCAGCGTCTTCGCATCTAAGGCACCGATTGGCGAACGTCCCTGCAGCATAACTCCAGCGCTTAAAGAGGCCACGGTGGTGTAGTGGTTAGACTACTAGCCGCCCACCAAGGCGAACTTGGCTCGACTCCCGGCGGGGTCGCCCCCGGATTTTCGCATGTGGGAATCGTGCCGGACGATGCCAATGGTCTACGGATCTTCTTGGGAATCTCACGTTTACCCTGCTCCTTCATTCCGGCGCTGCTCAATACTCACCTCGCCTCACCCTCATCGTATCTCACACAAAAAAAAATGTTAACGGCTACAAAAACTGTTTGGTTAATACTTTCCAAGGCGAAATTTTGTTTTTGGTACAAAACAGATTGCGGTGCCCAAAACGTAGAGTGACTATAAAAACTATTCAGTGCTCACTAACATATTTATTTATTGCACAAACCTTTTTTGGCTGCCACCAAATGTTTACTTGGCAGCAATAGCATTGATGTCATACACAGAAAAACAATTTGCTGCGATTGCAAACCTACATCCGTTATATTCTGCGCTCACGCTCTGGCATATTCGAAGTGGCCACGTCTGGCCACGACACCATATTTTTTCAGTGTTTGGTTCTTTGCATCGGGTTACCAACTAACTTATTAGAGATATTCTTAAGTACTTATGACCGGATTATGTGATTCCATTATTCCAAGTAAGTTACTGTTACACGTAAATGTTTACAGAAGTTTAACTTTATACATTACTGGTAGAGCCACGAGTATTTCGCGGAATGGGTTGGCAGCAAGCGCTAGGCTTGACAATCTTCTGTGCACTCGAGACATCATCGTTTGCTTATTGGTTGCTCTAATCGAGCGAGACCTCTGTACAGGGATGGCAAACACTCACTCACACTACCGCTTCCTGCTCATTACTGGCTCGCGGTTGAACGGGGCGTGTCTAAACAACTGTCGTCCAATAACAAGAGTAGGAGAAATGAACACGTGTTTGGATTCTAGCTCGCCTCCGAATGAATTCGCGAAGAACTCGTGGCTCTAGCTATAGGATATAGGAGATGTTCAGTATTTTGTATTTGCGGAATTCAACTCCGTTTTCCGGCATTGAGGATCACGTTTCCGTGTACTAACTATATAATCGATTAAAAATTTCCGTGAACTTACAGCGACTTTGAACAGTGCATTCCGTGATGATAAAGTGACATTTCGGATATAATCCTTCCGTATTCCCATATATGCAGTTGTAAATTAATAAACGGAAGCGGCTTGGTTCGGCATAGCAATGTGAAATATAGCTTACCAACAAATGCATGTGGAAGATTTTTTCTCAGTCTCTAATCAAAATAGTTTTCTCCTTGAACTTAATCTACTCTGTACGTGTCTGCTGAGTACTGCGCTACAAGCATATCTGTTATTTGTTTCCATGTGAAATCGGTAACTTGGTATTCTAGTACACAAGTAAAGAAAATACCTCTTATGTGATTCGAATATTCAAAAGTATAACCATTTTTATTTATGAATTGCTCTAGTTTTATGTAGCGGAATATGATATTCATAAAAAGGCGCGGAGTTAATTATAATTTCGTCAAAGTTTTGGTATAAATGCTACGGACTAAACACGAGTCTTCGCTTTCGAAGGGAAGTGTAATAGCCTTGCTAGAACAAAAAAAAAAAAGTTCGTAGTACACAGAGCACTAAAAATTATTTTACAATATTCTGGTTCATAATTTACTATAGCTGCAGTGTTTATGTTTGTGTGGCTGTGAGCAATTCACTGAAACCTATTTTTAAATGAAATAGGATCGCAATTGCAATTTTTTTTCCTCTCACACATACAATCGGGCCGAACGTTAAAAAAAAAAAAACTCCATTCCTAGCTCAGGCAGATCAACGCGCAGACCGAAAAAAAAAAAATTATTCATTGTGTTCACGTCACAAAATCGAGGATACGCCTCACACTGCCTCCCTTTGTGAATATTTCAGCTTCGGTAAATTGCTATTTCCCAGGGAACCACGCGGGACACGATTATTAATTTTAAAAAACGCGTCATTATTAATATTATTTCCGCAAATGTGTTCCACCCTGCCCAATTTTTTATTACTCGGCCCGCGAACAGTTTCTATTAGCGATGTATAAATGGGCGGGGAGGTAAATGAAGCAAGGCGCGTTTCGCACGGCCCAGTTTGTTGGAAATGCGGTGGTTTTTAGAGCCGGGCGTGGCTTGGAGGGTGGAGGTATACTTTGTAGAGGGGAAAGGGGAGGTAGGGTAACGCAGTAACACACTGTGACTTACACTGGCGCCAAACGGGCTGATTGCCGGGTGTGTGTGTGTGTGTGTGTGTGCGTGCGCGCGCGCGTTAATAAATGATATCCGCGAAGCGTGCAGATGTCGACGCCATTGTGTCCGTTCGGAATACGCAGCGGCTATCCTCCCCTCCCTTGTCGTGCCCCCACCCCTACCACCACGCCCCCAGCATCCCTGACTCAGCATCGCACATCCTACCCTCCGCTGCACTCACTTCCCAAACCACCAAACCAACAAGCCAAACGGGCCAACATTTTTATACAAGTTCGCCACCAGATTACCACACGTTGTCCGTACTGTTGATGCAAATTCATCTTCGTGTAATAGCGTATGAAGCCCCCTTCACCGATTGTGTTAGAATTGCTTGGTGGTGATTTTGATTTCTACGAGTTTTCCCTGAAGGCTATTCCAAACATACTCGAAATCGTACTCACGTGTGATGTGTATCGATTGATAGTGTAAATTGTAAATATTGAATATTACTGATGGTCGGCGGGTTTTCTCGGGTATCTACCGTTTCCCCCCGCCCTTTCATTCAGGCGCTGCTCCATACTCACCTCGCTTCGCTCTCATCGGCTCTCCAGATCTCGCTGTTAAGAGCCGCCCAAATATCTTAACTTCACTCTTCATTGAACACTATTTTATGATAGTGACACGTTTTTGTCGTGGAAGTTAGTGAATTTAAAATACGTAAGTTTTGTCTATAATATGTACATAAATGTGTTCGTGAATTAAATTGTATATTACATAGATATTCAGAAAATTATCGTAATAGTGTTGGCTAAATACTTTAGGTTAACTCACCTGACGTAACCTAACATAAAGTAACCACACACTTTTTTCTCTGTCGTATAAGTTTTTTTCCTTATATTAAGATTAAATATCTGTCTTCAGTTTTAGAAAGAAGCAGTATCTGTAGGTCAGTGGTGGGGATAACAACGCGTTTTGTACTTACACAAATTTTGTTCAGTGTCGTATAAGATTTTTTTTTTTAATTGGGAAAAACAGGTGTACGTTTTGCCTAAGTTGGAAGGCGAATGGCGTCAAATGGAGCACGACACCCAATGGTATAACATACAGACAGAATCTATTAAATTTAGTAATCACGCTACCAGGATTGTCAGATAGATACGGTTTATGTTGCATATCAGAAGTGAATGCATGCATTTTGAAATACTGAGTATTATTTTGCCGGAATTGAGATATTTAGATTATAAACAGTCAACATATTACAGCCTGTTTTCAATAAAAAATTTAAGTGCATTATAATTATGGATGCCACAGAAAGCAAATTTTACAAGGAAACCTTCGTCAAGTAGGACAATCATAATACGTACTATGGGCGCATGCATGAAAATATCGATAATAATGTCCAGTGATGTTTTCAGTAATTGATTTTATGCACAGAAATTTTAGTTATAAAAAGTATTACTTTTGTGGCTAAATCGAATATTCCTGAAATAAGTTACTAAAAATAATTGTAAACGTTATTATTAATAGTTCACCACATACAACCACGGTGATTATTATAATACTCTTTCTTGATGAATAATGTTTGCAAAATATGCTTTCTAAAGCATTGAAAATGAAAATAAAATTACATTTTTTATAAAAAATGCGATTTTATTAGCTGATTTTAAAGCATTGAAATATGGAAAATATAGGAATACAAAGTATTTCACAGTGACACAAAAGGTAAGCGATTTCATTCATATGCAATAGAGATCGTACTTTTGTGACTATTTTGTATTGTTCATTGTTCACCTTACCAAGGTATTATTGTCGACTGGGGTCAACATAAACTGTTATAAATAAATTCATTTTTCGGATGCAAATTGTGCTGTGAGGAGTGTAGCATACACTATCTTTGTATGAGGGTTTTCCCTATAGTTCTCCACTTTACCTCGTAATCATTCATCAGCTGCTCCACCACCACACCTTACCTGTCTCCATTATCCAGGCTGGCTGGAGACAGCCTACGACTGGACAGACTACTCTCTGCGACTCAAGAGTAGACAAGTACACACAGACAATCGAGACTCTGCATACTGGCCTTGCATTTGATTGGCTACTGTATTCTGCGAAACGATTCCTATTGACTGGACTGCCTGCTGGCGATCAGGTTAAGAGACGTTAATTGGCAAATGGCGAGTGAGCGAGTGGAGAGATTTGCGCGGCTCTTAACATCGAGGTCTTGAGAGCTGATGAGGGTGAAGCGAGGTGAGTATGGAGTGGCGCTGGACTGCAAGGGGTGGGGGAAACGGGAGATCCCCGAGAAAACCCCGCTGGCCAGCAGCATCGTCCGGCACGATTACCACATGCGAAAGTCCGGGGGCAACCCCCAACGGGAATTGAACCTGGTTCGTCTTGGTGGGAGGCGAGTAGTCTAACCACTAGACCACCGCGGTTCCGTTGGCAAACGGAGTTCCCACACTTTGCTAGCCAGTGACGTCAATGTTTTGGCTTGTGCTGTTGGATTATGCGGTATAGACTTCTGTTTAACATCTGTATTTCTAACTACTCTGAGTCAGTGCTTAGGCACAACAGAACAATGAAGGTCACGTCTGCGATTATGTAGAACAAGGAAAATTAATCCGCGCTCCACGCGAAATGAGTTTACAAGTCGAACCATTTATAGGCTTTTCGCGGTGAAATGAGCACTTTTGATAACCCTGCTGAAGATCTGCGTATAGGCACGTTGTTTATTATTCAGCCTTATGTAAAATTAACAATGGGCCTCATCGCTTTATTCGTGCGTCGGTCTAGTGAAACTGTGAAGGTATTAGAAAAGTAAAGATTCTACAGATCTGCTTCACTTTTACACTTCGATGCTTTAAAAAGCACAGAAAGCGAAAGAAATGATTTAACTTATCGCAAAGGTTTACCTAACATTTTTTATTCGGCATTAAGATATGGAACTACTTTCCCTCAATCGTTACCAACTTTACTGGGCGCAGGTCACTCAGTGCGCTCGTTAAAATACATGCAAGCATTGGCAGTGATTTTTTTTCTAATGTTTATTTTAAAAAAACGCTCACTTTATCGTGAACAGCTAATTTTTTTTCGTAATTCTCGACGTTTACGAAACAGTGGCGACCGTAGCGGAAATGTTTAGCCTGCTTCACAGAGTTTGTTGTGTCGTTGTCCTCGATGAGCTGCAGTACGCTCTCCTAAATGTTTTATTTAATAAAATATATGTTTCGTTGTTACCAACGTAAACACCAGCGACATTGTCGTTCACTAACTTCTGCGCTCTTCTCGCCAGCACCGAAGGACACAGACATACATATGCGACGGGAGGAATTTCTCTGTTAATTTTTTGTGCGCTTTTCTGAATTACTGCATAAAGTGTTGGCTCCCTGCTTTCCCCTGTATTACCCTCCACTTTATTTTCTCGCATCTGCTGGTCGTTATGTTTCCCTATCATTGACTCCACCACGTTCTTCGTCCACTTTTACGCTACAAATTTTACCGGTAGGAGGGCGGCGCTTCAACGCTGATATTGGTAAAAATATCTAAATGTAATTAGATATTTCTTCGCTGCGAATCCTCCCCTTCTCTAAAACCACGGGAGAGAAAGAGTAGATTGCGTTAGTGCTTCTCTTTTCATCATCCGTTCTACTATAAGCTGTACCCGGGGAATTATATGAAGCTAGCGATGCGAAGCTTTTAGTTCTGCATGCTTCTGATACACAGATAAATTCCACTCAGAGAGTACACAGCGGTATGGAAGTGAACGTGCAGAAAAACTTAGAAATAAAAGCTGACTTACAACGACGTTGTTATTATTTGTTTGTTTATATGCTCGTAGATACCACTTAGATTTCATATTTAATAATATGCTCGTAGATACCACTTAGATTTCATATTTAATAATATGCTCGTAGATACCACTTAGATTTCATATTTAATAATATGCTCGTAGATACCACTTAGATTTCATATTTAATAATATGCTCGTAGATACCACTTAGATTTCATATTTAATAATATGCTCGTAGATACCACTTAGATTTCATATTTAATAATATGCTCGTAGATACCACTTAGATTTCATATTTAATAATATGCTCGTAGATACCACTTAGATTTCATATTTAATAATATGCTCGTAGATACCACTTAGATTTCATATTTAATAATACATCTTACATTTGTTTTAGTGCACGGATTTGATATACTGGCGAGCAAAAATTCGACAACCATGATGATCTCGTATTTAATAGCAATAAAAAGTAACAAAGAACTAGGGAATAGATTTCTTGGTATTTTCTGACAGTAGGCCTAACACCACCCGGCTTTCTAATAGTACTGCATTTTTTTTACAACCTTACAATATCCGTTGCGATATCACGTCTACAGAGGGAGACCAATACTTGAAACACCAACGCATGTGCGAATTACTTTGTCATTTCGATAGTGTGGGGAGGGAGGACTGCAACAAATTGAAACACAAATTTCGCGATAAATAATGTTTTCGTTTTTGTAATATTGCGCTTTCGATTTAATTGCTTTTTTTGCACTTCCCTGCAGTTTACCACATCTTCTCCTTAACGTCTATTACCTAAATCGAATGTAATAGGATATAAAAATATTCTGACATCGTTTTGTTGCCGAGCCCCCAAGCTTATAAAACTGTATCATTTTTACTCGCAGTTTGTTAGTCACTTGCAAGGAAAACACTGATATTACTTTCCTACTTAAGATTTGAGTCGATTTTTAAGAAAATACTGAGGCGCTATGTTGGCTCTGGATACAATTTTTTCTAAGGTATGGTATATTTTTGTTATCAATATTCTCTGTTAATGTTGTTAAAAATAAACTCGTTGCCACAACATAAAATTTGTAATAAGCATTTGGTTAATGTTCCATATTTACTTCTCTCAGTCATTTAGAATAAAATGCTTTTTAATCATTTTAGAACGCGCGTAAGACAGAATTATATGGCCATGTGTATGTCCCCAAAACGGATTCTCTCTTGCTTAACTGAGTTTAATGAAACTTTGTAAATATTTTAAAAGAGAAGTAAAGTTAACACGCGCTGCATTGTTAAGTTGTGAAATACAGTGTATGGCCTTTACATAAACAAAAGACGCTGGAATACTGCCTCAGAACGAAACGAACATAGAATGTTAAAAAACTTTTTTTGCTGATGAGTTTGAAAGACTATTCCTGTCCGACGAGTGAGGTAACGATAACACTTCGGCACGAAATATCCCGTGATATATTATATTATTATTCATTCCTGAACACATGTTCAATGCCGTTTTCTCAGTACTATACAGTGCCAAAAGGGCATTCAAACATTTAATGTTTTCTTTTCAAAGCCAAAAATGTGTATTGGGTGAATCGAGGGGCCGTTTACGCTATATTGGACATAAACGTATATCTGAGGTATTTAACGACACGTAAACCTGTGGTTTACCTTAGATTCTAATACAGGAAATCGTAGTCTAATAACACGCTAACGGCCTTGTTGCGAATGTTGCCTTATTTCAAATAAGTAGACATACCAACCCTTCAGTCATAAAGGTCTATAGTCTGTTCGCCGTTTCTTCACACTTTTTTAATCAAACCTTTGAAAAATCACCATATTGATTAACTGTTTGGTTCTTTCCTAAACGTGTCATGTATCACAAGCGTTTTACAATTCTGTTAACATAAAAGTATTTTAATTTTGGTTAAATTGAACTTTTGATTATGACTTATTTATCAAATACGTCTCATTAAAAAATAATACGATTAAAAACAGAGAGTTGGTAATAGCTAGTAATAAAGAGCTCTTATGTAAAATATCATTACACCGAGTGTTCACAAATGCGGTTCGCGTGTAGCTTTGGTTTAATTTTCTAGTCTTGGTTAAGCTTTGGTTGCATGAGGCAGAGGAATAACCTCAAATTATAACTCAATCAGCGCTACATAAAAGTTGGAAGCAACAGTGAATGGACTATACTAATATATGTACAGTTCTAAATCAAAAATATTGTTCGTTGCAGCCCCTAAAATAATACATTTATATGTGCCGATAGATAAAACCACTTCTATAACTTTTTGGTAAACTTAGTTTACTCTAAATCCTTCCACGTATGCAGTGCGGAAATACTAGTCGGTGGATCATTTCCGCTAAGCAAATACCATGTAAAATGCAGTTCTGTAATGGGCTACGCTCTTTGCCGGGCACCCTGACGCTTCTCCTACAGTTACAGTTAATATCTCATCTTTTACGTTTGGCCTTCGGGTTTTAACTAAAAATAAAACAATTTTTAAAGTATGTTATGTCACTCCGGAATCGGCACAGAGTTTCGTCCAGTGTGTTTATTTATTCGACTAGGTAATTTTAATCCATTGTCTATAAATTGTTACCTGAAAACAATTTTCGTTGCCTTTGTAATGCTGCAACTTACTTATGTTACGATTTTCAATTTCAGTACACAATGACATTTCACCTGGCATGGTCTGCAAAAATGGCAGTGTGGAAAGAATTTTATAAATTCCATTGGTGGTAATAATAACATTCGACTTTTCATTGGACTAATGTTATTTGTAGACTACATTATTCAAAAAGAGAAATTGGCTCTTGTAACTTTTTTTGAGGGAAAAAAATTTAATGGTTGCATAACATAGGCCCTATTTTGGTTAGTAAATATGAGATATAAGCAGTGTAAAAAGAAACTTAGCGATTTTGAATATTTGTTCAATTATTTTGTGTTGGAGGGGATACTGGATGTGCTGGAAGGGGAAAAAAAAAAAAACTCATGATTTTTATTTCAAAAGCATATACACTGAGTGTCAATTTTCGAGGCAACTACTATGCCGCCAGCTCCATCCAGCGCCTTACAATTTGTAAATCATGTCACTCGTTGCTATAACTGCTGATTATGCCTTGCGCATAAAGTAGTAGAGACTATTGTATGTGCTTCCAAATGCCAATTCAGATTTGGATATCCTTTGAGTCGTTCGAAAGACGAGAAACACCACTAGGCTGAAGTTCGTCTTCCCCTATCGCGTTTTCGTGGCTCCTCATTTTGGTCTTCAATCAGCTCCAACAGCCAACGATAACAAGGGAAGCCGAAACAACCACCGCATGTGACTTTGGATTTAGGCGAAACCCTGTTTTCCCATTCCGCATGAATAATTTATTTCGTTTTCATGAAACTCACGTGTTATTACTTTAACATATAAATGCCTCGATAGCTGAAATTTAAAATCTTGTATCATTTATATTAGAGAAGCAAATTTTTTTTTACCTTGCAGGCTCGTTCCTTGAACCTTGAGTAGAGGACCTTTCTCTCCGCGCCATGAGAAAAGTGTTTGCTTTCCCATCCTCTTAGTTCAGTGTTAAGATATTCATTGTCCCCGGTTCATCCCCTTGGGCTTATACCCACTCAAAATTGCCACATACTAATGTATTACCGTATGACCACATAATTAATCTTATATGAACTCCTGATTTTTTTGCGGCATCCATACAAATTCGTATCACATTCATGCCACCATTAGAGCTCCAAATACAGTGTAAATTATGTTTAAAGGCGGTTCACGATAAAGTGAGCACTTTTGAAATCAACCTTAGAACAAAGTCACTGCCCCTACCTTAATATATTTTAACGGGCGCCATGAGTGTCAAGCGCCCAGTAAAATTGGTAACAGTACATCGGAAGTAGTTCCGTAACTTAACGTCGAATAAAAAGTGGTAGGTAACCATTTCTGATCTAATTTAAATACTTTTTTTTTCTCTTTCTGTTTATTAATGCATCGAAGAGTAAAAATGAGCATATTTGTAAAATATTAACTTTTCTAATAATTTCATAGTTTCACTTGACCGACGCCATGAATAAAGTAAAGTGATGAGGCCCCATAATAATGTTAACCTTACGTTAGACGGAAGAAAATACAACGTTCTTACAAGTAGATCTTAAGAAGGGCTTTCAGATATGCTCATTTTACCGTGGATGGCCTACACACACACACACACACACACACACACAGATATATATATATATACTATTGCGATCGCTGCGTCCATATTACAAATTGCATGTGACAACTAAAATACGTACGCTGCGCGAGATTGTAGTTCAAATCCTACATCCCACACGTATCGTTCCGGTGCACAAATATGCCCTCCTCTTCCGCTGAGAGCTTTACCAAAAAAAAAACTTCCAAGTTTATTACGATTTACAGGCACTCGACACTGCAAATGATGACAACTCTCCATTTTTTCTTAGATGGTACTTACCTTTTGAATCTTGAAAGGAAAGATAAGGCCGCAGTGGGTATGGAAAGTCAAGTGGATAAAAACGTATCTTAACCGCAGCCTATTGGAATCGAACCAGACACCTTCAATATTCGAGTCAGATAAGCTGACACTCGATTGATGCTAATTAACGGTTGAAAATGGTACTATTAAATGGTGTTATTTTTGGCATATATTTTTATGCGTAAATTTCGAACGTAGTGTGTGTGAAAGAACCACGCCAGAGATATGTAACAGGCGGACTCAGAGGACGTGTTGATGATAGCTCTTGAACAAGAAACTCTTTTATGGAAGAGTGAACTGCATAACAGTAATTCCTCGAAAGTCATTAAATGGGATACTTTATTAAACTAGTCACCAGATATTTACGAAAATATGTTGATAGTAAAATACATAAAAAATAATATAGTGGCTTTAACCTTAGAATACTGAACAAGATTGTTAGTAAGATATTTAACACAACATATTTAATAATATATGTCTACAATAAAATTTACGATGTTCGATTTTGCGTGATGCGTTGCCAACAATAGAAAGATTATAGATTATTCTGTTTTCCAATTATCCTGAAATTTTTGTATATTTTTTGGATATTCATTAATTTTTGTGTGAATTCTGACAGTGGTTCAGAAAAGTTATACCGTTATTACTGACCATTGCTTTATCACTGCGGCTGCCTGCATGGTTGGCACTCCTGCCAAGTCGTTGCTTGTGCGGCTCCCCATTGGCTGTAGTGCAGGTTGGCGAGCAGATTAACAGACCAGGACTAGCGAACGGCGTTCCAGCATTCTGCTGGCGTGTGTGGCTCAAGTTCGCGGTAAGAACGCTTGTTACATCTCTGTATTCGTAAGTATTCTGTGTCTGCGCTGAATAGAGTGTGGTCTTGCCTCCATGCTGTTAAAGCAGTCTTAAGGATGTTGATATTGGGGGGGGGGGGGGGAATCTAAATTATTAAATCGGTTATTTATAGAAGTATCGTTTTACGAAACGATATATGGGAAGAAAAATCTAGATTTTCGGTACATCGGAATCCAATATTTTATGTATTTCAGGACTTGACGAATGTAAAGTTGTTTGGGATATTACTTACTGAGGACACGAATCTTTGCCGAAAGATGTGGTGCCTGTTTTTGGAGCATGTTGCGAAAGTAAACGTTGCAATTTGTAATTCGTTTGGTATTCAAAACAGAGTTTATTAAAGGAGCATTTTAAAAATATTGATTTCCGATACCTGGAAAGAATATCGACTTCGATAAAATATCGTTCAAATAAATCGACTATTTATAACGATATATTGTTGATATAATATCGAAATTTCAATATATCGATATTTGTTCAATATCCCTACGCAGTGTGACCTTCGTAACACATTTTTTTTAAATTTTAATCAAGAGTCAACGACGAATGTAAATGCCACATTTAAATGCACTTTATATTACCTCATGATGATTTGATTCCTGTGATAGCCATTAAAGTTTTAAACGTATCTGCGGGCGATAGGCTAAAAAGAGATGAGCTGACCACTGTCCGTTATTACGTGTTTATTGCGAACATCATGGATAATTGTTTCTTGCTTTGACAGTACTAATCCTGAGGCGTTAAAAATACGATTATTTAACCCGTTTGGCCATGATGGAACGTTGTAGGGGAAGCGTGTTTAATGCTGTAAACGGCACTCGGCAGAAAACATAGCGCACAAGGAAAGACGCCCCTGTGTCCGCAGACATAACTTGTCGTTGAAACTACATACCTCAGCAGTCGCGAGAAGAGCTGCTGCCAATAACATCAAACACAAACGCATTTTTATTGGTTCTGGCATAATGACAGTGCATTATACTGATATTCTACAGTTACAAACAGGAGTTTTGCTCATTACGACGCCTAAAATAACAGACGTTTGAGTAGCTGTAAGAGAAACGCATTTTCCCCGCATAGCCCCAAAATAGATTTTTGATGCGGCCATCCTAGTGTTAGTATTGCGTATTGTTCAAAAGTACTCCATGATGCGTGGGCTTCACTTTAGAGAGGTTTTCGCTGTCAGAAAACATATTTAAGAATTACTGCATACAAAATGAATTCATTAAGAGACGTGGACTTTCTCCGAACAGTATTATCGGAGTCCAGGAACATTAAAGGATCCATAAAATCTGCCCCCTGATAGACGCAACCGTTTTTACTTAGCTTTCAACTAGGCCGAGCATTCCATAAAATAAAAATATTTCCTTTAAAAAAAATATGGATTTTTGCTTGCGGTAAATGAAAATTTAGTCATACTTTGAGGGCGCAAAAAAAATGTATGACTGCAGTAAATAATATTTTATGTACTTTATTAGATTTAGTTACCTTTTAGAATTTTTACGTAAAAAATATTTGACGTTAACTAAACATTCTCATATTACAGTTGAAATTAAATCGATCTGATGCGTGTTGCAACACGGTAATAATGACAACAAGAGCGATACATCGTCTTGATCTACGGATTAAGAAAATATTTCGTTTGTGGAAATAATTGATTTGCAGCGAATTTTTATCTAAGGCAGAACATTTCTTGTAGTAATATGTTTGCTAGTGCGAGCAAAGAGATTTTCAGTAGGCAAACAGCGACTCGGAGATCGATTCCTCTCTGGAGAAGAATTATCATCTCACACCTTAGTGATTATTAGTTCTGATTAGCGTGATTTTTTTTTTTTTTTTACCAAGACATCCCTTGTAGATTTTGCGTTGGAATTTGTGTAACGTCAGACTGTATTTTATTATTAACAAAATTTTGTCACTTTTATTTTATCATTTTATTTGTGAGACCATATATATATATATATATATATATATATATATATATATATATATATATATATATATATATATATATATTACAAATTATAAAATATTAATGAAAATCATACTGTCACAAATTCGGAATATTTGTGTTATTTATGCATTGTTCCTTCGCCAAACATTTTTTAATCTGTTATGAAGGGGAACAATGCTTGCTAAGGAGACATTCCGCCATAAAACAGTGATAGTTCTTTCTGCAATCTTTCTTTGGCAACTTGCCAGTACCGCAAAGCGGGGTTACTTTGTATCTGCAGGGAGTAACTGCCATGCTCAAAATAATTGTACCGTTGTCATTTTTTTTGAAGGAATAACAAACTGTAGCAAGGTGGGGCATATCTTAAATTTAACTCGTTACGTCACACGTTAACTTCGGAGTTCTCACGTTATCCACTAACGGTTACTTCACACCTTTCTGAAGCCCTGCTTAAGTTCTACTTCCAGAATATTCCTCCGCTTCGTGCAAACTAAGTCTAAAAAATTCCACCAAACGACAACGCACGAAATTCGTGCTCATTCAGTTGTAATAATTGTTTGTATGAGAACTATTTCTCACTAGGCATTGCCAACGCACATGTTTTCTCACTGCATTAATTCGTATTTATTGTAGATAAAGTATTATAATTTACCAATTAAATATAGGTTTCACTCCAATTTAACACGGGGGAAGAAAAGTTACATTAATGTTGACAGAGGTATAAAATGCTAGTGTTACATGGCGTATTTAGGGAATGAGTAAACACGTCATGTATGGGGTGATTTTTCAAAGGTTTGATTTTAAAAATACGAAGAACCCGTGAATAGACTATATGCGCTGTACTTGGGTTGAGCGCTTGTCTTGCAGGCATTGAGCAGCGTGCTGCGGGCTCGATGATATAGGCTATTCGCGGTAAAATGAGCACTTTTGAAAGCCCTGCTTAAAATCTGCTTGTATGCACGTTGTGTGTTCTTCCACCTTATGTAAAATTAACATTGCCATGGGCCTCATCACTTTATTCATGCGTCGGTCAAGTGAAACTGAGGAATTATTAGAAAAGTAAATAGTTTAGAAATTTGCTAATTTTTACACACTTAGGCTTTAAAAAAAAAAACGTAAAGCATAAGAAATAATTTCAATTATAATGGATGGTTACCCAACACGTCTTATTCGACGTTAAGATACGGAACTACTTTCCATCCAGCGTTACCAACTTTACCGGGAGTACGTCACTCAGGGCGGCCGTTAAAATACATGCAAGAAGGGGCAGTGACATTTTTCTAAGGTTGACTTCAAAAGTACTCACTTGATCGTGAACAGCCTTTACTGGCATTAACTGTTCATGCCACAGAGCTGTGGAAACTTCCACAAATCTGATTGGCTTCAAGGATACTGGACACTGGTGCCTTGCAGTGAACAGTACTGGTCATAAATATAACTCGCGTGCAACGGATCCACGCTCGTGGACACAACGCTCAGCGGATTGATCTGCTGAGGAAATGTTTGCCCATCCTCTGCCAGCGGGGACTAGAACAAATGTTTGCTTCAGGGCTACACCGAGGAAGAGGTTTTGTTGAACCAAACAAAGTTTCTTTGACACAGCCAAATCAATTGTTTTTTTTTTAAGGGCACAATGAAATATTTTTTTTATTGAAACCAAATTATATTGTTGTTCATATTTGGTTGCCACAAACAAATATTTGGTTTGAGCAACTAAATATTTGTTTGGCTCTACGTACATTAAATGTTTCTGTTAGTATAAAAACAAATAGTTCGAAGCCTGACCGAGATTCGAACCCAGATCACCTGTGCGTGAGTGCTACCTTTACCAACCTCACCTAATATGACTACTAATAAAATATATATATATTTTAACTTCGTGCAGAAAATGAAGCTACGGCATCTGTGGGTCGAAATAACCATAAAAAAAACTTTGTAACAAAATGTCCGGAAATGCAATATTGTATCACTACAGTGACGTTGATGTTAGGTTCAAAGGGACATTTGTCATTTCGGCCTACTTTATTTTAGTGTGTTGCTGTTCACCTTGTTCTGAACTACTTTTCTTTTTGTGTTGAATAACCATACCTTTGTTTAGAAATTGTAATAAGCGCATTCATTTGTTTGTATTACTTCCAAATCCCAGCATTGTTGCGCCTAACTTGAACGTCTCTTTAGTAATACAAGATTACTTCTCCAGGTTTTCATGTTTTTAGGCCTACAGGTGCTGTAGCTCCATTTTCTGCAAGAAGTGCAAACACACTCTGTAAACGTTTCAAATAGTGGATAACGAGCGCAAATAAATATGTCAAGTTTCACAGCTTTATTATTTTTACTTTCCTGTTCAACTTATTTTATAAAGATGTTTGTGCATTAATAAATGCACAGAAACATTTTTACTATTCTGTTGGGGCAACTAGATATATATTTTTGGCCCTGTGCATGCAAATATTTTGTTGGCTGATCTCTCAGTGCAAGTTCCCCCTCTGGGATGCAACGTAACCCCAGTTTACGGATCTTTTTGTAATTTCCAACGCTCCTTAGCTGGAAACCGCTCGGTGAATAACGTTTCTCGACACGCTAAATGTATGGCCCGCTGCACTATTATTTTGGTGCATGCCAATCCTACAGCTAGTCTTCTCTGTCGTATTCACGAGGCTTCTATTGCATTCTATACACAGAAGCGAAGGATCGATGCGGGCGACACTAACATGCACGTCTAACGCATATTCGCTTCTATGGTATATTCAGGGATACTTTCTACTTTTATGAAGCGCTGTTGAAGTTCTACCTCCAGGATGTTCCTCCGCCTCGAGCTAACAAAGCTTAACCGAGTCTACAAAATCACATCAAAGGGACAACGCACCGCGTTCGTTCGCGCTAAGTGTAATAAACTTTTGCATAATAATTATTATTTTTACTAGGCATTACCAACACATCTATTTTCTCTCCGTTTTTATTGGCATAAAAAATTAATGAAATACTGCAATTCATAGATAAAATACGAGTAGAAGTTATACGTAAGGTACTTTAATGTTAACAAAAGTATAAAACAGCTGTGATTGATCACGTATGTAGGAAACACCCAAATACGTAATATACGGGGTGATTTTTCAAAGGTCCCATTTGAAAAGTACGATGAAACCACGAATAGACTATACGCGCAAGACGTGGAGTGTTTCCGTCGTTGCGCTGTACTGTACAAATTAGTTCTGCAACAATTGGAGTTCATCACACGCGATGAAAGGCCGCATATCAAACTAAAGGCTGTTCACGATAAAGTGAGCACTTTCAAATCCGCATATATTTTAACGGGCGCCCTGAGTGGCATGTACCCAGTACAGTTGGTAACGATGGATGGGAAGTAGTTCCGTATCTTAACGTCGAATAAAATGTCTTTGTGATAGCTTACGTTATTTATTTCGCTTACTGGTTTTTTTTTTTTTATGTGTCGAAGTGTATAGATGAGCAGATTCTTCGAATATTTACTTTTCTAAAAATTCCACAGTTTCTATTGGCTGACGCATGAATAAAGTGAAGCGGCCTACGGCAATGTTAAATTTACATAAGGCAGGAGAATACACAACGTGCATACAAGCAGGGCTTTCAAAAGTGCTCATTTTACCGTGAACAGTCTATACGTATAGGTATACTGTATATAGCTGTAACTTTCTCCTACCTGTTAAGGCTCGGCTTGATCCCTTTTGCAGCAATTCTTCATTTTCGCGTCATACTTTCGGATCCATAGTAATTACTCACAATGCACCATTATGGAAAATTTTCTATTTATGAGTTTTTAAAAATATTTTGTGCCTGATGTAAAAAGTCGGGAACATTTATATTTTATTAATAAGTTTTCGGCTTTTTGCAACAAGCAGATAACACATAGTTAAAAAATCACGCACAAGAATATTAAACGGCTCGTAAAATAGACATTTGTCTATAATCGTAAATTGTCAGTAATTACTACGAATCGGAAAGTATGACGCGAAAACGAAGAATTTCTGCGTAGAGAGTGGAGCCGAGCCTTAAGGTAACTATGCACGTTACAATTTGCATGCGTTTTTCAAATACGCATGATATGGTATAAGCGAAACCATATGATCTTGGATAATTGCATTGTCCCTTTTCTGGCAAAAAGTTGTATCTCCAGTAAATGTATTAACCAAGATAAGCGTAACCACGCAAACAAAGAATGCAATAAAAAAAAATTACGAACTCTTAAGGTTAAAATTCAAAAAAAAAAGAAGCTCGCACATCACGGTCTGCAACTATCCCTGGGGAAATCTATGTCCTCACGTTCTTTTATAGACGCCAGGCCAAGTCCACCATAAAACCTTTAGGGTGTTTACTTATTTTTCTTGCATTATAAAATAAACCACTAAAAGTTTTCAAGGAAAATATTAAGTAATTCAGGAGATGTGTTTGCCAAGAAGTTTCTTTCTGCGAACAGCGAAAGTAAAAAAAAAAAAGAAAAAGAAAAAAAAAACCATTCCAGAGAAAAATACCGTAATGAAGTCGTGGAACTCAGTCGAGTTTAGTTTTTCAATTTCCCTTAATATTAAACTGACACTTCGTTGTAAACGAGTCAATTACAATTGAGGGTTAATGAGACTTACATGGTTCGCTTACGCATCGTCCACGCCGCGTACTTGGGTACGTCCTGGATTAGAATAAATTTTTAAATATTGTTTTATAACTTATTTTTACCGTGGGAATCCTCGACAGAATTGTCAAGTAAGGCACATGGCTGTCCGTTCGTCGAAGGGAAAGGCTATTGCACTTCCCTTCACTCGGACACTTCATAAAATATCTCTTATTAAAATACTTTTTTTTTATATATATATTTTTCGCCTCTACTTTGAAGTTTCATGACAACTAAATCACTAACACATATTCCTCCCATTTCCCGAGATTAATAGCGTAGTAAAGATTGCTATTAGTCCTTTTCGTTGATTGGAGTTATGACTCCAACATTAATAACAGAAAATAAACTTGAAAACGTATACAAGCAAGACACCCACTTAAATAGTATATAACGTTGCTCTAAAATACTACATTTACTACACAAATAACGTAGCCTTAGGAAATTCATAAGAACCTTAGTGGGGAACCAACAATTAAGGGCAAGTGCCGCCAAAATGTTTTTCTTTTTTTCATCTCTGCGTTGAGATCTGCCGGGTTCCCGGAGCGTATCAGTGCGTTAAAACACTGCCACACTGTCAGAAGTTTCCGTCACACTGCCTCAGATATAGTTGATCAAATAAAACTGGAGGTTTCTAGAAACATCAATAGCCTACAAAAGTTGGACAGCTCTATTTTCCATTAACATTTTTGAAAATTTGACGGGTTATTACATTTTTTTTTTATGTTTGACGAACTTAGACAATCAGAATCGCGCGTGACAAAAATGGTCGTTTATAATACAACGAAACTTTAAAATGACGAATATCTGTTGGAAAAAAGGGTAAGGTTAAAAAATATACTTATTTTACATAGACGCTCTCTCAGCGTCAATGCTATTCGAAGTGATTAGTTCGAAATAATATTATACCTCGGAGGCATTAAATTGCATTGTGCAGGAAATAGGTGTGAAAATAAATCGCTATATTCGTTACATGTCTTCACGCAGTGAGTGGACTTTGTGAAAACCCAATAGCATTATCTCATTTTGAAAATAAACACTTGTGAGTACTGAAATAATTTCTTTGGTTTTTCGTTTTTTTAATACACATATGTGTAATAATTAGCAAAT
Organism: Dryococelus australis; assembly: GCA_029891345.1. Lineage (NCBI taxonomy): Eukaryota > Metazoa > Arthropoda > Insecta > Phasmatodea > Phasmatidae > Dryococelus > Dryococelus australis. Next base: position 115,436,567 of record CM057001.1, read on the forward strand.
TTGTAAAATATTTTTTTTCTTCTAACAATTTTACAGTTTCATTTGATCGATGCATGAACAAAGTGACGAAATCTATGGAAAAGTTAATTGTCGTGTGGCGGAAGAATACACTGTGTGCATAAAAGTAGACCACAAGTAGAGCACTGAAAAGTGCTATAACTACCTATAACAGCGTATAACCATATTGTAGGAATACAATGCCACTAACGATCGTAACGACGCGACATTTCATAACAGCAGATATTCCCTGTTTATGAAAAAGTCTGGAAGTGCAGACTGCACACTATATGAGCGGATATGCAGCAGTCCGAGTGTAATGATGGTAGTTAGAAATGCGTAATTTAATCGCTTATCCCAATCCTCACTTTGTGCTAACTATACATTTGTAATACACACACTATTAATAAAAATGTTTCAGTTCTACAACCACAACCATACACCCATGTGCGTGTTTATGGTTATATAACTGAAAAAGTTTTACTAAATATGTGTGTGTATTGCAAGTAACTTCTTTTCCATTTTTCTAAAATAATGATATCTCCCTTTTGTGAAGGAAGTCTAAGTAAGGACGGTGTAAATGGTAAATTAATTAATGCCCAAAAAACGCACACGCATTTTTATCTTAAACTAGGATTCGAACCCATAGCTTCGAAATCCGATTTAACGCCTTACCAACCTTGGTTATAGAGGTCGTCTCCGCATCTTTTACTGATATGCAATTAAAATGTACTATCCCGATTCTAAATCCAATCCTTACGTCCACAGGTGACTTCTGCGTGGGGTTATAAAAACGTGGGTGCATTTACTGTACGTGTGATTGTCGACCGTAGCGTCTCTTATCTCTCACACAAACACGCCCCGAGCGGGTCTAGAGAGCACTTGGTATTTTCCGTTGTGTAGAACGTTTTGAAAAAAAAAAAAATAAACACTCTTTTTGAAACAAGGACAAGGCTGAGCTTATAGTGTGTTTGCTATGCCGGAGCGCAAACATCGGTTAGGAAATGGTGAAGTTTACCGTGAAAATTGCAACACGGGAAGGATTTTTCGATCACCGTGAAACTGAGACGGCACGTTCTTTTGGAATTTTAGCTTACTTCCCGAAGGAAAGAAAGGCTATAAGATCATTTTCCTGTCTGTGAGCGTGTGTGTGTGTGTGTGTTTGTGCTCGCGTGTGCTACCCCCCCCCCCCTTTTTATTTCTACTCCCCGGCGCCTCTTCAATTTTTGAACGTGTGAACTGAATTTCACCAAACGAGGTAAACATATATAGTAGTGAGTAAGAACACCTGAATTTAACAATTTTCAACCATGCCGGGCACTAACTTTTAATATAGCGGCCGTTTTAAAATGCCAGGTGTTATGTCATATCCCGGAAACAATTCAACCGATTTTAGCCAAATGTTGTATGCAGACAACACATATTGTAAACATTAAATTCAGTGGTTAATATTGTTGTTGATCCACCATTTTGGAAGATAGCTCCAAATAAAAAAGGTGGCCTTACAAATATGTTAGGTTTATTTAGTAATACTGCTATACCATTTGACAAATTTCAACCACATTTTATACGCTGGCAGTGTATATTAAAAGCATCACATAAGCTAATGAAGAGTTACTTTTTTCGCCATTTTATAAGATAATGTGACGTAAAAATAAAGCTACTAAACCGATTTTCTTCAAATTTGGCAAGTAATTTGATCATTCTTACACTTACGTGCATTAAAAAAGATAGAATGCAGAAGAAGTAATTTCGGTATTCATAAATGTTTACCTTACCGTACTGTCTTAATTCAACGTCAAGACTTTGTAACGACTTTGTCTCCATCGTTACCAACTTCACTGGGCGCATGAGAGTCAATGTGCCAGTTATTATACATGCAGGTAGTCCCTAATTTTTTCACATGTTGATTTCAAAAGTGTTCGATTAACCGTGAACCGCTTTTAGCTCAGTAATCACTTCCGTATGTACAGAGCGCTGTTGTGCGGGCAGACAAGTAACTACGCCAAGTCATCGCTCAGTCTCTGAGAGTAGAGAACATTATATTGTGCTTCTGTCTTCAAGGGTGTCGGGAACCCATGATCGGTACGTTCTCGTGTTTGGTTGATGATTTGTTAAGATAAAGCCGAAACGTAGTTAATAAATGGAGAGTGAATAACGAACATTTTGAACCTCGTTGTAATTTTGTTGATGAGAAAAGCCATCATAAATATTTGTAATAAATATTTTCCAACAGACTGGGCTAACTTCGAAAACTTACGTATACGCATAGACTGTCAGAGTTAATTGAGCACTTTTGAAATCAACTTTTGAAAAATTTCTCTGCCCGTAACCTGCGTTTATTTTAACGGGCACAGTGACCAGCTCCACCCAGTAAAGTCGGTAACAACGGATGGAACGTAGTTCCATGTCTGGCCGTTCAGTTAAATGTGTTAGGTGGATACTAAAGTTATTTATTTTCCGTTCTGCGTTTTTAGTACATAAATGTGTAAGAATTAACAAATAAAAAAAAATTCTTTTGTAATAATTTTAAAATTACATTTTTATAAAGCATGAATAAAGTACTCAGACTAATTGTAACGCTAGTTCTACACAAGGCGGAAGAATACATAAAGCGCAAACAAATATATCTTAAGCAGGGTTTTCGAAATTGCTCAGTTAACCACGAACAGCTTTTAACATAAAGGACTACGCGAAATGCTTAACAAGTGTACCGAACAAATTTTTGAACAGACGAAAAAGAAAACAAAGCAGTAGTTAAGTTTTGGGGAAGAGAACACAGTGCGAGGATATTCCTCGAGAAAAATCAAAACACGTAGTTTTAAACGAGGACTGACGGTTTAAACGTGACGTATCTTTCAGCGCTCAGCGCACAGAGGAACTGAAAGTGCCAGAGGCCCGCAGCAACCAAAACGAACACCAGAGCTTGAACTGTGGATAAGCGCGGCGGTGCCGGAGGCGTTTTCCACGGAGCAATGGCCAAGCCGCGGCTCGTATTTACCGCGGCAATAAAATCTTACGGCCCGCTCCCCGGAGAGTGTGGGGTCGACAACTGCCCTGCCCCGGAAACGCTGTGTGGGTCGCACGATTCTTCCTCCCCAAACCTCCCCCCCCCTCTGCCTGGCGCACCACTACACAAACACACACGGCATCCAAACACATCGGAAATAGCAGGGTAGAGGCAATTCCGGGAAGTGGGGAGGCAGGAGGACTTTCGCTGTTCGAAGGCAAGCTTGGAGGCCACGATTTCGGATGACGTCTTGCCAGCGGCTTTACGTGGCCGCCGGTACATCGTCTCAACGGCACGAAGGAAACATGCTACTGAAACGGAGCTCAAAACAACAGGAAAGCAGAGTCTCAATGTGCAAATGATATATAACTCGAGAACGATTGCGCTTGCCTCGATGGAGCTGTGCCTTCTGAACTGACGCGTAAAGGCTGTTCACGATAAAGTGAGCACTTTCGAAATCAACCTTAGATACATGTCACTGCCGCTGTTGCAAATATTTTAACGGGTGCCCAGTCAAGTTGGTAACGATGGAGGGAAATTAGTTCCGTATGTTAGGGTCGAATAATAAAAGTGTTGGTAAACATTTGTGACGAATTAAATTATTTCTTAACATTGAAGTGTAAAAATGAACAGGTTTTAAAATATTTGCTTTTCAGATAATTGTATAGTTTCACCTGACCGACGCATGATTAAAGTGATGAGGCCCATGACAATGCTAATCTTACATAAAGCGGAATAATACACAACATGCATACAAGTAGATCTTAAAAAGGGCTTTCAAAAGTGCTCATTTTACTGTGAACAGCGTATAAATTCATATAAATGGAGGTCTCTTGAGGAGTCAGACAAGAATAGTTGCTTACCATAAGTGACCTGTAAACGTTCCTACTGGAGTCAATGTGCCTTGTCGACGCGAAAGGTCACCTATTTCGGTTCGTTACGGGGTCCAAAGGAAACCGAATGATCGGCTTGCGTGAAAGAGGATCTTCATACAGCGAAATTGCTGCTCGTACGGGGCATAATGCCGCGACAACGATGCAGGTGTGGAAGCAGTGAAGTGAGCCGTCCAAGACGATTCAAAAACCCGGAACTGGATTACGATCACGAAATGTGGCGACACCACGGGATGACAGATACCTCATCCGCATCTCAGCTTCGTCTCGAGTGTTAGCGGAGTGTTAGAACGCGAGAAGATTGTCCGAAATTGTCTGCTCCCGCGGTTTGACGACGTCTGCTTCGCAGAGGACCGAGTGCACGCAGTCCATTGTGTCGATTCTCTTGAGACTGAACGTTCGACGTCTCGTACCACAATGGTCTCGCGAACACACCCACTGGCTTGCGGAGTGCCAATATGTCGTGTTCTCGGAAGAGTCCCGCTTCAACTTGTATTAGGTATAGCCGCAGACGCATTTCGCGGTTTAGGCAATTCACGGTAAAATGAGCACTTTTAAAATCCCTGCATAAGACCTACTAGTATGTACGTAGTGTATTATTCCGCCTTGTGTAAGATTAACATTGCCATATCGCTTTATTCGTGTGTGGATCAAGTGGAACTTTGAAAATATTAGACAAGTAAATATTTTACAAATCTGCTCATTTTTACACTTCGATACATTAAAAGAACAGAAAGCGAAAGAAATCACATATGGATACCTAACACTTTTCATTCGACATTAGTACATGGAACTACTTTCCCCTCTATCGTTACCAACTTTACTGGGTGTATGTTAGTCAGTCCGCCCATTAAAATATATGCAGGTTGTAGCGGTGACTTTTTTTCTAAGGTTGATTTTAAAAGTGCTCACTTTATCGTGAACAGCCTTTAATCATGTTCTGCCGATCCTTTACCTGTGGAACATGTTTGGGATGTGGTCACACGGCAACTATCGTATCATTCCTATCCAGTAGCCAATGCCGATAAACTGTGAACTCTGACAGAAGCAACCTGCAGACGATTTCCGAGGAACGCGTCCAAGACCGCGTTTGATTCGATGTCACGGCGTGTAGGAACATCTTACTGTAGCTCGTGGAGGCTTCACAACATACTGATTGTATGCAAGTAATATGGGCGCATTACTCCGAAACTGTAGTCGTTTATTAAAAAAAAAAAAAAAAAAAAACTATATTAGTTATTAGACTAATCAATTACCTTCCACACTGCCGCGTCACTCCCCGTTTTTCGCAAGTGGGAATCGTGCCGCACGACACCCCTGGTCGGCGGGTTTTCTCGGGGATCTCCCGTCTCCCCCGCCCTTTCATCCTGGCGCTGCTCCGAACTCACACCGCTTCACCCTCGTCAGCTCTCAAGACCTCGATGTCGAGAGCGGCCCAAATCTCTTCACTTATCTTCACGGCCTTAAATTGACGCACCTAATAATCTCAGATTGTGGTAGTGTTCGTTTGAAATTGTTTTAACTGTTGTTTAACTGTTTTAGTAATTGGAATAATAGGTTTAGATGGCGTGAACATCCTGATTACCGCAAGAACATGTGTAGGTGCAATGAGGCTTCGCGTGTCCTCGCCATTGTTCGTTCCCGAAACACTAAGTAACTGTAAATACGATTTTCCGTGTTTTTTTTTATAGGCCCTATGCTGTTACTAAGAAAATGTTCTGAAACCTCTTAAAGTTACACTTCCCGGATATTCTTCCTTTTCACACAAAGAAAGCTCAACTAAACATAGGAAATTGCACCAAAAGGACTACGCGCCGGATTCGTGAGCACTCAGTATTATATTATTTTCAGTAAGAACTATTTCTTACTAGGCATTACCAACACACCTATTTTCTCCTGTTTTTATTTACATTAATTATAGAATAAACATTATAATTTATAGAACGAATATAAGTAAAACTTATATTTAAATAAAAATGATGTACTTTCATGTTTTTGGCACACACATGAAACGCTTGTAGGTAATACGTGACATATTTCGGAAACATACTTGGGGTGATTTTTCAAAGGTTCTATTCAAAAAGCGCGTTTATGCATATCATCTCCGTTAAATTGTCCGTGAATTTTTAACATACTTCAGGGTACTGATATGTCCGTGATTTGCGAAAGGAGCCCAAATACTTCTCATTTATAGGCGAACCTTTTAGGGAATAATTCTATTCCCGTGTCCATGCCACAACAATTTTCAAGTTTATTTCTTTTCAGAGTTTACGCCCATGTCTATTGACTCATTCCAACCGTCATTTCGTCCTGAATCTAATCCCGAACTGTAACATTATTTTTTGTTTACCAAGCGATCCTAAAGAATTGGATCTGTAAAATGCGGTCGTCGTTTAATTTCGTCAAACCTCTGCTGGGCCACATAATCTGGCACTCAGATATCGCACTTTGTGTAATTTCCGAACTGTCTTCAGTAAGCCGATGTGGGAATCGATTTTTAAATACATTACAAATATATCTGACGTATCCCCTAAAAAAAAAAAAATGCCATATTTTCGCCGTGTGACTTTATATTGCGAAGCTTCTCCACACGGAAAATCTTATCTTTGATGATCTTTCCAGCGAAGCAAGTTATCGGCATTTAAATAGCAGTATTTCATGCCACTTGTTGTGGTGGAAACAGGAAACAGCACTTCTCGGCTGGCAGTACAGTAGTTGGCATATCTCCAAACAGGAGTACGTTTCAACACGTGATGCGATAATAAGTAGTGCCAGTCACACTTAAACGTTGATATTTCTAAGGGGGTATCGCTGATGCATCCGTTACAAGTACCTTTAACCAGATTATTAATGATTATGCCATTCCAAAGAAGCAGTTCTCCAGAATCCCATTCGCTAATCTTCAGTCTTCTTCGTTTGTAATGATAGACTTACGCCGACATACAGTCATATATATATATATATATATATATATATATATATATATATATATATATATATATATATATATATATATATATATGTGTGTGTGTGTGTGTGTGTGTGTGTGTGTGTGTAATATGCGTTCTCATGTCTCTGAACATTTTTTAAGTCTCTCAAAATGTTTGTGTCGGTAGATTATTCGTATAGAGGACGCTAAACCTATTTTTTTGTTTTTTGCTACTAATCATGGTGTGATTTCTGCAAATGATTGCACAAATTTGTATGAGCTAAACCATATCCTTGAAACCATCAATGATATTCCGATTGTACATACAAATGCACGAAATCATATTAAATTTTTATTTTTTTCCACAAAAGTAACCTAATATTGAAGGTATATCGATATCTGTATTTCACAGTATATTTTACTGATCATCATCAGTTTTGTTCAGCAATACTTTCAATGCAGAACATTTATTAGGAATTTATTTTCAATCTGACCGTTTGATTTTAATTTGGAGATGCTATATTTTATCTCGATAACCAACATATGGTTGAACCGCAACATATATTTGAACCGAATTTGTATAGGTTCAGAATCAGTAATCAATGACAACGTTTTACTACATATATACAAATTTAGTAGGGAATTAAAATACATTTTGTGGTCATAAAAGAAACTTTATGCAGGGTCTAATACAATTTTTAAAAACTTGATACCTAGATATTTATGTAAAATCTATCATTCGTAAAGATAATACACATTTTCGAAATATTTTGTTCCTTTGGTTCGTTTAGTCAGATATACGGAGTCAGTAGTTTAACTAATTGTGGCGTTAAAGCATGCAACCTATTTCTGAACTTCCTATTTCCCCGATCAATTCTCGTCTCGCATAAAGTAAATTCATCATAAGCGGGAAGTAACGGCACAATAGAACGAGCCTTTTATAGGGAGCCCGTCTGGCGTCGAAACTTAATCTCCGAAGTTTGCACGCCTGTCTCCCACTAAGAGCACGTGAACGGGATATGAGGGACGGAGTCAACTTTGCAACCAAGGAGGGTTCGAATTACACAACCAGGTTTCGATCTGGGGCGCCACTTATTCAGGGCGTTAGAAGCTCATATAGCTTCCCGTAGGCTAGCGAGCTTCCTACCTGCAGATCTCACCGAATACAAATCGTCTTTACTTAGCACTTTAAGAGCTTCCGACGGAATATTACGATGCTTACATTTAACTATTTCGTACGGAGGTTGGCTATAAAACATTACATCATTCGCAGTCTTTGAAGACACAGGCGTACAAATACTATTTCGGCAGCAGTTTTAAAGGCTGTTCACGATAAAGTGAGCACTTTTGAAATCAACCTAGAAAAAGTCATTGTCCCTGCGTGCATATATCTTAACGGGCGCACTGAGTGACATGCGCTCAGTAAAGTTGGTAACGATAGATGGTTAGTAGTTCCATAACTTAACGTGAATAAAAAGTGTTAGGTAATCATTTGTGATAACTTAAATTATTTATTTCGCTTTCTGTACTTTAATGCACCAGTGAGTAAAAAAATGAACATATTTATAAAATATTTTATTTTCCTAATAATTTTACACTTTCGCTTGACCGACGCATGTACAAAGTGATGAGACCCTTGGCAATGTTAATTTTACCTAAGACGGAAGAATACACAACGTGCATACAAGTAGATCTTAAACAGGGCTTTCAAAAGTGCTCATTTTATCGTGAACAGCCTATACGTGTATGTATGGATGTAGAAATAAATGAGTACGAGGTATCAGTACCAGTTAAATTACCCATAGTATTATCAGTAATCTCCAGCAGTGCATAAGCTATGTACTTCGCGTTGCACCTGACTTATCAGAACCAGTTTATACAGACAACGCGCGTGTGTATGTGAATGCTACAAATATAATATGGCTTATGGTTCTGTACGCATTAATGTTGTATGATTGTTTATTGCTTCTGTTTCACAGGAAACTGTAGAACCTACATATTAGTGAATATTTGTATTTTCGCTCTGTATGATGCACCGGAAAACACAGGGCACAGTAACGTCACATATCAAAGTGAATTTAATGGGAAGAGTCAAGATTAGAAACGTTCATTCAGTGGGCGTAAAGTAAATGGCTGGAAGATAGTTTATAACCTGTCTGCAGTAAAATGAGTTTTTGTTAAAAACATTCTTTATTTTATTTTTTCAGCCATTATTGTATCTTTTGCCATGTACAAATATCAACAATTTCGCGGGTGTAAAAAATAGCACTTAGGCCAACGGTTATTCAAACTGAAGTTGTTATAAATAGTTTTTAATATTACACTAACTCCTACTTTAATGTGCGAAAGAAAAGAATTTCAAGGGTAAACAATTTGAACATTGAATTTATTAATAGGTTAATAAATTTTAGTTATTTTCCCTATTTTGTGAGAACCTGACTCGGTTTTTACATAAAGATCTGCCCGAGCCATCATAACAGTGTTCTTATAGGAGCAAACTCTAATTTCAGTGTTCTTTTAAAAGTATGTCTATAACTGCGTACCATATATACATAGTAAAAAATGTTATACGTAATAGAATTCAAGTTTTGCGTTGTCCTCGAAAATGACCTCGCTCAAGACAAACATGGGATCTGAAAACTGAAGAAAGAGGTTGGTTCCCATAGAATATTTCTGAGGCGGAGTAGCGAAGCTGGTCTCAAGTAAAATGGATATATTTAAAACCAATACATTCAAGTTGGCTTCCATCTTCTCCCACGAGCAGACCGCAAACACAGCGGTTTGTTTGTGAGGTTGCGGAGGTTTGTGAGGTTGCGGAGGTTTGTGAGGTTGCGGAGGTTTGTGAGGTTGCGGTTTGTTTGTGAGGGTGCGGAGAAGTGCCTTGCGCAACCGAGTCGAGTTCACATTCGGCTTCATGACTCAGAAAATACATTTTCCCAGAGAATTGATTGTATATCTTCCCCGTCTTATGTATATGTATATATATATATATTTATATACATGTATATACGTTTATAAACACGATATGTTAGAAGAGTTTAGTTAGAAATGTATTATTGTTTAGTTGCAAATAATTAGTGAAATGTAATCACATATGATCGGAAGTAAACAGGTAAACGTTGGTGGAAGTTAATCCATAACTGTTTCAGAAATTTTAAGTAATTCCGTAAGTCATGCAAAAATCGTTTTCAGTGGTGACCTTTTCTTACAAATAGGTAGGTACACCCGAATTTCGCGAAAAGATTTCACGGCCAGTTGTTTTTCACATCACTTTAGCTCAGAATAACTTTCCTGATTGGATCAATTGATGTTTCGCGTCTTGGGGTGTCTGCCCGCGAATCACAGACGCACAGGATTGGAGTAACCTAATTCCAATTAGCCAGCAAAATAAGAATATGTCTTCTCACAAAGACACGCCGACTGTTAGCAAAAGATAACTGCAGGTACGCCCGTAGAGTATTGTAATCTAGCATGTGCGGAAATCTTTTCGGGAAATTCGGGTGTCCCTACCAATCAAGGTCTGTAAAATGGGAGGTTGGCTCAATCGCTTACTGCGCTCTGAGTGGCTGCCTGCTTGTGGCGTAGCGTTCAGCCCTGGACCGAGCGCGCGGCGCGCGAGCCGAATATAAAGGAAAAACAAACTCATCATTACAACCAAACCATTATAGATAATGGCACGAAACTTTTAGTGTATGGTAAGAAACATTACCGGACACCTATCGGAGGTCTTGTTTCATTTTATCTGATGCACTCCTCTCACAATAAAATAAATTATCGCGATGTTTTGTGTACTCGTGTTATTGTAGTTAAAAAGTTTTTTTTCAGTTATAAGGTAAGGGTTTGTAAGCATATGAAATGCAGTTAAATATTAAAATGGAAGATATTTGCTTAGTTAACAGTCGTAGACTTAACATATTTGTATAAACGAGCGAGCTTCTTTATTTCAAAATAATACAAGTATTCCGCTACATATTATGAACTAACTTAAAAATAAGGAAACCGAAACGACTACGGCTACATATTTACAAGGGCGTTATTTTTAATACGTTCATATACAGTAACAGAATGCGAAGAGATAATTTCAATTGTAATCAAACATCCTTCCAGGGAAATATTTACCTACATGTTTTAATAATATAGTGTATTTAAAATGTAGCTTTTCCAAGCAGCGAGACAGACACACTCAAGGAATGTTTGTCATAATTAAATAAAAACGTAATAAAACACACTCGAGTTAACTCATGACATTTATTTAAAGTTACTTTTGAAATGAACTACAAATAGTATAACAGCAGCTTCATGACATATTCTTGTGATCTGCATTTGTAATTCAAATGCTGTTACTATATTTACGGCAACTTTGCTGAAAATCTGTCTCTACAGAACGGCACTGTTAAAAATTTCCGTCATTTAATGTAGATCTAAATAAATTTACTACTTTTGTATTCAAATCAGATACGTTACGACGTAAAACGGAACCGATGTCTGCACTTAACAAAATACGAAACTATCCGTGATTGTCATAGATTCGTGTGTCGGGAACAAAAAGTGCCAAGGATACACGAAGCGTTCTTAACTGCCGTAAAATGAGAAACGTTTGTTCCTGTGGCTTTTAAAACATTTGCGTTTCAAACGCTGTAATTTAAAACATCACAAGATAGCACGAACACTTTGTAATGGACGGCATCTTCGAACACTTCAACCATACGGAAGATTGAAAATGTGTCTATAATTGTAAATATTAACACCACTCCTGAAGAATCCGCATAGGAGTACGGTGAATGAGCAGGGCGCTAGGTTACGAACATTTTTATCCCTGTTAAAAGCCCGCTTCAGGACAAAATGCACGTAAAATATTTCATATCTTTCTGTTACATAGTGCAACATCCTCGTTTGGGCTATTCACGGTTAACTGAGAACTTTTGAAAACCCTCTCATTTGGAATAATAGTCAATAAATGTGTGTTATTTTAGCCCTAGACGTTAACTTCCGAGTACGGTGGAATATATACACTGTATTCATTACATACATGGAAATATTTATTTGAAAAGTTGGTTAAAGAAAAAAAAGTGGCTGAAAGGATAAAGTAACTAAGGCCTCTAAATTGCTCACTTCACAGTGGCAACGACAATAATGCAATTTTTGGAAAACCACATCGCATGCCACTGTAAAATAATTTAAAACATACACGGAAAGTTCCGTAAATTCAAGGAAAGTCCGTCACTGAGAAAAAAAATGCGTGTCCGTAATGTTCCGCAGTTTTATGGATACATCTTTACCAGTACTTTTTCTTAATTCTACGGAAAATTTTTCAGTGTCATAGTATTACTTCGTTGTTCAATTCGAAAGAAAACATTTCCCTGTCAGTTCGGAATCAAAAACCAGGAGTAGAAAACAATAGCAAGAAACATTGTTACGAGTCGGCAGTTCATTATAACAATTATAATGCTGCTGCTGGCAGTTTGTCTATTATAGCAGCTGTCCAAATGATTTGGGAATTGTTAGATATCGATACCAGATATATTTGTCCCCCACAAATTGTTTCAAAACACAACATTTTCTTCGAAGTGTTAAGAGCAGGTGTAAGATGTATCTGTGTTCAATTTGTTTTCTCTTCTACATTTAAAGATCCATTCCGTTTTCCGCGCATCCTTCGGAAATCTATGATAATAAATAAAATTGCCGTGCAATTTCGTTTATTCTAAACTATTGTTGCAAACTGCAACAGCACGCCTTGTACCTGGCATCATACAGTCTACTCAGGTAACAGAAAACACATGGCCATCGTCATAACAACAAATAGCTTGCTCGCACGGGAACTACTGCAGCAAGGAATGCAGGCCGGGCTGCCTGGGAGGGCTGCAGGCTCTGGCCCTCTCCCTCCAGACCCCTCCTCTATATGGCCCTTCTTGGGCCAACCTACTCTTTTACAGACCTTGCTTACCAATAGGGTTCGATATTTAAGAACAAGTGGAACACGGCTTAGTATTCTTTTGGTTATTAGCGTAAAAATATAAATTTATGAAAACGAAAATATCCCAATTCACATTTACATTGCTAACAATTCCTGAGCCGCGGTGGTGCAGGGGCCAGACTACCCGCCTCCCACCTTAGAGAACAGGGTTCCATTCCCTGCGAAATCGCTCCTGGATTTTCGTACGCGGGAATCGGGCCGGGTGATGCCGCTGGTCGGCGGGTTTTCTCGGGGATCTCCGTTTACCCCGCCCTCGCATTCCGAAGCCGCTCCATACTCACCTCGCTTCACCCTCATCGACTCCGAAGAGCTTGATGTTAAGAGCCGCTCGAATCTCTTCACTCCACAATTCCACGGTGTTAGTTGTGTGGCAGTGTTAATTTTACCTATGGCAGGTACTAATCAGGGTTTGCAGAAGATTTCACTTAACCGAGGACAGCCTTTCAGCATAGAGGATTGGACCAGACTGGGGTGCGTGTTCCTTCGATGCGGCCGTATACGTTATCCGGTACCGAGCGAGGTGGTGCAGTGGTAACTCACTGCACTCGCATTCGGGAGGTCTCGGGTTCAATTCCTGGTTCCGCCATCCTGGTTTCTGTTTTCCATGGTTTCCCGAAATCACTCCAGGCGAATGCTGGGATGGGTCCCTAACAAAGGCCATGGCCGATTCCTTCCCATTCCTTCCCCAATCCCTCTTCACTCTGAAACTTGCACCGTCTCTAATGACCTCGCTGTCGACGAGACGTTAAGCCCAACTACCTACCTACCTACTATTAGTTGGCTGGAAGCACTGGACATCCTGTAAACGGCGTTGTTTCTGACTGGTTACTGCGTAACGCGAAAAGATTCCCTATTGGCTGGGCTACCGCCGGTTAAATTAACCAGGCGCGCTGATTGGCCGAACGACGTCTCGACATGCTACTGTCCAGTGATGCCATTCTACTTGCGTGTAAGGCTGGAGTTCTCATTCGTATCTGTATACTTACATTCTGTGTTGCTCTACGGAAACTTCGCCTTAATGGTATTCACGGAGAAAGGATGCGAAAATATATATACACGACTTATGACCTGAAGTGAATTCTATGGGGACCTGAAGGACTGGTTTTTTTATAATAGTGCAGAAAATATTTAATATGGAACACTGAGTGTCTTGGATAATTTCTCAAGTAAATTGTGATATGCGGATTAATTAACGATCTTTTAAATTCCAAGTATGCTATAACGTCACGGATATTAAGTCGAAATGAGACTAGAAACGTGATTATTTCCATGGACTAATGTTATGTCGGTGGTGGTAGATAGGTGTTGCGGTTTTCATTCAAACACTATCCAAACTCGCGGTGTTCCATCTTAAATATTTTCTCCAGTATTTGTAGTAAACTAGTGCTTCACGTCCAACCTCACAGATGCGTACTGCCTTTAGGATTCGCATTATACCATATTGTTACGAATGCGACACCAGCCACGCGGTGCACTCAGGCGAAAGGCGATCAGCGGCAGCCAACTCAAGGACTGGGTCAGCATGAGCGGCAACAACAACAAAGAAATTACAAATTTGACCAATGCTCGGCCATTGGCCATAATTGAACTCTGTTATATGTTTAAAAATATAGTTCTTCCTATATAATGTTATTCATTTCGCTTATCTGGTATTAGCCGAAAAGGGGATCATTGGACATATTTTTAATCTTTTTATTCCCCCCTCTCCCACATTGATCCCAATTAAAATTCGCGAACTCTGTTACATAATTAGTTAAATTACATTAGTTTTTTTTTACTTGGGGGAGGAGGTTTAATTTTGAAAGAAGTTATTAAAAAGAATTGTTTAAAGAGGTATGGACGAAAATACATTTTTGATATAGTTAAAATTATTGAGAAGCCACTGTAAAGAGAACATTACTACAGAGTGTATTGGGATGATGATTGATGGGTTAACATATAAATGGGATACTATCGTTTGTATGGCTTTCTAATGGGTCCTAAACTATGATGATGTGAGTTCAAGAAGGCGGCTGATCTTCCCGGCACAGGTGATTTTCGTTTTAAATATTATCGAAGCTACTAGCAAATGTCTCTATCGAATCTCCGTGAACAGAGATTGGCGAGCCTCCCCCCCCCCCCCCAATCACCCTCCGACCACGCCATGGTCTTCTAAGCGACACTACGGAAGCGGAATTGTTCGACAAAAAACCTGTAAGTTGGGCCGCAGTTGTTTATTTATAGCGCACGGTTCATCAATACAATTTTAGAAATAAGATAATAAAAATCAAATATTTAATGACTTCAACCACTTCATCGCGTCATCAGACAGATCTTTGATATCGTCAGTGGGTCCAGGGTATGATAGCAGAGGGCATTCTAGGAGAAGATAACGTGTGGTCTGATCTCCATGACCGCAGGGACAGGATGGGTCGTCTCTGAGTCTCCGTTTGTGCAACATAGAATTGCAGCTACCATGCCCAGTCCGAAGTATATTCAAAGTACATCACAATTTTCTATCAAGCATAAATTCGTCTTTCCTCTCTTCGCCGAACGCGAACAATGGACTGCTATCGTTCGATTCTGTCCATCTTTGCTGCTACTCCAAATATGGGTAAAAACCATTCGTGTCTAAGTCTTCAGCTAGTTTCAGTTTAGCACCAGACTTTCAAGATGTGGTTTATATGACAAAGTTCTGTTAAGAACCACTCCCAAATACTTCGGCTTGTAGTTGTGCTTGAGAGGTTGGCCGTCAAGTTCATTTCCAGTTTGGCACTAGCTATTTTGTTTCTCAGATGAAAGCATGCAACTTCGGTTTTTGTGACAATAGGTTTCAGTTTCCAGTGTTTGCGAAATTCAACAAACACCTTCATGTCATTGGTCATGGCATGGTTCACGAAGCTGCTCATCTGGATGACATATGCGATGTCTTCTACATACATGAACTTTCTTGCTATAGAGGATGGTAGGTCGTGTAGGTACAAATTAAAGAGTAGGAGGGCTAAAACACTTCCTTGGGGCAATCCGTTGTTCAACCTCATCAGGCTATTACTCTTTCTGTTCATGAAGACTTGCAGGAACCTGTTCCTCAGCAGGTTGCATATGAGATCGCAAGTGGTGATACATGGAATGGCCTCGGAGAGTTTGTATAAAAGGCCTTTTTTCCATACTGTGTTGTATGCAGCAGTTAGATTTACGAAGTCTACAACCATTTTCAGCTTGCGTTGAAAAACTTCTTCAACTAAGTTCGTAAGAATTAAGACTTGGTCTGTGTGACTTCTACCATTTCGAAAGCCGGCCTGCTCGGGTGGAATTATTCTGTCTATGACTGGACTTATACGATTATAAATTAGTATTTCAAATAGCTTCAGCGTCACTGAAATTACAGTTATATTTATATAGCTTTCAGGCATATCTGCAGGGTTGCCAGGCTTCAGTAGAACCACAATATTTGTTGACTTGAACGATTTTGGATTTTGGCAGACGATTCGACTGCATCATGTCTGTGAACAGCTGTGCTTGCCATGATCTTGTTCTAGGATCAGTATGTACTAGGAACTCAGGATACATCCCATCGAAACCTGCGGCTTTTCCAAGCTTGGTTTTTGACAATGCGGAAATTATTTCGTCTACATCGAAAGATCTTGCAAAGTAGCTTGTCTGCGGAGAATTTCTTCTCAGCAACTTGTATTTTCCAACTATGTTTGTGGTAAATTTCCTGTCGGCAGCAACTTTGGGCCTTCTGACAATACGACGAGCAACTTTTATTGAATGGATCTTAGTGTCATTTGGATTCGCTGGATTAACAGCACCTAACTTGTGTAGCAAATTCCACGCTTTTCCGGACGAGTGGGAGAAAGATAATCCTGATACAGTTTCAGTCCATCTTTCTCTACGTGCAGTGTCCAATGACTTCAACATTTCTTCTGCTGTTTGAGGGTTGCTTGAGTTTTTAAACTCTTCATACAGACGATCCGTGTCCTCATGCCAACACGGAATGTATTCTTTACTATATCCTCTAGAGATGCGTTTCTTTGCTATCTTAATAAAAACGCCGACAAACCTATCACAAGTTGAAGCAGTTGAAGGGATAAATCTGATGGTATCGTCCAGTTCTTTAGCGTAAGCATCCCAGTTGGCTTTGCGGAAATTCCATCGAGCTCTTTTCACGGATTTAACAAGTGTACTTTGAGACCGATTTCAACGATAATGGGACGATGCTGACTATTGGGAAACCCAGATAAGACTATTCTAGTCACACTCGACGGAATTCCTTCATCGTTTGAGCTAACAAAGTAAAGGTCAGAGGTTGTAGTCACGATTCCATCTAGCTGAGTGGAATGTTCTTCTTTGCTTTATGTCGTAGACTAGCTTTAATTCTTCGTTCATAGCCCAATCCGTTAATTTCTCACCACTGTCATAATTTGATTGATATCCCCAATCTGTGCCGTGGCTGTCGAAATCACTGCAGTATAGTGCGGGATGATGATATGTCTTCAAAACATTGTCCGGCCATTTAGTTGTTGGAGGCTTGTATTCATTTACAAGATATGTGTCATTAACTATCACTGTTGTTACGGAGATGTCGTTAATGGTTGTTGACTCCACCAGTCGGACAGTAGGCAAACTACTTCTGCAATAAACAGCTGTGCCGTGTTTTGGATGGAATTCTGGACCGATTATTGAGAATCCTGACACTTTACCTCTTGAATTCAACTCTTGGGGCGACGATGTATGTCTTTTGTACCATGAGAATGTCTATTTTTGATTCTGTACACAATTTAGTCAAATAGTCTGCCTTCGACCGGCTAATGCCTTCCACATTCACCACACAGACTCGAATATATGGACCTTATTATCTGTCTCTATTATCGCTGATTCTTGACATTTTCTGGCAGAATTCACAGTGATTTTGATGATTACCCCTTTCCTCGTGTATTGATTAATGTCTGGAGATCGAAATGACGACGGTCTGACACCCATTTAGAGTATATTTAGTACAAATCGCTGTACCATGAATATGAATACTACACTACAGCATCTGGACCGCAGTAATTGGGTCTGGCTGACACAGAAGCATGGGCATCGGCCGGCAACGATAACGTTGCCCAGCCAAGCTATCGGTGAATTTGGGAGGAGTTGCAACACACATTAACAGGAGGGGAGGAGATACATGTGGCCTGGGATACGAACCAGAAAACGAGGTCTTCCTGGGGCGTCGGCGACGCGAGGCAGACGCAAGATGCGAGAGCACCGATCTCCGGCTATAGTTGATTCACGATAACTTCGGCTTTTTCTGAAGACCTACCAAATCTCTACTTTTGGTTGCTGATTACGTATCCTTCCGCTACACGTAAACATAAACACTGCCATGCGACTTCTACTTTTATAACTGTTAAATGCGTTGGTTGCTGTTTACAGCTGTTCAAAGAACGGTCATACTGCAGAAACAATTTACTACGAATGTTCACAATGTAGGCTTATAACAATATTTGGGTCAGCTTTATAACTATTTGTTACACTCGATATAGCACGTTATACATCATACACATTAATATTTTGCCACGACAGTGTTTCTTACAACTGTGGCATAGACAACAGTAGTATTTAACCTGTTGTTAGTAACGTGTTCGGAATAAAAATTAAAACGAAGGGACAACCAGTCCAACGAAATGACGCAGTAAATTCAATCACGCGACTCGTGTCGCTTATTTATTGTACATTGACAAACGTAAAAGATAGTGGTGAACACGCAAATACATAGGCCTACCGTAACATTTATGCTGATAATATTTACATGCATTGGTACTTATTGGTTTGTAGGTTTATTTTATTATTGATTTAATTTTATCTGGGTGGGCTTAGTATTTCGTTGGGATTGTTGCAGACATTCAAATAACAGAAACGTAACAACTGTTTTCCAAACACCCAGAGCAAAGGTAAAACGTCATAAACAGACGTGAATGTAAATAATTAATTTCGTCATAACATCAGTTCATGGTTAAAACGTATAAATTTTGCACATATTTGAAATCAACACACACATCTGGCCTGCTTAACGATTACAACGCAGCCACCACGCCCTTTCATACGCAACGATCACAACACAATTCAATCTGCCGTGGAAACACATATATATCACAAGATTAAAACTTCCGTAGGATGTTTAAAAAACACGAGTACGAACTTGACGCTTCATTGTGAAACACTCCGTGTCATTGTATGTCGCTTGCCGCCGCCATATTGGGAACGCTTTCTACACCACGTCTGCCAACCTGCTGGAGTTGTAAGTGTCGCGCAACGAGCTGTTTCGTGCCATCACATCTAACATATGCCGTTGCATCAAAATAACATATGATAGGTATTTAAAAAATAAAATCTCGTTTCAGTTGTAAATTACAATCTCAGGCATCATTACTGTTACTGCAATTAGTATGAGATGTGCTGAAATAAGAAATAACAAAATGTATACCTTTCCTACGCAGGTGGTACGATCTTCCAGAGAGAGAGAAGATAAACAGAGAGAACGAGAGAGACGCGCTCTGCTTCGCCTATTGATCCTTAATTCCGGACGAAAAAAAAACACCACCAGCCTACACACTGGAATTTGCGCGGATATTTTTTAATGCAGCAATGAAATACGTTTCAGTCAGTGCTGCCTAACAATACAAATATGTCAATTGGCAGCATTTAACTT
This sequence comes from Dryococelus australis, assembly GCA_029891345.1. Lineage (NCBI taxonomy): Eukaryota > Metazoa > Arthropoda > Insecta > Phasmatodea > Phasmatidae > Dryococelus > Dryococelus australis. The sequence continues at coordinate 115,456,046 of CM057001.1, forward strand.
ACAAATAGTATACATAAAAACGAGGTTAAAAAATATTGTAACTGTGAACTATTTCTTACCGGCCATTGCCAACATGTCGCTGCTCTCACTGTTGTTAATTGATATTTAATACGAAATAAATATTACAATTTATAGAAGATACTAAGGTAAAGTTTCATTTATTCAATAACACAGTACTCTAAAGTTAATTACAGTGTTAAATATTTGTGCAATACAAGTTATTGGAAATACAGGTTGACATAATACGCCTAGGGTGATTTTTCAAAGGTTCGATTCCAGAAGGCCGAAGAAAGCGTGAATGGACTATATCTTAAGGGACGAGTTAACGGCGGGAAAGGGAGCTATTCCCTCATCTGTCCTTCCCGTCCTACTCCTAACAATTTTTAATTGTTATAATTGTTATTGAAAGGGAAGTAGTAGCTTTATTACTTATTTCATTTCACCTTTCTCGCCTATCAACCTTTAAGTTCTGGTGTCGCCATAAGTGACAACTGCAATTCGCAACAACATGTCGTATAGGTTGTTCACGGTAAAATGAGCACTTTTGAAAGCCCTGCTTAAGATCTACTTGTATACACGTTATGTGTTATTCTGTCTTATGTAAAATTAACACTGGCTTGGGCCTCACAACTTTATTCTGGTAAATTCTATACTTCAATGCATTGAATTAAAAAAAAAATAAAGCAAAAGAAATAACTTAAGTCATCACAAATGGTTACCTAAAACTTTTTTTTTTTCGATGTTAAGATATGGAACTACTTTCCCCTGCGTCGTTACCAACTTTACTGCACACATGTCATTCATTTCACCCATTAAAATATGTGCAGGTAGAGGCAGTCATTTTTCTAAGGTTGATTTCAAAAGTGCTCACTTTATTGTGAACAACCTTTACACACATTTTCACCTACTTTTTTTTTTTTTTTTTCGTGAATAACGTGCAGTTGAGTTTTGCCGGTCGAATTTAGATACATTCTGCCTGACTGGCTGCTGGCCCAGTAGTAGCAACCATATTTACCCCATGCGAAGTGTAGGGTACTCGTTACTCGTTAAGTTCCTTATTGCATCAGAGTGTTTCGAGGTGTCTCTTAAAAATACAGTGTTATTCTAACTAAGCTTCTCTCTGATTAAATAATGAAATGTTTTGTATCGTATCCATAAGAATATCTGCTACATTTATGCCTAGCTTGGTTAATATCACCGATCGTGTTCCGATTTTCAAAATCTTGGCCGATCTCCCGCGGCGCAGTCGGTTGGTGAGCCACCAATCTGCGGTGCGGGAGGCTCACTTTATAATTTCTCAGCAAATACCTTCGCAGTTGCGCAGATAGTAGCTTAAAAGATATTTGACTCTTAATATAATGGTCGTAATTATCCTTGAAAGTAGCTGGTTAATTTTCATTACCCATGTGAAAGTCAACAATAAAACGATCATTATCGACTTCCAGGCAACATTCAGAACGATAGTTGCATGCCGTTGTTTTCTACATATTGCCGATTCCCGACTTCCGCTGTCTTTTTAAAAATCTGTTGTTTCTGGATTTAACATTATAACATATTTACAAGTTGGGGGGGGGGGGGCGATACTTATTGAAAGGTTAGTAGACGACGAGTTAATGATTGACTAATAGAAGTTATGCTTCGTGGGTGGATTTATTACCGTGTATTTAATGCGAGAGTATTTGCATTAAATCATCCCCTGTTTAAACGGAAGAGCGTGGTCGGTATAAAAGCGTTTACAGACGGGCGCAACAAATACTAGAGAAATACAATGTCCTACAGTGGATCGGAAAGGGCCAGCCATACCAGTATCTCAGTTCTGCGCCCGAAGCAGTTTTGCCATCTCTCCTGCACCGTCGATAAATTCCCCTGGAGCGCCCGAGGGTCTACGGTTGGTTCGCCGTCGAGGGGGAGTTCGATGGGTGGTAGAGAGGGAAGCATTTCGGCGGGGGTGGTTGTTGGAGGCTGGCAAAAATAGCCTCATTTCTCAGGTGTTATTGAAAAGGCGGGAAGTTTATCTGCTATTCGGAAGGTGGCGGGTTGAAGTGTTTGCAGAGATCTTCTGGAAGCCGTTGAGAGGGAGTGTGAAACAGATGGGGGGGGCCTGTTGAAGGCGTCGCGTAACTGATGTAAGGAGTGCCTTCACCTCAGTCTCTGCATTTGCTCTAAAGGATGTGCACACACGGCCAGTTCCGCGCCTCTCGACTATTACAGCACGTTTCCTACAACAGTCTATTCGCGGTTTCGTCACTCTTTTCGAATCTAACCTTTGAAAAATCAGCCCATCTATGACGTGTTTAGTTGTTTCTTAAGTATACCACCTATCACAAGCATTTTACACATGTATTCACATAAAAATGTCTAATTTTTCTTTTATTAAATTGATTTTACTTATATTTTGTATACAAACTTTAGTATTTCATTTATAATTGATATGAATAGATACAGGGAGAAAATAGGTGTGTTGGTAATGCCTAGTAACAAAATAGTTCTTATGCAAAATATTATGTCACTGAGTGCGCAAGAATGCGGTGTGTTGTCCCTCTTGTGTGATTTTCTAGACCTGGTCGACCTGGTCGAGTTTGTTTGCATGAGAAGGAAAATCCTGGAAGTAGAACTTTTAACAAGACTTCGAAAAATATGGAAGTAACTGTGAATATACTATATAATCCATTTGCGGTTACTTCCAACTTTTCTGAAGCCCTTTTGAAGTTCTGCCTTCATACTACTCCTCCGTGCCATGCAAACAAAGCTTAACCAGGTCTATAAAATTAATTATAAATGACATGCTACTATTTATAGAGAGAATATAAGTAAACGTTCAATTTAACCGAAAATGAGGTACTTTTATGCTAAAGGCTGTTCACAATAAAGTGAGCACTTACGAAATCCAACTTAGAAAAATGTCACTGTCCCTGCCTGCATATATTTCTCGGGCGCACTGAGTGACATACGCCCAGTAAAGTTGGTAAAGATGGAGGGACAGTAGTTCCATATCTCAACGTCAAATAAAAAGTGTTAGGTAACCTTTTGTGATCATTCAAATTATTTATTTCGCTTCCTGTTATTTTTAATACATCGAAGTGTAAAAATGAGCAGATTTGTAAAATATTTACTTGTCTAACAATTTCACAGTTTCACGTGACTGAAGCATGAATAAAGTGGCGAGACCCATGACAATGTTAATTTCACATAAGGTGGAAGAATACACGATGTGCATACAAGTAGATTTTAAGCAGGGATTTCAAAAGTGCTCATTTTACCGCGAACAGCCTATACTAGTGTAAAACGCATTTTATACATGGAATATTTTCGAAACAACCAAACGAGTTATACACGTGGTGATTTTGCGACGGTTTGACTCAAAAAGTGTATATTGTTACGGATATGACTTAAGGTCATATCTGCACAAAAAAGGTTTAAGGTCATAATTGAAATTATAGTTAATGGCAGAGCTTTTATGATAACTGAGGGGATTTATTATCGCTTGAGAAACAAGTATAACAACAAAGTAATTACAGTTTGCATGACACTGAATGTTTAAACACGCGGGAGAGCTAAAATATTTGATATTAATTTAAGTTACAACTATGTTGGCACGCCTGGTTAATACGTTATCTACTACGGACCATGTACTAAATATGAGGTAAACTGCTTATTCGTCTTCTGCGCATGTACTTAACGTTGACCTACCCCAAAGGAACACAACTGTCAAAGCCACGTGGTCAACAGTGATGAACATGTTTGTTTGCATCTTAATTTGGAAATGACAAGCGCTATTATATGAATAATATACTTTTATCGATTTTAATTGAATCAAACTGCATTCCAAATAGGTTAGAGAAGTTATACATACATCTCAAAACATTTGTTTACAAATCATTTTTCTAACCTAAAAATCCAAACCATGCCGTTTTCGCTAGACGTGTTGGCAGGTGTGCAGTTCAATGTTGGGGCATGGAGATTGGTCTACGTCATCTTTAGCCTATGTTACGGACAGTTCCCACATTATTCTTGACGCCGCAGGCTGCATCCAGCTGATCGTATGGCGGCGGATGGATACACCCATGTTGTGATCTTCCCTGGCTGCTGGTTGGATTTGGAAAGAGGTCGAGCCCTGCCTTACAATGTCCTATATCAGCACGTCGTTTAGGCATCCATGTCCCCAATCGCTGGCTGGTGGAGGGGGTTTTTTGCAAGCGGCCTCGCCCGGTAAGTGCTGCAATAAGTTGTCGTAATTCCACACGTCCTGGTTTGTACTTTGAGGGCGTGAGAGGCCGGTTTCAGAGTTCGATATACTGTTAAGGTTTATTCATAACACTATATGCCACAGAAAATCTAATCAACCAGGCATATAAATGTAAAACACTCAACGAAATTATAAATATTATAACCTTAGTTTCTGCGTATAACTAATTTTTATACAAATGCAAGCAAATATTCTATAAAATGAGCTAACTAAGAGCAAACAAACTTTTCTAATTTCCTCGGCAACTAACAAATAGAACGCATGTTTTAGTAATTAAAAAAAATAGATTTTTAAGAGTTGAAGTTTTCAAACCTGTCAATACTTCGGCTAAGTAAATTATCGAAGATATTTAAAATTCTCATTTCCCTTCCAAGTTTCGGAACTAAGATTCTACGAGAACCTTCAGAAGAAACTTAAAACTTCGTTTACGTACTGTGAAAAATGCTAGTTAAGAAATCTACCGAAAAATTGCACGTGCATATTCGTCGCGAGAAAATAAATTATATTTATATACTATACACAGTTATACTGTACACACATAATTTTTATACTCTAAGGAGGTTGTTCGAAGGTGAAAATCAATCACGTGTTTATTGCAAATGCTATTGAAGTATAAATGAAAATTATGCATCCGCCACCACTACGGAACCTTTTAGTGTAATAAAATTATTTCGTAGAAATAATTGGAACTAATATCCTTTGTTAGAATTAAATTTCGTGACAAAGAGGTGTTAATGATTTTTTTTAATTATCCACTGTTATACCGTGTGTCAATGTAATTAGCAGGAAAGGCCAGATCATTTTATTCAAAGCGACACTGCTTTCGAAGTAATAATCCATTTAGGTTTTATACGCAATACGTAATTTCTTGCATATTGGCAAAAGTCGATACACTCGAGTTAATATCGTGAAGCACCGCTACCAGCAAGTTAAATACCCGCGCACAAATAATTTGTACAAAATATGTTAAATGTATTCCACGTGACAATTCTCTATTCGTAAAACATGTTTCACTGACGTGCTGCAAGCCTACACTGGTTTATGATAACTAGTGAAGATGTTTATAAAAAAAGTTCGATTTTCATAACCGAATGATCAACAACGTCAGTACAAAACAGCACGTCTGGTATTCTTGAGATTGAGAAAGGCGCACTCAATTATAATAAATTCGCTTTGCAGCGCACTTCAATTTTTTATATTTGTAGAAGTAATTATTTGGAAACTAAATTTAAAGAAGTAACTACTACGTATACAAATTGTATTATAAACGCGCAGTTACATAAACAACACTCTAAATACGAATAAGTGGGACTATTACTGTTTAAATCAGTTAACAGTACCTGACTAATTTAACAGTCTCTTCAACTTCAGTCAATTTAAATGATGAATTACTTTAAAAAGTGCCAGTCTTCCTTCTCTTATTTGTTCCGTGACATTTCCCACTGATTCATCAACCCTTTTATTCGCTGTTTTTCATTGATTTCTTTCTGACTGAAGGATCAGTTAAACGACGTGTATCAAATGGAATAACAACGAATATACTAATAAAACCAATAAAAATACTTTCTAAAATGTGAGGTTCGTCTTTCATAATACCATTTTACGAGGTAACGTGATCATTCAGTCTTTCATTACGTTTTTTACGTCTTTCATTTCGTTTTCACGTACGGTAATCATTATAGCGCTAGGTGAAGGTCTTGAACTACACTAAATGTGGCGAAGTGAGTGTACTCATGCGTACTATTTTTGTTTTAACAATTCTAACGTTAGAAATTAAACTAGAAACGAAATGAAATTTAAATCTATCCTGACCACCCGCAATAATTTTCTTACTTTTCAAATTACGTTAAATTGCGCAATATAAACAGTGACTCTCGGAAATATGGATATATATTGTACAGTTTTGGCTAAATTCAATAAAAACAATATTTAATTCGCCACGCGCAGTTGGCCGTCAGTTATTCAAGCAGTGAAATTGTTTCACTAGAACAATTAGTGGTTTCCAACCGAGTCCAAGGGGAGCCATTTTTACTGATTCATGTAGGCCTAGTTGAATTTCACTGCGAAACAGTGGTTTTCCATTTATTCGAATTTAGAGTGAATTCTGTATGTTTCATAAAACAGCGTGTTGTACAGATGCAATACTGTATTCTACTTGCTGTGATGCAAGAAAATGTTTACCAACTATTTTCTAAGAATGGTTTCAAAAACATATAAAAATAGTTTGCTATGTAGCAATTTCTAGGAGAAAATATGAAAATGTGCCTTTTCTCTGTGTATAAAGTGAAGTGTCTGGATTAACAGACTGATTGACTCGCTCACTCATCAACGCAGACCACGAACCACGGGAGCCAAAAGCAGGAACATCTCGGGATAGCTTCCCCTCAGGACGCGGGCACATATCTGAGAAATATTTTCGAAATATAAACCCCAAGTGAGTGAAAGAGGTAAGATGTGTTTTAGGGGACTTCTCAAAAGCTCATTAACCCGTTGAGATATCGTTGTGCTCTTAGCTTCAAAAGGTAGCCTATAGAAAACCTAAAAATTAATTTCAGAATATTTTTAAAGTCAACTTTTAAGATGGTGAAATGGTATATTGCGATTTCTTGGACTCCTCGTTAGCTCATTGGTCCGATAATACATCGTTATATTCCCATAATCATAAGGTTGCTTATACAAACACCTAAAATCTGATATTAGGATTTCTCGAAAGTCAACTCCTAAATGGGCGAAAGAGAGATAGGATGGGTTTACGAGGGCCCCTCAATAACTCATTGTGTTGTATTGGTGTGTACTGTGAAACAGACACGATTTCTCTGTGAATTAGCTGTGATCAAGCTATGAACATCAAATTAAACATACGCTTCATTTGTCTGTAACGCTGAAAACACCAACAAAGATACCTGTGCCACTGTATCACTAGCGCCTGCGTCACCTGGGGGTGGCGTGTTGTGATTTGGGCGGATCTTAACACCGAGGTCTTGAGAGCCAACAAGGGTGAAGGGAGGTGAGTTTAGAGCAGCTCCGGAATGAAAGGGCGGGGGGAAACGGGAGATCCCCGAGGAAATCCGCCGACCACCAGCATCGTCCGGCACGATTCCCACGTGCGAAAATCCGGGAATCGAACCCGGTTCGCCTAGGTGGGAGGTGAATAGTCTAGCCACTACACCACCGCGGCCCCAGAGAGACAAGTATTTTGTCGACTAAGTAATGAATCTTGGCAGTACATGATACCGTAAATTCGCGTGGGTCAGAAAGTTGTAAGAATGTGAAGCAAGTGTGACTTCTGAAAAGGGGAACGTGCAGCGGCAAACTGTCTTATGGCCGGTTGCGCCAACATCTTCCCCGATCCCAGATCGAGTGTTCCTAGTTCCGAACCAGGATCCAGTTTGATCTAGGTTCCAAAGTAAAAGTGTTGCACCAACGAAATTTCATTATTCTGGATCTACGATTCGTCGATCTTGGTTCCAAAGTGAGAGGTCGAAATTGAGTACGAGACAAATTTTGCTATTGATTCGTAATATATGACGTCATGGAAGTAGGCGTATTTTTCGCTATAGATAGAACTAGATGTGCGGTGTTTTATCTGTTTTAAGTCAATTATTGTTGTACGAATTTTACTGAATAATATTTAAGTGCGTATAATGTATTAATTTCCCAAGAAAACAATCGAACGTTGCCGTATTTCCAAACTAAATTTGTAGACGATGGCTGCTGATCTCGGATCGAGAATTTGAACCGCCAATATTGGTGGTTCGATATGAACTTCCCGATCTCCAGTCCAGCTCTGAACTAGAATGGTGCAACCGGGCATTAAAGGCTGTTCACGATAAAGTGAACACTTTTGAAATCAACTTTAGAAACAAGTCACTGCCCATACCTTGCATATATTTTAACGGGCGCACTGAGTGGCATGTCTATAGTAAAGTTGGTAACGATGGAGGTGTAAGTAGTTCCATATATTAACGCCGAATAAAAAGTGTTAGGTAACATTTTGCAATAAGTTTATCTGGTTTTCTGTATTTTTGAAAGCATCGAAGTACAAAAATGAGCCGATTTGTACATTATTTACTTTTCTAATAAACCCACAGTTTCACACGACCGACGCATGAATAAGGTGACGAGGCCCATGACAATGTTAATTTTACACAAGGCTGAAGAACACACATGTATACAAGTAGATCTTAAACAGGACTTTCAAAAGTGCTAACTTGACCGTGAACAGCCTACAGAAACACAGGTTCTGGGAGTTAGGCGCTGTGTGCCACGTGCCTGCACGCCCCTCCCACAGCGACAGGAAGCGTGCCGGCGCCTCGCAGGGACGCCGTAATGCGGCCGGAAGGCGTCGCCCGCTGACGTCACCGACCTCTTCGCTCTAGCATGGCCCTAGGGTGGAGGGAGGGAAGTATGGAGAAGGGGAGGTGGGACGCCACAAGGGAGAGGAGGGCGCGCGAGACGCTGTCATAACGGTGTCCTTGAGCGCCACTCTTCCTGCGCGGCTTGAAGGGTAGCTACCCCTCTTCTTTCTTCCTTCCTAGTCTTCAACCCCTCGTCGACGTCTCTCCCTCCACTCTTCGTTGCTCCTGCTGTGAATGTGCCTCCGCGATGGTCTTCCCGTGTCTCCGCTTTCACCCCTTCCCCCCCTTTACATTTTCCGCCGAAAATATATTCCTCAAGTTTCTCTTTCCCTCCTAAAAAGAGCATACCTTTTTTTTATCATATCAAGCTGTCAAAAAGTTGCGCCGAGTAAACAAAAATCCCTTGTTTTTAGTAAAAATTTGAAGGCCTTTCGTGGCCGTTATCTGAGCGTATTTGACCTTCGGGCTTTGGCCGTAGAAGATACGAGTTTATCGAGATTTCTACTGTCATTGCTGTCGCCGTACTCTTTTTCAAAGTGGTGAAATAAATCTATGGCGCTCGCTTAAAACGATCGATAATTCTAGGTGACGAAGTGTACAGCCCGAAAACATGCGACATCGCCTGCTATCGATTTGGTTTTGCGGTGTTTCGAGGTTGTCTTACGCAGTAAACAATGAAACCCACAGCTTAAAAAATCTTCTGAAATTGAACTACGGATATTTTATAATTTACTGCTCAAGTTGCCTGGTTGAACCCTGTTTATTATAATCCGTTTATATCATAATATAAATGAGAAAAAAATTCGCGTGATGAAAAAAAAAAAATGTTAGCTCGAAATAATATTTTCTTGGGCCTGTAAGATGTCTTTACACAGAATATCAATTGCTCTTTTTGCCAACAAAGGAAATGATTGGCTTCGGTGTCCACTAAAGTGGGATACTGGGTGGATGTGTGTACTGTCGCACCACGTTGTACAGAATAATGATTGGCTTCGGTGTCCACTAAAGTAGGATACTGGGTGAATGTGTGTACTGTCGCACCACGTTGTACAGAATAATGATTGGCTTCGGTGTCCACTAAAGTAGGATACTGGGTGAATGTGTGTACTGTCGCACCACGTTGTACAGAATAATGCTCTGATTATTTTTATCCCCAAAGGCAAGGTGTACTTATTTCATGTATGTCATGTATGCCGCAGTAAAGGCTGTTGAGTGCTCGCAGCATTTGTTGGTACTTGCACGTATTTGTTCGGCGTTGTTTTCTAAAAGGCACATATAACAATCACAAGGTCGAATCATTCCCATCGTGAACTATCTTATTTGTTGTGAGATATAGTTTTCTATATTTGATTTGAGGACGTTTTCTCATACGTCTTTTAAGTATTCAAAGAAAATTTTATTGCAGTATAATTATTCAGCCATTTTATTGGCATATTTTTATTAATTGTGCGGTAGTAGGTGATGCGTATATTTGCTTTACATGGTAGCGTTAACAAATAACACGTCAAAAGCAAAGTTTCTACATTTTTATTTCTGAAAATTAAAGAGGCGAAAAATTCAAACAATGCTGATATCACCTTCACGTAAGAATTGAGAACCAAACAATGGGATGCAAGAAAAATAAAATATTCTCGGTCATTAAAAATCCAGCGAATAAGTAAACACGACCCAAGTCATGCTAAGTCTAAAATGTTAAGTTATTTAATCGACGGGATTCCTGCAAATAGAACACGTCTGCAAAGAAATAAAGACCTAGCACAAAGTGCGAGTTGGGTTGCTACCATGTGAAGATGGACATGCATGCACCCGCTCTACAAATTTCTAACCTTTGGTAGATCTACTAAACAACAGCCGGCAAGGAAATTTCATCCTAATATTCATATTTTTAGTATCGCAAATGTTGCGACGAATTTATGTATGCATAAAAACTTCACGTAACGTTACCTTACAATCAGTCACCTTAAATTTGTTGATGAGTAAAGTGTATGGCAGTAACGAACACATTCGGACTAAACTAAACAATCTAACGATTTTAAGTTTTATGTAGCTTTGTCTAAGAACAGTTATGTGTAATGCAGCGCGTGTAATATTTTTCGATAACTCAGCCGTTTTCGAGAAAATTACAGACTTTTTGTCGAATTAGTAAAATTATGAGTCATCCATTCAAATATACAGTAGAATGGCTTCTCATCTACGAGAGAAGCCAATAAATTAATAGAATCTGCTAATGTACCAACCAGGTATTGAAACACACATAACGCTACTGCTAGAGTTACGTGAACAATACATTTAGCAGCACCATCGGTTTTGAAACAATACTGATTAAGGCCTGAAAGTTGCCATTTGCGAATCACGCCGTAAGGGCATTCAACATAATGATGCGTTTGGAAACATTACAGGCGTTTCACTCACAAATGAAACGGCCATTGCTACGGCCCATTCTCAAATGAAATGGTTATTGCTACGACCCATTCTCAAATGAAATGGACATTGCTACGACCCATTCTCATATGAAATAGACATGACTACGGCCCATTATCAAATGAAATAGTTATTGCTATTACCCATTCTCAAATTAAATGGTCATTGCTACGACCCATTATCAAATTAAATGGTAATTGCTACGACCCACTTTAAAATTAAATGATCATTACTACGAACCATTCTCAAATAAAATGGTCATTGCTACGACCCATTCTCAATTAAAATGGCCTTTGCTACGACCCATTCTCAAATGAAATGGTCATTACTACGACACATTCTCAAATGAAATGGCCATTGATACTACCCATTCTCAAATAAAATGGTCATTGCTGCGACCCATTCTCAAATTTAATGGCAATTGCTACGACCCATTCTCAAATTTAATGGCAGTTGCTACAACCCATTCTCAAATTAAAAGGTCATTGATACCGCCCATTCTCAAATTAAATTGTCATTTCTACGACTCGTTACCGTTGATAATCATTTAAATCGGTGGCGTGTAGATACGTTGTCACGGTATGCCGAAGACTGCCGTTAAGAGCAGAGCTCTAGAAAATTTTTATTAACTCTAAACGAACTGTAGACACAAATCACACATACGTAGTTCAGTTGGAGTAATTCTAACTTTTGTCAGTTGTAAACTAAATTTTTAGCCGTGCGTTATCGTAGGACATATATATATATATATATATATATATATATATATATATATATATATATATATATGTATATATATATATATATATATATATATATATATATATACATATAGACATAATTTCTTATACGCACTTCGTGAAAACTTGTGATCGTCACTGTATCTATTTTTTACAGAATGTCCTACGATAACGCACGGCTAAAAATTTAGTTTACAACTGACAAAAGTTAGAATTACTCCAACTGTATATATATATATACACACACACACACACACGTCCAGCTGTGATTTTTATTAATTCCATACAATACATCAAATAAACAACAGTCCTCACAAAAGAAACAAAACAATATATATATATATATATATATATATATATATATAAACACAAACGTACATAAACACACATTTTCAGGATCAGAAATGTTCGTTTGCCTTCGTAAGAATAACAGACGTTTTCGTACGTCAGTTTAAACGATACAAATTCTATATTTAATTTTTAGTGGGCCTTCCCTTTTGTTGCAGAATAGAATACTTCTCAGACAGACGAGCTGGCATTCACTTTACTAGCAATTGGGACCGAGCGAGGTGGCGCAGTGGTAACTCACTGGACTCGCATTTGAGAGGACCCGGGCTCAATTCCCAGCCCGGCCATCCTAATTTCAGCCTTCCATAGTTTCCCGAAATCACTCTGGGATGGGTCCCTAACTAAGGCCATGCCCGACTCCTTCCCACTTCCTCTCCACTCCCTCTACCCCGAGGAACTAGCACCGTCTCTAATGATCTCGCTGCCGACGAAACGTTTATTTACATATTTCGACTTTATTTATACTGGCGAAGTTAAGACTTCAATGCCTTTTCTTACACTTAACCAGCCTGCCTGCCTGCCTGCCTACTGGGATGTATATTGTTCCACTCGCGAAGGAGTTTTCGTGCAAGTTCCGCGTACTCTAAATATGATGAGTTCGTGACTTTTTGTCTTGAGTATTCCCAAAGATGTTCTATTGGGTTTAAGTCTGGGGATTGGGGTGGAGTTTCTGTTACACGATGACAAGTATACAACAACCACATGTGTGTTGCGTATAATTTATGATTAGGATCATTATCCTGTTAAATATATACATTAATATTCACATCAAATTGTATGTCACTTTGTCGCAAATTCTGTTTCAACAGGTCAGTATATTAATACTTATCCAATCGTCCTTTTATAAACGCCAGCTCATCAACACCACGTGCACTCATGTACCCAGTCACCATAGCGGAACCTCCCCCCCCCCTTCCCCCCCGCCTTTTTCTCATCATCATGCGCGACTCTAGGACGAAGATGGTGAATAATCTCTACATTTCGCGGACCGCCAAGACCGAAGACGTTGAATTTACTCTCATCTGCAAATATTACATCAGTCCAGTAATAATTGTCATGATATAAATACTGAATGGCCTCTGACGAATTTGTTTCACAGCATAGCCCGATCTTTCCTCTCTTACGCGAAACTACGTTTTGTCGGCCACTCCTCGGTATGTTCGTCAGCTTGTTTTGTACTTTTTTTAAATCACTTTACGATACATTGAACGTTCGCCTAGATTAGATGCAAATTACAACGGGAATCATATGAGCGTATGAAAACATTTGTTACTTATAACGGGGTGTATGAATTATTTTGGGATTCATTGTGTTTTTGCAAGATGTTCTAATAGATTTTCTCAAACCTACAATTTAAAATTTAATAGACCGATACGCGATGTTTGATTAGGTCTGATGTTCTTTCAAAATTTCCTGCAAAATGTCAGTGGAGTATGAATAACGTCGTGATGTATCTACGTAAACTATTGATCGGCACTGGATGTATAACTCCGGTTTTACTTTTAAACTTATGCTTCTCCTTTCAAATTGCAAGTAAAATTAACTTTAATTTAATTTATTTCGCAGTAACGAAAAAAATCATGAACGTTACTTGTTATGTTCACAATGGTTCACCTTTTCGGAACTTTGTAGTGCACATAAGCTTTCGAAGCTTTGTGAACTAGAATTTTTTCCCCCAGTCAGAAGCAATTTGGAAATTATCGACTTTCAGCCCTCTTCTATTCATGTTTCGCGATATTTTGTAAATACCTCTGGTACCGTGCAATAGATCTTATCATCTTTGAGTAAAATATTGGGAAAATACTGCCGTAGCGTGAATGGGTATAAGCGGTGGTCGAAAAAGAAATTTACGGTCCCTATTCTTTTGAAAGACCGATCTGGCTAAGAATTTGTAACTTGCGAGTCGAGAAACATAAACTATATTTTGCTTTTAAGTTGTGTTTCGCTCACACGCGTCGGAGAGGCAGTGATTTGTTCAGAAGAATTCCAGCTGAAGAGGAAAATGCTGACCGTCAAATATTTGTTTAGTGTCTTGTACTTTCTACTTAAAAGTGTAAGGAACCTTTTTCACAACAAATTCTCTACTTGCATTAGAACATTACGCATAGGTAAATCATGAATAGGCGTCCATCCTGCACTCTAAATTTTTCGGATAAGTGGTTTTCCACTGCAGTCAAATGCAATTACTCAAACCAGTGAAAATGACTCCACTTAGAATAGGTGGAAAACCAATAGTTGTTTTAGTGGAACTATTTTAATGGTTGAATAAATGACACAGTCAGCTACATGCACTGAATTAAATATTGTTTTTGTATGTAATTTAACAAAATAATTACGAGAAATAAACGAACATCCGATAGTCACTGCCGATGATATGCAATTTAGTGTAATTTAAATAAGTAAAGAAATTACGGTACCTAGGATTTGAACCTGCAGTTTACGCTTATTGCCCACCACTGAAAAAAAAAGTATTTTTGGTGGCTACAAAAACTGTTTGGTTGATGCTTTCCAAAGCAAAGTTTTGTTTCTGGCAAAACAAAACAGCTCGTGGTGCGCAATAACACGTAGATTGACACGTACGAACGCTAATTAGCGCTCATTAACATATTTATTAACAATAAATTTACTGGCTGCCACCAATCGTTTAGTTGGCAGGAATAGTATTACTGTCATCCACAATAATAAGATTTTGTTGCGACTGCAAAACATCTATTATACTCTGCGCGTGCTCTTTGGCTGGCATATTCGAAGCACCTTCTGTCTGACCACGACGTCATATTTTTCCATATTCGTTTGTTTTTTTTCATGAGGTTGAAATCTAATTCATGAGGGATATCCTTAAGAATATCGTTTATGTCATCCCTTTATTCTAAATAAGTAAATTTTACATTTAAATAACACCAGTAATTTGACTTTCCTTGCGGTTAAGTATGCAGGCCTTATCGCGTGTGCCACATATCACACTTCTCCAGATAGTGCACTGACCTCGAACAAGGTGGTGTAACTAGTGCACTGACCTCGAACAAGGTGGTGTAACGATAACACACTGAAGTTAATTGTGATAAGTCTGAGGTTCGAGTCCTGGCGAAATTAATTTTAGTTTTTAATTGTTGGTGACCAGAAACGTCATTTTGTAGTTGCTACTAAATACTTGAATGACAAAAAACTTTTGTTGGTGCCACAAAATATTTTGTGATTTCTATATTGATAAAAGAATTTTGTGGCCACAAATAAAATATTGTTGGTCACCACAAAATCGTATTTTCAGTGCAAGCGGATGTTGGCTGTCACGAGGAAAATGTATTTATTATCTACATCGAAAAATATGAAAAACTGCATTTCTATGTAATTTTTTTCTTTTTTAGTTTAACTGGCAACATTATGAGTATTAACACAAATATTACGTACGAATACAATCACTTCACCACATTTCATGCAGTTTAAAACTTTAAACTGAGTGCTATGATGATTACGTGAAAATGAAATGAAAGACGTACATACGAAATTAAATACATGTTCATGCACGTCTTGGTGAAATGGTATCATAACAGACGAACCTCATTTTTTAAAATGTGTATTTTATGGGTTTTGTTAGTTAATGAGTTATTTCATTTGATATACCATGTTTAACTGAGCATCAGCCAAAATGCGAATCACTAAAATCAACGAATGAATAGGTCGATGAATTAGTGGAACATGTTACTAAACCAATAAGTGAAGGGAACTTGGCAATTTTCTTCACTTATTCGTCAGTTAAACTGACTGTAGTGACAGTTGAATAAGTCAAGCGCTCTTGGCTTATTTAAAGAGTGAAATTCTCACAGTTTCAGATATAGCGTGCTTCTACTAGTTCTTAGCTACGTCCTAATCTTGTCAGAGCACGTCACCGTGATCTACCGACTGAACACCAAAGTTATATCGGTTGAGCCATCTATTTGTCTCGAAAACATTCACACGCAGAATATTCCTAGGTTAATTGAGCACTTTTGATATCAACCTGTGGAAAATGTCACACCTGCATTTTTTTTTTAGCGGGCTACGCTAGTTGACATGCGCTCATAAGTTGGTAACCACGCACAGAGAATACTTCCAGATATTAACGTTGAATTAAAGGTGTTAGTTAAACATTCTTGAATACTGAAAAGGTTTCCTTTACTTTCTGTTTTTTTTTTTCAATGCACAAAAGTTCAAGAATTAGTAAATTAAGAAAATATTTAAACAAATTTTGCTAGGAATCTTTTGAGCAGTTGTCAAAGAAGTCTCATTTGCGCCATCCTTGCTCGTTAAATCGAGTAGGAGCTACGAAATAAACTGCACTGCTTCACAAGCTTATGTAAAGACCTAGCGAATGAGGGCTGTAGGCGCCTTCAGTATAGAGAAGCTTGGCCCTTGGCCGGGGGGGGGGGGGGGGGGGGGGGTCCAAATTTGAACAAGATAAGTCCGTTTCACAAAAAAATAAAATACACGTTCCAACAACCTTGGAAAACATTCCCTTTAATTAAGGTGTTGGTACTGCTATTATAAGTTAATTTGGAAATCCTGTTATGTATTAAAGAAAGAAAATCAAATTTAATATTGGTGATCAAATTTATTTGTATAGAAAGTTAACAGGTATTTGTGGTAATATGAGAATATTAGGTTATGTAGAATTGGTTTATAATACTTCATATGTATTTGTTATGTTATTATATATGTATGTGATCATACGAGATATAATGCATATTAAAGGGCATTTCCATACACAGGAAGTTTCATTAGATAATACTTCCCGAAAGACCGTGGCAGCTGCCATAGTTTTACGGACCGCTGCCAGGGAAACATCTCCCAATTGGCAATTTCAGCCGTATATTACACGTCAGTCCCAAACACGTAGACTTTGTAGCATGTGCAGCTAAACTGAAACATCGTATTTTCTCCTACCTGATGCTCCCATGTATTCGAGACTCCTCTTGAACGTCCTTTCGTCCTGTGTAGTTCCGCTACGCGTATTGCCAGTGACGTGACACTCCACAGGCTCTGACGAGACACTATTTTCTCCTACCTGATCCTCCCATGTATTCGAGACTCCTCTTGAACGTCCTTTCGTCCTGTGTAGTTCCGCTACGCGTATTGCCAGTGACGTGACACTCCACAGGCTCTGACGAGACACTATTTTCTCCTAATTGATCCTCCCATGTATTCGAGACTCCTCTTGAACGTCCTTTCGTCCTGTGTAGTTCCGCTACGCGTATTGCCAGTGACGTCACACTCCACAGGCTCTGACGAGACACTATTTCCTCAGGTCACAACCATGTTGCCAACGCCAGAAATACAACGGAAATTGTTTTCATATTAAAGAATTACAAACTTAGGAACAACCAAAATACCTTTGCCCAGCTTAGTACTGCGAGGTGGTTACAAATATAATTTCACTTTTAATATATACCGAATTTCAAAACGACAATTTTCTAACAAGTTCACTCGTTGGTTGCGCAATTGGTACCGTGTTCCACTTGATGCTGTGCAACTTGCCTTCTGTTATGTTTACCAAGACAAGAGTGTTTATCTTCGATTTTGTTTGCTAGAAGAACGTTTAAATAAAGTACAACGTTATTTGAGAAAATAACCAATCGCCAGTCTTAAATGCCTAATTGTAGGAATAGTAGCAGGTGATTCCCTAGACTGTCGGTAAGTGTTTTTATCTTTGAAGTCTAATGGCAGTGGTGAGTTCATGTTATTATGATGGTTTGATAAGATCGCGTCCTTTGCAACAAACCATGAGACTAAATATAAATCTCGCACACACTCAAAACTCACAGCAAGATAAAAACCAAAACGAAGTTCGTAGGGTTAATTTATTTGATTTTATAATATGATGAGGAATACTCTTCCTGACTTACGTTTGATTGTGGTCTTTGTCCTATTTTTTGTGCGTCTCTTGAATTTTATTGTTCAGCGGTATCCACCGATATTGTTTTTTTTTTTTTGCATCGTTTTGTTAACTCACGCGGCGTTTTTGTTTTCGTCATCGTGTTGTCTTTTATTTTGTTTTACTTTTCTTGTCTGTCCCGTTGTGTAATAATAAGTTGTTCGTCCGTTTTTTTGTCAATTATATACATACTTGTTTTCAATTTGACAAGAAAAGAGCTTATCCTAAATACCTGTATGTTGTTGTACACCCCCCCCCCCCCTCCTCCCGCCGCAGTTTGTCTTGCTAAGTTCTGTGTGCGTGTGAAAGATTTCTATTTAGTCTCATGGTCGGCGATATCCAACCATCATAATAATATGTATACAAGTGTAGTCACCATTTGAATTCATGACTTTTCGTCGTACTGATGTTATTTGTAGAATGTTCTTACGTCGACAGCATAATTGTGACCGGTTTACATTTTGTAGCTCAGTATAATTGCTCGACGCAATACATGGCACAGTCGCCTCTTACATAATTGTGACCGGTTTACATTTTGTAGCTCAGTATAATTGCTCGACGCAATACACGGTACAGTCGCCTCTTACATAATTGTGACCGGTTTACATTTTGTAGCTCAGTATAATTGCTCGACGCAATACATGGCACAGTCGCCTCTTACATAATTGTGACCGGTTTACATTTTGTAGCTCAGTATAATTGCTCGATGCAATACATGGCACAGTCGCCTCTTACTTTATTTGCTCTGTGCGTGTTACTATTTCTGACAACGGGCAGAAAATTCTTCAATTTGCATTAGGCCCGCTTGTGCGTGTTTCTCCGAACTGTCTGCACGACCTTGACGCTATTAGGCTCATCCAGGCTGAGTCCTTTAAAATAGGCCCCGTGGGAAATGTGTGTAACGGAGCGAGGGAATGAGGGAATACAGACCAGTGTGACAACATATAGAGTAAGGTGCTGGAAGTGTCCGCCACGTGTACACTTCTAGCACCTTACTCTATATGTTGTTGTCACACTGGACTGTATTCCCTCATTCCCTCGCTCCGTTACACACAGGTCCCACGGGGCCTCTTCTAAAGTACTCAACTTGCATGAAAAGGGGAGGAGGAGGGAGTAAGAAAGGGTTTGTTTTTCACATAGTTTCCCGGGTTTCACTTATTTTTGTCGATAAGTAATACATGGCATGCATATCATTCGCCGGACCTCTTACGTCGAAATGTTCCCTCGATACCATAATTACCGCTCAGCCTCCGAACCTTTCGGGGGTTTAGAATATTCAGTTACTACACAGGCAGCGCTAGCGAAGGGTGGTGACGCAGAAGAACAAGGGACGAAGAAGATCCACTTCTGTTAAAATCGCCGTGATTGAATCACCACTGAGTGCGCCGGCAGTCAAAGACGCTCAATGTAATCCGCGCCTGCACTCATTCTCCGCACCTGATGCGATTACTTTCTGCAGAGGGAGACGAAACACAATCTCGAGTGTGACCTGGGAGGGGGGGGGGGTGGTTCAGTTGTCAGTCCACTCACATCCCAAAATGGAGAACCGGGTTCGATTCCCGGCGGGGTCGCTCCCGGATTCTTAAGGCCACCATGCATAGGCGTATAGGGAATCAAAGGCTTAATTCGGACAAGTATCTCTCAGTCGTTTTTTTTTGTGGTAGTATTATAACTAAAATTTATTTGTTATAATCTAAATTTTTTTAACCTTCCAAATTTAAGTTTTTTAATATCATATGTACATTTTCATTATTTTTAAAATTGTGACATTTTATAAATAAGTAAAAAGTGCATTTAAAATTTAAAAAATAAAAATGGAAAGGTTTACAAATGTAGATGCGTTCAATCTACATAAAAAAAAAAAAACCTTAGTTGAAAATACTATCGCAAAAAATGACTGATATATCCTTGCCCGAATTTAGCCTTTGATTCCCTGTACTAATATGCATGGTGAAGCCTGGCCTTGATGCCCGGAAGTCGTGCCTGACAATTACGTTGATCGGCGGGGTTTTCTCGGGAGTCTCCCGTTTCCCTCGCCCTTACATTCCGGCGCTGCTCCATACTCACCTCGCTTCCCCCTCATTAACTCCTAAGACATCGATGTTAAGAGCCGCCTTAATATTTCCACTCCACTTCTTTTCTATAGGCTGTTCACGATAAAATGAGTACTTTTTAAGGCCCTTAAGAAATTTTTTCTCTCATCCAATCTCTATCTTCCTGCTGTTTTTCATAATAATCATTGCAATGTGACCAATAAATACAGCGTACACGTTTCGCAAACCTAAACATTTAATACCTGAGGCTGCAATAAGATATATTTATTAGTAGATAAAGCCTGTTGGGAGGGTCTTAAAAAGTGCTTACTTTACCGTGAACAGCCTATATAGTCGCGTCAGTGCGTGTCGCTCGTTTCTGACGTGCATACGGCTGTAGAATCAGACCGACACATGGTATCTATATAGACTGTTCACGTTAAAGAGAGAAATTTTTGAGGCCTATGTTACTCTTTCTTTTCAGCCATTTTTATCTTCAAACAATTTTTTTAGTTGAATGTTGCTATTTAAGTAATAAACACAGTTTGTATATTCCACGACACTCGGATGTCAACGTGTGAGGCTAAAATAAAATATATTTATTGACTCTTATTCCAAATGAGAGGGCTTTCAGAAGAGCTCACTTTACCGTGAATAGCGTATACCAGCACGGAAACGGCGGCGGTGTAAAGTTTGTAAGGCGATCAATTCCAGCACTAAAATTTCGTTAAAAATAACAACACTGTTGTAATAACTGTGGTCTCGTCTGATAGAATACACAACAGCAATGAGAGCGTGCGTGCATGCGCTAGACGCGGGTGCGGCCCCGCGCCGACTGGAAGCTTTTTTTTTGGGGTGGGTGAAAATTTCTGATCAGTACCTTTATCTCCAGACTGCTATGTACTAGCGCTGATTTTGTGGCCAAACGAGATATCCCTTCCAGATATCTCGATTTAAACCGTGAAAGCCAAGTATCCATTCCGTTGTCCCAAAGAAAATATTAGCAGCTAATGCAGATTTATTCAGGTGAAACCCACGACTGTGTCCCGTCCCAACCACGGCCCGATTTTTTCTTTAATTTCTATTTTTAATTTCGCAAAATTAAAGCAATAAATAATGTGGAGTGAGTATGGAGAGGCGCCGAAATACAAGGGTGGGTGGAACGGGAGATCCCCGAGAAAACCCCGCCGACCAGAGGCATTGTCCGGCACGATTCCCACATGCGAAAATCCGGGAGCGACCTCGCCGGGAATCGAGCTTGGTTCGCCTCGGTGGGAGGCGAATAGTAGCAACAAGTAAAGTTAAGCTGATAAAATATTACAGGCATAGAAATAAAGTAAGGAAGGTAAAGGTATAACAGGAATGACTTACTATTAACTGATATTAGAACTAGGCACAAGTGTTTTCCAGTTTGAATGTCCTTTGGTCGGTACAAGCAAACTTTCAGGCGGCTTTTCTAAACATAATATCTGACGGTGTCTAACAGTTCAACCCATGCTTTCATGTTGGTATATTTGACGACCGAGGAAAACATTGTGCTCGGTAGGTTGGCACGAACATCCTTGGAGAAGACGAAGCACGTGCGTGGCATTTGTTTGCTTTTAATTACCTGAAAACGCGAGTCCAAATATTTGCGTTGCGAAGATGATAGCATTCTCCGGAGCAGTGCAAACGTTTTAAATGTGTTCGGGCCGTTCTTCTAAAGCCAGCAGTTCGAACTTTCGTAATATCGTGGGGTGTTTTCTCGTCATTACAATACTAAAAGTATGGAGAAGAAAGGGTGCCGATGTATTTGCTATTATTTGAAAAATTTTCCTCCTAATCTAAAGGTATCACATCGCAAAGTTCGAAGCACGGAGAACTCGATGTTTGCATATATATATATATATATATATATATATATATATATATATATATATATATATGTGTGTATATATATATATATATATATATATATATATATATATATATATATATATATATATATATATATATTCATATATATATTCATTTTATGTTTTCCTTGAGAACACTTTAATATACTGGAAACACCCTCTTATAGGTATAGCATATATTAGTTAACTGATCTGATCAATTAACTGCTTTGGCAATAATTTTTACTTAACTGCGATTAATAACTTAGTCACCTACTTGTAGCACAGAACTAAAACATTGCGATAAAGACACTGTATCATGGTGAACTCTTGATTTTAATAAACAGGAAAATAGCTGTTGTGCTACTCTACTACTCATGTCCAGTTTTAATAACGCGGTACATTCCGGCAGAGTTCGGGTGGTGCAGCATTTTTATTTTCGTAAATGTCCGCTGTAAGTTTTCTCAATAGTGGTGACCGTAGGTTCAACTGGGTTTTCCCTAGTGAACAAACAGGCCTTTTTCAAACAAACCAAATAAGTAGTTTAGGATGACCAACTTTAGCGGAAGGTTCAGGGATAGGATGATCCATCCGCCATCGTGTTAGGCACGGCTTCCCCCCCCCCCCGTCACCACTAGAAATTAGTTTAATAAGAAATATTTTAATAAAAAATTTAAAAAAAAATTAAAATATATCGGCCCTCCACCTTTGATTGTTAATAATCATATCGTTGTAGAGTGTCACTGCTGATCATAATTCCGTTTTACATTAATTTCAAAAAAATTCTATCGAGTAATGTTGCCTAGAAACGATGTTGATAAAATTTAATAATTTCGGCCTGCCACTTTGGTACGCATCGATGACGTAATGATACCCCTCCTCTGCAACAAAAACCTTTAACCCCCCAAAAATTGTAAAAAATTTCACACACCATCACTTATTCACTCACCACACAACACCCCCTCTCTCCACCTTCAACATTATCACTCACAACCTATCAACTCCTCACCACCCTATCCCCCAAACCACCCTCATCACAAACCCCTTCACCACCATCCCCTTCATCACAACCCCCTCACCAAACTCACCCCCCTCACCAACACTACCGCCACCATACTCCTCCCCTCAACTTTATAAAAAATTCATAGTACATTTATGATCGTTTTATTTTAAGTACATTTACAGGTAAGCGATGTGCCATAGAGCTCTTTTTTTCAATTGGGTCTGTATCTTAAATCACAGTTTTCCTACATTTTCGTAAGTCAGGTTGTAAGCAAGCGAATATTTATAGGCATGTGCGATTATAATGTGCAAACTCTTAGGCCAGGCTCGTAAAATTCAGTTTGCAAGCATCATTTCTATCTCCAGGAAAGTATACATGTCCTACGTCCATATATGTAAAATAAATGTATAATAATATTGGCATCATAGTGCTTTTTTTATCAGCATCAGTTTATACCAGGGGAAGAAAAGGTTTAGGATTAAAATATTAATATCATTATTTTACTTTTTTCAAATTATTAATATTTATTAATATAAAATTATTCATGTTCGTTTGCGTAAAGTCTTCGTCCGTATAAACATCACCTTCTACGAAACCAACTATTCAAGTACTTGTGAAATTCGTGCAGCTGTGCAGTAAGTTTGAAGGCAAAGTCCTTGCAGCAGAAGCGACACAGATGTGCCAATGCAAGTTCCGTAGATGATACATTAGCGCTCCCAGATGGCACGGCTGTCGTCACGTCGGAAGGTGCAGGATCCATGGATGAGGACGTCTTCGTGGAAAGAGATGTTGCTCGTGGTGGACGAGTTGTCAGGTTCGTCGTTCATACTGGTCACAGCAGATTTTGGTAGTGGATCATATTACCGAAATCATCGTCCAACTCTCCGCCGACGGAGGCCGCAAGAACTCTCTGTTGCAGATCCGGCACCGAGGCGACGAAGAGGCCTGCATTATAACTTCGCACGACCTTACATGTTTACAGTAAGTATCGTTGTGGTAGAGAAGCGACCCGCACCGTAAGCACAGATATTTAATGTGGTTGGGATTGTTCATACAGTCACGTAACTCATGGTACGGTGAAGAGTGTTGATACGATAATACGTTGTCGCAGTAGCTGCATGGATACGTTTCCTCTGGCGGTGGCGATACAGGCGCCGTCCCGAACTCTGCAGGAGACAGGTCAGCCAAAGGACTGGATGGTACAGCCGAAGAAACAGCTCTTGCTGTAAGAAACGGTACTGCCAGTTCTTCCGAAGTGGGAGTCGACCCCACCGAATACGTCTCAACCAAAGAAGTTGAGTGCGCTGTCGACGTCATGCCTGGAGATGGCGAAGGTGATGCTGTTGCTGCACATGTCCCATCTGAATAACTCGATGGTGCTGCTGCTGGACCCACGACCGACGTCTCCATAATATTTACGCCAGGTGCCCGTCACCTGTTGCGACGATCTGCCACTATCAAACTAAGTTCCATAAAATGAACCCAGGTACATATATCCAGTACACGACGTCATGGAAATATTGCGGTGCATCGTGGGAGACACAAGCACATTCACTGTTGCACGTGGTGATGAGGTGACGAGTGCAGTAATCGTTCTCGTCGTAGGCATTGAAAATGTGGAGAGTTATAGGTACGAAACTATGTTACTGTTGTCGCCCGCATTGACGACGGGGTTAGCAGCAAAGCCCAGATATAAACTTCTTCCCAGCACTGTGGGCGCCTTAAATGAATAACTATCACTTCGGTGTAGCCACATAGTTCTCTGGAGAAAGTATTTCACAACATACAATACATATTGTACGTAGTACAGACAGTCCCACGGTACGTTCATACTCAGTCCTTTATATAAAACTTTAAATACAAGCATTACATTTTATCTTACTGCATGGTTATTTACTAAGATATATTTATTTATTGGGCCGGTAGTAGTACACAAATGACGGTTCTGGCACACCTGGCGTCTGGCGGAGGATTGGAGGGTTGTGATTAACATGTTAAGGTCGCTGCCCATAGCCGAGGAGCCTAATTAGCATTTTACCAGGTGTCAGGCTGAGAAGACGACGAGCGATAATTTCCCCGTTTTTTTTTTTTTCATTTTCCCGTCCAAAACGGTTGATTTTGCATACAAACACCTAATTTTTTTTTGCAGTTTTGCCTCAAAATTTTCCTAATTCCCCCCCCCCCCCCCCAAATCGCTGGCGGCAGCCAGTGCCGAGCACCATTTCCCTGCCCTAATTAGCTTAACTCAACTGGTGACTCCCCAAGGTGGCAAATTACTAATTTTTTGGGAGGATCCCCGTAAGGGTCCCCACTGCCACCTTAGATCACGAGCACCACTGACCAACAATATGGCGGTCACATGTCGACCATGTAAGCATAGTTGGCTGTAATTCCCGAATCGTTAGAGGTAAAGTTGCCCAATTCATAAAATGACATCCATCACGACAAGGAGAAGGGCTGAGGGGTCAAATATGACCTATGCCAACGGCCATCTTGCTATCGACGACGTATGTCCACCCAGGACAATTGTCGACCAGCTGAGTATGTCGACCATTTGGAGGCCTGCGCCTCTCCGGCGACGACGGTGGGGCATCAAGGCATCGCGAACGATCGGATCTCGTGTAACACTGCCGCCTGTGGGGTCAAATATCCCCCATGATAACTTATAATCATAGTAGGCTGTAATTTTCGAGCAGTTTAAGTTATAGTTGTCAAATTAATAACATAGACATCAGCCACGACTAGGAGAAGGGTCGTAAGGTCAAATATGCCCCATGCTAAATTATAAGCATAGTTGGCTGTAATTAGCGAACCATTTAAGTTATAGTTGTCAAATTCATAACGTAGGCATCAACCATGACAAGGACGAGGGTCGCAGGGTCAAGTATGCCCGATATCAACTTATAAGCACAGTTGGTTATAATTTCCGAACCGCTTAAGTTATAGTTGTCAAATTCATAACATAGGCATCCACCCCGACTAGGAGAAGGGTCGCGGGGTCAAATATGACCCATGTTAACTTATAATCATAGTTGGCTGTAATTACCGAACTATTGGATATACAACTACCAAATCCATAACATATGGATCAACCCTGATTATGAGAAGGGTCGCGGGAGCAAATATGACATATGTCGACTTATAAGCATAGGTGGCTGTAATTTCCGAACTGTTTGAGTTGTAGTTGTCAAATTCAAACTATAGGCGTAAACCCTGACTACAAGAAAGGTCGCAAAGTCAAGTAAGACATATGCCAACTGATAAGCATAGTTACCTGTAATTACCGACCTGTAGGAGGTACAACTACAAATTTCATAAAATATGCATCAATCCTGACTATGAGAATCGGTCGCAGGGTTAAGTGTGAAATATTTCAACATGTAAGCAT
Source organism: Dryococelus australis (assembly GCA_029891345.1). NCBI lineage: Eukaryota > Metazoa > Arthropoda > Insecta > Phasmatodea > Phasmatidae > Dryococelus > Dryococelus australis. The sequence continues at coordinate 115,482,365 of CM057001.1, forward strand.
AATTTGCTGTAATTTCCGAACTATTTGAATTATTGTTGTTAAATTCATAACATGAGCACCGCCCCATATGCCTACATATAAGCATAGTTTGCTATAATTTTTGAACCATTTAAGATATAGTCATCAAACTCATAACTTTAGAATCGCCCCAGTTGTGGAGAAGAGACTAGTGGTCAAGTATGAGCTATGTCGACCTATAAGTATAGTCGGCTGTAATTTACGAACTGTTTAAGTTATAGTCGCTAAATTCAGTACATGGACATCATCCCCGACGACGAGAAGTGACGAGTTTCCAAGTATGCCCAATGTCGACATATAACCATAGTTGGCAGTAATTTCGGAACCATGTGATAATCAATTGCCAATAAGTTATAGTCGCCAAATTCAGTACATTGACATCGTCCCCGATGACGAGAAGAGTCGAGTGGTCCAGTACACCCCATATTGATTCATAAGCATAGTTGGCTGCAATCTCTGAAGTGTGTGAGATACAACTACCAAATGCATAACATAGGTATCACCCCAGATGACGAGAAGACTCACAATGTTAAGTGTGTGCTCTATGACTACAAATAAGCATAGTTGGCCTGAACTGTCCACGATACAGTAGCAAAATCATAACATGAGCATCACCCCAGATGACCCACAAGGCCCAGTATGAATAGTTAGGCATAATGTACAAACCAGTTGTCAAATTCATAACATAGACACAACTCCAGAAGATGAGAAGGGTCAAACTAAATCCTATGTCAGCATACAAACATAGTTGGCTATAGAGTCTGCATCGTTTAAGTATATGACCCATAGCTATGTATAAGCATAGTTGGTCGTAATTAACAAACTGTAAGGGATACAATCATCAATAGTCACATAAAAGGATGTGGTCTAGTATGTCCTAAGGACAAATATAAGCACCACAGCTAGCACCAATCACCATCGGTCGACAACTTGGCTACCCTTCAGATTCATGAGTTGATGCACTTGTGTGTGTACCAAGACTCCAATTAACAGTGATCATACACATAATTACATTTACATACAGGTAGTCATAATTTGTCTTCACGGACCTACCCACACTTGTGTACCAAGATTGCACACCGAACCTTCATTGCATGTACATAGAGGCAGTCTCTGCGCACTTGTGTACCGAGCCCACTGCCTTCCCTGTCCGTAATTATACACAGAGTCATACTTTACCCAAGCACCAAACATTTGTAGCCATGCTCTGTCCCCCACCTCCACCACCACCACCACCACCACCATGTGTCCGGGGTCGAAGACCACAGTAGTGTGTTCAGGCATTACATGTACTCATGGTTTCATCATGTACCGAGACTTTAATGTACAGAATGAAATGTATTCATATGCTCTCTGTACATAGCATACATCTATGCTTCGATGAATACTCAGCTATTGCTTCTGTTCCGATGATGCCAGTCTCCTCCAACATAAAAGCTGACTACATTATGTATTGTATCATATTCAACCTTACCATCGCTCAAATTAGGAAGTAACCACATCACACATATAGTATGGCATTCAATAAGCCTTGTCATTGCCTTACTCATATAGATGGTCAGGTTAGCAGAGAGGTCTAAGGTGCTGTGTGGGGAGCGTAGGTTCTAATCCTATGCCTGGCAAATATTTTCCCACTTCCTTGTAGGTGTGTTACCCATGATAAATAAGGATTTTGCATTTGCATATAACGAGGGTATATACAGTCACACGAGCTTTCTGGCTCATTCGAGCTTTGGCAGATGTAAGTTTATCCTAGTGGTCAGAAGATTCTATCAGCTATTGTAGCATATGGAACACATACCTCACTTGCAGCACTCGACAAAGAATCTGAGCTCGCATACTTGCCTAAAGAATTCCTTCTGACATTTGCTCGACATGAAATGTGGTATGTCTATAAACATCTACCGGCATATCTACAGCAGGATGAAGACGTGCACGTTTATCTCCCATGTACAGAGTGTTTGCAAGGATGTACTACTGTTAATGGACACACCATAATTTAGGGGGTTGGTGTAATGCATGTCGGAAGAGTGCTGAAGGAGCTTTCAATACAGATAGTATTCATTTCCTTAGGAAGACCTGAAACTTAAAGTAGTAGCAGTAGTGGTGAAACAAGTAATGTGATGGTTATAGGCAGACCAACCCAGTTCCCTTGCAGACTTCGAAGAGTGAACAGTGACTACGGAGAATGTGCTCTTCCGTGATGGTGGTAAATATTCGGGAAAGCTATCTGTGTCGCTACTGTAAGATGACCTTTTGTAAAAGCTGCAATACTCGTCGACATGAGATTGGGTGTCCACACAATATGAAGTGTGCTTATGTGTATTGTAAAGAGTGTCAATCGCATTTTCGATTAAGCGATAGCTTCAAACGATATATTGCAACCTTTAAGAACTCCTTCCTGCTCAAGCCAAACACTATTTACTGAAATTTAAGGAAGGGAAGATACCTGTGAATACAAACTCAGCAACATCAGTAAAGGACCCAACATTGAAAACAATGGCTGGATCAACTCCTAGACATCCTTGCAACTACTGTAACAGGACATCTGCACATGTCTCCAGTGCAGAGAGGCATATGAAGCACAAATGAAAGCTTAATACATATTGTACAGGCTATCGATGTGATAAGTGTCATGGTTATTTTACTTATGGAGACAGTTTACACATACATATGAAAAAAAAACAAGTGTAAAGATGGTGCGCCTGCTACGCAACAAACCCATGGCAGTCAGGTGCCTGCCGTATCGAATGTTTGTGGTGGTGGTACACCTCCAACTTCCGACCTGAGCGTTCTATCAGGGTGTAAACAATGTCGCTATTCTGGTAAGCTCTCAAGTAGAAATAACAACGCACATCGACATGGGAGATGTATCTGTGTTGGAAAGAGGCCTGTGTTAACATATTTGACACAATGTGAAATTCCGCCTCTACCTTGCAGCTGCATGTCAGTGTAGTAACCGAGATACAACATCAACTAGCTGAATGCATGTCTCCTAAATGCTTAACTCCCACTGATGGAGTATGTAAATGTGTATATAAGTAGCATGTGGGATTGGTGAAAATGTTAGTGTGATGTTGATATTCGAAGAGTGAAAATCGGCTTGAACGACGATGGAAGCTACTTCAGACAACCAGTTGTGCCAGTTCTGCAAGAAGTCATTTTCCAGCAGCCGGCATGCTCATCGACATGACTGGCTGAGACTGGCTGTGCTATGAACACGAAGTGTTCTGCATTAACGTGCGAATAGTGCAAGTCTCACTTTGGATGTCGTGATAATTTAAAAATACATCTTGCCATATGTGATGGACTCTCTCCCGTGCCTGCGAAGCACTGTAGGTCCACAGTGGATACTGGTGCATTCTCACCATTGGACCTGAAAATTGCAGACCATTCTCCACAGACATCGAGAGTATGGGCTGCACTTGCTATAGTGGTTACTTGTGGGCAACACCGATCCTGGACATGTACAATTCTCCACAGTCATCGAGGTATTTATACTGCTACTGTGTAAGGACCTTCAGTAAATGATCCTGTGCATGTCAACATGAGAAACCTGGTCAATGTTCAATGAAGTCGAGCTGGGGACTCTTCACTCGCCAGTGTTATAGATGCAAACACGAGTTCACATGTTATCAACCTACAGGAAGTGTTCCAGTGGAAGCACGACGCAAAATATGTTACTATCAGGATATTTCGTGAGACAAGTGACAACCATATGAAGAATTGTACATATGAGAAAGAAGCTACTACACCATAACAACCTGCTGAGAGCTTACCCAATGAGTATGGGTTCATCCTGAAAGAATCTGCTTTCCGTGGTCTAATGAAGACATACATTACATCGGGCATGGCGAAATATATTTGTACATACCTTAAGTAAATGAAGCTGAGTACCATAGATCAACTTACAGATGGGATGCTAAACGACAGTGCGTTAAAATATAATATGCAATAAGCGTCTGTCAACTGGAGGAATTGAGCCAGGGCTTGAAGCACAGTCCCCTGCTGGGTGAAGGTCTAGATAAGTCATGCACTTGCTCTCTCATGCATAGTGGTTTAATACATGCCGGAATAGGCTGGCTGGCACAGTTGCTGTTCGGACCGTGAAGAGTAAACATTGTCTGTGAACACCATGCTCGACGATGATGCTAGAACAGGACATTTATTTGTGCTGCCACTGTAATACGCCCTTTTCTGAAATATAACCAGCTGCAGACAGCATTAGGCCAGTTGTCATCAGAATCTAGAGCGTACTGTGTTCACATGAGAAACGCGTACATCACGGTTTGTCCGATATGTTGACTTGAAAAGTCATCTTGCAACGTGTAACCCTGCATTGTCTGACATGATAATTATCGAAGAACGTATGAACATGTTGACGATTTACAGAAACATGCTCCCAAGCTGATACTCGTGTTGGTTGACACTGTAGAGGTGGGGTGGGTACACATACTGATATTTCCTTCACTACTGAGCAGATGGGACATATCTTCGACTGGTAGAAAGGAGGGTAAACTACACCCACAGTAATTCACACAAAGTTGTTAACGCCACTTTGTGCATCAGCTGTAGTGAGGGGTCAGCTGAAGTGAGAGGTCAGCTGCAGTGAGGGGTCACCTGTAGTGAGGGTCAGCCTACTGGGTGAAGGACTTGCTACTTCGACTGGCACAATGCATAATTACCACTGATGAAATGTGGGTGGGTACCTATTTATACCCATGAAGGTACTGTGGGGCTAACTTCTGTTTTATTTTGCATGAAGATGGCCCAAGCTGATATGATGTCTATCGCAGAGCATGCCTCTATGGATGTAACTCCCTCCATGGCTGGAAAACAGTGTTGTTCCTATGGAATGATCTTCAGCAAAAGCTGTCATGCTCGTCGTCATGAGCAAAGCAACTGTTCAAAAGGACCGACCTCCAGAATACTAACATGTGATATGTGTGGTGCTGAATTTGGTAGAGGTGATAATCTTAAGAGACACACTGGTATATGCAAAGGTTACACACCTTTGCATGGCATGTGCCAGCATGTGTTGTCGCACGACAAGGCTAGCTTTCTTGCTGATTCGTTATGTAACCTAACGTTCGCTGGAGCACTCATAACATTACGAGGACCTGCGTGGTGTTCTAAACCATTGTGCGAAGTTGTAAAAATTAGACCTGCGCCGCTAACGTGTGAGGTGGAAACAGAAGATGCTATCCAGGACACCGACAACGAATCTGTGACCTCCAAGTCTGCTGGTGATGCCGATGTGTCTTCTACTGATGACGATGACGTGTCGACAACTGCAAAGCAAGAGTGTACACATGTTTGCTGGCCATGATGCATATTCTACTACTCATGACGATTAAGATTCAACTGGACACCAGCGACCAGCCAGTCGTTCGAGTTTACTGTCTCTGTCTCACACTCGCTCCCTGTCAAAAGTGCGTATTTACCCTTGTCCGGCTGAACTCCCCTCCACATTCCGCAACATATTCCTCCCCTACCAAGGTTTGCTCCCACCCCTACACCACACTACTGCCGACCCCCCCCCCCCCCCATCGTGGTGATGGATATCCTCCATCAGCTTGCAGTTTACCTGCTGACTGACTGCCTTCTGCATGTCTGCTCCTGGCGGTCGTTCTTCAGGGAAGTGTTGTCAGCGAACCTGTTAGCTTTTTCAATCCTTCCGACATTCTTTGCAATTCATATATCGTTCGTTCTTATTACATTCGAGTAAGGTATGTTACATGAACATTTCCATGACTTTGAAAATTTTTGAACTCCTCGCTTACTATATTACCATCGATCACTAGTATGTAATGTAAAACTGCAAACGTTTTGTCCCGGAGGAGCTTCTGCCCCCATTCATAAAAATAAATAAAAATCACTGAATATGAAACACTGTAAAAATTTTCGATCGAAAGAAAGTAATATTAAAAAAACTATGTTTTAGATATAGTTCATTTCATATAAGTGGTCTCAAATTTGACAGACAATGTGACCAACCTACCCAGTATGTAAACAGTAAATGCTGTCGCTCCTACAGTATTGTATCAGCTGATGAACTGTGCGGGATCCGTGTTGTTAGGTTGGCTATTTTGACGACGGTTTTGGAAGAAAATAGTACCCGGAACTAAAAGTTGTAATATAAAATCTTAATTATATTTGCAACATTTATGGTTTAGATTATAATTCTAAAGCAATATTAAATTTTCTTAGCTATTAGTAACGAAACTTAAAAAACACGTTCAGCATTTATGACAGAGTATGCTGACACATACGAACAGTAAACATTTCCAGACAATGGCTAGCCATATTTATGTTTCCAGCCCGGTGAAGGCAGTTGTGCGTGCGTTTTTTTTTTTCTCATCGTGTTTATTATACGAATATCTTATTGGTTTTGTCGGAATATTTAATCGGTAGTTAAATTTTTATTTTTATTGGCTTTTCCAAACATAGTTGGTTGTAGGTACCGCTGTAGTGCGTTTTATTGAGTGAAGTGTAATATTAATCGGCACGTCGTTAAAACTGCTCGTTCCACCATTTTCCTAACAGCCTTCCACAGTGAAGAGAGACGAATATAATTTCCATATATAAGTTTAAGTTCGTTTGTATCAGGAAACGTGCGCAATGTTGATTTTACTGAATGATTTTGCAAATAACGAACAAACGTGATTTTAGTGAAGTAAAATCGCAGGGATTGCCATAGAAAAACACGTTATCAAGAGGTTACAACAGTAAGTTTGCGTGTTTTGTAAATGCATTTGTAAACCGTTAATATAATTATTGAAATGCACGTGGCCTGAAAAATGCCGCACTTTCCACACTTTTGTAATGAGTGAATTATATTTGTTTGTCTACATCGTAAATTCGAGTGTAAGGTTAACTTCGGTCAAAGTGTGTGCCTGCATATATTGCTGCATCTGTACGAATACGAACAGCGACATATATGAATCGCGTTTTGTATTTTTATTAAAGTTATAATTTTCGAAGTTAAATGTTTTAAATGTTATTTCCATACGAGCAAAATTTTCCACTGCCACACACTCATGCCGGAATAACGTAGACCCGACCAATACAGCACGACACGACCAAAAACGCAACCACGACACATTTCAATTTGACTACTTGAATTTACAGCGCGACCGACACTACGCTCTCGGCATCTAACCTAACTATTTAGAAGGCGCTGATAGGATACGTTAGTCTCAAAGGCGGTGAACAAGAGGGAAATTTGTAATACATAATGGTGACAAATTGGTATCGCTAATGCATACAAAAGTAAAATTATTATTTTTAAGAGTTAGATGCAGTAGTTTCCAATCTATTTTTCTTTTAAGGTGTGCATTTACCATTGTAGGGAAAGCTTGCAATACAATTTCATTGTGCAATGTTGTACAGTTCTGTGAGTCGTGCCGTACGACACGACAAAGAAAATCAATCATTTCTAATCCAAAATTGCTGGTCAGACGTCAGAATCGGTCGGGCTTTCGACGCTCTGTCTTGTATTTCGTTGACTGTTGGCCGTCGTGTCGTGCGCGTTGGGGTTATGTGATTCCAGCATCGTAAGAACATCAAAATAATCCCGTCTCACGAAGACGATAAACTAAAGTCGTCCCCGCCCCCCCCCCCCACCCTCCTACTTCCGATCACTTTTTCCTTTTTCCCTCGAAATAAAATCAAGATGATACCCTAATTGGGCCCACATTTCATTGTTAGAGATTCAGTCAATAATAACACAGAGAAATGTTCATAACACTCTGGTTCTGGAGGGTTTCAAAATGTACAGCTTACTGGCCATACAAACTTGTAAATTCTATCACTTTATTTTTTTTTAGAACGTATATAAAATTTTTCAAGTTTGTTACACAGGGATACTTGTTAGCAAATAAATTTAAAGATTTTTTCCAGTTTTTAAAGGCTGTATTTGAAAGTAACATAATGGCATGTAGGTTTCAATGTTGGAGACGTTCATAAACGTTTTGAGCACTTTTGTTTTGCAAATTAAAAGCTCTTATACGTTGTTAAAAATAGTGTAACAGTAACGGAAGAATAATTCACATAAACAGGATTTACATTGGAAACAACTTTTTGATATCGAGTAAATTACAACATGCTTATCAAATAAAATTCTTTCAATTTAAGCACCCAACGAAGGTGCTCCAACATCATAAAGGAATGTCTCATGCACCAGTAGGATCTGCGACATTCCAAAATGTATCGCTAACAAAAATGAACTTTATGATGTCTTCAATCTTGGGTAGGTGGAGCATCTTTTAGTGTGTAAGTAACATGTTCGTTTGATATATTGTTTATGTAGGTCACATCTGCTTCTCTAGAGCGCTTTGTAACATCTCAGAGCTGAAATACAGTTTTTCATTAGGTACCCAAGAACAAGCGTAGGGCTGTATTCAAAATTTTGAGGAGGGAGGTTGTGTGACTGAACTTCAGCGTAAATATCAACACTGAGTTAGTCAGAAATACGTTTTATTCGCAACATGACAATCTGAAAACGTGGGTATTTGAGAAAAGTTATTAAAGTATTTAGTATGTAGACCTGCAATACTTAACATTTGAGTTACTTAATGAGAGTTATTAAAATTACTGAAACTAAGTAACATTTGCTTAAATATTATTTTAGCTATCTACGTACTTTAACATCCCGAGAATTATAACCACCATAAAAGTATCAGGCTGTACAGAGTTTGTTGTCATATCATGCCACGACGCTGAATTATGTATTTTTAATGCAATAGTAGCCATAGCCTGTATGTAAGAATGTATACTGTCTTTGAAAAAAAGGTGTGTGATAAGATTAGTTGTCATTCATATATTTAGAGTGTATTCAAAAACAGTAAAATTTATTTTATTCATTTGACAGTGAAAATACAATTTCATTTTTGTGCATCCAGGTTACAAATTTCTTGCAAAGTAAGAAAATTATCAATTTATAGACTTATTACATGGGCTGTTAGTCATTTACATAAAATATTTATAAACTAAAAAAAATGGGATTGTTGCCATCCAGCAACTGATTGAACAGCCTTTCACAGCTTCTAACAGTCATTTTGGAGGAGGCACATTCAGTTTGTTTACAAAAACAGGCAGTCATAAGTTGTTTGTTTACAAATACTGGCAGTCACATGGTGTTTGTTTGTAAACAGTCACCTTCAATGACAGTTCAGCTGTGGCGGAAGGATACATAGCTACCCAGATGCCATTGGCACTACTTTCCTAGAACTGTTGAATATGAGACCATTTATATGAAATGGACTATCTTAGAATATGAACAAACAATACGGAGCCAAAAATATAAAGAGGGTATACTACCTCCCAATTCTCATCATAAATCCGGGTTACGCCCACAGCGCAGACTGCTTCACCTACGGAGCACGCCCAAAGAAGACTAGTAGAAGTGTATACTACATACATTATAATACTGTATGCTACTGCAGACAGTGTATAACGGCATACTACTGCAAACAGTGTAAGATTTTGTGTAGCTGTTTCCAGCTCGTCTCCCCTGAGAGAAAATAAACTGCCACCCCTCGTCTTAGCTGCCATAAAAATTTTAAACGTATACCTATCACTCCATCTTTTTACTTATTCTGCTGTACTCAGTTTTCTAATTAAAAGGATTGTTCTGTTAGAAATATTTTAAAACTGTATGTTAGGCATTATTTTTACGGAAGTAGTAAGGAAAGAAATAAACACAGAAGATTTTGTTTTTGATAATATATTGGTACAAGAACATTTGAAACAAACAAAAAAACGCTAACTTCTATTCATATGGCACTCGTAAATCCTGTATCTTCTTACTTTCCTTCGGCTGTGTATTGAATTTCGAGAGTAATTAATGTGACTAGGGCAGCAGCGTCTTCAAACTTCTGCTTACTCAATGTTAAGAGCATTCCTTTTTGTTCCTGCATTTCTAAAATGTTATAGTATAATACATTATTATTTTACCTTTCAGTTACCTATTATTAACATAACGGCACATATTAAATCTAAACTGAAATGTTTGGATTGTTATTTACAATTATACAAAATATATGTTGTGTGATTTTTTTTATTTAAAGTGTTCCCGCAAAGTAAAATAATAAGTAATTTTAATCACTTAAATTTATTATTTAACCTCGGAAATTATTTCATCCAAGTATAAAATCGATGAAAATAAAAATGTTTGATTTTATACATTTTTATTTTATACCAAATATCATCCATTTTATTTTGTTATATTAATTGCTTGTAGTATAACATGGAAACTTTGTCAATCCTTCAATTATTTTGTTTGGTGGTAGAATAATGATAAAAAATATATATAATTTATCATAAAGAAGTAAAACGTAATTTAAAATACTGAGTACGTGAATGGTGAAAGCACAGTGGTTATGACATAAAAATGATGTAACTACAATATTAGGTAAAACCTGATTTTAATGTGATACCTAGTTCGAGTAAAATGAATTTCGCTCATCCAAATTTGCATAGTCCATTATGGTATGTTCAAATTTTGGATCGACCCTTTTAAAAAACATCCCACGACTAACATGTTGGCTGGTTTATTAAATAATAATCGTGAAAACTTTACTGCTGTTTACTTCAGAGTACCGGAATAAAAATAAATTAAGTATAAACATATTTTCAGTAATTCCCATAATTCCCTATATATAAATGGAGCCAGCAGTTTTGATCTTTAAATTATTGAATGATCTATATAAGTTCCCGGTATCTTTACCGCGCCTTTCAAGAGTTTCCTTTTTTTGTCAGAATTTTCTCCCAACAGTTGGACTCCAGTTAAATATGCAGCTATTCAAGTCCTTTGGTCTGTATTTCCCACTAAGCAATTTATAAACCCAGGAAAAAACTGTGCGTGAGTATCATGTATCTACAGCAAGTTGATTTTTTTGTACGGGTTTCCATAAGGCGGCTTTTGTAGGCTGTCATGCCAGAAATGCCGTGCTAAACAAGCCGCGCTAAACCATACAAGTTGCTTCTATATACAGCACAAATGGCAAGGAAAACAGTAGCTGAACATTATGTCACGGAGCTTTGTCGAAGAAGCTAAAGGTTTAACTTTGGTTCCACAATTATTATTTTACAAAAAGTAAGAAGTTATTTTTAAACTGTTGCAGACTAATGACAGTACTTTGGACGTAATTAATTGACGTTGGCCTATTTTTTTGATTTTGATGCGTTTATGCTCGTCTGCATGAAAGTGAAGTAACTACGAACTTTTTTACCTGGAAAATGTCCCATGTTCGTAAAAGTCATCTCTAAGGTATTTGAAAAACTTAGGTTTTATTTATGTCTGTACAGTATGCGAGTACGTCATATACGCAGAGAACATTTCCGGACTCTCTCACTTATCTAGCTATATTTAAAAAATATGGAAACTCGCAAATAATTGACATGACAGCTGCTCATTTTACTCTTCCGCAAAACTGTAATTTAAGTATATACACATACATATACACACATACACGTAAACATATATACACATACATATATACAAAAATCCATATTCATACTACGTTGATAAAAGTTCTGTTTATTGTTTCAAGTTAAATTACCTTATAAACTTAACAACATATTTAAATTTCTGGGCGTACGAACATGTGAAATGTGCGGCTGACGGATTTCAGAGCTATTCTATGAATCATTTTCATGCGAGGGACGACCGGAACAGCATATTTTGGGGACACGTGGCTGTATGAAGATTGCATTGTGTCTTTTAGTACTTGTAGCACTAAGCTCGAGTGTAGGTAGGACTATCATAGCATTTACAGTTTCTCTGCCGTTGAGAAATCTCATTGTTTCAGTAGTGTTATTTACGAGCATACTTGAACACCACAAAAAAAAAAATTAAGTATGCAAAAATATTTTTACTGTTTCTGCATTGAACATTCATTATCGAGCAACTTTGCCATTTATTAAAACAATTTATTTCAATAAAATAAAATCGTTATTCTTTTGACTGACAGCCCGCCAATAAAGGGCGAGTTCGTGTGTTCTATCACATCATACAACTTTCCTTGTAAATAGGAGGTTTTGTAGGAAAATGTTAGCTAAGTGGAATAGTTAATAATGTATAGTTAGAACTAAATAGCTAAATAGTTTATCATTACTTACGGAATTATATGGCACACTACGTTAAAACTTACCGCTGTTAATATTACTATTTTGTTGTTTAGCTGCAAAACATGACAAGGAGAGCAGATGTAGTTACAACTATTCACTTTTCATGTAAGTTCACAAAAATTTGACATCTATTGTGACCAAAGTAACTGTGTGTAAAAAGCAGCTGCTCCCTTTTGAAATGTACTGCATCGGGATATAGGTTGTTACTGCACTGGTGTTGTGTTGCTTATTGAAATGCAAAATTAATTAATTCCCAAATTTAATGTTTATAATGGAATTTCTAGGTGATAATTACAGCACTTCTTTATTGAATTATGCATCAAAACGTATATGCTATTTTCTGGGAAAGTTTTGAATTGGAAATCGTGTAACAATAATTTGTCGCCGACCAGAAGCACATATTGTTTAGATTTCTGTCCTCTGTTTACACTTTCGTAACGTGTATATATTTTGATTGAAATGTTTTATTATTATTACAGTTTGACTAAATAGTGCCTAGAGCTATATAACGATTTAAATAAATATTTATTTTACCGTCTCTCAAATGATTAAGTTTATAGCGATGTTGTTTATATTAATGCTAGTAGTATTTACTACAGGCTAATTATTACTATTTTTCTCTCCTCTCTCTTTATTGCACAAACGTTTCATCAGTTCTAATTCATGTGGAATATCTGAGCGATATAAACTTTATTATTCTTAGTCGACAATTTCTGGCTAAGTTAAGCCTACGGGGTATAGCGTTACCTGAAGTTACGGTTACCATAGCAACCCCGCGTGACGTCATTAAAATTTCCGTTTCTGGTGGTTAGCGTGGGTGTAGACACGGGAAGGAGAACTCTCTTGGCATGTTTGAACTGAGTCGGACCTACGTTAAGTTTAGGGCTCTGAAATGGAGTTTTTGATATGTCCGCCTACTTAAATTAGGTTTTTTTTTTTCCGGCGCAGGGAGAGACGCCAATAACAGTTAATTGTAATTAGGGCACGTTAAGAAGAGGACCGTTTAAGATTTTCTTAATTTTAAGTGATCGGTGAGAAACTGACGCCTTCGCCATGGACAGACGTAAGACCTGAGCTGTTTAACTTACTCTTCAATAAACTCATCTACTCATCTGTATTTTGATTGAAGTGTTTGCTAAGTATTTGGAATCAATCTAAACTGTTATTTTGTATGCAGCTTTAAAACGTGAACCACCAAAAGATCCCTACAATAACGCGCGCCTGCGACCTCTTCTCAATAGCAGCGTGGATTCCTATCAATTAAACTGCTTCTGGGAGCACTTTAAAATGATTTAATTATGCTGGCGCCGGGGACTGACCAGATTCAATACCGGCAGAATTAAATCGCGACCGCCTTACTATAAAAGTCCCACCAGAAGCCCTATTTCAGGAAACTACGTATCGCGCTAACACAAAAACCAGAACTAACTTCCGGGGGGAAAAAAAAAAAAGAAAACCTGAAAAATCACGAAACGATTAACACAGGAAAAATAAACCACAATTAAAATAAAACTGAACAAACGTAAATCACGCCAGAAAAAAAATTTAAACAAATTACAACATAAAAATTTTAAGGAAAAAATGTCTCGAAATTCTTTACCTAGAAAATGGATGAGTGGTTTACAATTACTATGAAGTATTGCGTTAATGCAAATGAATATAATTACTTGGATAAATAAAAGAAATTATGTTAAAAATATAAACATTGAAAGAAAATTCAAAGCAAAATAAAACTTTGCCATTCACTTGCTCTTACATTGCTCACAATTTCTTTCAGAGTTTAGTGAATAGACATGAAATGGACTACCTCCAATAACTTCGATACATTCATGTGTGAAATTACACATGCTGTGGGTTTACAAACACTGGGAACCACATGGCATTTGTTTATAAAATTTTCGTCATCACTGACAGAACACCTGTGGCGGAAGAATAAAGAGTGTTTTAGTACTTCTTTCGTAGAAATGTCATAATTTGGTACAATTATATGAAATGGACTATACCAAAGGGAAAGTTCAAATATTGTATATAAGCCGTCAGTATGGCTGACGAAAACAACATTTCGTAAGGCACATTTCTGTTCAGGTTCTACGGCATATCACACACCAGCATCACGGACGCGTAAACGCATTGCCTAAACGTATTGCGGACTGGGAAAAACAAAACGTTTCAAGTTTATTTATAATGAACAGCATGTGTGCACGAAAGCTTATGTACAAAAGTAACAGGACTATTATGTGTACGTAAATCCGTATAGCAAACTGAAATCAAGTATTTGGTTTGGTACTTGTTCGTTACCATTGTATCTTATAGTAAAAACCGGGTACTTGAAAATACGATAGGGCCATAACTAATTCTACGATAAACTATGTGTCGGATAATAATGGCATTGATCTAAGATGGCGAAACTAGGTGAATGGATTTCCTGCCATATACATCTGTAACAATATACGGAATGTTGATCCAAACTGGTCATAGCACTTCGGTTCGGAATATAAATTTAACATATTACTATAACTAACACAAGGCGCCACGTAGATATAGCAGTTCCATTTCACTTCTAATTACTGCAACATCACAAATAATTGCTCTTACATAATTGTAGAACTTAAATTCGTTCATATATGTCCGATTGTTTTGCTTACGGATTTCGTGTTTGTTTATTTAAAATTTCGCATATATCAGAATGTCCGTGAGAAAATAAATGCTGAAGATCACAACACGCAAATATTTCCTACATAAATTAATACAATTTACGATTCTTTTGGCAGTTTGGATTCATGCAATAAAATATTTCTCGCCCTTTCTCGTCTTTAAGATTTCTCTAATGTGAGTTGGAACTTCTTGTCACGAGCATTTTTATTTGACTCGGGTTTTTTGTAAATACATTTTCACAGCCTCGTATTTATGGGTCTGGTTATATAAAGAATTTTCGAAATTCCATTTCTCCAGCAGGTGGGTGCTATTTATTTTTTTGCGCTTGGCACTGAGATTCAGTATTGGTTTCACTTTTACCTCCCTGCTAAATCTGGACGAATGATGCATTTTGAACTTTCACTTCACCAGTAGCTTATATCCGTCACAACACAACAGTTTGGAAGGATAGCTAGCGGGAGGTTGACGAGTCTGTTTGTGTGAGATGATGAGGGACTAACCATGAAGGTACATTGGAATCTTAAGTGGCGACATTTGCCAAGCGAAGGCATACACGTGGTTCTGAAGACCCCAATGACCTGGTTGATAGACTTCGGTAGTTGATTTCCTCGCGGAGGGTTGGATGTCTTTCTGTCACCGGAGAGATAAATGCAACTATTGATGAACTCATAGCCAGAGGCTTTATTGAATGATATAATAGATGTATGTATGAGTGTGTGAGATGATGAGGGACTAACCATGAAGGTACATTGGAATCTTAAGTGGCGACATTTGCCAAGCGAAGGCTTACACATGGTTCTGAAGACCCCAATGACCTGGTTGATAGACTTCGGTAGTTGATTTCCTCGCGGAGGGTTGGATGTCTTTCTGTCACCGGAGAGATAAATGCAACTATTGATGAACTCATAGCCAGAGGCTTTATTGAATGATATAATAGATGTATGTATGAGTGTGTGTGTGATTTGGTTATGCATGTAAATAAATACATTAACAATATATATTGTTTTCTTAATTCCTACTGGTTAAGCCATGTACCTACAGCTATGTGTTAGCAGTCTGCTAGGGTGGTATGTGTAGTGTAGCTGCTAACCTACACACAAGGATGCGCTCTCAAGTAACTTTAGAGGTACTCAGAGCTCGAAATGTTAATGAGCTCGTGCTCCTCGTTTTATGCACACTTTACATCCTTATCGAACATGGGAGAAAAAAAGTTCATATTCTTACGAGGGAACACACACTGCGGAATAACCTCCATATGCAGCCACAAGGGCAGCGGGTTTTTTTTTTTTTTTTTTTTTTTTTTTCTCGGGGAACTCCCGCTTCCCCGGCGCATGCTCCATGCTCATCTCGCTTCACCTTCGTCTCTCAAGACCACGTTGCAGAGCCCCACAAATTCTCTCTCTCCACTGCACTTCCCCCAGTGTAGGTTCTTTTATTTTTTTTTCGAATCTCTGGCTGCAAGTATTTTGAATGAACATGCATACGTGTTTTTAATTGTGTATCATGTTGTATTTTTTTCCCCCTTTTCGTACACTCTCCCGGCCACCTGGGAAAAGCAAGCAGCTGTCTGTAGTGACCCGGGTTATCATAGTGGAACGTTTGAACATCTAATGCTGGACGGAAACTGTCTTAAGTGCATACATTAATGATTCGGGAATGGTCGACTGCTTGTAATTTCAAAGGCTTGGTACATTCATTGAAGGTTCGGGTAGAGTATGACTGCTTGTAATTACAAAAGGCTTGGTACATTCATTGAAGGTTCGGACAGAGTATGTCTGTCTGTAATTGCAAAAGGGCCGGTACATGAGTGCGGGTCGGAGCCAGAGTATGGCTATCTTGCTAGTCTCTTCATGGCCAGTGGGGCCGACGAATGTCTGCAGGCATGTCATCAAGCGCTCTCAATGTCGAATGACATTTGATGTATGGTCTTGTCTGCTTGTGCAATACACACGTGTGGGTTGGTAGGTCTTTCCTTTCGTGCACTCTAGCGGACGACGTGAGAAAGCACACAGAACAATGCATATGACTATCTCTAATTGCATGTGTGTGTTTGTGATGGACTTGGTGCACGAGTGCAGGTCGGGAATTGACTGGAATTACGAACAATGATTTAGACAATGATAGTTACTCTCTTCATGTTGGTGTTTTTAGCAGTGGGGGCCCCCCTTGCTCCCCTCTCTATGAACGAACATCCAATGTCGGCTTTATGACGTCTTGTATTACCACTCTCTACGGGAATCGAACCACGCGGATTGTTCAGGGTACATGCGCTGTTTCCTTTCAATAGTATCCTGGTACGTACGTACGTTGACAAGGGGAGATGGTGGGGATGCAGTACTTGGTCGGTATCTACCGTGCACGGAGGGTGGGACAAGTCATTGCAGTCTCTGCTCTCAACGAGGTCACATCGACGACGGTGAGATGTGCTCGCGGCCTACGGGTAATTCACTGCTACACGGGTTAAGGTAGGGGATAAATAGTTTCGTAATAAGCTTATCGTTCTAGCATATTATGTAGCATGTGCGGGGACTCGTCTGCGTGTTTATTGCTATGTGCCGAGTGACATCTCATTACGTACATACATCGAAGTCTCTGTACACGATGCACGAGTGCAAGGTCGGATCCCCCCCCCCCTGCTAGTGGTGTGGTACTAACTGTTTGTCAGGAAGTACGTACATGCATTGGAGGTTCGGGTATGTCTGTCCGTAATTATTATTATTACCTGCTTCGGTACACGAGTGCAAGTTGGAGATAAAAAGAAAAAGGGATTTACTTCAATCCTATGTGTGTGTCAGTGTGTACTGGTGTAATAGTTACATTTATAATGCTTTATTTTGAGCTGGTGGAAGTACTGTTTCCTTCCCAATGTGGCTGGGAGCATCATTTCCGTAATGTTAGGGACAGCATATATTTTTTATTAACATGTGTATTTGAGAGGCTGGTGGTTAATCGTGAACTAATGTCATTACTCACTGTACGAACACCTAACTGGTCGGTGCTAGCTGTGATGCTTATACTTGTGCTTAGGATATACTAGACCCCTCGATCCTTTTCAGTGACTGTTGGTAGTTGTATCTCACATGGTTTGGTAATTACGACCAACTATGCTTATACATAGCAATGGGTCATATACTAAAATGGTTCAGAACATATAGCCAACTATGTTTGTATGCTGATATAGGGTTTAGTTTGACCCTTCTCATCTTCTGGGGTGGTGCCTATGTTATAAATTTGACAACTGGTTCGGACATTACACCTAACTATTAATATTGGTAGACATACGAAATACTGCGCCTTGTGAGTCATCTGGGCTGATGCTAATTTTGTGCATTTGGATACTGTATCGTGGATGGTTCAGGCCAGCTATGTTATATGCAGTCACAGGACACTCACACTTGACACTGCGAGTATTCTCGTCGTCTGGGGTGATACCTATGTTATGCATTTGGTACTTGTGTCTCACATACTTAGGAGATTGCAGCCATCTATGCTTATACATCAACATGTTGTGTATTGGACCACTCGACTCTTCTTGCCATCGGGGACGATATCCATGTATTGAATTTGACGACTATAACTTATTGGCAGTTGAATCTCACATGGTTTAGAAATAACAGACAATTATGATTTTATGTCGATATAGGCCATACTTGGAAACTCGTCACTTCTCGTCGTCGGGGATGATGTCTATGTACTGAATTTGGCAACTATAAACTAAACAGTTCGGAAATTACAGCCGACTATACTTAGAGGTCGACATAGACCATACTTGAACACTTGTCTCTTCTCCATGTCTGGGGCGATTCTAAAGTTATGATTGTGATGACTATATTAAATGGTTCAGAAATTATAGCCAACTATGCTTATAAGTAGGCATATGCATAATTAACCTTTCGTCTCTTATCATCTGGGGTAATGCTCGTTTTATGAATTTGGCGACAATTACTTAAACAGTTTGGAAATTACAGCAAACAATGTTTATATGTAGAAATAGGTCATACTTGACCCTACGACCCTTCTCATAGTCGGGGTTGATGTAATTGATATGAATTTGGTAGTTGTACTTTCAATGGTCGGTAATTTCAGCCAACTATGCTTATAAGTTGGCATATGTCATACTTGACATTGCGACCCTTCTTGTAGTTGGGGTTGATGGCTATGGTTTGAATTTGACAACTATAATGTAAGCGGTTTGGAAATTAGAGCCACCTATGCTTATAAGTCGACAAAGGTCATATTTGACCCCACGACCCTTGTCATAGTCGGGGTTGATGCCTATATTATGAATTTGGTAGCTGTACATCCAACAGTTCGGTAATACAGTAAACTATGCTTATAAGTGTGCATTGGTAATATTCGACCCCGCGACCCTTCTCTTGGTCGAGGTGAATGGCTATGCTATGATTTTGACAACTTGAACTTAAATTGTTCAGCAATTACTGGCAACTATTCGTATAAGTTGGCATAGGTCATACTTGACACTTCTCATAGTAGGAGTTGATGGATATGTTATGAATTTGGTAGTTGCACATCCAATGATTTGGTAATTACAGCCAACTATGCTTATAAGTTAATATGGGGCATATTTGACACCACAACCCTTCTCCTAGTCGGGGTGGATGCCTATGTTATGAATAATTTGACAACTGTTACTTAAACAATTCGAAAATAATAGCCAACTATGCTTATAAGTTGACATTGGGCATACTTGACCCTGCACCCTCCTCCTAGACGTGTTTGATGCCTATGTTATGAATTTTACAACTAAAACTTAAACAGTTCGGAAATTACAGCCATTTATGCTTATAAGTATCACTGGATTACTTTTGATATGCTCTTTCCAACCGTATGTCATTTCTGTATTTCGACTTGACTTTTTGGCGATTATAGGTTGACATTGTGTTAAGTTTTCTTAATTATTTACATTAAACTCTTCCTATTTCACCATAACTACCCCACACAAATGTTTTTATATGCACAATCGATTTATCTCGATGTGAACTGTCGATTGCGACCTACACGAGCGTCGCAGCTTCTCCTAGTCAAAAGTTATGCTATGCAGAAGTTATGAGACACAGCGAAACGAACTCAAAATTGTGGGGACCCCTCCCCCCCTCCCGGCCGAGCCACGTGCGATGCTTCAAAGTCCTCACTCAACGTAACATATTCTTTGATCGTTTGGCAATCGAATGGTGTAATTGAATTTTTAATGTAGACAATAGATTCGTAGCTGCATTGCCAAAATGTATTCCCCCGATTTTGCATTGGATTTTCTGGATTGCCACCCACCATGGTTGCAAATTTAAAGACGTATTCACGTCAAAACACCTTGTAAATTGTAACAAATAGGCCTGCATCCGTCATCATCAATAAATAATGGCATATCTTGTCAGATAGTTGTTACGAGTATAGAGGCGAGACAGCCACTTATACCACGAGCTCCAGCGGCACACACCTACAAAATGGCGGCACTTCCTTGCACCATTTTGAAACACCGTCTAAAAATAAGCGTTTGGTAACCTATTCCCCAGTTGTCAGCCCAGCCAATAGGGAATATTTTACATCACATAATAGCCAATTAGACACGTGGCCCGCTCCCAGAGTCTTGCGCTGCCAATGAGTGAAAGGATACGCCCACTTCAAAGAAACCACCGCGTCATTTGGTTTTTTCGTTTCTGTGTGTTTATATGCTATGTGATCTTGTTAAGCACATATCTGTGCAGATTGTATTCTGGCATTAATTTGCATTGCAATGTGAAAATCGGACAAAATATTTGTTTGTATAGGGCCAAATATATATTTAGTTGCCCTAACAAAATATGTCGTTGGGCAAACAAAATTTTACATCATACTTAAATATCATAAAATGGTAGAAAATACAGAACACTACTTATTTGTTTATCGCCCATGGCAAAATTTCTCAACAAGGCTGGTCTTGCCTGTAAACTGGACAGTTCCAACTGTCATTTGCAAAAATTGATACTGGTAAATTGTGACAAGTTATGTTATATATATATATATATATATTGCAAAACTTTATCTTGGGCCATAACTTAAAGGTCAGCAAACAAATACCATATTTACTGATTATACAAGCAATATTTTCATTACTTGGCCATAGCCACCATGCTGAAGGCCATATAATAGCATTATCAGCAAACAAACGAATGCAGTAATATATGGGTTGTACAAGCAAAATTTGAAAATGTATACATTTATTTCTTAGCCATAGTCGCAATTCTAAATGTCATTAAATGGAAAGCAAACGAAATACTGGAACATACTAATAATTTTTGTTACACGAGCAAATTTTTTATACCTGGTAATTCCTTAGTTGGCCATAGCCACAAATGCAAAAAGGCTAACTTTCATATCAATTACTAATAGATCCTTAAAATTTTCCACTACAATCTTGGATTTTAATCCCTTTTAAAATCTTTAACAGGAGAATGTTAACATTAACTATCATTTGAAGCCTTATGCTCCATAACAATATTGATGTTGGCTTAAAAGGAGAAAGTTGGCAAAATATTTTCGTAAGGCCATCATTTTAAAACTTCATAAAATTACAACAGGAATTTTCATTATTTTCTCCAAAATCTCCTAACATTTTTTAAAGAAAATACTTTCCTATTGAAAGCAATATTGCTATCTCCACAAAACTCCTACTAGAACCTCCCATCTGGTCCAACCTGACCCTCGTGCCCAAAAGTCTTAAAGTTTAAAGTTCAATAAATGTTCTCAATGCCGTCTGATCACCGTGGAGGAACCATCTCTCTCGAGTGGCTCTCCTGGGCAAGTATTTATACAAAAGTCACCAAAATTCTAACACACTAGGCTCGGCCAATAAGAACTGTATTTTCAATGTGCATCCAATAAATGCCACCAGCACACAAAATCTCCATGGTGGGGTAAATTCAGGGGGTGCCTCCAATTAACTACGATTTCTTCCCACCACACCTACTGGAGTCTTGGGTGTGCGCCGAATAGCAGTGCGCCTGGGAGTCGGCTGCGCACAGAGCAGCAACGAGCTTTGGGCCAAACACCAGGAAGACCTTGACCAGAGCGCATGTACCACGCTGCGTTGTGTGGAGAAAGTTTCGCTGCTCAGTCGACCTTGGGAGGCTCGTCGTGCGCCGAACCCACATCGCTCCGTGCAACCACCGGCACCAGCCGCACATCCGGGCAACAGACTTTTCAACTGAACTTCACCTATTCGTTTGTTGTGGGCACCCAGCAGAAATCTTCCAGATTACGTAAGAAAACAAGTAAGCGAAGAATCAACGAAGACAATAGCATAGTTAGAGGTTTTTAAAATGAGAAGTTTTCATATCCTGCGGGAACACTGTCCAAACAGGGCAGCCATATTTTCTTGACAGCAATTAGTTCAAAATTTATTTGAACAACTTCCCAAAGTGTGTAATAAAGTTTTCAACTAGAGAACGTGTGTCGGAATTACATTTTCTGCAAGTACAAATTGCGTGTTAATAACTTCGTTTCAAACAGGTTGAAAGTTCCATTTTACTCGTAACAGCAGAGCAAAGAAAACTGTAAATTCAGTTCGTATTTTTAAAAAGAACCGACATATTTTAAATCACACAATGAGCGAAAATAATTTTGATCGTGTCAGTAAAAAAAAGGGGGAGGGGGCGTGTTGTGAAAATTGAGACCCCCCGTCTCAAACTATAGTTTAAAAAAAGTTTGTAAGAAAATAAAAGACGGTTGTTTGCCTTCTGATGTTCTTATATAAAATAACATGAGTTACTCCCTTTAATCGTTTTACATGCCAAAAAAATACATTCCGTATGATGATGAGTAAACTATATTTTAGTATGAAAACCAAACGTTAAGTTGCAGTGTGCGCAACTTTTTCACAGCATGATCACAATTCGTTAAAAAAAATTTCCAGTTTGGCTGTGTAACAATCACGCAAGAAAAAATAAACCGGTGATAAAAAGTTCTTAAATAAAAACTGTCAGGGTATCATGGAATGAATAGAATATTAAGTATGTTCCACGAACTGGGAAAGAGCAAGAAACAGTTACTAAAGAATTCAATTTTTTTTACCTGAAAATAACTTTCATTTCAAATAACAAATTTAACAGGGGATAGCAATTTATACCATTAATACATTGAGTCTAACTTTTGATAAAGTTACCGTCGTATTTAAACCGTTCATTTCCACATTAATTATGGTTTAAGGTGTAGTAACGACAAATGTCTTGATGAGTGCTGTACACACATTAGAATAAAACTTGCTACGGTATAACGGCCAAAATCATGAAGACTTTGTGTTCGATGATCAGTTAAGTAAACCAGTTGTAACGTAGAGCTGTAGCATGTTCTGTGTATCTGTTACCGGTAGGTAAAATTATTGGGCACTGAGTCTCATAGAGTACAGCACTGGTCTAGTATAACATTCCTGTGCAACATGTAGACAGTTGTCTACATGTTGCACAGGAAAAAGTTAATACATTAAGATAATTCATTACAAACAGAGAATGTCTGACTTTGCTCCGAGGAGGGCTGCTAACAGCTTAGCTACCCTTTTTTGGAAATTAATTTTAAGAAAGCCTGTACCAACAGAATATCAGATTTCGGCTTGTCCTTCTCATCTTCCCTGATCCATATATCATGTTTCTCCTACGCCAGGGCTCATAAAACATTCGTCTATTGAGCTCCATACGACTTTCGTAATACTCCTTTTCTCAAATTTCTCGATGACGTGATTGGAGAAGAAAGTGATAAATGTTTCTATTAAGAATACAACAATGCTTCAACAATATTAAAACCAAAATTGCTCAAAAAAGGTTACTTACAAAAATTAGTATTTTGTTGAAAATATGACTAATTTAAACATAAAAATTACAAAATTCCCTTAATTGTAAAGTTAATTCAAATAATTACTGTTTACCCGTAGTTAGACATTTTTGTTAAATATTGTGCATAGGGCCACGCAAATTATAATCAACCATCTCAAATATTTCTTGCGTGCCATTTACTTAAGCCTTGTTTGAATGATGCGCCCAACTTAAATGGCGAGACTAATAATCTTTTTCTTGGGACCCGAAAATCATTCCCGCTGGACTTTTGTGTAAAACATTACACTTGAAATAAAAACTTTAACACAGATATAGCAGTAAAACTGTATTTTTGTATGCTTTGGGAAAATTTATTTCGAAACCCCCATTTATAATAGATATTCTTGGATAAGTGTGCCATTGATATTCTCCTTGCCCTTTGCGTACCCTCAGGTTCATAAATTAAGGACACTTTTTTTTAAGCAGTTTGTATGCTTACGTACAAAATAGGCACTGCACATATTTATGCGTATTTTCCCTCTTGTCATGAGATCTGAATTCTTAAGAGCCATACAAAATTTGACATATTTCATGATAAATATTCCATGATGCCTTGTGCGTTAAAAAGGTATTTCATGACGCACTTGATAGAGTTTTCGCCTTCTCAGGGGAAAATAAATTCATACCTTATCATTAGGTAACAGTTTTGTTTGCAAGCTATTTGAGTTTTTACGCCATCCAGGTGGTAGAACGTAACAACAAAGTGAAGGAGGTTAATGAGAGAAATTACAATCCGGAGGATGAGAAATGCAATATAAGGGTAACAGAACAAGTTTGATAACCTAACGTTAGTTCCATTCCTGTTACCTGTAACTTGTGATTGTCTTAATCTCCGCGATGTCTTCTTCGATATGTGAATGTGACGCGGTGTACATCAGGGCGTCCGTCCTTGACGTAGACCGCATAGCAATGATTTGGCTCCTGGCAACGGATGGTCCCGTTTCAAGGACCCATGTACTGACACCTTCATTTAGCTAAGGTTTATTCTACTCAATGTTGGCAAGCTCGATGCTTTTAGCTTGGGAACTAAACTATTTCTCCGCTAGGTTGCATTCGTCTCGCATGTGTACTATTCTGTGTTCAAGTAGCAGGGATATTTGCAATGTAATTGCGCAAAATCGTCAGATTTCTATGTGTTGGAACCGATGTAGATAATCAGCTTTGTTATTCCCACTAGAATAGTAGCTGACAGTATGTTCTCGTGGTGTTGAAAATTCAGTTGTAAAAGTCGATTTAGCAAAACTTTGGCTTTAGACGGTTATTTGTTTTAAATACGACAGCTAAATCGAAAAAGAAACTAGTGGTTAAATGTCATTTTTAGAACTTTCCTGTAAAATTCCCTTAAGGGGAAGGAGAAAAGTACAAAGTGCTTTCCGATCACAACTACATTTATTTTGCACTAAAATTCCCAATGTCTTTCCATTGAAATAGCTTTGTTTATGAGCGCTAAATGCCAAGCACAGTTGTTATAAATCACAGGGAAGAACAACAGAGTTCTAACACTTGCCTAATTGGCAGTGCGTTGCATTCCTGGACCAAGCTGTGTTCACGCCTCTGCTTACAAGGAGCTGTCATGACTGTCACATCGCTTCCCATTTATAGGCTTCTCATGGTTAGTTGTGTACTTTTGAAGCCAACCTTTGAAAAATGTCACTGCCGTATTCTACATTGTATATTAACTGGCGCACTGACCGGTGTGCGCCGGGTAAAGTTGGCGAAGTCGGAGGGAAAGTAGTTCTGTTTTGACGATGAATTTAAAGTATTAGAAAGTGATTTATTTTGCTTCCTGGTTTTTTAATGCACGCATGTGTAAGCGTTTTCCTCGTCTCGTCGACAGCGAGGTCATTAGAGACGGTGCAAGTTGCACAGGGAAGAGGAATGGGGAAGGAATCGGCCGTGGCCTTTGTTAGGGACCCATCCCAGCATTTGCCTGAGGTGATTTCGGAAAACCGAAATCAGGATAACTGGACCGGGAGTCGAACCCGGGTCCTCCCGAATGCGAGTCAAGTGAGTTACCATTGCGCCACTTCACTCGGTCGTATCAATAAAGTGATGACGTTTGTAGCAATGTTAATTTTACTGTCGGCGGAAGAATACACTATGTACATACAAACAGATCACAAGCGAAGTTTTCAAAAGTGCTCAGTTTGCCGTGAAGAGCTCATAGTAGCAGACGAGCCTGAAACTCGACGACTCGGCTACTCTGTAAGGTATAAAGTGCAGGTAGTGAGTGGGCTATGCGTCCCTTTGTACGTCTGTCAGGACTCCGCGCGGGCACGCAAGGTAGCGCTAATAAAGGATCCCTTTCCCCTTCAGGAAATGTTCCTCTCTGCGAATGAATTCTATGAATTCTCGCCGAGTGCGCCTCCGACATGGACCGGCGCACATCCCAGGGCCTGCAAACAGACGCCGACAGAGAAATATTATTTTCCAGAGATATTTCTCTCTCTCCCCTCCCCCCGTTTCACACACCTTGCCTGCTTCATTCTTCGGTACGGGCATTTCCTCGCATCCGTCCTTGTCAGAGCCATAAAGTGCTTCTTGTTTACTTCCCAGTGCGGATTCTACAGTCTCTTCCGAGACAAATGTGTTACTTTTCACTTGACATGAAGATGAGCCTCCTACTTCCCACGTCGAGCGCCGCTGCACTTTAAACAGATATTTCACTCAGAGAACGTAATAGACACCCATGCAAGAGAAACAGAGAAGTGTCATTGTTCAATTTGCAACTTCTTGGAAAATCATCTACCTGTCGATTCGCCGAAACTGCAAGCAATCTTATTGTTTATTTTTTCATTTTCCCGTCATTCGTCATAATGGCAAATATTTTATCAACTAAAGGAAGTAAGTAATTTCATTTCTACCAAACAAATAATGTTTAAGCTCTGGTCCCCAGAATGAACCAAAAGTAAATTTTAATAAACAGTTATGAAGATTTTGTTTTCATCAAAAGCGTTGATTTCCAAACATTAATTTTACTCTGTTTTTAAGAGTCTTGGAAATTTAATTTTTTTTACGTTGGTATACGAATTACAATTTGATATCTTAGTAAAACCAAATCAGAGATAGTTTTCTTCAAAAGAAAAACATACGTGAAATCAACTGGTTATGTTATGCTACTAAGCCAATAAGTGGAAAGAAATCTGCGTGTATATATATATATATATATATATATATATATATATATATATATATATATGTGTGTGTGTGTGTGTGTGTGTGTGTGTGTGTGTGTGTGTGTTTATTTACGATTAGCTAGATTCTTAGAATATTTTGATTTCTTTTCCTCTTATCTCTGCATGCCTTCAAGTCTCTGGTCTCATAAAATCAAACTTACGTTTTCGTTGTGAATTTCGCTACTCCAAATACTTCCATGAGCAAAGGACTTCATTCGTGAAACCTTACGTGCAAGGTTTAACCATTAAAACGTTGTGGGCCCTGAAGAGAATATTAAGAATTTTATATCTCCACTAAAGCTCAAAATCTGTTCTATCAGGCCACATGTTGACCAAATGACCACTAATTTTTCCCGTTTCCCAGTTTTTCTATTATTGATAAACAAATATGCAACCTGGTTGTTTGCGTCATAGAAACGTTTGCCATAATCTAAAGCGTGCGAATTTATTCGATAAATACACGGTGCAGATGCATCGGAGGAAAAAATAAAGACCTTTATATATTGTAAAAATGAAGTGCCAAAGTTCATGAAATATTTTATCGGTGCGACACTCTTGTATAGTGTTATTGAGAGGATTCTTTGCATTCATTAATATAGTCCTACTTAATAACTTCTACTGATTACTATATTAAAGGTATTCACTGAAACAGAAGAATAACTTTAAATAAATGATTGTATTAGAAATATTCCCAGGCTACTTACCCGGCAGTCTCACATACCAACATACGCTAGCAAAATAAGATTCTAACTCACCTACGACAACCGTAGTTTCATGGCAGTTCTGTCCCGCGCTATCATTTATCCCGACACCAAGGTACAAATATAATATTTTATGTTTTTAGAGATGAGAAAATTCTTGAAGAAGGTTCCATAAAATAACGTACAACGAAAACTGGGGGAAATACGCATCAATAATACCGTTAACAGTGGCTCTATATTGCTGCCAATACTGCTCCTTGGCTTTTCCTTTAATCTCATAAAGATTACACTGTTCATAAAATATGTCGAGCAAAATGTTTATAATTCAACGCATTCGAATCTAATGTTTTTTTTTTTTCAGTGATAAAATTTATCCGGAAATATATCAGGGAAAATTTACCAAGACAGTTAATTGTTTAGCTAAAAAATTTCCGACTGTGGTCGATGGGAAGTTGGTCACGTGCTGCGGCCACGCCTACAAATCCCACCCTTCATCCCACCCTTCACCCCAACCTTCACCCCAACCTTCACCCCAACCTTCACCCCAACCTTCACCCCAACCTTCACTCCAACCTTCACCCCACCCTTCACCCCACCCTTCACCCCAAGCTTCACCCCAAGCTTCACCCCAACCTTCACCCCAACCTTCACCCCAACCTTCACCCCAACCTTCACCCCAACCTTCACCCCAACCTTCACCCCACCCTTCACCCCACCCTTCACCCCAAGCTTCACCCCAAGCTTCACCCCAAGCTTCACCCCAACCTTCACCCCAACCTTCACCCCAACCTTCACCCAAGCTTCACCCCAACCTTCACCCCAAGCTTCGCTGTGGGCGCGGCAAGGTCGTGTGGTCATCACGCTAGTTCCCGATGGTCAACCAAGCGATGTTTGAATTATGTTACAGAAAATATCCAATATTTGTTCACCACATATTTCAAAGTGTAGAAACTAAAATCTAATTTTTACTAGCAACGGCTTGAATCCTATAAGACCTAATTTCGATATGTATTCTTTGAATTGATTACAAAATAAATTTTGTACAATTATGTTTCAAAATTGGCTTATTTTTGTTTGTGCCTGATAATTACTTAATAATAAAAACGTTCACACGTATGCCAACCCATTAAGCGACACTTGTTTCATCGAGTTTTTTGTTGGGTTATCATGAAACGTAACACATGTATTCTGTAATGTACGTTACGACAGCTGACTTCCCGGGAAATTGTTTGATCTCTAAAGGACATCTGTATACTTTATTGATCATTCTATTCAAATATAACACGTTTCGGAGCTGTGATTACTTTCACCTCGTATCATTGGCGATAAGGTGGCATGATTATACCGGGTGGGTGGGAACTCGGGAATACGGAACGCGGCATATGATCCTATGATCAAATATAAGACGAAAATACCTTCAGGTGAAATTGCATTTGACCCATGTAGTAAAACACATATGTCCTATTTATGGTTTACAGTCGGATGCCAAACCGGCAAACAGTTGGCCAACAGTTGGCATGCACCCGGCACCATTGCTGGTCCTGAACTGGCAACACTAACTAGCCATACTTTGCCCATAGCTGGTCCAGGTGTGGTAAACACAAATGATCCAAGCATGGCGCCATGAGATTACAACAGCAATGGCCCATAAATGTAACACTTCACAACCACCACATGGTCTACAGATGGTTACCCATACTTTCATCAGCAATATGTATAGGTTACGTGTGACCATTGCTAGAATACAGTTGGTAAGAAATTTATGCGCCATAGTTCACCTACTCTCAGCCATCAGTTTCATTTCTATCAACATTCCATTAACGCGCTATGTATGGCATGCCAAGTGTCCTGTTGCCAGCAGTCAGCCATAACAGGGCCATGTGTGGAAACTCATAAGTGTTCAGTGCCAGCAGACATCCAGCAGTGCCAGCAGTAAAGCCACAGTTGGCTTACTGTTGCTTGCTGTATGGGGAGGCTTAGTTCCTGAGAAATGACACGTCTGGAACAAGTAGGAGCAAGCGTGTGATAACGGGACGAGTTTAGTGATGTGGGGACGCTGTGACGTACTTGACGAGGCATTGTTTTAAGGTGCAAGAAAGCAGTTGGACTCAGTATTGACAAACAGTCGTGGCATGGCAAGTGGATTGAGCGTGGGGGGGGGGGGGGGGCTCTGGCATGGCAACCAGATCTCTCTCCACTGAAATTCTTCTTGTGGCCTTACCTGAAGTCTAGCAATGCGCGGAGCCCACATTTAACACCTGTTGTGGATGTTTTTAAAGGTTTGTGAAGCGAGTGTGTGTCTAATAGCATTACATTTCTTTCCTCGTATTTTGCGATGTGTGTCTCAGAAACCATGCATCTAATGCAATTTCACCTGAAAGTTTTTTCGCCTTACATTTCGCCATAGAATCGTATGCCGCATTTCATATTCGCTAGTTCCCACCCACCCGCTATATACCTGAAAATATATTTGGAGAAGCATTCCTTGGCTATAGAACGAATTAATTCGCTAGGTCTGTTTTGTATTTTCCCAAACGTCTACTCGCACTGTAAACACTCGTTTCTAACAGATCTGAAGCTCACGTGGCTCAGCACAAAGCCGACACTTCACCTTTGAATCTTTCTGTACAACACTGGCAGGTGCGAATGGGATTCCCACGCCACTCATCGACTGGGGATTTTTTCTTCAGACCGCGAGTGTTCGAGTAGAGCCTAACGATACACCGTCCCTTTCAGCCGCTAGCATCGTTTTTCTTGACGAACGTCTTCGCTAATGTGTCCCCGGGCTATTGTCGCTCCGCGGGGCGGCTTGCGAATTCAAAACACTTGTAGCGCGGAATGGGTCTCCGAGAAAGGAAAGATGGCATGTTGGGCCCCCCCCCCCCCCAACATGCCTAGAACGAGCGGGGAGACCCTCGGAAGAATAATGTGGGTTAATGACCAAGACATGCAAGGGGCGAGGGGAAGGGTCTACGCTAATGAAGCGTAGCGTCGGTGGCATTGTATCGCGTTTAATGAGCGTCGTCGCTGTACCCCCCTTCCCAACCATCCCCCTCCCCTCCAGCCACGCACGTGCGCACCCTTATTGATGGTGATGGATGGTCGGCCGACGTCGAAAGTGTCGCGAGGAGGAAGGGGTAGGTTGTGAGATGCATTTTGCATTCCGGCGACTCTTCCGCCCTCTCAACCCCCTTCCTCGTAAACCCCCATTCCCCCACGCGCTACTGTGTTAATGGCCACGGCAACCACCCCCTACCACTCAACCAACCAACCCCCCCTTCTCTATTTCGCCGCCGAAAGGAAAGGCGAACAGCGTCGTCTTAACGACGTTAAAGGCATTCATCTCGGGCTCACCTCGTGTCATCAACAAGGGGAGTTCATTTTCAGCGCTGTCTTCTAAGCAGAATCGAGCACGGAAAAAAAATTAATTCTTTGCCATTCGTTGTGTGGAGCAAATAAATTTTTGTTGTATTTTTTTTTTTCACGCCGGGCCACTCGGTTTATGTAAATATTATAGTCCGTTCACTGTTACTTCCAACTTTTCTGAACCCATACTGAAGTTCTACTTCCAGCATATATCTCCGCTCCACGTAAACAAAGCTTAACTAAGTCTGGGAAATTACACCAAAGGGACAACGCACCGCATTCTTGCGCAGTCAGTTGAATAATTTTTTTTCATAAGAACTATTTGTTACTAAGCATTACCAACACACCTATTATATCCCGGCTTTTATTTGTGTTACAGGTGAATTATTAAAATTTAAGCATAAAACTACTAGCAAAAGTTCAATAAAACAAAAAAATTTCATGTAAATTTTTTTGTTAACAGAATTATGAAATGCTTGTGATACATGGAATATTTAGGAAACAACCAAACGCGTGATACATGGGGTGATTTTTCAAAGGTTTGACTCGAAAAGTGTGAATAAAACCCGAATACGTTAGACGGTTGCGTTCGAATCGTCCCCGTTCGGCCGGCTTGTCGTTAGAAGGAAATACAAAAAAAAAAAAAAAAAATCACTATTTACAATTTAAAACATTTTACTTCGTGATATGTGACTCTTTCCAGATTACCTTTGAAGTTTACCAGAGATATTAGCCATGTGTATACTTGACTTCAGCTCTCAAAAGTTCATCAACATAAAGAGTTAGGCATATGCAGTTGGTTTCTTGTAAGTTCTCGTCATCAGCTCGGATACTTTTGCTTTCTATTTCTAATTGCAAACGCAGTAAGTAATAGCTTATTATTCTTTTCCCTCCCAAATTTATGCTTGCTGCTGGAGCTTCATTCAAAAGAGTTAGTTAATGTTAGTTTCTTCCAGTGTGTTGATTGATGAGAGGATATATGAATGGCATAATGTAAATACGTTCCAAACACACACACACACGCAACAGGAATTTAGTACAAATGTAAACATTAGAAACACCCCCCCCCCTTTTTTAACGTTGTCAACGATACTCAGGCAAATAATTCGGATTATATTACGAACTGAGTAACGGATTCCATTACTGCCCCAGAGTCCAAGAGTCCAAATCATACTTTCTGTATTAAAAAAACTATTTTCCTGGCAAAATATTCCTTCTAGTCAACCAAATGATTTCATATACGTTTATTACGATACCCTCGATTAAATAGATTAAAATACATAAATATACAAACTACTATTCGAGGTAAATAATTGTTAAAAATTGACAAAGATTAAAAAAGTCGGGCTTTTCTTGATATCCTACGGTATGTTTAAAACATTTATTTTTTCATAATTTTGATTGTTATACACTATATTTACTTTATAAATGAGAAATTGCTTTATGTGGGTATATGAAATAGATATAGATCCATATATATTTACACAAATAGAATGTAAAAGAGACAGAGAGTCAGTAAAATAAAACTACCAAAACCTGCTGTTAGCATAGCAAAGTTTGACACTAGTTTTATAATACATGTTATGTTTCTATCAAGATAATGCAAAATTAATATTTTATTAATACATACGAGTATAAGTACGCTATTTATTTCTTATTGCGTGCCATGTTAATGTTAATTATTACACAAAAATTAAGTATTACATAATATTGGTTTACAGTAGAATTGCGTAGTCACCTTTGGAATCTGTTTAGACTGCAGTATTTCTATATAGTTAACAACATACAGTTTATAAAAAAAAACTTTCCTCTTTCACTTTAAATTTAGTTTCAGAAATGCATTGTAATTGCTCGATTGTCGAAGCTAATTACGAGGAAAGCATTAGTATTGAGCGTTACATATGTTGCTTCTTGAGATTTTCGTTTTTTCTGTATCCATTCTCTGCGTTCAGTTTTAATGTACAAGAATACTGAATTTTCCATTTGATAAATTAACAGCGGTGTTATTCGTTTACAGATAACAGATTTGTTTCCGTCCGTTGTTGTAGGGTCTTATATTTTTTGCCCTCTATTTCACACGATATTATATTTGTTGAAATCTTGTTTCCATTTTTGCGTAAATATTAGTCTACATTTTTATTTGCGTGTTTTTATTTTCATTATTACATTTTATTAAAAATATGTATACTAATTTTGTGTAATATGTTTTCATTTTTGCTTAAATATTAGTCTACATTTTTATTTACGTGTTTTTTTTTCATTATTAAATTTTATTAAAAATATGTATACTAATTTTGTGTAATATGTATACTAATTTTGTGTAATATGTATACTAATTTTGTGTAATATGTATACTAATTTTGTGTAATATGTATACTAATTTTGTGTAATGTGTTTTCATTTTTGCAAGTTTTATTTGTTGAATTAATGCTTTCCTCGTACTCAGTTTCAGCAATTGAAAGAAAAAAAAATCCAACGAATATCCAAATTCGAGAATATTTGCGTTTGGAACTGGTATGATAGAGTTACATATTTTTGATTCAAGTCTTTAAATAAGGCATAACTACGGTAGGTCTATTTGTTCATTTACAACAGTAGAACTTGTGAGGCTAATGATGACAGAACATAGTGTTGTTACAAGGATTCATTAAACACTGTTTTATAGTTTGAGATTACGACGAATGTTGGCTTCTGCAGCTAACATAAAATCATTGCATGGAGGCATGATGTCCAAGTTTACAATGATCCGTATGCAACACTCGGCTCATATTATTTTAGTTTCCTGAACTCTCAATTATGTTTATGTGCCTCTTAACCCACATGTAATATTCGCAGAATTTTGGTTGTAGTACGTCGTGGGAAATTTTCGGCAGCAGCTAGTCTTGAAATCATTTCTTCAGTAACTACCGCATGTCTCGGATTGCGTTTTCAAAATTATAACGTTTTTTATGTTAATATCCCTATTTTCATATTTTTGTGTGTGGTTTCGGTTACATCACAAAGGATTGGAATATGGAATCTCGCTTGTACAAATCTGATACATTTAAACATAAGTACTATCAAGCGTTTTTGTAGACAGTTATTTAATTTTAATTATGTATAATCATAAAGAATAATTTAAGTAATTTTTTCTGGTCTAATAAAAGGTAGACGATAGCAAAAACCATTTCCAAAATCGACAAGTCATCTGTAAGGAAGGTAATTATTCCTATGGCTATTTCCTGTCATTATTTCGAAAAAACATGTCTCTGAAATATCAGTTTTGACAAAAACTGGCATGAATACATTCCTAGAATCCTGCTACGGGCAACGTGCCACCACCGACCATCCATGTAAACCTTCCCCAGACCGCGATGACTGTAAACAACATTCCTAGAATCCTGCTACGGGCAACGTGCCACCACCGACCATCCATGTAAACCTTCCCCAGACCGCGATGACTGTAAACAACATTCCTAGAATCCTGCTACGGGCAACGTGCCACCACCGACCATCCATGTAAACCTTCCCCAGACCGCGATGACTGTAAACAACATTTAAATATTTCTGTTATCGATCGTCACCTTATTTGTCAGGAATCTTGTTTGGAAAACCAGGAGAAGCTTGGTATAGCCTGTTCACTGTAAAATGAGCACTTTTGAAAGCCCTGCTTAAGATCTTATTGTATACACGCTGCGTATTCTTCCGCCTTATGAAAAATTAACATTGCCATAGACCTCATCACTTTAGTCATGCGTCGGTCAAATGAAACTGTGAAATTGTTAAGAAAGTAAATACTTTACAAACCTGCTAATTTTTATACTTAAGTGCATTATAAAAACAGAAAGCGAAAGAAATGATTTTAATTTCTCATAACTGGTTACCTACCACTTTTTATTCGACGTTAAAATATGGAACGACTATCCATCCATCGATACCAACTTTACTGGGCGAATGTCACTCAGTGCGCCCAATAAAATATATGCACGCAGGGACAGTAACTTTTTTCTAAGGTTCGTTTCTAAAGTGCTCACTTTATCGGGAACAGCCTTTCGCAATCAATCAGAAAGTTTCGTGCATGATCGTACAGCTCGTGACTCGCCGGTGTGGTTCCTGGCGAGATCGCGTTGAGGTGCAATCGTGGTGCAAACCAGCGGACTCGTTACGGACATCGCATATCGCAAGATTCGATTCGTTGGGAAGGGATTTTGTCGGTGCGTAGGGCACTTCGAAGCGAGCTGGGTAACTTATGAACAACTTGTGTTTCGTTACTGTACCGCAAATTTTGGTATTTGATGACGTCGCGGAGGTGAAAACCACGAGATGCGAGTACTAACCTACGTTTTGTGCGGCCAACATCGCAACTGTCGTCAGCTACTCACAGCGAGTTCGATTGTCCGCGGAGATCTCAAAATAAACACTCCACGTAAGTTACTTTAAGCTAAATTAATAAGAATTAAACATAATACACTTTAATATATATATTTTTTTTTCGTACGTCTGAATCGTACTGGACGAAGCCGCAGGTCGGCGGGTTTCCTCGGGGATCTCACGTGTGTGTGTGTGTGTATATATATATATATATATCGTTGCGGCAGTCTTTGTAGGTTATTGTTGGGTGGCAGCGTGAGTTCACTTTTTTTACTCAACAGATGTCGCGTAGGTTTTTACTCTTCTCGCCAACAGATGTCACACATGGTGAACCGTAAGTTTATAAACCACCTTATACCGTTAACGACATTCTCGCACACGTTATTTATTCCGCAATTTTTCTTTCGATTAAATGTATAACTTTAAGTACATGTTTACGTCTGCCTGGACATAATTACTAAATAAATAAAATTAAAATGTTCAATGTAATCGTTTGCTCATTGACGTCACAGAATTCCGATATGCTTCGAAGTTTAACGAAACGCGTACCGCAGTGCAGTTCGTAATCGCTATTTTCGCTTTGTGTTTCGTTGATTCTCCGATACATAACGATTGCTGTCTGAGAGTTCGTGTTCTGCTTGCAAGGCTCTCAACAGTGGCGTAACAAATTAGGTTGGGGGGGGGGGGGCAGGATATACTCTCTTCCTCCACAAATGTAGGAAAGGGCGCCAGAGTGAGAGAAAATAGGTGCCCGAGCAACAAGTTCTTTTTTGCCGAGATGCGTTGATGTATTGTACCTACGCAATATTTGATGATTGTTTTCGCAGTTATGTAACTGACTTAAACCATCAAACCCGCTTTAGATTATGATTTTAGGTGTTGCAAACAAAATAATTTATGATGCGTGGTGTACTTAAGTCGACCCAACAATTGTTTCGTTGCCACAGCAAATGAACTGTATGTGATGTATGTTTGGGTTATTAATATATACCGATTATGACCTAAACCAGTAAGATGGTTTGCGAATTATTTATCCACAGGTAAGATCATTGGTCACTGAGCTTCGTAGTGTGCAGTATAGACGAAAGATTACCTACACATGCGTAACATACACAGTTGTGTACACTATGTCTGAATGGGTTAATATGGGACTTAAGAGTAGGTATATGGGCCCGATTTTTTTTTGGCGCAGCGATACGGGCGATAATACCATGCGCGCCCAACGCGCCTTCGCTCCTACGTGAAAGGCGCTGAGCAGGTTTGCAGTGCTTCCGCCGCCACACTTCCCTGTGCAAATGACGTCAGTCTCAGCGGGTCTCCGTCACAGGCGATGTAAGTCCACAGATTTAACTACGACTGTATCGTTTCACATTTTCCCGACCCCTTAAGTAAAATGCGCCAGCAAACTCTTAAAATACGATTTTTTTTATTACGATTTTCACCCTTTTTTAAACATTTTTTTTCGAATACACTTAAATATGATAAAAGTCAAGCCGTACGTGCTTAGACAATTGCTTTTTATGCTTTTTGGCGAAAGGTCGTATTTTCGACATTTTTACTGGCTGACAAACGCGTAAAAGCGCAAACAACTGATAATTGATTAATTAATTAGTTAATTAGTTTAGCCTCCTGGTAACACACAACAAATGTGTTGGGAGTAGTCAGTCAGTACAATACAATTTACAGGATTACTGCACATATAGCAAAACAATATCGGGAATGTACAGGAAATATGTCCGCACTACTAACTCATAAATATTTTTGATTAATTGTATGCGATAATTACAGTTGAAAAGGTGTTAAAATGTGTTTCTGATATTTGTAGAGACCTATATCTCCTCTTCTGGGTACAGACGTTTCTCTTTATGCAACATATAACTAGGGTTATGATCGCAAACAAATTAACTTTAAAAGAGAAGAAAAAAATATCTAAATACTTTACTTCTCGTAAGCTATAGACATGGTTTCGAAACTGCAAGGCAGGATAACACGATGTGGTGGTTTCGAATTGCCCTTCGTGGTATGAGGTAAACCAGAACTACCGAACACGCGAAAAACTAATGGCACAGCAACCGAAAAAGAATTTGGATCTCCCGGGTAAAAGGCCAATATCAACTACACAGGAAGGCGGCCAAGACACGAAGTAAATCCCCTTAAAGAGGTTAGAATATATCATCATTGTGCCTCCTGCTATGAAATAACGAAGTGTAAAAGAAAGCTTGACAATTGAGAATAATTGCTTTTCGAAAAAGAATGAAACGAGTTGCAGGAAATATCTATTTGTATATTTTTTTCCGTACATAACTTAAGATGGAACAACATAAATATACTTTACGCTGGAGCTCCACATAGTTTCTTATCTTCTTGAAATGTAATCAACAATAGTTCTCGGAAATGCGTCACGCTATTTACCAGTATTTCAAATTTAACTTTTGAGTTTAAAATTTCCAGCCAAAATAACTGGAATTTAAAACTTTTCAAGCAAGTGAATCAGATTTCACGCTTCAAAGAAATGGATGCATTCCACTGCTGTGACTTTAAGAAACACTTTAGTTGAAAAGACAGTTTGCGTTGAAATAACTTTTTGAAATTTGTAGTAATCTAGATTTTAAGTAAAAAATTCTCATATTTACTTGGAAAAGCAACTTGTATATAAGTGTTCCGCCTGCCAGGTGCATGAATTGCGCTGAGTGTGTTTGTTGAATTCCTGGTTTTTCACGAAAATATTGAACTTACTTCCAGCATGTTTATCTATTAAAAGACGCCGTACTCCAGACGAGGAAAGAATCGTACTTCAAAGTTGACGCACATGCTGTAGATATTATTTTGGAGCCCTCCAATATAGTTAGAAACAGGTTTCTCAGACTGCCGTATATCAAAGCATGCTAGCCAGACACGAGTCAAGCCACGATACTGGCCTTTGTTGAACCTTGTAACAGACGTTTCAGTAACAAAATGATAGTGTCACGGCTGATAGTCTCAAACGTGCACACAGTACCACGAGAACACTGCACGTCAGTTCAGAGAACCCTGTGGGTAGTGGCGACGGCTCTCTTGTAACGGATGCCAATATAACCCTTATAGCTCCCGCGTTTCTTGGCCAAAAAGAAATATAAAAACCAATTCAGGCAAACTTTATTATCAGCACACACAAATGTATGCTTCTGTGAAGGCCGTCCGTTATATGGTTATAGTGTTAGAAAACACGACATCGAATAATTCAATAACCATGTCTCCGAGACATGAATTTGAATAAAAAACGTTAAAAGTTGAGTTTTGATTTCTCAGCAATTATAAACAATTTAAAAACTAACGGAATTTGTTTGTTAGGAAGGTTGCATAATTAGGAGACCGGGAACGCATGTTTTGTGAATATATACGCGGATATTTGTTGTTTTCTTGTGAATAGTAATGGTATATTTTACTTATGGTACATAGCAAAGATCTGCATACGCTTTTTGTAAACTTAGACAATCCTGTAGGTCATAAAATGTGTTCTTTACACTGACTTTAATGTACAAATTAAAATTGTTATTTTTATTGAAGTTTAAATGTGCGGGATACGTTCTGCCTTTCGGAAAATATCTATAAATTCTGGATTTTTTTTCTGCATTTGATAACAAGTATTTTCGAGCTAAGCGTGGGCGGAAACAATTCAGAACTAACGAATATATTTTCCAGTTGCAATTCCGTTCAAATCCGCTCTGATTTTACGGAAATCCTATGCAATCCGACGTGAGTGCGGTTATGTAACGAACAGTCCCCCCGCGTCCCCTTTTCCCAAACGACGAGCGATCGTTTCGTTCCAATTCGAACTGTGTAGGTGGTCTGCGCGACGAATTCTCGAAATTTGTTTGTCGTGCCGTCCCTTTTTTTACGAGGACGTACTTTTTTCTTTTGTTTTCGGGGCGCCAGATGCACTTGGTTTTCTGTCTGCAAGGGGTTTGTCAAACCGGCCATAAGGGCAACTTTGAGAACTCCCCGCCCACCCTCTTAACCCCACCCCTTCTCGACCGTCCGTGGCAGACAAATGCTTTCTCCCCTAAACTTTCAATTTTGTTTACGTCAGTAGCAAACCCGCAGGCCAGTCGACATGCAAACTTTCGCCGGCACTGTCCTTTTGTTTCGTTTTTTTTTTTTTTTTGTTTACTCCCTCTCGTTCTCCAACTTCTATTTTCTTTTCTTTGGCCAGTTCACTTGCCGCTGCTCTTAATTCTGGTTCCTCCCTTTTATTTGTTTCCCTTCTCCGATATCGAATAAAGAAGTCGGATGTTTACGTCTATACTCGACAGTTACGAATGCGTTCAGTGACCCCCACGGAACAATTTGAATACGCGATATACGACTAGGATACTGTTTCAAAATACTTGTCTCTGCAGTTCTGCTTTCTGATAAAATGTATACTTTATGCTCCGAAGATACGTATGTGCTGACGTATTTTGGTGTGGTCTTTTTTTTTTAATACGCCTTCGCTGTGGACAAAGGACGGGGTTATCTACTTGCTAAATGAGACTTGGATAGTTCTGTTATAACTTGGACAGATGAGTCTGCCTTTTTTAAATAAAATTTCCGACAAGTTGGAACATACGCATGTATGAAAAAACAGTAGCTAAGGCGTTTAGTGCGTTTAAGAAGCTAGAATTATTATTTATATTTTGAAGATATTCTAAAGTTTTGAGACATAACTATGATAACATGATAGAAATACCAAAGTATTTTAAAACTAACGTTCAACATGTTTTTAACGTAAATATAAGAATTTTAACTTGAAATATTTATTTAAAAAAAACTTATTTTGAAAGTGTTCCATGAAAAGAAACGGTTGTATGTTTTGACAGCAAGTGAGTATATAGGACTAGTGTAAAGTAAGTCACTAATGTTATAGAGGTTGCAACAATGGCGATGAACGTAGGAACATTTTTTTTTCATCTTTAAGTCCGTGTCCAGAATTATAGGCACTTTTTAAGGCCCTTCTAAATATTTCCTTTCACCCAATTTCTATCTTCCTGCTGCTTATTAATATATACCTTGCAATGTGACCAATAAACAAAGTATATACATTTCACTACTCTCAGAATTTAACACCTAAGGCTGCAATAAAATATACTTATTTGTGGTTAATGCTTGTTGGGAGGGCCTTAAAGGGTGCTCACTTTACCGTGAATAGCCAATATATTCATTCATTGAAAATTTACCGCGTAGCGCCTGCGGATAGGCAAACATCTGTATATCAGCGTTCTAACGTATGATGGTTGCAGAACTTCCAGGCGGTAAGGCACTGATATCAGATTTTTGTAAGCGTTGGGAGTGAAGCTCTGATGACAATGTAGAATGATCATATTTTGACGCCTCAGACATTTACGCTACCGGGTTTAACAGATTTGGTCGGCACTTTACAGCGCGGTGTGTAGAATGTCCGCGTTGGTGAAGTCAAGTGAAGTGAAGCTGGAGTAACTGCGGAATGCAAAGGCGAAAGAAACGAGACGAAAATGCCACGAAAAAACCGTTAGGGAAACGAAAACATCTGCTACGGTTCGCACGCGCGAAAAAAACCGGATGATCAAGCCAGGAATCGAACCCGGTTTGCCTTGATAAAGCTGCGTGTTTCCACACAGTAGAAGTGTGTTTGTGTTCTGTGGTAACGGGGCGTCACATGTTTGCTGAAGTCAGGCACGTGTATAGAATAAGACACAAGCATAAGAAATCCTAGTGATCCACAATATCTGTATCTCCGCCAAGAGTTACCTGGCCGCCACAATTCTAAATCTGAATCACCTAGTTCAACCAGTATACTTATTTTACTGTATCTTCTGTTAATGAGCTGCTAAAGGTTGTTCACGGTAAAATGAGCACTTTCGAAAGTCCTCTTAAGCTCTATTTATACTTGTATGCGCGTTGTGTATTATCCCGCCTTATATAAAATTAACACTGCCATGGGCCTCATCACTTTCTTCGTGCGTCAGTCAAGTGAAACTTTGAAATTATTAGAAAAGTAAATATTTCATAAATATGCTCTTTTTTACACTTCGATATATTAAAAAAAAGTACAAAGTGAAAGAAATATTTTAAATTATTACAAATGGTTTCCTAAGAATTTTAATCGGACATTAAGATGTGGAACTATTTTCCATCCATCATTACCAACTTTACTGGGTTGTCACCCAGTAGGCAGGGAAAGTGACTTTTTCTAAGGTTGAATTCGAAAGTGCTCGCTTTATCGTGAACAGCCTTTATTTACTGATGACTCAGTGGAAAATACTGATATTATACTGCCAGTACAAGGTAATTAACTAGTAATCAGTAGAAATCACCGTTTAGTGAGTTAGTACCAGCAAATTAGTGATCAGTAGGTTCAGTAGAATTTCACGGATATGAGTGGAACAGTTTCAACATAAATGAATTTAGTTGAGCACGTGTGAAGTGTGAACACATAACCCTTTAGTAAGTATTACGTAGAAATCCTGGAGAAAAAGTGTGAAAAAAATCGATGGTTGGGGGGGGGGGGGGAGTACACCCTTGCCACGGGTTTCCATCTCGGCCACGTGACAGTCGGATTTGGTGGTGATGGCATTCTCATGTTCTCAAGATCAGTCGGGCACGGGTGTGGAAGCGAGTGAGACTGAAGGGCGAGGGCTGGGAGGAGCCTCTGTGCGAAGGGAAGTAAGAGATGCCGCGAGAATCCTGAGCCCGCCTTCCGAAACCACAGCCAGGGTATCTCCCTTTATACTGGTGCCGGCTTACACGATCCGACAAGGCCTGCCGTATCTCCGTCAGTTGTTCTCGCCTTATCGTTCGTTAAAAGAGTACGCGGCGTGGTTGTGGAAAGCTTCGTTACGTGAAACTATGCGCGCGCACGCGCACACACACACACACAAGCATACATACATATATATATAATACAACAGGTAAATATAAAAATAACACTACAATATACAAATTAAATAATTTACTAGTTTTTAATTAAAATATATTTTAGGTCAAGGTGAGCTAATATTTAAGTGAAAGTGGATTACAATATTTTTAAAATATATAAATTTAAATGTGACATTTTGAATGAAGGTGAATTTGTTAGTAATTTTATTAATAGTGATTTTTTGATTTTAACTATAAAATAAGAACATATCGCCCGTCATTCAATATATTTGAGATAATTCGTAACAAAGTAGGCGTACTTGTATGCACAGCATGTATCCTTCCGCCATATGTAAAAGAAACATTGTCATGGGCCTCGTCACTTTATTCATTCGTCTGTCAAGTGAAACTGTCAAATAATTAGAAAAGTTATTATTTTTACAATTAGCTAATTCTTAAAGCTTATGGACCCGCGCGGTGGCCGAGCGGTTAGCCCGCCCGCCTCCCGCCAAGGCGAACCGGGTTCGATCCCCGGCCGGGTCACTCCAGATTTTCGCATATGGAAATCGTACCGGACGATGGCGTTGGTCGGCGGGTTTTCTCAGGGTTCTCACGTTTCTCCCGTCATTTCATTCCTGCGCTGCTCCATACTCACCTCG
The DNA here is from genome assembly GCA_029891345.1 of Dryococelus australis. Taxonomy (NCBI): domain Eukaryota; kingdom Metazoa; phylum Arthropoda; class Insecta; order Phasmatodea; family Phasmatidae; genus Dryococelus; species Dryococelus australis. Next base: position 115,525,135 of record CM057001.1, read on the forward strand.
ATCACCCTCATCGGCTCTCAAGTGTTACTAACTCACTGTTAATAGCCGACCAGATCTCTTCTGTCACTTACTCCTAGAACTTTCACTCACTCACTCCTAACACTTATATAAATAAAAAAGGAAGAAAAAATTCATAATTTCCATTTTCACAATTGCTTATCTAAAACTTTTAATTTAACTTTAAGGCTTGTAGCTGATTTCACTCCTTAGTTACCAACATCACTAAGCCCATGCCAGCGTGTTTAGGCGTGAATAAATATACAGATAAGGGAAGCAAAATTTTATCAACGGTGATTTCAAAAGTGCTCATATAATCGTGAAGAACGCATGTACACCGTGGAACATATTTAATGTTCCAAACTAACAGAGCTGTGAGGAGTCCGCAGAAGGAAGAGACTGATATAACGAACCCGGTGTCGCAAACTTTCCCTTCTCCCCCAAACGCGGGGCCGTATAGTGGTTAGACTACTCGCCTCCCACCTAGGCGAACCGAGCACGATTCCGGGCGGGGTATCTCCCGGATTTTCGCACGTGTGAATCGTGCCGGACGAAGCAGAAGGTCGGCGGGTTTCCTCGGGGATCTCACGTCTACCCCGCCCTTGCATTCCGGAGCTGCTCTATACTCCCCTCGCTTCACCCACATCGGCTCTCGAGGCTTCGATGTCAAGAGCCGCCCAAGAATCTCCACTCACTCCACCTCACGTGAAAGTGAAGTTACAGGGGGCAGGTAGGCAACAAGCTGTATTCGAGGCGTATTTGACGTGTGCGTGTGTGAGTTACCTTGGCTGACTGCATGTCAGGCTGTGCGTGCAGCTGGTTGGGAAAGCTATCACCCGGGTAACTTATATCAATCTCTTCCTTTTGCACCCCTTTCATATCCCTGTGGGTTTGGTATATTAATTCTCATCCACGGTGTATACACGACGTGCTACTGAGAATCGCCGAGTAAACTCCGGCCGGTTGGACCACTTTTCCTTAAAGTAATTATTAAAGGAAATATGCAACCTCAAAAATCAAGATTTTAAAGATTTCCGTTAAAACTATCAGAAATTACTCGAGGTTACGGAACAAACCAGTGAATTTTAATTTGTAGAAAATAAATGTTGCAACTGTGAAAATATAGCTGGTAATATCATCCCCGTTCGTTAAGAAAATAAGGGTGTTGCTTCGTAAAAAGACGCGGCATGGTAACCTCTATTTTAGTGATAAATGCTGATGATCCAAACACATTTACACACGTATAAAATCTCCTTTCCACAAGATCTTATACATCGCCGGAATTTTGTCGGTCATTTTTAGTAATACGTTTTAAACGCTGTTCGCAGTTGATTTACAAAATTTGGTTGCCTAACATATAAGTTTTTTTTTTTTTTTATCCTTTCGTCGTGCATAAATTTGACATTGTCAAAAGACTGATCAGTTTTTCATGTGTCGTCCAAGTGAAATTTTACAACTGTTAGGAGTGTACATATTTCAATAATACGCAATCTGTATCAATTTAAAAGCAATACGATAAATATAATTATTTTTATGAATAAGGGAATGTTGGCATTGTTTGGGGTGCCAGGTGGTGATTGGTCTGTCGGGTTTTCCGCAGGGTGTATAGACGTGTGCGGTTCTATAAGCGCTCGTGATCGGAGTGTACAAGTCGAGGTTCGTGAAACATCAGAGCAGTGTAAGCATACCATTTGGTGGCGTCCGATTTTTTCTCGTCTGTGATAACAGCGGAAATTTTATTTAAGCGAGTTCATTTTCATGCTCGATTACAATATTTTCTATAGGCCTACACCAGAACTCACGGGACGTTTGTGAGAGTTATAGTGTGAGAAAGCAACCTTCTGAAATATTTGTATTGAACACTTTATTATAAACACCTGGTGCGATAATCTCGAAAATACTCTTGAGGTTAAATATTAAGTTTTCAACATAACAGGTTCATCACGAGGGTGACATTTTGGGTGCAGACGAGCTTTGAAGTTATACAATGACTTTTTTTTTTTTATAATTTTCAATCTGATTTTGAAAGAAAAATTTGTTTAAAATCAAACTAAAACATAACTTTTTTTTTTTTTTTCAGTACACGTAACGCTACGTACTATACTGTCTTCTTATACTTTCTGTCGTTTTCGATCATGTACAATTAAGTATGAACAAGTCATATTGAACGAGATACGTTCAAATTGCATCAGGAAATCGTCTTGCTTTGTAAATATGTTCCGCTTGTCTTGCAACCTAGCGAAATAGACATAAGAAAGCGAAGCGAGCTAAATGTACTGTAGTTGCGAGAAAATCTTTTCCCGCGAGAAGGGAAAGATTATTACCGAACAAATATGTTAAAACTTTCCTCCTTTGCCCCCCCCCCCCCTTGTATAAACGTCAGGTTGCTTAAAAAAAATTTTTTTCCGTAAACTCACTGAAGAATCATACCCTCTGTACGAAATCGTAAAATGGCTAAGTTGTGTCCGCCCGAGTGCCTACCATACAGGGTTTCGTGTCTGAATGATGGCGATAAAGTTAATCACTACGTTAATGGTGATGCGCTAGTCAGTATATCTCGACCTGAAGACGGAGAAAGAGGGATCGAGAGAGAGAGAGAGAGAGAGAGGGAGGGAGAACTCCCGCGTGCTTTTTGAAGAGACGATCCAGCCGGAACCACCTACCTACAGAGACGAGATTCCTTTAAGGCTCCTATTACACAAAGTTGTGCACGTTCCAGGCTAAGAAGCGAGGAGACGTTACGGGCGAAATTAACACGCGCGCCTAGCGTGCCATCGCCCCTACGCGCAACACGATGAAATGGCTTGCCGCGTTTCCGTCCTGGGGGGGCTGTGCTGTGCAAATTATTTCTGTAACACTGAGACCACATTACGCACGATTTAAGCCCATACATTTAAGGGGGCCGCGGTGGTTGAGCGGTTAGATTGCTCGTCTCCCAACGAGGCAAACCAGGCTCAATCCCCGGCCGAGCCACTATCGGAATTACGTAAGTGGGAATCGTACCGGATGATGCCGCTGGTCGGCGGGTTTTCTCTGGGTTCTTCCTTTTATCCCGCCCTTGCATTTTGGCGCTGCTCCATTCCCACCTGATTTCAAGACTAAATCTCTCAACTATAGACGTATGGTTGTTCTTTTCTTCTAACTCTGAAGGGAACTGCATAGGCAAGCTCTAAAATTTCGGGTTTGTTTTATAATTTCACGATTTTATTTCTCTCTCTGACTTTACACTTAATATTATGAAAGCAAACCCATAAATCCGAATGTTAATATTATAAAAGCAAACCCATAAATCCCAAGGTAAATATTATAAAAGCAAACCCATAAATCCCAAGGTTAATATTATAAAAGCAAACCCATAAATCCCAAGGTTAATGGTTTCTGCCTTTTATGGCAAAAAAAAATCCTGTTTCCCAGGACATTTTATTTACTGAGATACGCATAAACGCACAAACATAGATTACACAGGAAATATTTTAGTAGCCTACGCAGGAACCCGTCTGCGTGATGACTCAACTGCTTTTTAGAATATTTCAAATATAGTCCATTATATGCTGTTCGCGGTAAAGTGAGCACTTTTGAGGCCCTAGTTACTTTTTATTTCAGCCATTCTTTATCATTTAACAACGGTTTTAAATTGTTTTTGCCATGTAAGTAATAAACAAAGTGTGTATATTCCATCGCACTCGAAAGTTAAAGTCTAAGGCTAAAATTAATTTTTTTTTATTGATTAGTATTCCAAATTAGCGGGCTTTCAAAATCGCTCACTTTAGCGTAAATGGCCTATAGGAGTTTCTTCAAAACTTTTACAATAAAACCTTTAAAAAACATCTCATGTACAATGCGTTTGGATGTTTCCTAAATATTTCGTGTATTACAAGCGTGTTTTGGTGTGTAACAAAAAAAGTACCTTATTTTTGGGTAAATTTAACTTTTACTTGGATTTCTTTATAAATTATATTATTTCATTTGTAACTAATATGAATAAAAACAGATAGGAAAGATGTGTGTTTGTAATGCGTAGTAAGAAAAAGTTCTTATGTAAAATATTATTACAGCGCGTGCCTACAAATGCGGTGCGTTGACCCTCTGGTGTAATTTTCTAAGTTTTGTTTGTATGATGCGGAGCAGTATACTGGATGTAGACATCAGAAGAGCTTCAGTAAAGATCTAAGTAGCCTTGAATGGAGTATACACTTTTTTCCACGGAACGAGATTAAACGTGTGTTCAATGTGCTGTTATACTAAAATACACACACTTCACGCAACGTCTGCTGTGTTTTCAGTATATCACGCACATTAGAAACGACATTTATGATTACTCCTAAAATGGCTAAAAAAAAAAAAAAAAAAAGAACGGCTTTTTCAAAGACCTTTATCTCAAAATATACGCGTCATTTGCATGCAAAACTACTCAATGGTCCTGCGTTTAATCTTTCTTCAGACATTTCCACAGTGAAATTATAGGGTCAGGGCTGAAGGTTCCTTAGGTACACGCAACATGGCGAGAACACTGTACGTCAGCGGCCATAGCGCACTTGTAGCGCGTGTTAATGTCGTCCTTATCGTCCCTGTGCCTTTCTCCTTCAAACGTGGGGAAAAGCTCCAGATATGAGGGATATTTAAAACTCTTCAATAGCCAAATTCTGTTTCTAGATTTTGGGGATATTTTATCGTTTCGTGACATGATACCGATGGTAACTTAATAACAATGTCAAATATTTTGATAAATAGCATTCACAATGTATATTTAAAAGTGGAAGTTTAAGAATTAAGATTTGAATATTTATTTGCGCACATTTTTAACATTTATTTAATCACAAAGTTTGGTTTCAAAAAGTGTTTGCACCGACGTCGCACGACAGACATTTTGCAATTGCTTTGAAATTTGAAAGTTAATACATCTGCGGTAAGAGTTTATCTAATTTCTAGCTGTTATTACTTTAAATTGTGTTTCAAAAAGTTGAAATTGAAATTCAAGCTAAACGCATTGCAAATTTTCAAGAATTCTTCCCCATTACATTCTTAAATGTAACGGCTTAATTTTGTTACATTTTAAGAATTGTTCGAAACATCCGTAAACTTAAAATTGCGATAACTTGTTTCATTATTTTTCAATGCAATGTAATGTAACACAATTTTGTGTAATTTAAAGAGAAGGTTTGAGAAACATAGGTTTACTGTTAATATGCGTTTTCTTTTTGCGTGTCTGTTTTATGACAATATTGCCTTCCTTTTTAGCCAAGAAATAAATATTATTTGAGCTGCGTTTGTTCACAGTAAAGAACAAGTTACTTCATGGCAAAGGCAATGGTTTAGCGATATTAAATGTTTTCTGCCGTACATTGTGGTTCTCAGTGCGTTACAGCTGTCCAGAAGAAAACGTTCACAGACCAACAAATTCTACAATTACGAAGCTGCGACAGAGGAAGTACCGTTCGCCTGCGTTAGTTTAATGTCATTCTGAAGTGCAGTGATTATCCTATTTACTAGCCTCGGTTTTTCCCGAGAAGCGACATATTTTGGCCCATGTCAGAACCTGTTAACCTACCTTTATAAAGAACGCTCGAAGAAATTATTCTTAAATTTACCATAAAAGTGTATGCGCTTAGTCAGAAAGCGGGAAAGGTAATTTTTTCCCCCTGTACATTCATTGTAGCGTTCCTTCATTTGCGCAGGAAACAGTCGAATGTGTAGGGAAGTTCCCAACTGTGTATAGTAGCGCTGCTAAACATTTCTAAATGCTGTTCACCGTAAAATTAGCACTTTTGAATGCCCTGCTTAAGATCTATTTGTATGCACGTTGTGTAATCTCCCGCCTTACGTAAAATTAATATTGCCATGGGCCCCATCACTTTATCCATTGCGTTGGACAAGTGGCTCTGTGAAAATATTTGTAAGTAAATATTTTACAGATCTGCTCATTTTTACACTTAGATGCACTAAAAAAAAACAGAAAGTGAAAGAAATAATTTCGGTTATCACAAATGGTTACCTAACACTTTTTATCCGACGTTAAGATATGGAACTACTTTCCTTACATCGTTACCAAATTACTGTGCGCATGTCACTCAGTGTGCCCGTTAAAATATACGCAGGTAGAGGCAGTGACTTTTTATAAGGTTGATTTCAAAAGTGCTCACTTTATCGTGAACCTCCTTTACATCTGCAGCTTGGTGTGTGGTGTTATTTCCATACAGTGAATAGGTTAAAAACTCCCATTGCAGTTTAGGACGTTTACCAGAAGATTATTACAGTGAATCTAAACACGATACGACTGCTGGTCGTGTAGTGAAGAGCGTTAAGGTAGTAACACGCGGGTTTGAGTCTCGGGACTGTCGTAGTAATATCGATTTTTGGTGAATATGATTTAGAAAGATTTTATACTTCTCCCTTATTCACAAATCACGGTATCTTTTCAGAGCACTAAATTTCCTTTAAAATGTAATTGACATTAACTGCTGGACTATTGAAACTACAATGAAATGTTAACATTGTCATTACTATTTAGATCAAACAATTTCCTTTAAAGTGTAATTGACATTAACTGCTGGACTATTGAAACTACAATGAAAGGTTAACATTGTCATTACTATTTAGATCAAACAATTTCCTTTAAAGTGTAATTGACATTAACTGCTGGACTATTGAAACTACAATGAAAGGTTAACATTGTCATTACTATTTAGATCAAACAATTTCCTTCAAAGTGTAATTGACATTAACTGCTGGACTATTGAAACTACAATGAAAGGTTAACATTGTCATTACCATTTAGATCAATCAATTTCCTTCAAAGTGTAATTGACATTAACTGCTGGACTATTGAAACTACAATGAAAGGTTAACATTGTCATTACTATTTAGATCAAACAATTTTCTTTCCGGTAACAAATTAGGGGCCTAAGTGTTCCAGCAAAGAAAGTGTTTCTGTTTTGTGTCCTATGAATGATACGTATTGACACCTCTGAAAGTAGGTCAGTTTACATCTGTATTCTTACCCAACACACCTGTTGTTTACAAAGACCGTCAACACATGCTCAGTTTACGTAAACACATCGAGTAGTAACTGTGGCACTCACGTCATGAATGAAATTGTGTGACCAGATAATGGCCTTAACTTGTAAAAAAAAAGAAAAATTTTAAAACCTCGAAATATTGAAGGCAAACTAAACAACATCACATGAAGCAATTGTACATATTGTTTTAGGCTGTTCGCGTTAAAATTAGCACTTTTGAAAGCCCTGCTTAAGATCTACTGTAATGCAAGTTGTGTATTTTTCGGCTTTACGTAAAATTAACATTACCATGGGCCTCATTACTTTCTTCATGCGTCTGTCAAGTGAAACTGTGAAATTATTAGAGAAGTAAACATTTTATAAATCGGCAAATTTTTACACACTGCTACATAAAATAACACAACGCGAAATAAATCATTTAAATTAGAACTAATGGTTACTTAACACTTTTTATTCAACGTTAAGATATGGAACTATTTTCTACCTATCGTACCAACTTTACCGGGTGGGATGCATGTCACTCAGTGCGCCCGTTCAAGTATATGCAGGTAGGGGCAGTGACTTTGTTCTAAGGTTGATTTCAAAACTGCTCATTTTATAGTGAACAGACTATATATATATATATAGTTAGAGATAGATAGATAGAGAGAGCGAGAGAGAGAGAGAGAAACAGAATGAAAGGGAAAAATAATCTTTATTTTTTAAACTGAAACATGGGAAAAAAATATCCCTCATTTTGCAAAACTAATCGAACATAAACAACATGCTAGAAGAATCTCCGTAATTGGAGGCCGAGCCAAATTCGAGTGCTGACAAAGCGAGAACTTTAGGATATAATACATTGTCTTTAAAATAAAATTTACGAGAGCAATTTTACTGTGCTTGAATTTTTTCAGTTGTCGGTTAAAATTATTCGAAATTAATTCAAATAAACAATATGATCTAAATTGAACAAATCATTTAGTTGTTTTGGGAATTTGGATGTTTTTGGAATTATAATTAATAAAAACTTGATCTATTAAACATTACAGCTGAGAATCCATAATATATAGTTATGTATTAATAATTAAAGTTGAGAAATATTTATACACACATATATAATACATGAAAAAATTCTTTAATGCTTATATTGTAGGAATGTTAATATTAAAATTTAAAAATTAACAAATGATTGCTTTTTAATTGGATGGACGAATGGTTGAATGATTTTCGTGATAACTTGTCTAATTTGCCTAAATCGTGATGATAGTTTTCAATGAATCAAGAATGTATTATAATCGTATCACTGTCTCCCAGACACCGGTGAATAGCACCAGTACGACAATATTACGAAATTTATTTTCTTGTCCTGGGTGTAGTTATAATTCAGATAGATATTTTTATTCTCGCATTGGGTCACCGTAAACCCCCGTAAGAGTAGTTCTAACAAACACACACACACACACACACACACACAGAGAGAGAGAGAGAGAGAGAGAGAGAGAGAGAGGCACTGAGAGGTGTTTTTCATAAAGATCGCCAAGTCTTTCCTAATAAAAAAAAATCCGAGAGAATGCGCATCTTGGTCTGCTCTCGTACCCATCTCTCTTTTCATTTTTTTGTTATTCCACCTCGAATCCTTCGCGATCAGTTTCTCTTTTTCATTTCCTTCTTCGCCGCCATGGAAAAATCTAATCCTGCCGACTTCCTGCCCCCGGAACTTTCTCTCCGCCCGTCCTTTGTTTCCGTGCGTGTTTTGCAAGTTTCGGGAATCTACGTACCGCCCGAGGGCTCGACCCGAACAACGAGAGGTTTTGTGGGTTCACAGACACGACCTCCTCTTCCCTTGCTCTTCCCTCTACTTCTCACGTCCAACTCCTTCGTCAAATCCTTTTTCCACTACCCCCCATCTACACACTTCAAACTCACTCTCCCTACTTCGTCAACACCCGTGCCATCGTGTCCTCTACGATATCTCTCGACGACAGAGTTTCCGGCGTTCTGCGACACGATGCAGTCGTCTGCCGGAAACTAAAGCACTCTCGACTTGCAGATACACAACCGCAAGAATCAAATGTCTAAAGTTTCTATCGCAGACACTGTGCTGGGTGGTTTACGTGATGTATGGAGGACGAACATCTCCGCCCCTTTTTTCTTTCCCAACAAAATACAATTCTGTGCCAGGAGAAAGATTCTCTTAAAGAATTAGAGTCACGTAATGTGTTCGTGTGTTTCAACAAAATATGAAGTATAGAAAAATTTCCATACTGACTGCAAATATAGAATTGCTGCACTGAGAAAAAATAATTTGCCTGTAGTAACCCCCTAGATAGTTAAAGTAGGGACAGCTATCTGATAGACTATAGATATCATATAGATATTGTTAACACAGATAGCGATACCAACATAACTGTTTGTTATATTCCTGCCTGTGGCTGCATTTGCTACTGCACATATGGTTGCTTCAGCAGATCACTGAAATTATTATAAAACTAAAGACTTTACAAATCTATTAATTTTTACACATTGGTGCATTAAAAATACTAGATATGAAACTATGTTCCATCCATCGTTACCAACTTTACTGGGCGAATGTAACTGAGTGCGCCCGTTAAAATATATGCAGGCAGGGGCATTGACTTTTTCTAATGTTGAGTTCAAAAGTGCTCACTTTATAGTGAACATCCTTTTAGTATTGTTGCCGCAACCAAAAGTTTTATTACGCTAAAAAATAGGGACCAAAAAAAGGAACAGAAGCAATAACAATATATAAACAAATTATTACGGCAAAAAAGATTTATTATGGATTAAAATACAATTGAGCATGACCATGAATATGCATGTCACCAGTCGTACCAACCAGCTTGCGATACAACCAAATCTAACTTCAGTTTCTTACGCGAAAACATGGAAGCGTTACCAAACACACTAATAACAGCAGTATTATCGATCTTCCCTTCATGAACTGGAAAAATCTTCCAACATATTATATCACGAGGGTCAATGTCACTAATTTCCTTAGGCGCAGGATCCTTTTGAGTATGCGACTTTCGGAAGAAACACATTTCCAACAAACCACTACCTGCTTTAGCGGTTATTCCTTGAAGACCAAAACGGTACAAAAAAGACAACAAAATGTAACTCTCTTCTATATCAACAATCTTAAAAGTCCAATATATATCGTCCTTATTGACATCCTTACTGAAAGACAAAATATTTCGGCATACCTTCTTAGGATAATACCTAGACACACGAGTCTGCCGAGGAACCATTATTGATGTGTCTTCTTCTAATGACACGGAGCGAAACGAAATACACGAACAACTTACAATCTTTATAAACTACACGAACAAGTTACAACCTTTACTAAATAAATCCCATAGATAACACGAAAAGATACATTCGCAAAGCACGAAAAAACACGCAATATCTTATCGCACCGACCCCTTATCAGGTGAAGGCTTGGCAGCCGTTTCCATGTCTAAAAGTAAATATTGCTATTCGCACAGCGATAACCTCGTAAAATGAAACCACTGTATTTAAATTTTAAAGCATAGCATGAGAACAAAATGTAACTTGTGCCAGATCTACAGCCTTACAAAGCAGTTAACGTGTGCCAATTATACTATATAACAAGGCTTCAGTTCCCCTCCAGGCCGTAACATTTTCTCATTGGTAATATTTCTTTTTGTGACAAAATAATTGTGTTATATTTATTTTATATCGAAATGATATTTTTTTAATGCGAAGAAAACACACGGAAATTTTCAACACAAATGTTAATATCAATTCAAAATGAAATTGGTTTTTACCGCAACAAAAACTCCGTCATGTTAACAGTACATTAAGGAGGTAATGTTTTTACAAAAGTAATTAATGTTTCATTAACATTGATAGCTTAATAGTACATTACATTAAAAGCAACATTAGTTACTGTCGGTCCACAGATAAAAAATTACTATTATGTTAACATTAATACTGTTGGCACATTAGACTGTTTATCTGTGTATAATCACCGACAGGAATACAACAAACAATCATGTTGGTATTACTATCTGTGTTAACAATATTTTGATGGTGCCTGCAATCCAGCATATGGCTGTCCATATTTTAACAGTCTAGATGCTTCCTAAAACCATTTTTTTTTCTTAGTGTACTGCTCATCGCTGGGAACTTTACTTTGTGTGTGTGACTATTTCCTGAATAAATACAGGAAACCTGCCGTGGTGTTATGGTAAAATCCATTCATGCATACTCGGCATGCATATACAATGAGAAGATAAACTTGCAAAGAATTCCTTACAGTGTGTTAAACTTTAGGGCGTGCTGCCGATGAAATTATCTTTGACGGAATGAATCAGTTGTCCGCCGGACGTAGTCAACACTCGTGGACGTAACGCCAAACGCATAATTTCAAAATATAACAGTATATAACAGTCCTAGTTTTGTGGCATGATTTTCAGTTTTCTCGAAATGTTATTGAAGGTACAAAATAAATAACAGGCAGTTCTGAACAGAAATCTGAGGTTATCGTCATCACTTCAAGCGTTTAAATAACCTTTATATGAAAACAATGTTTTTAAAATAATGTTTTTAAAAGCATTTTTATAAAAAATAGTTTAACACGTATTTTGCCGATCATTTTAAAACTGGAAGAAAAGCTCGTTGACGTTTAAAAATATTTATTTTTTGTTTTTAGGTTTGGCACGCTTTGATATTATTCACTGATAATTAAGGGTCCTTGATACTAAATATTAATAAGCATATTCCCATAGTCATATAAAATCTTCCCAATTTTATCATAAATATAATTGTTCATGTAATATGAAAAGATGGAATGTCTGATATTGTTTCTAAATATTTTGCGTACGTATTATTACACACAATCATAAATATAACAGTGTTTAAGATTATTTTGCAAATATCTACGTTTATTCAAAATTCAGTGCCATTTATTGCATATATGTAATTTTTAATGTAATTTCATATGCTAACTCTGAAATTTCATTTGATTGGAATGAATTTAAATCACTCCTGAAAGTCTACAAATACTGCACATGAATTAAAGGTTTCATTTTATCTCCCAGACTCAAAAAAATTAGACATTTAGCATCTTAAGTGTATTAAATTTTGGCTCTTGCTTACGTATTAAGTTTGAAACAAATTTGTGTATTCGTTTAAATATGTCGCATATTGGATAACCCGAAATTCTCAGTCATTTTGATTGCTATTAGTATCTTTAGGTGTATTTGGAACTACCGATCTCCTCTACAGACTGCTTATTTAAATTTTGTTGCGATTCAGTGTAATGGAACTAGTTTCTTAATACACTCTCTAAAGTTAAGTTTCATTACGGAAACAAAATATGTTAAAATATGCTAAGGCACATCGAATTAACCAATATTTTTTGTATTATTTGTGTTGTATATAAATAATACCAGTGTAGTTAACTGTGCTCCAGTTCATGACCCAACACATAAATGATATCGTATCAGCTTCTGCAAAGACACAGATTTGCATGGGACGGGTTTAGGGGAGAGGGCGGGATATCATATCTACCTCTACGAACGGATTCTAAATCACTATTGCTTGATCACAGCCGCATATACGCCGAGATGTAAACATTTGATATACCTATCGACAGAAGCGGCTTCAGTCCCTGTAGAATTATTTTTATATATTTTCCGTCACAAATTCGATTTTAACAGGTGCATTACAAGTTTTGGAACGAACAAAGCTGAATAATACAATCCTTAATGTTCTTGAATTGTTACAACTGCTATGCATTTGAAATTTTCTAACTTGTAACTGCCAAGGTACAATAATCGATTACTAGGGGCATGCAAAATTCGCGTTATTTTTGGCATCCAACTAAAATTCACGGTACTTCATATACTCGAGTCAGCGTCTTTTTTCCCTTTGGTTGCCCCATATATGTATAAGTCAATCCCTTTCTGAGTAACCCGCACGTGATTGGTGTACACAATTGTGATATGATAATTTATTGGTGCAGAGTTATCCGGGGCGTGTCGAGCAAATAACGGTCCAATGACAAACGTATTGCAGGGGTAAAAGAGTTTCAAGTGTAAAATGCCCTCAAATAATACCGCGAATTTTGCAGGTCTCTATAGATTACTTTGTGGGTGCGACCACAAAGGACACAATAGCAATGGCAATCGAACAGAACAGGGTTCAGAAAACGCATTAAGTTATACCCTATGTCGTGTCGGCCAAAAAAAAAAATTCACCCCAAAATCCACGTTTGCGGGTAATAGCCGAAAATAAAGAAATATAAGATGGTGGGGCCTCATCCCCCTTAATGGCCAGTTGCACCAACATATTCCACGGTCCAAGATCGAATGATCCTAGTTCCGAACCATGATCCAGTTTGATCTTGGTTCCAATGTAATAGTGTTGCACCACGTAATTTCATGATTCTGGATCTCCGATTCGCCGATATTGGTTCCAACTTGAGAGATCCAGATTAAGTATGAGACAAATTTTGCTATTGGTTCGTAATATATAACGTCATGGAAGTAGGCGTATTTTTCACTATAGATAGAACTACATGTGCGATATTTTATCTGTTTTAAGTGAATTATTGTTGTACGAATTTTACTGAATAATACGAGTATTCAAGTGCGTATAATGTTGTTATAATTTTTCAAGAAAACACTCAAACGTATTTCTATCTGTTGGAGTATTTTCAAATTACATTTGTCGACGACGGCTTCTGATCTCGGATTGAGATTTCGAACCACCAATTTCGGCGGTTAGAAATGAACTTCATCGCGATCTCGAGTCCAGCTCTGAACTTGAATGGCGAAACAGTTTTCTGTGTCGATTTTAGATCCGATCTCAGATCGAGTTTCGAACCACGATGGTGCAGCCGGGCATAAGACATTCAGAGTAGTTCCCGAGTGCGAACTCTCCAGTCAGCGCTTAAAATTCCGAGGGAACAGAATAAGTACACGCCATTGTCCATCGCCGCCGCAATAGTTCCTCACGGCCGGGCGTGACCTGTGAGGTGTTAGATATTTTTCTTTTACTCTGGAGCCTCCTCAGCGCGGAACGGGTGACACAGTATCCTTCAACTTCCAACACAGCTCACATTAATCTAATCTAATTACGGGAAATTCGATCGAAAATTCCCTACAGCCACAGTTCTCGAATTTCTTGAAGTTCTATCCTCGCTGTCGCCACGTGACTTGGTGACGTTTTGCAAGCGCTGACACTGTTTGGAACTCAGGTCAAGCCCGTTCTGCATGTAACGATGATGTTGATGGTTACCGCTGCCCTTCTATAAATTAAAATAACTTACTTTCCATTGATAACGTCATGGCTCCTCCCTCCCTTCCTATCCAAATTCCTTAAAAGTGTTACGTTATATTATAAATTGCATTTTTGTTATTAAGGCCGTAATAAACATATACTTTTGCATTTCGGAATCAAACTTCGAAAAAGTGGAAACTGAGTAGATTACGTGCGGTAACATAAAGTTGCCAGCAAATTAGTAAATAGTTATATATTTTAATAAAAAGTACATACAGCATACCTATTACCTAAATATGGCATGTATCACAAGTGTTATATACGTGTGTTAACATAACAATACCTTATTTGTGTTCAAATTGAACTATTAACTATAATTTATCAATAAATTGAGTAAGGGCAACTCAAATGTTTTGTTTTAATTTATTTTGATGTATGCTTAACAAAAGTTATTTTATAAAAATTCAGGGGCAGCCCCAAATCAAAAGTATGCAAGTGTGTCCTTATTCTCGGCAATTGTTTGAAACTGCAAAAACATTACCTGGTACGATTACGTGCGTGTCTTCATGTAGCTCTTGCATCTTGTTTCAGCTGTAAATTATCTCATGCTGTACGTAAGTTATTTTCCATTGTTTACGATGTTGGCGTGTATTTTCTGCAGAAAATATGCAGTCAATTTTTGGCGAGGGTTGAGTAATCGCAGACAATGTCTAAAAAGGTGATCAGTGTGAGGTACAAATATTATTTAGACAACGGCGGGCAACGCCCTTGTAAACTTGAAGCAACGTACGTTTCTTTTAAGCCAGAAAACTGACGGGTCCGCCTCCAGGAGCAAGTAAGTGCTACCGACCAATGAGCACTAGCACAGATTTCCCCAGAGGCTGCTACAGTAGCTGGGGTGTTTGGTCACATCTATTCCAGGTTGTTTGCTAATTGACGTGTCAGCCGCCGTAGCGCTGCCCTGCCGCTGACGTCATATCATTTGTCAGGCGAGCGACTTGCTGTTTGATCGCTCGTTAATGGCCACAACACGTCCAGTATCCCGTACCAACCCCCACCCTAAACCAACGACACGGTGGATTCCAGTTTACGCTGTCAACGTAAACAGCCTGGAATTGTCGGCGCATTTTCATTCATGTCTGTTCACGGTCAAATGAGCACTTTTGAAAGCCCTGCTTACTATCTACTTGTATGTACATTCTGTATTCTTCCGCCGTATGTAAAATTAACATTGCCGTCGGCCTCATCACTTTATTCGTACGTCGGTCGAGTAAAACTATAAAATTATTATGGAAGTAAATATTTTACAAATGTTCTAATTTTTGCACTTAGATGTATTAAAATGAAACAAAGCGAAATTTAAGTCGTAACGAATGGTTACCTAACACTTTTAATTCGACTTGAAGACATTGAACTACTTTCCCTCCACCATTGCCAACTTTACTGGGTGCAAATTGCTCAGTGCGTCCGTTAAATATATATGCAGGTAGGAGCAGTGACTCTTTTCTAAGGTTGATTTCAAAAGTGCTCACTTTATCGTAAACAGCCAATATATGTAGACTGTTCATGGCAAAGTAGGCACATTTGAAATATACCTGTGAAAAAACTCACTACCCATGAGACAGACTGTAGTCTGGGCTCCCATACACTGCCCACGGTTAACTAAACACGTTTGAATTTAACCTTTGGAGAAAGTCACTCCCCCCTACCTGCGTACGTTTTAACGGGCACTCTGACTGGCTGGTATGCGCTGAATAAAGTTGGTAACAATAGAGGAAAAGTAGTTCCATGTCGTAATACTTTAGACACTGGGATAAATTATGCATTGGAATCATCACTTCCAACAGACTTAATGCGAAGTATCTGTATGTTATTCGAAGACGTGAACACTTCACTGGCTAGTTCACTTTCCTTGCGTCACGTCACGTCTTCATTTCTCTCGCCCACTCGGAACTCGTCAACTGTACTGACGAATACCTTTTCGTTTTTTATTTTCAATTTACCTTCAATTCTATTGAGCATGTTCTTTAGAATATCTTAAATTAAAAAAAGTTTCTGTAACTAAAACCACAGCTATCAATCATTCAGAAAATGTTTATTAGCGATGATTATGTGTCCAGTCCGACTGCAAGCTTGAACAAGGCAAATTAATTACCCGGTGGTTGACAGTTACCTTCCGCAGCGTGAGAAACAGTCGTCAACTTCGAGATATGAATACGAAAAGCAAATTTGTCACACCTGAAACATCTTCAAGTTTGCCGAAAATCCAACCGGATACAAATCTCCAATCATCCAAGTGAGATGTTTTAAGTACTGAATCAGAAGATCAAACCCAACTTGTTACTATTACTTTACATTTAATTGTGCTTAAATACGCCTATATTATTTCAATCATCAGTCCTCTTACATTTTTACCTGTCTACTTAAGCTGTATTCCGTGTGTTATACCTGAACAACTAATTTACTTTGTAATTGACCTATACTTATGTCTGTATCTGCCTGGAATCATCACTTTATATCTTCACTATCCGCAACTAGAGCTATGCTGTCGCGGGGATAAATATTTTCTAACAAATAAAATAACAGATTTTCTGTACAGCTTTGAAATATCTGTGAAAACGAGACTGCATGACATGAACAAAGCAATTAATACAGATATATCACATACAGCATTAAGAATAGTATATATTTTCTGAAATTGATTTGTAGCATGACGATCACCCGTCTCATAACGTTTGAAACCTGGTGAGTTATGACGATGTTATTGTTCACTGCCCCTTAATGCACATATTTTAATGGGCGCACCGAGTGATATTCACCCAGTAAAGATGGTAACGCTGGATGCAAAGTATTTCCATATCTTGAAGTCGAATAAAAAGTGCGAGGCAACCATTTGTGATAACTTACTTTTTTTTTCTCATTTTCGGTTTGTTTAATTCATCGAAGTGTAAGAATGAACAGAATTTACTTTCTTAATAATTTCACAGTTCAATTTGACCGAGGCATGAATAAAGTGATGTGGTCCATAGCAGTGCTAATTTTATATAAGGCGGAGGAATACACAACATGCGTACAAGTAGATCATAGGCAGGGTTTTCAAAAGTGCTCCTTTTACCGTGAATAGCCTATAGGCGAGCCTACGACGACATGGACCAGATCTCCAGCTTCCCTCTGGAAGTTTTTTGAAACATACAGTATGTTTGAAAACTAAACGCCGAAGCTACGGGAGGTGGTTTCTTACGACAGAGTCGAAAATGTTTAGGACATCGTTTATCCAAACGAATATGAAAGGAGATATGAGTGTATGGAAATTGGGTTTTGAAAACGTATTTTTGCCGAATGCGTTGTACAACTCCTACAAAGTCCGCAGCAAACAGGTGACTTATACTTCCCATGCTGCAGAGACACGTGCGTAATGCTGGCAGCCCTTTGTCTGTGCGCACTGTTAGGTTCGATGAAGTGATACGTCAGCACATCGACGACATGCCCTCCAATAGTACACGTCCCATAGTGCGCCAAATGGGCGTGTCCCATTCAAGCGTGTGGGACGTACTGTGGGTAAATCGCTGTCATTCTTACCGCTGGCAGAAAGTAAAGACATTAAGCGAAAGTACGCTCTCGGAACCCATTTTCCACAGGGTCAAATCTCCTTCAATATTCTGTTTAGGTATATGGAGTCCTGAAAATTTTCGACTGTATTTTTCATAACGAATCACCTCCTCCAGTTTGAACACATAGTTACCGAACACTCTGTATTGAAATTTCATTGCAACATCTATACTTCGTTTCAAGCTCTCCTTACCTTCCTGCGAAGAAGCGAACAGCTTTTTTAATGAGGTGTTTACGGGGTATGTTCTGTTTGGCGGAAAGGAAAATGAAGTCTCATCTGCAGCTGGGAGAAAGTTTTTTTGTGGCTTCTGGAAACTAAATGTGGGTTGTTGGGTAAAGTCGACGTGAGGTTTCCTGTATCACCAGTAATATGCAGTTTAATTTGAAAAGTTTCAAAAGTTCTAACTGCATTTTTTTTATGGGGGGGGGGGGAGGGGGTTGAAGTATCACGTTCAACTAATGTGATGATGTTTTCGCAGAATAAAACTTTCTGCCAGCAATGCAGATAAGCGTGGGTATTGATTTGAAACAAAAAGAAAACCATTATTTAGTTTGCCCGTTCCTGAGTTTTCATTGAAACGTCTGCGTTACCGCATAAAATGATGAATTGTTTTTAGAAGTAGCCTAATCCTTCTTTAGTTTGTTCTTCGACTTTTCAGTTTAACGAAACTTAACTCGAGTCTGTCATCGTGCATGTGTTACGATTCAGTTGTGATAATTTCACTTTCTGTCTTAACAGCTTTGAAGAACGGTAAATTAGTATAAGTTATCTATAGTAAAATTGTCAATTTATAATGCTTAACTATTTACGGAAATTCTTTATATGGTCGGACGGAAAACTTAAATTTAGATTTTACAAACGGACTTATCTTGGCAAGATAAACTCGTACAATTGATTGATATTTTATCCCTCGTTATGTCTCGATATCCCGTAATAACTTTTTTAACAATTGAACAAATTATAATACAATCTTGAAAGCGTGACGAATAACGTTCATCGTGATGCAACCCTTTTATTGAAGCACTTGTATTTATAAAATTGCAGAAGGATAAAATTGTCAGAGGTTGAGCTTAATTTCACGTGTGTATGACTCCGCGTGTGTCACGTTTATTTTACGCTAGTGCGACGTCGGGTATCATCCACATTTGATTATAATCATTAATCTCAATTCTCAGCATCTGGTGATTGTATACTGGTACTCTACGCACTGTTAATATGATGCAGATGCAGATGACTCTAATTATAGGCTGTCCAGGGTAAAGTGAGCCATTTTAAGGCCCTAGTTACGTTTTCCTTTCAGCCATATTTTATCCTTCAACGACCATGTAAAATAAATATTCTCATCTGAGAAAAAAAACGCAGTGTGTATATTCCACCGCACTCAGGAAGTTTACGTCTAAGGGTAAAATAAAATATATTTATTAACTATTATTTCAAGTGAGAGGGCTTTCAAAAGTGCTCACTATACCGAAACAATATATCACTTTTTCCTTATTACAATGAAGAACTTTTTCAGAGACAAATATAAAAAATGTTTGCACAATTCCGCGAGAAAGCCTGGCAATGTTGCCGTGTTTTGTACAATTCTGTATGCTAACAAATGCAGTTGCTCTGAAAATTGCGATTCCAACATAGTTGACTTCGAAACCTAAATTTATTTCCTGTGTGTTATTTTCCTTCAGAACAATGGCAAAAATAAACTTCGAGATTAAAACCTTAATATGTTGAGTGTATGCGTAGGGGAAAATGTATGCTAATTCTTGCCGAAGATTTATTTTTGCGAAACTTTTTGCCGTAATCTTATTTTTCACACGATTTCCAGAACTTTTTGTGTATAGACTTTTGATACTTTCAAATTGGCCGAAGATATGTACGTATAACTACAATTAAAGCTCTTTAAGATGACAGCAATGTGGTGCAGGCGTACAGTACTTACTTGTAAGTCCAAGTTTTGCGACTGATTACTCTCAAGATCTAAACACGAATCTCACCACCCGTTTTCACAACCACGTGATCACTCCAAGACTTCGTGATCAACACTTCACACTGTCCACTGCCAGCCCAACGCATTGCTCAGCAAAGAACACACTAGACAACAGTGATCATGTTCAGATCACGATCAAAAAGCTCAAAATCCGTCATCATTGAGTGAAGAACTGATTTTCCTTAATCAATTAGGATCACTTTATTCTGACGTGAATACGTCTTTACATTTACAACCATAATGGGAGGCAATTCGGAAAATCCGTTGCTAACAAAATCGGGGGATACTGTTTGGCATTGCAGCTCCGAATCTATCGTCTGTATTCAAAATCCAATTACACCACCCGAATTCCAAAAGATCAAAGAATATGTTATGTTGAGTGAGCACTGCGAAGCATCGCGCGAGGCAAGATGATGGCTGGAGGAGGGGAGGGGGAGGCGTCGCAATTTTGAGTTCGTTTCGCCGCGTCTCATAACTTCCACGTAGTGTAACTTTTGACCAGGAGAAGCTACGACGCTCGTTTAAGTCTCAATAGACAGCTTTCGTCATGATCAATCGATTTCGTGTATAAAAACAATTGTGTGGCGTTGGTATGGTGAAATTGTATGAGCTTAATGTAAAAAGAAAAATTAAGAAAACTTAACACAGTTTCGAATTTCAGCCTATACTCATCAAAAAGCAAAGTCGATATATAGAGATCGTATACAGTTAAAAAGAGTATCTCAAAAGCAATCCAATGATACACATAAAATCACACATGATCGAGTGAAGCGGTGCCGGGAAAGAAAAAAACACCTAGGGGTTCAAGCGCGTCAACGTAGACGTATTCGCGCAAAACAAACGGCCGTGTCCCCAACACAGTCACACCCCGTCTTTTGTGTAATTTTAAGTGACCACTAAGCACAACAAAGTCACAATCAAGGTATAAGAGGCTGTTACACTTATACATTCTTCAGTATTCTGTGGTTTGGCGGCGTTAGAGGGGGAAGGTGCAGTGGCTTGCTATAGTTACTTGCTGTCCGCACGAGGTTGCCACGAACATACGGCGGCGATTGACACTTTGTCCATTCCAAGTTGGCAGCTTGTATTTTTCCGCCTGCCCGCGCACTTGGAAGGTGTAACTGGTTATAGGCTGTTCACGGTAAACTGGGCACTTTTGAAAACTCGGCTGAGATTTTACTTATATGCGCATTGTGAATTCTTCCACCATCTGTAAAATCAACACAGTCTTGGGCCTGATCAATATTCATGTACCGATCAAGCTAAACCTTGGAATTATCAGAAAAAGTAAATATTTTACAAATTTTAAAATTCTTACACTTACATGCATAAAAACAGAAAGCAAAAGAAATAATTTTATTAATCACAAACATTCGCCTAACAATTTTAATTCTACATTAAGACAAGAACTATTTTCTCCCCATCGTTGCCAACTTTACTGGGCGGATACAAGTCAGTGTGCCAGTTGCAATACTTTCAGATTGGGACAGTGACATTTTTCAAAGGTTGATTTCGAAAGTACTCAATTAACCGTGAAATGACTACATTGCCAGTCACTAAGCCAAGCCCATGAGCAACTAGATGTCAGAAATCACACCCCCTCTTTCTCCCCCTCTCCGTTCGGTTCTCTTTCCCGTTATAAAAATTAAGAATTTGTTTTACCGAAACGTTCTTAATGTGGAGTGTTGCTAATACTTAGACACCCATTTCTGTTTAGCTACCTGTGTTTTCCAACTCTTGGTTTCACTTCAGCACGACCCACCACGACCGCCATCTTGCACAGTGCTCTTAACTTGGTGCGTTTCTACACCGAAACCAAAGCCAACAAACACGAATATTTCCAGGCTGCAAGCACATCATCTTGGATCTGCACAAATTAGCTTAATATCAGACAGAATTTAAGAACGCAATAATAATCTACTGTACAGTACTACGTTTGACCTTGAAAATTACAAAATACCGTCGGAACTATTTCCTGCCAAAGTCATACTGTGGGCCTATTAGCTATCCAATGGCTTTGACTCAGGCATTGGTAGGCTTACCATACGTCCGGGATTAGCCCGGACAGTCCGGGATTCAAGCATGTGTCCGGGGAAGTGTCCGGGATTAACGAATGTCCGGGATTTTCGGATATCTGAGTGAAAGACCGGGCGGCCGGGAAATTTCACTCTGTGTTTATTTAGCGGTTGGCAACGTTGCATGCAGTGATGCTCAGCTAGACCGTCAAAACAAAGCAGAAGACAGTCAGACAGTCGACATTGGCAAGCGCTCGTCGACAAGCCGCTGTTTACTCCGTTCATTTTAAGATTAAAACTTTGGTTGTATCTATTACGTGGTGAATTGTCAGGTAGTTGCTGTAAATGGGCCCGAAAAGAAAGTGTTCGTTTGATGAAAAACTTCAAAGTGAGTATAAATTTCTCAAATCATGTGGAAACAGCAGTGCTCGAGTACGGTGTCTGACATGTAGCTCAGAATTTTCTGTAAAACACAGAGGACGACTTGACATCGAAGATCACGTGAAAAGTGACAAACATGAAAAAGCGCGAATGCAGCTTCATCTGCTAAAATTACTTCTTTTTTCAAAAATGAAGTTGCAGGAGACAATAAGGTGTTCCTTGGAAAAGTACTATCATCTGAGAAATGTTACACCCTTCCAACTCCAGGGCAAAAGCAAAAACCCGATGGTACAGATGTTGTAATCGCAATACCCAGTTCAAAGTAGATGTTAGGACGTTTTTGTGGCTATCTTTAGTTGAAATTTCTATTCTAAAAATAATAATGTAGAAAATAATTACGTTACTTGTAAACCAATGTATTTTAACTAAGTGGAGAAAATGATTTATAACTAAACAAAAAAAAATATTTTTTATGTTATTTACTACAAAATTACCCCTTCCAAAAAAACGTCCGGGATTGGAGTCCAGAAATTGTGGCAAGCCTAGTCATTGGTAATGTTCAACTTTGCTTCCACTAGGTATGGATGAAGTATGAGTCCTCACTTGTGTTCGGGGTCCGGGAACTATCATCAAAGCCATGGTGAATTTTTGCAATACTTTCTTTCTAGTAGCGGGGGTGAAGTGTTGCAAGGTAAGCTGATGCTTGCTCACTGCTGTACACACTCGGCGCACGCTGCACGAACCAGTGACCAGAGCGGAGCCGTGAGAAACAGGATATATCGCGGTCACTCACGAGATAGCGGCGAGGCAGCCATTGCACACCTGCCGTGAAGTCAAATGCACTACAGCGCTCAAGTGGTCGATGTGTAGGGGGCGTGGACTAACAAGCAATTATGTACAACACAGAACAAAAAAAAAAAAAGCTTACCTTGCAACAGTTCACCACGCTCCGCTGTTTCGTTCCTTATATAGAAATTGTTAGATATGTTGATATCCGCGAAAATATTTCGCGCCAAGGTAATCTCCATGCCTCTACTTTTTCTGACTGGATGACACATTCGTAATTTTTTCGCATGCGAACTACAAATATAATTGGTCCTGGTGAACAAATAAATAGTGCTCCACATGTACCGCAACGAGTAAAGAAAGGAATAAAGCAGGCATGTCGAATGCCAACATACTGTCCGACGTTTTCGCGATGGATCGCCATCTCTACCATTGGTTATGGCAGCACCGCTCACAAGTACACTGCGTATTGAACCCCCGCCTTGTGTACTCTCTCCTGCCCGGCTCAGTAGCAGGTGGGTCTGGATGTGACCACGTGATAAATTCCCACGAGATCTCGCCGCTCGGTGGCTTCTTGTACAAACAAGAGGCCGCCTGCTGGAGAGACAGACCCACGACCGACTCGAACCAGCAGCCGAGACGGCAGAAAAGTGCAAATTATGTTCCACCCGGTGTAAATCTAATTCACATACTTTCTCCAATTTTCCTCCTAAATCTGTCGGAATTTAATTTCCCTCAAGTTCTTTCCTCCGGGTTGCATTCTCCAAGCCCACGCCTACCTCCTGCGTACCCCTCACTCCCTTCTGTTCCACTTTTTTCCGTTACATCAACTTTCCGTAAAAGCCCCCCCCCCCCCCCTCCACGAACGTTCCGGCTCCTATATATGCTTACGTATATGCGTGCTCTGCCCCGCATATACTTTCGCTCCGTGTACCAGACCACAGAGTACACTCCGAGAAAAAGGCTTTTTGTTGAATCAAACAAAGTTTGTTCAGCGCCACCAAATTAATTGTTTGTATACTAGCAGTGAAATATTTTGTTACTGAAACCGAATTATATTGTTATTGCTATTTGGTTGTCACAAAGACTTGGTTGTCCCTGACAAATATTTCGTTGGTGCAACTAAATACGTGTTTAGCTCTAAGTACATTAAATAGTATATAATTTAAAAAAATAATACTCTGAAGCCCGACCGAGATTCGAACTTTAATCAGGTGTGCCCGAACACTAAGCCCTAGCAAACTCTACATAAGTGTTGAGCTTAAAATTTACTTGTATGCGCTTTGTGTATTCTTCCGCCTTATGTAAGATTAACATTGTCGTGGGCCTCATCACTTTATTCGTGCGTCGATCAAGTGAAACTGTGACATTAGTTCAAAAGTAAATATCTAACATATCTGCTCATTTTTTAACTTGGGTGCATTAAAAAAAAAAAACAGAAAGCGAAACAAATAGTTTAAGTCATCAGACATGTTACCTAACACTTTTTATGCCGCATTAAGATACGTAACTACTTCCCATCCATCGTTACCAACTTTACTGAACTCATGTCACTCAGGGTACCCGTTGAAATAAATGCTGGTAGGGGCAGTGACTTTTTTCTAAGGTTGATTTCAAAAGTGCTCGCTTTATCGTGAACAGCCTTCACTCGCGTATTTAGAATGTTTTTAAATACATACATTTCAGTTACTGGACAGTGTGCCAAATAAATAGTTTAATTTTTACAGCGTAATTTTTAATTTTCCGGTTGAACTTGTTTGGTTAGGATGTTTATACCCATTATTAAGCATCTACAAGTGCACTGACAAACACTGTTACTATCCTAATTGTTACAAAAATTACAAACAAGCTCTCCAGCTATATTTTGCAACGTATACAACCCTATGAGTGGCCAAACAAATGTATACAGTTGATTGAACAAAATATTTTGTTGACAATCTGATTTCTTTTGACCCAACGCAGAGTTATGTTAATTCAAGCACACATTTTGTTAAATGGCGAGAATTAGTTTTCCGGCTTTTCAACTAAATGTTTTGTTGAGGCAAGTAAATATATTTTTGTCTCTATACAAACAAGTATTTTGTTGGCTCTCCTCTCTGTGTATACAAGTACACAGAGGCGTGGCGTGTCCAGTCTCTTGATGGGCTGAGCGAGGCTACATGCCTTGTGTCTGGTTGGCCGCTGCATTCTGCGAGAGGCTCCCTATTGGTTGGCCTGCCGGCAGGCGAGTAGGTTACCAGGCGCTGATTGGCGAAAGTCGTCCCGCCATATTGCTGGCGCGAGCTGCCGGAGTTGGTGGCATAAGCGCCTGGCTCACATCTCCTGTACAGCACACATCTAAAGTTTAGCACCACACACGACGTAATTGAGAACTTAAACTTTACATGGTGGAGGACGTAAATCAATAACAGAATTAATAAAACACTGCAAATCATTTGATACTTCCTTTAAAAAAACTTTACTGAAAATTACGTATTGACTATCCGCCGTTTCTTCACACTTTGTAAAAAAAAACCTATGATAAATCACACCATATGAGACGTGTATAATTGTTTACTAAATATATCGTGTATCAAAAGCATTTTATACTTATTTTATATATATATGTATATTTGGTTGAACTTTTATTTATATGCTATGTCTACATTATAGGCCTATTATTTCACTTTAAATTTATATGAATAACACTAGAGAGAAAATAGGTGTGTTGGTAATACCTATGTAATTGTTATGCGAGTATTATCAAAGTGAGTACATACGATACAAATGCTGTGCGTCGTCCCTTTCCTCTAATTTTTACACCTAGATAAGCTTTATTTACATGAGGAGGAGGCATATTCTGAAGGCAGAACCTAATCAGGACTTCGGATAGGTTGAAAGCTTCCGCGAATGGACTATAGTATACGACATTTGTGACAGCTAGGGAGGCCCCTTAAATATGCATTGAAAAAATAGCAAGTAGAATTTACGCATTGATGTGAGCACGAGAAATTCAATTTTTATTTATACTTAAACTTTGTGAATTACTGAATACGTGTTATACACCATAATTAGTTTATTTAAATCCCCCCAAAAATATAGCATTTTTTGCGTAGTCTTATTGTGTCTACAGTTTCAGGACTTTTATTGCACCAGAAACTACTAACTTCGTTTTGACTGAAGCAGCTTGTCAAATGAAGAGCTGTTATTCAAGAAAAGTTGGCGCGCTCTTCCGTTTCATTAAAAACGGCCTCTTTTGTTTAATCTCCCGTGAAATTGGTTTGAATAAAGTTCGAATCTGTTGCTGAAAGGAGAGTACTTATAATTTTCAGGCACGTTATAAAAAATTTTGAAGCATACCGTTAGGAGGGTTTTTTTTTTGCAGAGAAAATAAACGGGGAAACATTTCGCCTTCCGTTTTTGAGAAAACGCACAAAACCC
Source organism: Dryococelus australis (assembly GCA_029891345.1). NCBI lineage: Eukaryota > Metazoa > Arthropoda > Insecta > Phasmatodea > Phasmatidae > Dryococelus > Dryococelus australis. The sequence goes on from CM057001.1 coordinate 115,551,595, forward strand.
ATTAAAATGCGAGCAAATATTTCAGATTAATGGTAATTATTTCCTGCACGAGATATAGCTTGGTTTTCTGAAGGCTAAATTAAGATAATCTCCGGAAAAAAAAAAAACATTTAGCTGAAGAATACATTTCACCTGTCCTGCGTATGAGATTATATATCTTACACGACGACATGATTAAACAGTCTACACGTTCCTTCTTCTTCTGATAGGAGCGATAATGCAGTTTACCAAGCCACTGCACAAAATATTGCGTATGTATACTACTGTAGTTTTGCAGCATATGTCATGAGCAAAGCTTTATTCAACGCGCCACGTGGGGAAAATGTCAAATTATTGCGTTGGAACCAGCACCAACAAATTTGTTTTGCATTTTCCTGAACTGACAAAATAGCGATGGTTCTTTTTCAGATTCACACTAAAAACACTTTCGAATATTCGTATGTTACTAGCATTTAAGTAATAATGTGTTCCTGCTGTTCTCAAGGGTTTGTAGGTTTCTTATAAATCCAGGCACTGTAAAATGTTGTAGTTTTCATGCCGTACTATGAAAAAAAAAAAAAACTACATGAGGGTGTATTTAACTTCATGTAATTAGTTGTTTATGTAAAATACATTTTTGTTTAAAGATGAAACTGTGGCTGGGCGTAAATTCACTGCCTTACCAGTAAACGTCTACAACAACAAAAAATTATTTCATTCCTTAATAACTTCGACTTAATAAGATTAATATTTATATATCAACATTTTGTGCAAATACTCAATATTTTTCGGTTTTGTATGAACTATTATTTATATTAGAAAACCATATTTTGTTATTTGTATAATAATTTCTAACCAATCCTCCGAAAGGAATGCAGTTCCAACTTGTGGGCGTTATTTACTTATCATAAAAATTATTCTTTTGATAATTTGCTCAATTTAATTAAATAGTTACTTTTATAACGTATAGGCTAAAACAGTACATGAGTGTGAAAACAATGAAAATATTATTTTACCATGGGCGTGGTCTACAGAACGATCTGCATCTTCGTAATCCAGAGTAGCGGAGCGAGCAGGAACCTGGTCTCACGTCCATGTTTGCCAGCGCATGTTTCATGCTCTGCAGTTTGACTGCAAAAGTGAGTGTAAACGTTCAGTGCTACATGAATACCTAAGGGCGTGGTCTACAGAACGATCTGCATCTTCGTAATCCAGAGTAGCGGAGCGAGCAGGAACCTGGTCTCACGTCCATGTTTGCCAGCGCATGTTTCATGCTCTGCAGTTTGACTGCAAAAGTGAGTGTAAACGTTCAGTGCTACATGAATACCTAAGGGCGTGGTCTACAGAACGATCTGCATCTTCGTAATCCAGAGTAGCGGAGCGAGCAGGAACCTGGTCTCACGTCCATGTTTGCCAGCGCATGTTTCATGCTCTGCAGTTTGACTGCAAAAGTGAGTGTAAACGTTCAGTGCTACATGAATACCTAAGGGCGTGGTCTACAGAACGATCTGCATCTTCGTAATCCAGAGTAGCGGAGCGAGCAGGAACCTGGTCTCACGTCCATGTTTGCCAGCGCATGTTTCATGCTCTGCAGTTTGACTGCAAAAGTGAGTGTAAACGTTCAGTGCTACATGAATACCTAAGGGCGTGGTCTACAGAACGATCTGCATCTTCGTAATCTAGAGTAGCGGAGCGAGCAGGAACCTGGTTTCACGTCCATGTTTGCCAGCGCATGTTTCATGCTCTGCAGTTTGACTGCAAAAGTGAGTGTAAACGTTCAGTGCTACATGAATACCTAAGGGCGTGGTCTACAGAACGATCTGCATCTTCGTAATCTAGAGTAGCGGAGCGAGCAGGAACCTGGTTTCACGTCCATGTTTGCCAGCGCATGTTTCATGCTCTGCAGTTTGACTGCAAAAGTGAGTGTAAACGTTCAGTGCTACATGAATACCTAAGGGCGTGGTCTACAGAACGATCTGCATCTTCGTAATCCAGAGTAGCGGAGCGAGCAGGAACCTGGTCTCACGTCCATGTTTGCCAGCGCATGTTTCATGCTCTGCAGTTTGACTGCAAAAGTGAGTGTAAACGTTCAGTGCTACATGAATACCTAAGGGCGTGGTCTACAGAACGATCTGCATCTTCGTAATCCAGAGTAGCGGAGCGAGCAGGAACCTGGTCTCACGTCCATGTTTGCCAGCGCATGTTTCATGCTCTGCAGTTTGACTGCAAAAGTGAGTGTAAACGTTCAGTGCTACATGAATACCTAAGGGCGTGGTCTACAGAACGATCTGCATCTTCGTAATCCAGAGTAGCGGAGCGAGCAGGAACCTGGTCTCACGTCCATGTTTGCCAGCGCATGTTTCATGCTCTGCAGTTTGACTGCAAAAGTGAGTGTAAACGTTCAGTGCTACATGAATACCTAAGGGCGTGGTCTACAGAACGATCTGCATCTTCGTAATCCAGAGTAGCGGAGCGAGCAGGAACCTGGTCTCACGTCCATGTTTGCCAGCGCATGTTTCATGCTCTGCAGTTTGACTGCAAAAGTGAGTGTAAACGTTCAGTGCTACATGAATACCTAAGCTCGGCGTCCGTATTTTAAATTCGAATAAAAAGTGTTATGTAACCATTTGAGACAACTTAAATTATTTCTTTCGCTTTCTGCTTTGTTTTAATTCATCGAGGTGTAAAAATTAGCAGATTCTTAAAGTACTTACTTTTCTAATAGGCTAATTTTTTAATTTATCGAACTGTAAAGATGAGCAGATATGTAAAATATTAACTATTATGATAATTGCACAGTTTCGCTTGACCGACGCGTGAATGAAGTGGTGAGGCCCATGACAATGTTAATTTTACACAAGTTGGAACAACACACAACGTGCATACGAGTAGATCTTATGCAGGTCTGTTAGTCTACCGTGAACAACCTACATATATCTACGTGGACACTTCAGGATCTCGTAGTGCTTAGGATACAGAAGTGAAACAGCTCCGCACACGTCAGCAAAACGCTGGAACTACTTTTCGCTAGTCAGCGCCTGCTGCACTGAGAAAAAGGTTTTGTTGAATCAAACAAGATTTGTTAAGATTATTTGTTTGTACCTATAGGGGCAACGAAATATTTTGTTGCTGAAACCAAATGATTTGGTTGTTCTCATTTGGTTGCCCCAAACTATAAGACTTGGCTGGTGCGACTGAAGATTTACTTGGCTACACGTACATTAAACAATTTGGGACTATATAAAAAAATACAAGTTTGACCTAGTGTCGAACCTAGATCATCTGGGTCCGAGTGCTACAGTAATCTCAGCTAATGTGACAACTGATAACGCCGGAAAGCTTATATATATATATTTATTTATTTGTATTACAAATATTGGGCAACGTGTGCAAACAAATATTTCAAGTTTGACAGATTTACTTGTCAGTTTCTTGTTGCATTGTTTTATTAATGTGTTTATACGATTGTTTAGCATCATTAGATGCAGTAACAAACACAGTTATTATTCCAGCTGCAAGAAAAAATACAAGCAAACTCTCAAGCTGTATTTTCGAACTAAGGTGGCCAAATGAGTGGCCAAAGAAATACGTACAGTTGGTCCAACAAAATATTTCGTTGAAAGTTAATTTTTTTTTCTGGCCCATCACAGATTTTGTTTATTCAAACATATATTTTGTTAGGCAAACAAAAGAAATTTTTGTTGTTTTTCAAATGTTGTTTGCTCAGCAATATATTTTGTTACGGCAACTATATATTTATATATTTGGTCCTATACAAACCTATATTGTGTTCGATTTTATCTCAGCGTAGCTTACCCGCCAGCCTGCAGTCTAACCAATAACGAACCTTTCTCGGCACGTAGTTGCCAATCAGACGCAAAGCTCGTTTCCAGAACGTCGCGCAGCCAATCAGAGAATCATTAAAATAACCGCCACGCCATTCTCGTCTCTGTGCGCGCTTGCCTACGCTCTGTATTTTGAATTAATTTAGGAGAGGCAGAAATTAGCGATATTTCTAGTATATTCTGGATAGCATGTGATGGTTTCGCATAGACTACGAACACCTGTTTAGAGAAAAACACGTTGTACGGTTTCTGGTTTACGAAAACTAGTGATGGGGATCATCTGATAATCGATTCATCGATTATATTTAAATAATCCTAAGTAATCAATGTTGATTTTGATAATCGAAACCATAATCGATTATAGAAAATAATCGTCACTGCAAAGTTAATTTTTCAAAAATAATATTTGAATGAAGACAGTTATAATTTGAGTTCTGATACTTCTTGCGCACTTAACCAGTAACTTAATTCATTTTTTACATATACATTTTTAATTTACTTCTTTTTATAATTTTTGTTTAATATTTGTGACTCTATGATGCCGCGTTTACGATAATTCATCGCTGAATTTACACCGGTTGAGGAATTTCCCGAACTTCAGGTTGAATTTTAGCTGGTTTTTTTTTTTGTCTGCGTTCAGACACATATTAATACCATTACACACAAATTTAGAAGTTTTCATTGCCCAATTGTAAAACTCCACGTCCGAATTATTTTGGTAAATTTTGAAATGCTTGAAAATTACGTGTTGTGGGTGTGTTGAACTTTATTTTTCAGAGAAAGCATTCAAAAATTTAACGGTTGATGTACTGGTGCATATCCACCAGATCCAACGAATTTCCAGGCCGGTTCAACTGTCGGATTAATCGGTTCAGGCGGACTCCACCGAAAGAGTAATTTTCGAATGTCTGGTGTACATCGGTGGATGCACCAGTAAATGTTCTTGAACGCGGATTTATAAATGAAAGTGTCATGGCGCTGCTCCAGCGTATGTAAAAATGTGTTATTAAGTTGTAGCTTATGTTTTTAAGCTTACCATGATGATTATTAATTATTTTTGTATAAAAGTAAACATCCAAAACAGATGAGCGAATGTGCGTATTGCGTGTTCGTTCGCGTTGAACTTTGTATAGGCTGTTCACGGTAAAATGTATACACGTCGTGTATTCCTCCGCCTTATGTAAAATTAACATTGCCATGGGCATCATCAGCTTATTCATGCCTCGGTCAAATCAAACGCTGGAATTATTAAGAAATTAAATACTTGACAAAATATGCTAATTTTTTACACTATGATGCATTAAAAAAACCGATAGCGAAAGAAATAATTTTAAATTATAAATGGTTACCTAGCACTATTTCTTCGACGTTAATATATGTAACTACTTTCCCCTCCATCGTTACCAACTTTACTGTGTGATTATCGATCTATTATTTGATAAAGACTGTTCACGATAAAGTGAGCACTTTTGAAATCAACCTTAGAAAAAAGTCACTGCCCCTACGTGCCTATGTTTTAACGGGTGCACTGAGTGACATGCGCCCAGTAAAGTTGGTAACTACGTATGGATAGTAGTTCCTTATCTTTACGTCGAATAGAAAGTGTTAGGCAACCATTTCTCACCACGTAAATTATTTCTTTCGCTTTCTGTGTTCTTTAATGCATGGAAGTGTAAAAATTAGCAGATTTGTTAAATAATTTCACTTGATGGATGCGTGAATAAAGCGGTGAAGCCCAAGACAACGTTAGTCTTACATAAGGCGGGATTAATACACAACGTGCGTACAAGTAGATTATAAGCACGCCTTTCAAAAGTGCTCACTTGATCGTGAACAGCCTATAGCATGTGTGCATATGTGACGTCATCGAGGGGGCGCCGTGTACACTTCCGGACGTCGAGAAATGTTCGCGAGAACGATGCAGACGAAATGCAAGGATTGCCTTCCGGCATTTTGGGGGAGAAGCAGAGAGGGGCTCTTTGTTTGACCACGGAACTGTGTTCCGCCGGTGGATAAAAAAAGGAGGGGGGGGGGGGCAATGGGTTGAAGTATAGCAAATGATATGTAATTTTTCCTACTGTTTTTTTTTTCTTTTCGATTTTATCTAGTCTCAAAGCTTAATTCATAATGGACTAATTCACTATATTGCTGAGGGGTGTTCTTGTAGACAAATTTTATACGTTTATAAATATATATATATATATATATATATATATATATATATATATATATTTGTATTTTTGGTGACCATTTGTAGTTTGTTACTACGGTCTTTTTGATATCAATGGAAATGTTTTCAAAAGAATCAAAATATTTTTTGAGCCCAAATATAACACAGGAAAGATAAACTGCTGGTAAGTTTCCCCGATTATCACGAAGTTTCAATAAACTCTGTAAACAGATGTTTCCAATGCATATGTTAACCATAGAATCTCTGACCCTCGCAACTGTGTTGATATTTCGTCTGGTTTGACTTCGCCGGCCAACGCTGGCGATTGGTAGTTTTATCCGTGCCGATAGTGATAAGCCTTCGTTTCGACCGCGTAGCACTGACGACTGTCACGCCCAGTCCTGGCGGGCGTCAAATAATAATTGTTTCAATCTCACGTGACATTTGTCAGGCACAAACTGGACAGCATTCTCGATAGCTTCAGTGTTCCGTGTGTTATTCCGGTAGATTGCTATCACGTGTGTTCTAGCTGTCGCTCAGAATTGCTTTCGGTGGAAGGTTAAACGGTTGAAAATTCACGCATGTGCATATTAATTAATATTGGATTCGCACGTTTTAAAATTTTTGCAATGAACTTAGCGGTTTTAAAGCAATTGGCCGAAACTAGTAACGTTATGGGTAATAAACCGCTGTACAGCCGTAATGACTGACTAGGAATTTAAGACACCTTTTAATTTAATGTAAAAACTTGTAGGCCTACTTCGCAATATTCAGAATTTTGTTTATTCTTCCCTACAACGCTACACGAAATCTTGCAAAGATAATAAGAAGGACTTGGAATGCGAGTAGAACACGAAGATGGTAGAATAAATAAAAAAATGGCAGGCGTGCGTACTGCTACGGTAATAAGATGTGCAATACGGGTTGTCGGCCTCATAATTCATTGTTCCCAGTTAAGTTAAAAAAACAATGCTAGCAATAGGGAAATTTGGTGATAAATTATTAATATTTCTTTATCTAATAAGTAAATATGGAAAGTACTCTTACTTATGCATAGAGACCCGAGAAATTCGCGAGTTTAATTAACTGTAGACTAGACTTTACAGTCTTATGTACTGTCATACATATATTAACTGTTTATTGGTTGATTGTTGTGGTAGTAAAAGGTGGTGGTTGGGCTACCAATGTCTTGCATGCTTGTTATTGGCTTATTTATCTCCAAGAGACGTCAAAAAAACACGTCGACCAATTACAAACGTAACATGAACGTACTGTGTGTGAATTCCAACTTGTCTACAAATGAACCCGCGAAATTCTCTGGTCTCTACTTATTATAATATGTTTAGGTTCACGGCGTAAATCATCAAAAGGCTATTTAATAATGTGAGATGAGCGAAAAGTAGCTGGTCTTCGGTAAATAACTTAACGGAGGTAATGTACATTTTCGCGCAATTTTTTGTTTACTTATTCTTTTGTTTATCATGGTCTTAAATATCTCACAAGTTTTCGAACAACTACATATGCATCAACTCCAGAAACCAATTTTCTCCCAACTCTCATTTTCAGTATCCAATCAAAATATTTCACAGTCTCTGCTGTTGTATTATTTATACCTCCGTCCATATATAGATATTCATCGTATCTCGTTTCGGGTTGAAATCAAACCGACTACATTCTCAGTGGCGTTATCAAATGTAATTTTAATATGCATACGCTTTCTACTGTGTAGTTTTAACGACTGAGTATTTGGAACGTTCAGTTTTTCACTTATCAACTGATCTCTGATTTTGTCCCTTATTGTATTCCTCGTTGACCGTTGCAAAAATCGTGTTCTGTGGAATGAAACTCTTGTTCTGCCTGCAATCTCACCTGCGGTATTCGTGCTGAGCATCTGATTCTACGTTTTGATATTGTATTGTATATGCGACGTTTTGTTTCACGCTGCGGCCCCACTAAAACAAATCACTGGGTTGTTTTGATGCATACAACCTACCTTTGTTTATTCTCACTTCCAGTTCTACGGGCATCAATATTTTCTTTCTTTATTTTCGGTTCCATATAATTTATATTTTTGTCACCCTCTTGGAGCACCCAGTACAATACACCTAGTTAAATACATTTAGTTCATTCAGAATTTATTTAAAGTCCATATTCATTCTTTAAATCTCGTCACAATTTAAAAATCTTAAAACTATTTTGAATACTTTTAATTGATAGTATACAAACACAAGAAAATGGTGTAAGTGATTAAAACTCAATAAATATAATACTTCATTGTACTCTAATTGTATATCGATTTTGGTATTCGTATTTTTGGTGTTTGAGATAATCCCCTAAAGTATAAGTTGGTACTACATATTATCTATAAATTAATAATTTTTTAAAAAATATTTATGTGGTGGTTTTGAACATAAATTGTTGTGACGTAAAAATACAGAACACATATAAAATATGTAAAAGATTCCAACATTCGTTTAATTCAAAGAATTACTCGCGAGGTCGCCTACGCACGAACAGTACCGAGCTCAAGTATGCAAATGTCCTGTGCGACCTTATCCGGTCGGGACTGGGACCTTCCACGCCATCTCATGGCTTGTTTCGCAACACAGGCTGCAAGTGAGGCAGACTGTTTTGAAGTGAATACGTCTTTAAATTTGCGACCATAGTTTGAGGCAATCCAGAAATCGGGGGATACAGTTTATCATTGCAGCTCCTAATCTATCGTCTACATTAAAAATTCAATTACATTACTCGATTGCGAAAAGATCAAGGAACATGTTACGTTGAGTGAGGACTGCAAAACATTGTGCGACGGTAGAGGAGAGGGGGAGGGAAGCAGCAATTTTGAGTTCGTTTCACCGCGTCTCATAACTTCCGCGTAGTATAACTTTTGACTAGGAGAAGCTACGACGTTCGTTTAGGTTTCAATCGATAGCACTGGTCGAGATCAATCGATTGCGCTTATAAAACCATTTGTGTTGCGTGATTATGGTGAAATTGTATGCGTTTTTAAATGTAAAAAATTAAGGAAACTTAACACAATGTCCCGTACTCGTCATAGAGCCAAGCAGAAATACAGAAATCGTATACGGTTCGAAAGAACATCTCAAAAGCAATCCAGTGATACTCATAATATCCCATATTATCTAGTGAAGTGGTGCCGGGAACATAAAATAAATATCAAAGCGTCCGAGCGCGTCAACGTAGAAGTATTCACGCAAAACAAACGGCCGTGTCCCCTGCACAGCCAAACCCAATTCTTTTGTTATCCCCTCGTGCGTGTGTGGCCAACATCGCAGCAGAGCATACAAGTACGCATAGACGTAATGTCGTGGTGGTTCCGTCTATGTGGGCGCACCCGTTTCCGGATTGGCTGCGCGATGTTCCAGGAAGGGGCCTTGAGCCTGACTGGCTATTGCGGGCAGCGAAAAGATTCCCTATTGGCCAACAACACCACATTTTCTAAAAATTCCACAGTTCGTGAAGAACTGCACCTGCGGGTTGTGGTGCAGTGATTCTTGATTTTGAATTAATTTCAGAGAAATTGTTTATAGTGAAAAATAATATAATTCGCGTTTGATATCTTCAGAACAACTTGGTATCATCATAATATTATAAGCAAAATATTATATTTCTTTAAATAATAAAATCATAAATACTAAAAAAACAAATAGTAGGCATATAATACATATTTTACGTGAGAACAGGGACTGAGGGTGATGGTATTCGTCTTGCCCCTTAACGGTGAAATTAAAAAATGCTGCACCTCTGCATAGCCCTCGCCCTAAGAAAATTCCTGGAAAACTTTCTAAAATGAATTGGAAATTTTAAACCCATATATCGTAAGGAAATAGTACCACGCATCTAGCTAACATCTATAAAACTCGCCTCCAACTCCACAACCATGTCATCCATGATGAACATAAATCGGAGGCGAATAAGAATGATGGCAAAATAATTTATCAGTAGCAGCCTTATGATATTCAGTTTGAGAGAGTGACTGTAGAAAGTAAAAAGAATTTTTTTTTTTTTTACTTTTAATTACCGGGCAATTCTCCTGTATTTTGTTTCCCTCTGTCCGAAGGAAAATATAAACAATTTTAAAAATCAAATATCTTTAAAAAAAATTTGTGAAAAACTACTTTAAATTATTTAAAAACTTTAATACCATTATAAAATTTAGGGATTACAATAAAAATGTGCCGTTGCAAAAATATTTACAGATTTATATGCAATTAATTAACTGGCATCAATTTCCCCCAATTTACAATTTATATATTCCCAAATTTACATGTCTCGAACGATACCAAAACCCCTATGTGTGACCCCCCACCCCGAGTGAACGCCGTCGCTTAGTTTGCCATAGCAAGTATAGCGGTTTCCATAACCGCCGTCGACCCCAGAGCTGTGGAGAACCTCCTCGAAACGGAAGCAGATCTTCGTCCAATCCAATTCACAGGCGTTGTTGACGTCACAAGGCGACCCCCTCTCAGTCGCCTCAGCCGCCGCTAGGCGAAAGGAAACGTCACTCGCTCAGTATAGTTCCGACCTTCATGGAACTACGAAGTACAGGCGTCGCGAAGTCTCTAACACCTCCTCGGCTGCCGTCAACGGGCAACCACCATGTTCGGCGTGAGGCAGCGTAACTCCGCTAACTCTACAAATACGGAATGTTTAGCGTCGCTACTACACATAGTTGGGGAATTTCCTGGGCGTTTGACTGTTCCCTGAGAAAATTTAGGAACGCTAGCAAGAATGTACGGGAAATAACTTTACCATTCGCGCTTTCTCACGCCACGTATACGTCCATATAGCAAATTCGCGAACAATTTCTTAGAGTGCTTCTTTACAGTTAATTAGCTTCTTTGTGGTCGCGACAAAAAAAAAGGTGTTATTTCGCATCTGGCGTTCCACATGTCCCCTGTACGTCACGGGACTTACAGCGCATCCAGAAGGGGAACGGGGGTCAATTGGGACATACACTCCCCAAGACCATCACATCTCTATGAAACTGTGCTATGAACATTAACAATTTTAAATAATATCTGAATATTGTTTAATATACTGATTTTATTTAATTAATTTAATATTGTTCCCTAAAATTGTGATACAGTTCCCCTCTCCGGTGCCACGGATAAGAATTACAGATCTGCACCTGCGCAATAGGAAGATACAGTCTATTCGCAGTTCCTTCACGCTTTTTGAATCAAATCTTTGAAAAAAATGACCTCATGCATGAAGTATTTCGTCGTTCCCAAAATATATAATGTATCACAAGCGTTTCATACATCTGTCAACATAAAAGTAGCTTGCTTTTGGTGAAATCGAACTTCCATTGATACTTTATCTGTAATTTGTAATCTTTCATTTATAATTTATATGAATAAATATGGGAAGAAAATAGGTTCGTTGGTATTGCCTGGTAAGAAATAGTTCTCATGCAAAATGGAATTCAGCTGGGTTCGCACGAATGAGGTGCGCTGGTTCTTTGGCGAGATTTTCTATACTTGGTTAAGCTTTGTTTGCGTGAGTTGGAGGAATGGCCTCAAAGTAGAATTACAGCAGGACTTCAGAAAAGTAAACAGCGTGTGCAGAGCCGCTCCTGCCCGACCCTCAGCTCGCAGCCACGGCGTCACACCAGCAGTCGGCAGAAACCCGGGTCAAAGTTCCCGGTGGAACAGGCGTTGGCCTCATCAAACCTCCCCTCCGGGTGGCCGATACCTGTTAAAAGGTCATACCTAGAGCTCTGTTTTCTACCAGGTACGTTAGTCCCCGCAAAACAAAAGCTAAATGTCAGTTCTTTGATCTTCAGGGTCCACCGGGAACTCTGCAATTTTGGAACCGCCATGCTGTCCGAAAGAGAAAAAGAAAAACTACGATAACAACTCACACATACACTAACAACTCACCATCCGCGCATGTCCTTCGCGTTTTAATTTAAGCATGACGGTATCCCAATTAAAGGCTGTTCACGATAAAGTGAGCACTTTTGAAATCAACCTTAGAAAAAACTCACTGCGCCTACCTGCACGTATTTTAACGGGCGTAATGAGTGACATGCGCCCAGTAGAATTGGTATTGATGGAGGAGAAAGTAGTTCCATACATTACAATAGAACAAAAAGTGTTAAGTAACCGTTTGTGATAACTTTAAATTATTTCTCTCACTGTCTGTATTTTTTAATGCATGGAAGTCTGAAAATGAGCATATTTGTACAATGTTTACTTTCCTAATAATTTCACAGTTTCACTTGATGGACGTGTGAATTAAGTGACGAGGCCCATGGCAATGTTTATTTTAGATAAGGCGGAAGAACACACAACATGTATGGAAGTAGATCTTAAGGCAGGGCTTTCAAAAGTGCTCAATTTACCGTGAACGCCAGTGCGCCCCGGTACAGACGGACTAAGTTTTGGGGGATGCCCGGTAACCAGAAGCATCCCCCCGCCACGTCACAAAGGGCATAGTCGAAACCACACTGCTTCTTTCCAGGACAGAGTGTATGTCCCCATTGACCCCCGTTCCCCTTCTGGATGCATCTGCTTCTTGCAGATCCTAGCGCAACTCAATAACTAGGCTAAAATTCAAGCAATTTCAAGCTAAATTCAAGCAAATTTCTAATATACTGTAAAACTTTCAAAGCGCAACTCAAAATCAATCATATTAAAGGCCAAAATCAAAATCAACTTTTAACTTGTGTTCACTATTTCTGCGGAGTTCTTTAAAGCCTTATTTGCAAGCTCAATCATCACATTTTTGATGAAATTCCAAGAATTTTTATACTTTTCTTGTGATATTATTTTTGACTAATTGATTTAGCTTCGAAATTTAGAGTAAATTTGGCCTTTTTTGACCTAAATTTAGCCTTATTCACTCCCGAGAAGAACACTGATCAAAGAGTGAACGAAGCATGTTTTAAAAAAATAGAGCGCTTGATTGAGAATGCAGATTTGAGTCAAATTAGCTTGATTTTACAGTAAAATTTGGTAAAATTTGTGGTAAATTTGAAGAGATGAATTATGTTTCCAGAAAATTTTGAAAAGAGTTGCTTGAAAGTGAGAAATTTGCTTGAATTTTAGTCAAATTAATGAGTTGCGCTAGGATCTGCAATATACATCTACTCAGGACGGCACACTTTCGCGCGCGCGCACACACACACACACACACACTCATTCCAATATCTAGGCATGATCTTACGAAGATCCTTTTCGACTCTTCTGGGGTTCATTCCGTAGTCTTATTCCGGGACCTGCACTGTTGGCAGCATTGTTTTCCCCAGGATTACTTGTCCGGGGGAGGATTGTCAGGAACCCAGGTCAGCAGAACGTCGTGTCGTGGGTTGGCTCGTAAAACCCCCTTTCCCCAAGTATTGCGCCGAGAAGAAGGCGGGCGTATTTCACTGTCGGCAGCAGGCGCGATGTATTACCCTCGCCATAAAAGCCCGCCGATTGATCTGGGCGCGCTAACAAGGAGCGAGCGACACGCGGCGCCGCCGATATATATCCCATCAGCTTTATTGGATCCCGATGCATTCGCGCGTCGCGACGCTGAGCTTGGTCTAGTCCTCCGGCCCGATAAAAAGTTTAATACCCGGGTCCAGTTGGGGAGCGACAGAAATAGGACGTCCGCGTGATAGCGGGCAAGACGAAGATGCGACGGAGACTTTTAATTTACGGCGTCCCCTCCCCCCCCCCCCCGCAAACCTTGTGCTTGCGTTAAGACCAGGTCTGTTGACGTTCTTCCCCAGGCCTGGATCACCACTTACCCGCTGTCCCCGGATCTAGCAGGGGTTTAAGGGTCCCGTCTGGCTGGCAAATTAACTGCGTCGCAGCATGTTTACCTACGAAAAGACATCATACCCCAGGCGAGGACGGAATGGTATAGGCTGTTCACGGTAAAATTAGCACTTTTGGAAGCCCCGCTTAAGATCTACTAATATGCACGTTGTGTGTTATTTCGCCTTATGTAAACTTAACATTGCCATTTGCCTCATCGCTTTATTCATGCGTCGGTCAAGTTAAATTGTGAAGTTATTAGAAAAGTAAATATTGTACAAATATGCTCATTTTTAAACTTCGATGCATTAAAAAAAACCAGAAAGTGAGAGAAATAATTTAAGTTGTCACAAAGGGTTACCTAACTCTATTTATTCGATGTTAATATATGCAACTAGTTTCCTCTCCATCGTTGCCAACTTTACTGGACACATGTCACTCATTCTGCCCGTTAAAATATATACAGGTAGGGATAGTGACTTTTTCTAAGTTTTATTTCAAAAGTGCTCACTTTATCGTGAACAGCCTTTGCTTTATAGTTACCTGGCATGTTGTAAATATTGTTCTGGAGTCCTCCAATATAGGTAAAAACGACTTTCCCAGACTGCATTATCTTAAACGTGCTAGCCCGACACAAGCCAAACTACAATAAGATCCTGTATTGCGAATACTACACGCCAGTTCTGAGCCCAGCGCGTAGCGGCGATGGCGCACTTGTAGCGCGCACCAGTGTGGCCCTTATAGCTGCCGCGCTTCTCGGCCAAAGAAAGTAGAAAAACGATGCAGGCAAGCGGGCTCCTTACGAGAACATGGGCCCGAGATTAGTCTTTGCATTCCAGGCACAGTGATACGGGCGATATTAACACGCGCGCCCAGCGCCCAGTCGCCTGTACGTTCAAGGCGCTAAACCAGCTTGCAGTGCGCACGTGGCTTTCCTTTGCAAGTTATGTGAGTATAGGCTGTTCACTGTAAAATGAGCACTTTTGAAAGCCCTGCTTGAGATCTACTTGTATGCCCATTGTGTATTCTTCCGTCTTACGTAAAATTAACATTTCCGTAGGCTTCTTCAATTTATGCACACGTCGGTCAAGTGAAACGGTGAAATTATTAGAAAATTAATTCTTTACAAATCTACTCTTTTTTTTTACTCTTCTATGCATTAAACAATAGAAAGTGGAAGAAATAATTTAAGTTGTCACAAATGGTTACCTAATACTATTTGCTTGACATTATGATATAGTATTACTTTCCCACCCTCGTTACCAACTTTACTGGGCTCATGTCACTCAGTGAGCCCGTTAAAATATACGCAGACAGGGGCAGTGACATTTTTATAAGGTTAATTTCAAAAGTGCTCACTTTATCGTGAACAGCCTTTAACAGTGGGTCTTTACTACGCTCTGTGAAAGCCCACGGATGTAACTACAACTGTACTGATACAATTTCCCTCTAAATTCAATGGGAAATACCACATTCGTTAAGGGATGGACGTCCATATTAAATTAAAGATCTAATTGTAATTTCCTAATTTTTGTTTACAATAACTGTAAACAAAATTGTCTCAACTCAACATCTGACAATAGATTAACATCACTTACGGTTTACAATTATTGACTTCAACTATTAGAATTTATAATTACCCCAAAGAAATCAATGAAATTAAAAAAACAGTCCTATTCAATTATGTTATAAATTGTGTGTACATATTTGACAGTTCCACTATTACAGGCGCGCTAGTTCTGTTTATTCCTGTCTCACTACTCAACACGTCCTCCTGATCCACACACTACTCGCCTCCCATCCAGACAAACCGGGTTCCACTCCCGGCGGGGCTACTCCCGGATTTTCGCGCCGCTGGTCGGTGGATTTTCTCGGGGATCTCCTGTTTCTCTCGTCCTTCCATTCCAGCGCTGTTCCATGCTCACCTCGCTTCACCCTCGCCGCCTCTCAAGACCTCGATGTTAGGAGCCGCCCAGATCTCTTCACTTCACTTACAGTACTTTGAGATGCTATGCTCTTTTTCTATAATACATTCACGGTTACTTCAGCCTTTTATGAAGCCCTGCTAATGTTCTACTTCCAGGATATTCCTCCGCCTCGTGCAAACTAAGCTTAACAAGTCTGGAGAATTACACCAGAGGGACAACGCACCACATTCGTGCGCACTCAGTTGTAATGATATTTTGTATAAGAACTGTTTCTCACTAGACGTTACCAACATACATATTTTCTCCCTGTTTTTATTCAAATTATTTGTCAATGAAGCATTATAATTTATAGATAAGATATTAATAACATTTCAATTTAACAGGAAAAAAAGTAACTTTTATGAACACAATTATAGAACGCTTGTGATACAGGGCGTATTAAAGAAATTACTAAACACGTCATACATCGGGAAATTTTTCAAAGGTTTGATTCAAAAAGGCCGAAGAAACCGTGAATGGACTATACATTCTACTTTACATGCAGTGTTCATTACTGTACTGTCATTAGCCAATGGGGGACGTCTTGATTTTACCGAGTAAAGGGGTTCGCTATCTTTGCTGTCCTTTCGTGTAACAAGCCATACATTTTTTTATACTGGAAGGTTGTTTATTGCTGCTGGGCTGTGCTGTTCTTGTAACGTGCTGTTGAATGCTAGCGGAACGATGAATGCATCTGTTATAATTCTATCGTCAAAGTGTAAAAAAAAAAAATATGATGACATTTTATTACGATTACAGTAGCCCTGAGGAATATCACAACAAACAAAGTATTTAATACATATATATATATATATAATGCTTGTTTTGAAACAGTGAGAAAGTCTTCCCAACTGTCACATTTGCACAAACCCACAGTTAACACGCAGCCAACGGCAGATATCTTCCAACTACAGACACAATGGCGAACGAGGGATTGGAAGCTGGCGTTTGAATATTATGGGAATTATATTAAAAGCGATGGCGAAAGCCCTCAAAATAAAACAAAAGAAACGTAACTATTTCACAGGTCATAACAATGGGTACTCAATTTTTTGGCAGTTCAGCCTACGTGATAATTCTCTTTCTGCGTGTAGGTGTTGAGATTTTGCAATTTACATTTTTACAAGAAATAATAGGTGCATAATATCCACCTGACCTATGGATATGATGGTAAGAATGAAATGCTTGGAATCTTCACGTGTGTGTGAGTAGTTTCCTCGGGGTGCTCTCTGAGGAGTTTGTCTCACAGCCTAACATAGTACTTTAACCATGTTGTCATAGGCTGTTCACGGTAAAATGAGCACTTTTGAAAGCCCTGCTTAAGATCTACTTATATGCACGTTCTGTATTCGTCCGCCTTGTGTAAAATTAACATTGCCATGAGCCTCATCACTTTATTCATGCGTCGGCGAGCCGAAACTGTGGAATTATTACAAAAATAAATATTTTACAAATATGGTCATTTTTACACTTCGATGAATTAAAAAAAAAAACAGAAAGCGATAAAAATAATTAAATTTGCCACAAATTGTTTTCTAACATTTTTTATTCAACGTTAAGGTATGGAACCACTTTCCATCCATCGTTACCAACTTTATTGGGCGCAAGTCACTCAGTGCGCCTGTTACAATATATGCAGGTAGGCGCAGTGTCTTTTCTTCTAAGGTTGATTTCAAAATTGCTCCCTTTACTGTGAACAGCCTATAACTAAATGGCATTTCCACATCAACGTTCGAACTAGTGCGCGGACTTTATCCGCACGAACTCACTTGAGAGTTTGACCCTTTCACTCCCACATTTCTTTACGCTCTTAAGCGTTACAAATAAGCGATATTTATATATATTCTTTATTATACTTTTTCGTTACCGAAACTATTCAGCGGCAGGTATACTTCTCTGTAATAACGGCATTATGTAGCTCAGCACAGGACTCATGAATCAGCTACTCACACAGAAATGCACACTTAGTCTTGCTGTGTACAGTTTTTACCATACAAACATTCCTGTGTAATTCGTACACGGTCGTGCAAACAAAGACTCTGTGATGAAAACAGAATCATAGAATAAAGTCTATTCGCGGTATCTTCGCATTTTGCGAATCAAAACTTTAAAAAATCACCCCATGTTTGACATGTCTGCTTGTTTCCTAAATATGTCATCTACCATAAGTTTTCTATACTTCCGTTAACATAATAGTGTCTTTTTATCTTGTTAAATATTCCCTTTTACTTATATTTTGTATATAAATTATAATATTGTATTTGTAATTAATATGAATAAAAACAGAAAGAATACAGGTGTTTGGTAATGTAAGCAATAAATAGTTCTTATGCAAAATATTAATACACTGAGTATGCGCCTATATACGGGGGGGTTATCCCTTTGGTGTCATCTTTCTGCATAAGGCGGAAGAGGTGCTTGGAAGTAGAACCTTAGCAGGGCTTCAGAAAAGATACAAGTCCGATACTATTCGCTAGTGCGTAAAGAAAGTGCAAAATGAAACTGTAGACACGGTTATATTAGGTATTTAAAAAAATGCGGTCGATATTTATGTGCGAAGCACTCAGAAGGAATGCGTGTGTTTGTGTGTTTGTGCTTCCTTCCGCTCCTCTACGATGATAGATTATTGAGAGATTATTTTCGGAATGTTTGTTCCGAGCGTGTGTGGGTTTTAAGCACGCTCGTTTTGAGTGGCCGTTTTCTCATCCCAGTTTTCCAATCCCGACGAAAATTACGAGCGGTTGGGCCGGAATAAATTACAAACTTGGTACACTTATCACCCACGGGGCTGCTTCCAAAGTTTTCATCTAATCTGCGCAGTAATTCCTCTTTTGTGACGTCTTAGTTCTCTTGATTATCTTGAAGACTAAACGAGAATCTGCAGTATTCGTTTCTAAATACGACGTTAGAAGGCAACATAATCGAGTCAAGTTAGCTGGAGGCAGCAAAAATAAATTGGCAGAGCTTTCTGAGCTCTTAAAATTTAATTCGCTTTGAGGGAGAAATCTGCTTACAGTTTCCTTTCTTGCATTCCGTTTTCGCCTTAAATGAGTGATCGGGAAAAGGAACGTTATTATTTCGTAATGTTAAAGTAAGTACACTGTAAAATAGTTTAGGGAATATTTCTTTACATATAATGGAAACCGATTAACCTTACAAGTCAGGAGTTTTCGCCCAATTGAAGTGCGGCAATTTTACATGATAATTAAAGGGTTATTTTTTTTAACCGTAAAGAAACGTATAGCTTAAAAAGTTAAAAAAGAAACAATTGAATGAAAATAAGGGAGTATTTCGTACGCTGTATGGGAAAATTCTATGACAACAGTAATAAGGAGGAAAATAATATTAAAAAATTACGCGTAGACACCGTACAATTGTTTTGCTGTATGAAATGTGAAAATTCAATCCCGAACTTTATACATTTTAAGGCGGTTGGACGCGCTCTGACGTATATCTTGTAGTGGTGAGTTATCGTGCTTACTATCCGTCACACTGCAGTGACTTCGCCTGTATCTAATGTCTGTCACGTGTCTTCTGTGGATTCCCAACAATAATCTATAATACGCAATAATAGTTTTTCTGAATAAAGCAATGGCAGAAAATAAAACTTGTATGCCTCCACGTAACCTGCAAGTGTTGAAATATATATTCCTACGAATTGTTTGCTGAGAAATGCATCCTTATCAGCTTGCTGTTTGATGTAGAAAACGGATAATTTGAAATTCGTAAACGTAAAATAAAATTGACAAATTCGCTCCATTTTGTAATGTTTCTCTGACGACCGCAAATTTCTGAAACTAGTTATATCAATAGTTTTGTATAAAAAAATTACCTGTTGGCTTTTGTGGACTAAAATTGAAGGGTATCTGCAGTATTTCTTCAGTAGTTTTTATTACTGCAATTGTATCAAAATTTTACAACGCTTTTAAGTTTTTCTGTAATATGAAAAGAAATTTCACACTTAAAGTTAAATGTGCAAAAAAAAAATAATACTCTAGTTGAGATTTCAACATGTGAACCAAAGTTTGAAATAGCTGGTGGTAGCACTACTATGTTCAAAAGTGTTTTATTTATTTCTCTCTATATCTATGGGGATTTCGTAATGCGACGGGATTCTCTTTTATATACAAAGTAACTTCTAATTGTATTTCACATCCTTCTTCCTTTAAATAATTAGATTTTAAGTTATATATCCGCATTAATGAATATTAATCTAACCCATAATAAATCCAACCACCTTTCTAATAAGGCGCTTGTTTCATTTCTAATCGCTCGTCGAACTGTGGGGACAATGGCCAGGATGCGCGGGAAAGTTCTGCGCGCGGCACACATGCACGCGGTATTTCACTGTTTTAATGCAGACTGCAGTAATTTTACTTTAACATATATGGTTTCCACACGTCGCCCAAAAGGAAACCATGTCCTACGTTTTTTTAAGCATCGTGTTTCGCGTTCGGCCGCATTTTAAGACATGATAAAATCTTTTAATTCCTCTGCAAATGTTATTCTGATATTTTATATTCATTTCTCTTACTGCTGCTGTGTGTATTAAAATGTATGTTGCGTAAACAACTAAGCATGCGAACTCATTTTCTTGGCGCTTAGCCTCCATATTTTAAGTTAATTGGCAACGGAAACATTATTTCATGCTATCAGTTAAACTCTTAGAAATTTTTCCTTGAAAAACTAGTGACTTGATTAAACTAATTTTTCGACATTATTAAGATGAAACTGAACGCGAGGAAAAAAGTTGCAAAGTTTTGTTCTCTAGTGTAAATAATTTTTCGACACTAATCAACCTGCGTTGTCTTCCATTTTAAATATATGTCCTCAATTGCCAGAATGAATGTCCTCTATTTTCATACCGAGAGTCTGATAACCCTGCATATAAAGACAAAAGTGTTTTCGCTAAAAGGTTGTCTGAAATTACCTCGGTAAATTTGCCGACCTTTTTGCAGTTTGCAGATCTGTTTACGTTTATAAACATCAAGTTACGTGAGAGGAGTGTAGATTTATTCTGTTCGCAGAGTCTGCACATTCTTTGAACCAGGCCATTGGAAAACCACACTATGATGGGTTTGGTTGTTTCCTAAATTTGGCATGTATCACACGCGATTCGTACTCATGACATAGAAGTATCTAATTTTTGGTTAAATTGAAATTTAAATATATTTTATCTATAAATTATAAAATTTTATTTATGAATAACACGAATAAAAGCTGTAAGAAAATAGGTGTGTTGGTAATGCCCAGTAAGAAATAGTTCTTGTATAAATTGTTATTACACTCTAAAAAATTTTCTGGTAAACTTCCTAAACTGCGATGAAAGTTTTTAACCTATATACTGTATGGTAATAATACCACACATCAAGTTCCAGATACAGGAATATTTAGCAGCGCTACTATACAAAGCTGGACTTCCCTATGTTTTTTACTGTTTCCTGAGCAAACGTAGGAACGCTGCAATGAATGTATAGGGGAAAACATTACCATTCCTGCTTTCTCACTAAGTGTATACACTGGTATGGTCAATTTACGAAAAAATTTCTAGAGTGTAGAGTGCGCACGAATGCGGGGCGTTGACTATTTAAGTGTAAAATTATAGACTTGGTTATGCTTCGTTTGCATAAGGCGGAGAGATATCATGAAAGTAGAACTTCAGCAAGGCTTCAGAAAAGTTGGAAGTGACCACGAATGGACTGTAGTTGTAGTAGTAGTAGTAGTTGTTGTTTGTAGCGGAGGCGCAGCAGTGTGTGTGCGTGTGTTTGCAGTTCGGCCGCTGTGGGTTCGAGTCCTGGGCGAGAACCGCGCCTTGTCTGCGGACAACAACTACGAGATCCAGTGCGAGGCCGTGGGGTCACGACCGCCGCCAGTCATCACCTGGTGGAAGGGCAGCGTGCCACTCCGCAGTGTCAACGAGCTGGTAACTACCGCACGCACACGCACGCGCACACACATACACACACGCATGCACACACATACACACATACGCGCATACACACGCGCACGCACGCGCGCACACACACTCACACACACGCGCGCGCACACACACACACACGCACACACACACAACAAGATTTTCCACGGTCAAATTAACACTTTTCAAAGCCGTCTCATTTTGAATAATAGATAATAAATACATTTTATTTTAGCCTTAGACGTTAAATTCAGAATGCAGTGAAATATACGCACTGTGTTTATTACTCGCATAGCAATATTTATATAAAAATGTGGTTAATGGATAACATTTTTTTGAAAGGAAAAAGTAACTAGAGCCTCAGAAGCACTCACTTTACCGTGAACAGCCTATACAAGACTTTCCGCGGTAAAATGAACACTTTCAATATCAACCGTTGGGAAAATAATTCACTACCCATAACAACACATATCCTACAGTATAGGCTGTTCACGGTAAACTGAGCACTTACTTTTTAAACCCCTTCTTAAGTCCAGGCTTCACCATGCATGGGCGTATAGGATATCAAAGGCTAAATTCTGACAAAGATCTCTCAAGTCATTTTTTGGGATAGTACTTTCAACTACAATTTTTTTTGTTTAAGGTTGAACTCATCTACAGTTGTAAAGCATTAGAATTTTAATTTTTAAATTTTAAATGCACTTTTTAATTATTTATAAAGTGTAACAATTTTATAAATACTAAAGACGTACATTTGAAATTTAAAAAATTAGAATTTTGAAGGTTACAAATCTAGATGAGTTCAAAAATCTAACAAAAAATCTTAAGTTGATAATACTACCACAAAAAACGACCGAGAGATTTTTTTTCGGGATTTAGCCTGTGATTCCCTATACGCCCATGCATGGTGAAGCCTGACCTTAAGATTTACTTCTACGCACTTTGTGTATTCTCCCACTATATGTAAAATTATCATTGACATGGCCCGCATCACTTTATTCACGCATCGGTCCAGTGAAACTGTGACATTTTAACTAAAGTAAATATTTTATTAATGATCTAATACTTACACTTACATTTGATTAAAACAGCAGTCACATACGCTTAACTGACGCTTCGAATTCAACGTTAACACAAGGGGCTGCTTTCTCTCCGTCGTAACCCATTTTTTCAGGCCGTGCAATTCGGTGTGCCGGTAAAAATATATGCCTATGTAGGGGCAGTGACATTTTCCCAACGTTGATTTTAAAAGTGTTCACTTAACCGTGAACAGTCCGTACGCACTTGCCTGCAGCCTGCCACTTAAGTTGACAGCGAAGTAATAAAAAGTTATTCTAAGACTTGCCGGTGTATTGAGAGTGTAAAGCTTGGTTCGTAATTGAAACACGTAACAGTAAACATAGAACATAGGTAGTGTGGGCAAGCATATACCGCCACGTTTTCGAACCTACACTGTTAAAAATAAACTCCATTTTACTGAAAAATGGCGGCAAAAATTTATCCAGAGGTGTTCGTAAACTCTCCGTAAAAATTACGGACACGACGATTTTCAAAAAATTTCACAAAACTTAATTGAATTCACGGAACCTCTCCGTCAACTTCCCAGTTAGTTTTCTGTAGTTCCTGTCAAATTAAAAGATGTAGTCAAAAAGTTTATCATTTTTGCTATGTGGGTGTTCTGCCGTGTACAAAATTGATATTTGTAGAAGTTACACTATTTTATACCTGAGCAAGATTTGTCCCCGAGTCTGAAGACTACCTTGTTTTGGTACACTACTATATTGT
Organism: Dryococelus australis; assembly: GCA_029891345.1. NCBI lineage: Eukaryota > Metazoa > Arthropoda > Insecta > Phasmatodea > Phasmatidae > Dryococelus > Dryococelus australis. Next base: position 115,575,033 of record CM057001.1, read on the forward strand.
GTTGAAGGTACGTTGACGAGCTCAAGTCAGACCACTTGCTGACAAATTTCCAGTGCGACAAGCGAACTGAAAATCTGCCGCGGAGGGACCAGGGCGCTGACCCACGACTCCTCGAACACAAGTCGGCCACCCAACGACTAAGCTATGGGGGCAGGGCTCCACTCACCTACAAGTTTGACATGATATTTTTGGTATACTTGTGGTATTTCAATTACAGTCAGTAAAGCACCTTGTTTCAGTTTCTACTAAAGTTAACGTATTTAAGTGTTGCTTTAAGGCGCTGGTTTCCCTGGCGGCCGGCAGGTAGATTTGGCAAGTGTCGCACCTGTTGACAGACATCAGAGACGAAGCATGAACATTCTCCCGTTATTCCAGCCTTTCGACGAGAGATGGTGACGGCAGCGACATGTTTCGGTAACGAAACACGATCGCCATTCATTGGAAGGCACGTGTCTCGCTTCTAAGAAACGCGGATCAGTGCGCCGAATTAGACTCCAGCAGGTAGTCTGTGGCCAATGATGAGTAACGTAAGGGGAAGGGGGGAGTGGAGAAGCAAGTGCTCGCCCTCCTGCAGTGACACACAACACGATGGCTGGTAGGAAATGCTTGTTGACGATGACCTACACATTTCTTCCAACTCTCTGTCTACCAGTTATCAGAGACTGTGGCTACAGGAAACAACGGGTATTGCCCATGAATTCTTTTGGCATGTATTTGCTTCCTTCCTGAACTGTGTCATTAGAAATAACGTTTAATAAGAAAGGCTAAAGAAATTATGGTACACCTCACAAACGTAATATTAATATGTGGTACACTTAAAACATTGAAGTAGGCCTAAATGTTATATTAAATTTGAGTCGACGTTATTTTATGGCAGGTAGTAGGCCTACAAAGTGAAAAAGAAAAATGATGCCTGACATTTATATTTACGTTTGATCATTATTCAGCATAAACGTTTGCTCCATGGATCTCTCGCATTAAAATAATTATTCTATAGAAAATCAGCAAGTTTTAATATATTTTTTCACATACTGGTGGTTTGATCAGAATGGGGTATTGATTATGATCAACATACCATTCTGCATATACTGCAAATGTATTAGAGACTGTAATTCAAATTGAACTATTGGTCCGCCTGGATTGTTTGCGTTTAATAACGTTATATTATATACAAAAATATTAAATTATGAATCTTTACCGTTTAACACTTTTAAATAATATAGATTGTAATATGTATTCGGAAATAAGTAATTTTAAATTACTCCAGTTTCATAACTCGTTAGTTAGCTAGTTAACTTTCCGTTTGTGGGGACTCATAATGTAGTAGTCAGATCGCTTTCCTTCAACCAGGGCGATCCAAGTGACTGCTGGATTTCCGCATGTGGAACATCTGACGGAATTTGCCGTTGTTCGTGCGTTTTCTAATTTCCTCCAGCAAAGTATTATCTATGTAATATATTGTAAGACTACGGACAGAAGTAACTCGTGCAATAGTATTGTAACCTAAGATACGTGACAATAAAATAATTTTGGGAAATGGTAACCAAATTTAAAACCCAAATTTATTACATTAATACACGTACTGGTTATATCAGTGAGACAGGCCATGTTCAAATGGATTTGGAAGTACTTCGCGTTTAGTGCTTTGTAAGGTTTTAATTGGAATATATCGACATTCATCTGTTAAGAATGCAATACTTCTATTTTGTTGTGCTCTATTTCTTAGCATCTATACTAATATTATTAAGATGTAATGTGAGTTTGTTTATTTGTTTACTAGGTGTAAGCCCGTGACCGTGTTTTCTTAATGGTCACGTCCCTAGAATAGTTACGATGTTACAAATTTTTGGTGTTATACAAAGACTGGAAATAAATGATGTGAAATAACTCAACATTGGATATAGTTCTATCTACTAAGCCACCGCGGCCCCACTTGGAATCGCTATATCCACTGAGCCACTAAGGCCCCACTTGATATAGTTCTATCCACTAAGCCACTGCGGCGCCACTTGATATAGTTCTATCCACTAAGTCACTGCAGACCCACTTGAAATCGCTCTAACCACTTGGCAACTGCGGCCCCACTTGATATATATCTATCCATTTAGCCAATGCGGCCCCACTTGATATAGTTCTATCCACTAAGCCACTGCGGCCCCACTTTAAATCGCTATATCCACTTAGCCACTAAGGCCCCACTTGGAATCGCTCTAACCACTTGGCCACTGCGGCCCCATTTGATATATATCTATCCACTGGGCCAGTGCGGCCCCACTTGATATATTTCTATCTACTAAGCAACTGCGGCCCCACTTGGTATAGCTCTATCCACTGAGCCGCTGCGGCCCCACTTGGAATCGCTCTATCCACTGGGCCACTAATGCCCCACTTGGAATCGCTCTAACCACTAAACCACTGCGGCCCCACTTGGAATCGCTCTATCCACTGAGCCATTAAGGCCCCACTTGGACTCGTACTAGCCACTAAGCTATTGTGGCCCTACTAGATGATATCTCTATCCACTGGGCCACTGCGGCCCCCACTTGATGTAGTTCTTTCCACTAAGCCTCTGCGGCACCACTTAGAATTGGTCTATCCACTGAGCCACTATGGCCCCACTTTATGTGAAATTAACTCAACATTGAAGCGAGACATTTAGAATTTAAAAAATGATATTCCATTACCTTCATATCACTATGCATTAATACATAACTTTCACAGGAAAAAGTAACTAAAAAATTAGTTTTTAGGGTCAAAAGTCATGGTTGCGTAATCTGATATTGCTGAAATGCGAACTTGACCTGTATTCGACCCTGAGGACTCGCTCTGCAAAATTTTAAGAACTTTTGTTGAGTTTCAAGGGACTTAGAAGTATTAAAGACGTATAGAGATCGTCTCCTTATATAGTAGGATATGTCTCGGGTAATCTCGGAAACTACACGGCCGATTCTTATAATACTTTCACTATTAGAAAACTACATTCTTCCAGATGGCCATTGGCTATGTTAAAAAAAAATAAAAAGTCCTTGAGAAATTTCAAAATTTGTTAACCAAGTCGGAGAAAAATGAGCTACTTAACTGCTTGCCAAGCATGCTCTACCAAAACTACAGGATCGGTTATTATGATTCTTTCACTGTTAGAAAGCTACATTCTTCCAGATGGACATAAGCTTATATCAAGTGGGACCACAAGGAACCAGTGGGTAGAGAAATGCCAAGTGGAACCGCAGTGGCCCAGTGGCTAGCGTGATCCCAAGTGAGACCGCAGTGGCTCAGTGGATAGAGAGATCTCAAGTGGGGCTGCAGTGGCTCAGTGGATAGAGAGATCTCAAGTGGGGCCGCAGTGGCTCAGTTGCTAGAGCAATCCCAAGTGGAGGCGAAGTGGCCTACTGGCTAGAGCGATCTCAAGTGGGGCCGCAATGGCTCAGTGGATAGAAATATATCAAGTGGGGACGCAATGATCCAGTGGCTAGAGCGATCCCAAGTGGGGCCACAGTGTCTCAGTGGATCTTAATATTATCTAAATATTACAAATTCGCAAGTAGTCGTAAGTTGTTGCAAGTAGTCGCACATAGTCGCAGGTAGTCACGGGTAGTCGCAAGTAGTCACGGGTAGTCGTAAGTAATCACGGGTAGTCGCAAGTAGTCACGGGTAGTCACGGGTAATTGTAAGTAGTCACGGGCAGTCGTAAGTAGTCGGAGGTTGTCGCAGGTAGTCACGGTTAGTCGCAGGTAGTCACGGATATTCCCGGTAGTCGCAAAGATATAGGCATGTATTTTAATAACTCAATAAAACCTGAGCGAAGCTATGCCGGGCTGCTAGTTTTCTATATAATGGCAAATAATGAAGTATTAAATTAAAAATCCAAGAAATTCAGAAAATAACTTATGTTCCGATACAAAACTTTTTATGATACTATCTTTCTTTAAATTAGCAGGTAAAAATAAGCGAGACGTTTGATATACAACGTGTTTCCGAACAACACCGACGAATTTCGGCAGGTTATACGTAATGAAAAAATAAGACGAAAATGTCAGTACGACTTTTTCCCTAATGTGATTATTAAGGAAGCTACGCACCCCTAAAAACCATGGCTGTGAAATAATTGAGTAACAAATATCAGGAATTACTCGCGACTAAGCAACAAATCGGTCTGTTGTAGAACGGAGATATTACACCAATGAAAATGGGGTTGGTAATATTATCCCCCGTCTTCATGATAATAGAGGTTGCCACCAAGTTTTTGCGCAAAATATATGAACAGTAAGCTATAAGCGATTTGTTGGCATGACTTAATAATCAGCACCTTGTAACGAACCAAAATAAGTCATCTTGTCGGAATACTCTCAGGTGAACGGCTTTCGTGAAATCCATTCGTAAAGTATTGCTTACCTCGCTGGTCACTCACCTTCACAATGTTCAAGAGTGGTTAGGCAGTCAGGTGCCACCTCGCTGGTCACTCACCTTTACAATGTTCAAGAGTGGTTAGGCAGTCAGGGGCCAGCCTTCGAGATACCAAGTTCATTATCAAACCATTCCAATTATCTAATTATGCAGTGCTATTTTTTGTGTGAATAGTGAGGCGGACATACTCTGTTTTGTTAAAATAGTGATGTTTAAATTAGTGGCAAATCAGATCACTTGATTTCTTGTGTGTATTGGTGTGTGCGCGTGCGCGCGTGTGTTGGCGTACCTGTACGTATATAACACATTAGAAGAAAGAATTCGCAAACTAGATACATATTTATGTTTCTAAAAAGTTTTTCGTACCTCCTTCATTTATGCTTGTTTATGCATAGGTCTATTAGGTACATGGCAACGTTAATTGTTACCTTTGGTTTGGAAGGCTGCACAGTGGGGCTTGAAATTAAACATAACAGAGCTACCAAAATCGTTTAGTCAATTGTGTACCATTTGTAAAATGTTGTGAACAAAATTACCCCCCCCCCCCCCTTTTTCCGGTCACGCTCCACTTCTCATCACTACTACAATGAAAAATTTTCTTCCCACTTTGTTGTTGTTATAAGAAATAAACTTGCCTGTTATTTCTATTGCCATAAGATATCAGATGCTATATTTTAATAACATCCAAAGCCATAATTTATTGCTTCATACGAAGTACGTCTAAATGCGTTATATATAAGGTACCACAATTTAAAAAAAATATACATATCAAGCAATGTAGTTATATGGTTCCTTAAATAATTTTAATGCAAAATTCATATTTATATATTTTACATCACCTACAAAAACACTAATTATGGAGAATATAATTTTAACGAATGACTAAGATAATTTTTATTTACAGAAATACACATTTTTTCAGGGTATGGTATTAATTGCATTTCTAAGCTAGGCGACCTAAAAAAGATGTTTTACAATGTAACATTTTTATTTCCTACTTGCTTCTTTTCTTTGGCTCTTTCTTGTGCCTCTAGTGTACGGTGGCTCACGTACATACATTCCTCTGCTTGTTCGACTGTCTGATAATTCCAGTAACAAGCATTGTATATAAAATATACGCTGCTTGGGGAACACATTTTCTCTCCAGAATTCGTCGTCTCTTAGTTCTCTGATTATTTGGATCCCACTATCACAATATATTACTATATCACACAAGTTCATGTCTGCTATGTGAAGCTGCCCTTGTATTTGGTACAGTAATTGTGCGGTTTTTTAAATTGTAGTTTCCCATTTTTTCTTCAATAAAGAGTTTCGTAGACTTTGCTGCTTCGCTAATAGGCACACAACCTATTAGGAAAATATGCATTAGTAGTGTCACAGACCATGTCACGTGAACTACGTCCGCCTTTACACGAGGAAGGTTAATTTACGCGATAGGGAAATCGTACAGGCACTCGACTTTCCTGCTATCTTTATCAATGAATGAATGTGTATGTAGACACAGATTCGATACATTGTTTTTTTTTTCCCCCTTTGTGGTCGAAATGGTCGTATTCGTTGTATTTTGTTATAGTAATATTGTAGCAATGTTCGTAAACTAAGGCATTATTGTATACCATATTTCACAAACGTGTTTTGGTTCGAAAACAAAAAAAAAAAATGTCTGCTGAAATGTGCGCAAACTATTTATCATTATTAGCAATTATTTTCTTTACACAGGCTACTTTATCACACATTTTCTGATAAAAAAAATTAGGCCTGAGTTTTTTTTGTATACTGAATGCGTAAACAAAATAAAACAGATCAGTTACTCTAGACGACTTATAAATAAAACTTACTTTTGTCTGTTAATTGAGATTTAGCACAGTAACAAAAACATTTAATCAATTTTATAACATATATTTAGATGTCTGTGCCAACAGTTTTGTTTGAAATGATAGCTAAACAGCACATAGCGTTACAATATTTTTTATTTACATGCTGAACACTCATCTTACAATTATTGGAATTATCTTGGGAAATGAAAACACAAGGTTATGGCATGCAATACAGATAAAAACACTACTCCAAATGCCGTCATTAGTTTAACCGGTCTAAAGGTATAGCTAAATTAATTTAGAAATTTGAAAATATTATTTAGTGTTTTCAAGGTACCGTGGCTTTCGAAAAATTCGAAGTATGGAGACAACGTTTACTAAATGCTCAAAAACAGCGAATGTTTGGAGCATTGGCCGGTTCCGAGAACTGTCTGGTAGGAAGGTGGCAGTTTCCCCATCACTTACATACAAAGAAGTTACTTACCGTTAGGCACTTGGATCCCTACCCGCCACACCCCACCACACCCTGTGTTTCTCCTCGAGCCCACGTAGTTCCACGACGAGCCACACTGGCGAGGAGTGCGCCACTTCTCAGGAACTATTTGCCAATAGTTTCTCAGTCGTATTCCCGTTATATGTTATTTGAGCTCGATGATAAAATATGTTATGAAATGCATAAGGTTTTCCCATGTAACTGTAGCTTTATTTCTTTGTGATATTTTTCCATTACTTTACATCCGCTACTTTTAGAAAAGCGAAAAATCCTACGATTCAAAGGGTATGGAAATATCGAATTTTTGAAGTATTCTGGGCGAAATTAAAAAAAAAAAAAAACCTGAAGCACGGCAAAGAACATAGTTTCACAGTTTACAGAAAACTAAAATTCATTAGAAAACATGTACTCAATTCATGTTTAAGTTGGAAATAAATCGGCATAATTTTTTTCTAAACCATTAAAAAATTAGTTTAAGAGCTGATAAATGCAATTTTTAACCTTCAACTATCAAGTTATTGTGAATTTAATGAAGCTAATAAGCAGAAACCTCCAATGATGAGAAACATAATTAAGGAAACTACCCCCTTAAGGGGACTTTGTAGCTGCGCGCTCAAGTCGAGAAGCGAGGGAGCGATACGGGCGACACTAACACGCGCACCTAGCGCCTCATCGCTCCTACGTGCAAGGCGTGCAGAGTTTCCGTCCTAACGCTTTACTGTGTAAACTAGATCTGTAACAGTGTAATTTAATTACACGCTATGAAAGTCCACAGCACAAACTGCCTGCGTATAATCGTACTTTCCTCTTGCCGCATAAAGAAACTGTATTTACGAGCTTTAAAATGCTATATTTGACCACTTTCACGATTTTTTTTTCTCTATTAATACACATAATATGATAAAAGTAAAAATATAGGGACGTAGATTATAGTTTTTCTTTATCCTTTTTGGTAAAACGTCGTATTTTCTGAACATTTGTTTACCGAGATACACGTTTACGCGCAAACAACGATTTCACAGAAAACATTTCAGTACATAGGACCCATAATGTTACAGACGCTTGACGCTATTTTCTGATGTCTGAAATAATAGGTTTTAGTGGAGTGAATAACCTTAGCCGCCGCATAAACGATAATATCCGATAAACGGAAAATAGCAAGTAACAATTTACTGGCAGAAATTTGTAAAAAAAGGTTTTCCATATCTTTCCAATGGCGCAAAAGCAAACATTTTTAATAAAAGCAAAAATGCCAGATGTTTTTAATTACTCTCCATTTTTCACACATATCACAAACTGTTACAAAAAATAGATTATTTGTCAACTGACTTCAGACTCGTCGGTAAATTTCATTTGCGTAAATTAATACATAAATATTCAATTGCGAATCAATTACGGACAAGGTTCCTGGTGTTTGAGTGTTCTACTATTATGTCCTGTGCTACGCGCGTGTGTTTTGTTTTAATAGCGAACCAACCCTAATACGTAAGTTTATGGCTACCGAAGTCACCATTCCTTGTTTTATATACCTTCCAGTATAGGTTGTTCACGGCAAAGTGAGCACTTTTTAGGCCCTAATTACATTTTTCCTTTCACACATTTCTTATCCCTTAACCACGTTTTTAAATAAATATTGCCATGCAAGTAATAGACACAGTGTATAAGTTTCACCGCACTAGGAATTTAACGTTCAAGGCTAAAATAAAATGTATTTATTGACTATTATTCCAAATAAGGGGGCTCACTTTACCGAAAATGCCCTATACGAATTTGAATATTAGTAACACGTTCAAATTGCGAACTACTCCAAAGATTCAATTGTATGGCGGAAGAATAAAGTGGGGCAGTCTCTGGCAATGTTAATCTCAAACGTAAACGGAACGATATAAAATAAGAAGGAAAGTAGATCGTAATCAGGGCTTCTAAACGTGCTCACGTAAGCTTGGACAGTCTACAATGTGTTGAATTATAGGTTGTTCACGGTAAAATGAGCACTTTTGAATGCCCTGCTTAAGATCTTGTATGCACGTTGTTTGTTCTTCCGCCTTATGTAAAATTATCATTGCCGTGGGCCTCATCGCTTTCTTCATGCGTCGGTCAAGTGAAACTGTAAAATTATTAGAAAGGTACATATTTAAAAAAATTTGCTAATTTTTACACTTCGGCGCATTAAAAAAAAAGTATAAAACGATATAAATAATTTAAGTTGTACCAAATGGTAACCTAACACTTTTTATTCGACGTTAAGATAAGGAACTACTTTCCCCTCCATCGTTACCAACTTTACTGGACGAATGTCACTCAGTGCGTCCGTTAAAATATGTGCACGTAGGAGCAGTGACTTTTTCCTAAGGGTTGATTTCAAAAGTGTTCACTTTATCGTGAACAGCCTACAAGGAATGTGATGTGTGAAAGTGGGGCGAGAAAACCCGCCGGCCAACGGAAACGCCCGCCACGTTTCCGACGCGCGAGAATCCACGTCACTTGGCCGGGGAATCGAGCCCGGTTCACCTTAGTGGTAGCGGAGTGTTCCGACTGTTAAGTGCATTAGCGTGGCCTGTACCAAAGATAAAGTATGGTCCATAGATTAAAGATGAGGTAGGCCGCATCTTAGTCTTCTGCGAACGTGCCCAACATTGACCTAACCCAATCCTACACAACTGTCAAAGTCACGTGGCCAACGGTGATGAAAGGGTTTGTTTATATCTTAATTTATTAAATGGGAAGCACTATTATATTAATAATATCTTTTACCAGTTTGAATGTAATCAAAAAATCATTACAAATTGATTAGAGGAAGTGTTAAGACATCTCGAAAGCACTTGTTTATTAAACAGTGTTCTAACCTCAAACCCAATCCACGCCAATTTTGCTAGTCGTGTAGGCAGAAAAGCAGTTCAATGCAGAAACACGGAGATTGGTTGTGCGCAGCCAGCGAGAACGGACTACCCCATCTTTAGTTTATGGTATGGTCTACTCGCCGTTTTTTTCGCCCTGTTTGAATCAAAGCTTTGTTTCCTAATTACGGTATGTATTACAAGCGTTTTGTACTTGTGTTAACGTAAATCTACCTTATTCTTGGTAAAAATCGAACTTCTACATATATTTATCAACACATTAAAATATTTAATTTATTATTAATATATATATAATAAAGGGGGGAAATGTGTGTTTGTAATGCCTAGTAAGAAGCAGTTCTTGTGCAAAATATTATTAAAATGATGCGCGCGTCGGCAGGATTGTGATGTGCTGTCCTTTTGGTGTAATTTTCTAGACTTGGTTAAGTTTTTCTTGCATGAGGCGGGGGAATATCCTGGATAGCACTTTAGCAGGACTTCATAAAATCTGGAACTAGCCGTGATAGAACTTGTAACTATTTCCGTCATCTGCGCAAGTTTCTAGTACTGAGCTACCCGTCATCGATGCTACAGTCAAGATCACGTGGTCAACAGAGATGCTGACATTTGCTTTTTCAACAGAGCCACCGTTTCGTATGGATTAAAGCATCACGGCTAGCTTGAACAAATTCCAATAGGATTGAAACAATGTCAGAGGCAGTGTTGCAAATGTTCCGAAGCACTTACTTAGGCACGTGAACGAATGTTTTAACCTGAAGTCGGGAAGGGGCGGAGCAGTGAATGCCGGCATGTGACCTCTAACCCGCTGCGCCTTACTGGCATGTTTATTTTCAAACGTAAAATAAAAGATGTATCAAAATTCAAGATGTTAGTATCTGAAGAGAATAAAGGGAACATGTATAAATGATTAATGCACTAGCACAGTTTATTCGGCTGTAGACCTTTGCCGAGATGAAATATCGTCAGGAAGATATTCATGCGACTGAAAACACGAATCGGCAGAATGTGAATGCGTTAACAAGGCAGAATGTCCTGCGTATGGCAAGGTAATGTTAAATAATGATTTAAGCGGTTCAGCATATTGTCCCTTGACCTTGTCACTTGGCCTAAATAAGACTTAACCTAAAAGTTATCTGCCCTAAAAGTCATTGTGTTCAAAATTAATTTGCCTTGACGTCACATGGCTCTTAAATACACCTGGCCAAAAAGTTTCGCCCCTTAAAATTCAATTGGGCCCAAATTCCCTTGACCTGAAATTTATTTGGCCAAAAAGCCGGCCTGAAATAACTGTATCCGAGCCAGCTGCTCCTCCTGTGGGACAACCCTACCACTTCAGCCAGCAGAAACTATGAGCGCGATGGAGTGGGGTGGAGGTGGAGGGGCGAAGGAATGATACTACAGGGATAAATGAGAGCGCCCTGATAAAACACATCGACCACCCTCAACGTCTGCCATGTTTTACATATGTGTTCATACAGGAGCGAAGCCACCGAGGTTCCAGTTCGAACAAGCAAACAAAATTATTTTGTTTTATCTGTTAGCACCCGTCATGCAGTAACCAATCAGTAGTGATAGGAAAATTTCGCGAGTTCATTTCAAGACAAGGTAGGTGTCCAACATGTGTACACTGAAGTTGAGTTTGCAATTGGATCGTGCAGTTTATTAGACACGCCCTGGACGACTCTGAACCAATAGCAGACTTGAAACGAAACAAGTAGCGAATCCCATACTCCCAAGTAAATATTAAAAAATATTTTAAAAAATAATATTAATTTGCGAGCCAATCAGGTGACTTTGATCGCCGTACCAGGTCTTCAGTAGGGAGAGCATAATAGCTGCGCATTTTGTTTTTCTGTGAGGTCGTGCAATGTATCTTGTTATTTGATTTTACATGGCCCAAACAGAGTAATTAACGCGTAAGAAGCGCTTACGATGTATAAAAACGAGCTTTCTCCTACTAACTTGATTATTTCGAGCTTGCAGTAATCAAAACCAAATTATTTCCCTTCCTATAAAAATTGCCATGTTGATGGCAGAATGAATAATTATGAAACCGTAGGAAAACTAAACAATGTGGACAGCCTTATTTTCGTTTGGAATATCATTAAGTACTTTCAGTAATGAAAAGTGGAAATAAATTTGCTATTTAGAGAGTAGTTAACGTGTTCCCTTACTGCTGAAGAAAACCACAACTAGATCAAGTTGTCTAGAAGCCAGTGTTGCCAATTTGACTATACACTGTTCACGGTAAAGTGAGCACTTTCGAGGCCCTAGTTACTTTTTATTTTCAGCAATTTTTTATTCTTTAGCCTTCTACTGTAAATAAATCTTACCATATAAGTAATAAGCATAGTGTGTACATTCCTCCGCACTCAGAGAAGTTAAGGTCTAAGGCTAAAATAAAATACAGTTATTGACTATTATTTCAAGTGAGAGGGCTTTCAAAAGTGCTCACTTTGCCGTGAGTTGCCTCTAGCCCCGCGTGTACCGGCGTGCGGTATGTTTACTGCACTTGCCCTCCGCGATGTACGGCGTCGGTAATTTCATGATGGCGCGATGGCTGTGCTCGGAATGGTGTCGCCAAGTTACAAAACATTCTACCCGAGTGCAGTTACATCTCGTCGCCATACATCGTTATACTTGCCCTCATTAGGAGCCGCTCTTGAAGAAGCGACTTCGTTATGGCAACCCTGTAACCTCCAAGGCGCCTCTTCGCACTTCCTCCCCGTCATATTTCAGTAATTACGTTGCTTGTACCGAGCATAAATTGAGGTAAGCTAGCTTCTTCCTACTTGACAAACTTGTAGATATTTCAAGTTGGTCTTACACGATTTTCCTCCGTCGCCTCGAGGAAGGGAAAAAAAAAAAAACGTTCCGTACTTTATTTGAAAAACTTTTTTTTTTTTTTTGTATTTGTCTTTCGCAAAGTTTTTTCATTATACCATTACTGCCTAAAGCTGGCTCGTGTGGAAGTTTTTAAGAGATCCTGGTGAAGAGAAGAGTAAGGAAAATATTAGTATTCCTAGCGCCTTCGTAATACCTTGAGATGTTACAGGCAAATGTTCACCAAAATAACTTCAAGTATAACATTTAAAAAAAATCATCATCGTCTCCTGGAAACAAAACAAATACCATAGTGCAACAACAATTTTAAATATAAAAAAAAAAACATAAAGATTAGCATAATTCCTGCTAGCACACGTGTTTTAATGCACAGCGAATTCATTCCAGCACACACCGTGTCTGGCATCAATGTTAATCAGATAGATTGCAGAAGACTCAGGAGTACTATGGGAAAAACGGGGAAAAACACATTTCAATCAAAACACTGCCTGGTTTTGCAGTAACACATTGTAAAGCAAACAAAACCAATCATAATTTTCTTGACATGACCTTATCATTTCATAAAATTGACTGTCATGCATATCCATTCTAAATTGATTATTTTCTAGTGTTTTTTTTTTAAAACCTATCTTGAGTGAGTGAGTGAAGATAATTATTGGGCGGCTCTTAACAGCGAGGTCTTGAGAGCCGATGAGGATGAAGTGAGGTGAGAATGGAGCAGCACAGGAATGAAATGGCGGGGGAAACAGGAGATTTCCGAGAAAATCCGCCGACCAGCGGCATCCTCCGGCACGATTCCCACTTGCTATTTAACCGATTTTGCCTTCACTGGTGACATATTGGTAAAGGTTGTTCACGATAAAGTGAGCACTTTTAAAATCAACCTTTGAAAGATATCACTGCCTCAAATCAGCATATATTTTAACGGACATGCGCCCAGTAAAGTTGGTAACGATGGCTGGGAAGTAGATCCGCATCTTAACGTCGAATAAAAAGTGTTAGGTAACAATTTCTGATAACTCAAATTATTTCGTCCGCTTTCTGTTTATTTTTTAATCCATCGAAGTGTAAAAATGAGCAGATTTTCTAGATATTTACTTTACAAATAATTTCACAGTTTCACTTGACCGACGCCTGAATAAAGTGATGAGGCCCACGACAATGTTAATCTTACATAAAGCGGAAGAATGCACAACGTGCAAACAAGTAGATTTCAAGCAGGGCTTTGGAAAGTGATTATTTTAAAGTGAATAGCCTATACCTGAGCGGTCGTGGTGGTGTAGAGTTTATTGCACACCGCAGCGTACCAGACAGGAATCCCGGCGGGATCAAAACATGGATCTTCACGTAGGGAAACGTAGCGGATGTTGCCGTTGTCGGGTTTTCTCGGGTTGTTTCTGTAGGGGTTTATACTGGTTTCAGCCCGTTACCTTACCAATCGAGCTATCAAGCCAATGTTGGCTACGGAGGGGAAAACAAATGTAGGTGTTAGGCTATGTGTCTTTGTTGAACATATGTAGGTGTTAGGCTATGTGTCTTTGTTGAACATATGTAGGTGTTAGGCTATGTGTCTTTGTTGAACAAATGTAGGTGTTAGGCTATGTGTCTTTGTTGAACAAATGTAGGTGTTAGGCTATGTGTCTTTGTTGAACATATGTAGGTGTTAGGCTATGTGTCTTTGTTGAACATATGTAGGTGTTAGGCTATGTGTCTTTGTTGAACAAATTTAGGTGTTAGGCTATGTGTCTTTGTTGAACAAATTTAGGTGTTAGGCTATGTGTCTTTGTTGAACATATGCTGCTTTATATTTCGGCCCTTTCTTTTCTTTTTTTAGTTAAATTGGTAACATTAGAATTGTTAAAACGAGTAATACTTGTGAATACTTCGCCATATTTTATTCCTTTTAAACCTTCCAACCGAGCACTGTGATGGTTACGCAAATACGAAATGAAGGGCGTAAAAACGGAATATCAAGGCTGCATGTTCGTGTTACCTCATAAAATGGTATTATAAAAAACGAAATTCGTGTTTAAAAAAATATTCTTATTGGTTTTATCAGTATATGCGTTCTTATTTAATTTGATACATTTTGTTTGACTGTCATTCGAGACGTAGCAAGTTGCTGTGAGAAGCAGGACGAAGAAAGGAATCAGCCACGACTTGTACCTACTGTATAGTGCTGATCCATCACAGCATTCGCCTGGAGTGACTTCGGGACATAGACTAAAGGTGAGGTAGGCCGACCTCGCTGGCTGCGCGCAGCCAATCTCCGTGCCCCAACATTGAACTGATTTTTTGCCTTCACGTCTAGCAAAAATGGCGTGGATTGGGTTTGAGGTTAGAACACTCTTTAGCAAACAAGTTCTTTCGAGACGTTTTTATACTTCCTCTGATCCATTAGTAATGCTTTTTGATTACATTAAAACTGGTAAAAGTATTTTATTAATATAATAGAGATTGCCATTTTAAAAATTTAAATGTAAACAAACACGTTCATCAGTGTTGACCATGTGACTTTGACAGTTGTGTAAGATTGGTGTAGGTCAATGTTGGGTACATACGCAGAAAACGAATAAGCGGTCTACCTCATCTTTAGTCTATGTTTCGGGACCCATAAAAAACCGAAATCAGGATGTCCGGTCCACAATTCGAACCCAAGTCGCGTGAACCGTCATTTTATCACAACACTGAAATTTTTTTGTAATTTTTACTGAGAAATTCTTTGTAATTTAAGAAATGCTCGTAACAGGTCAAAGATGTCTCTTGTAAAACTACTAGTTTGTAAAACTACAAGGGCCGTGTTTGTAATAGACCTTAGGAATTGTTTGTACTATACTGATTAGTTTCAAAGAGCTTCAGCAAAATGGCGGATACTCACCAACGTAAACCCGTATACAGCTGTTTGTGCAAAAACTATGGGCAATGTTAGGTGTAGCTGCGTCCAAAAAGAAATTTATACAAGTTTGAATAACGTAAAACACTTAAAACAACTCAAATAATCATAATGAAAACTGGTCGTATTTTTCATTAACTTTTAATATTTCCTAACTATACAGAACCCTTAAATCGGCTCTCAATACCTCGTAACTTAACAATAGAACTAATAAAATGAAATTAATGTACCTATTCTTCTTTACCAAATAACTTCATTAATATGTTCTAGGTACATGCAATTATATTTACTGTAAAAATATACTTTAAGCTCGAAGTCAAGTTGGTATTATGGTTATAGTTGCTGGCCGATAATACAAGGGATTTGGGTTCTGGTTCGTGTGCTGGCAATATAAAATGATATTTTTCTCGCAATTCAATGCTGATATATATATATATATATATATATATATATATATATATATACACACACACATATGTGTGTATATATATATATACACACATATGTGTGTGTGTGTGTGTCAGTATTGAATTTCGATAAAAAAATTTCATTTCATATTGCCAGCACACGTACCAGAATTATTAATTACCAGATTCAGGTTTTCGAAAGCAAGGTTTTCTTTCTCGCCCCATTTGAATGGCATAGTTTCTTTAGTTAATTCTGTTAGTGGTTCCGCTATCAGGGTGTAGTTAAGTATATATCTCCTTAAGTAGGATGTAAGCCCTAGAAATGTACGGATTTGTTTAACATTTTTAGGCGGCGCCATTTGTTGTATAGTTGCTCTTTTCTGGGTCAATTTGTATTCCTCGGGGTGTGAAATAATGCCCGAGGATTTTAATTTCGGGTTGGGCGAAATTGCATTTCTTTCTGTTAATTTTAACGTTGAATTTTCTCAATCTGTCCATTACCTTGCCGGTGTTGTCTAAATGTTCCGTGAACGTGTTCCCGACAGTAAATAAATCATTGATGCACGCCAGTGCGGTATTCCAGCGCAGCGGTCCTAGAATAATGTCAACAAAGTTTTGGAAATAGTTAAGACTAGTGGCGAGGCCCATAGGCATGTGAGTATACTCATAAAGTCCGATTCTGTCCACACTAAAAGCTAGTTTATGCCTGTTTTCCTTACGGACGGGTATTGCGTAAAATCCGCTAAACATACCGGTTGAAGAAATGTATTTGGAATTCTGTACTGTTGTGGTAATATCTTCTCTTTCGAGGAATTGTGTATTGGGCCTTAGCTAAATGAATTTCAGCAATCGAAAATCTGTAAGGAACCTAATTCCTCCTTGCTCTTTGAGGATAACTAAACTTGGAGCAGTGTAAGCTGATTCGGAAGGCACGATAATTCTCGAGTCTAACATCTATTGTATTTGCTTTTGAATGTCCTCTCTCAGTTTGGGGTTTATTCTATACGGCCTAGTGTGAATCGGCTTATCTGTGTTTATCTTAAGTTTTATTTCATACGCATTTTTTTCGGTTAACTCGTGAATTGAACTTTCGAAGCGACCACTGTATTCTTCCAATAACAGCCCCAATTGTGTTTTCTGTTGATGCAGTAACTGAGGATTGACATTACCCAACAATGTGTGGTTGACATTATTATGTGTTGTGGTGATTTTATTTATATGATATTCAATGCTATTACTTCGATTATATTCAACTGAATTAGTATTGACAGGTATCTCAATAATTTTGTCATTGTTGAAGGTATACACAAACATTAAATCTTTTGTTAAAATAGGTACCGTGTCGTAGCCCTTGATAAAGTCAACCCCTAAATTAATATAAAATTTTAAATTATCAATTAGTAAGAATTCTTGAGAAAAATTATGCCAATGAATATTTATGTTGACTTGTGTTTTGTATTGTGGTATGTCAATGTCCTCGATTGCTCCTACTATAGAAAATATTCCTTTAACTGGCTGACGTTTTTCTTTATTCACTAACATGGTTGCCATGCAGGAAAGAGAACATCCTGTAGCCAGGAACACATGGTATGTTTTACCAGCAAGTCTCACAAGGACGTGCGGTATTGATGTTTGCACATAACCCGCGTGACACTCATCCTTGGTGAATGGCATGGAATCTTTGTTCAATGCTTCTAATAACAGCCGGTGGCTCAGATTGTGCTGACCCCTTTCGTCACCGCCAACCAGTTAGTTACCTGTTGTTGTTTACAGGACTGTGCATCCCCACGCGCGGCAACTTGATCCTAGTTTCGCCAATCCCGAACCTTGGTTTAAATTTCCGGAATCGCGCCGCAATGTTAGTTTGAAATGGTTGTTTCTGATTGGGGAACAATGGGCAACTGTCGGCGCCATGAGATCTGATCTGTACATACATAACGCGCACGTAGACGCTGTTTTCGAGTGCGGCCCGACGAACTCTGTCCTTGTCGCCTTGACGTCACGTTTTTGCTGTGTCACGCATTCCGTCCTGGTTACCTGCTGGTCTGGGGCCGTCGCTACCTTGCGTACGCGTGGGTCGAGTTTCACGGTCGGCTCGCGGTGTTGAAAAACACGTATGTCTTTGCCGGTCGCCGCCATTTGCAGGAGTGTCATGGAGGTTGCTGTGCATTTGAAATTCTTCCCTACGGGAATTGAACGTGGAAATTTCCGCGCATGTGCGATTCGGAACTCTTCGCGAATAACGCCTGGTGTGCATTAATAATTCGCCTAACTTTCCTCTCGGGTGGGACGTGTCTTTTCTCTCACCTTTTCCTGCCGTGTATTGTCCCGCGGGCGGTCATGACTTTTACGCGCGTCCTTTGAGGACCCTGCCTGTCTGTTGCACGCCTGGGCATGTTGTTGCATACGATATTTTTGCGGGTGTCGTATATTTTCCCGTTGTGCCCTTAAGGGGCCTGTCTGCCTGTTTGGTGTGTGTTGAAATTGCACCCTTTTTTTTTACTTGTCATAGGGGGTGGTGCGTACTGCCCCCTCGTGTAAAAGTTTTTTTGGTTATCAGGTTTCCGTGTGTAGGTTTCATTATTGTTAGTACGAGACCGTATTAACACTTCTGGTACAGATTATTTAGTTTTGGCACATCATTTGTGCGTTTGTTTGGGTGTTTGTGAAATTCTTTCCTTCCCTATTGGGTGGTGTTGAAAGATTGGCGATTCCCGTATTTATTTTCGTGAGGTGTGTGGTCTGTCTTTGGGGCAAAAGCCCGACGATTTTGTTGTGGATGTGGGTGTCGGTATTTTTGTTGAGTGCGAGAGGGTGATTATAGGATGGTGTACGTTTTTTGTTTTCTATCGCCATGTTCGCGATTTCCTCCTTCAATGTTGTCACTTCCGCTCTTAAAGAGCCTGTGTCCGACAGTGTTTGGTGACCTGATATTGTCTTATTATATCTGAAGAGACCAAGTTCGGCTCTCTGAATGTTTGTGGTTATATCCTCAATGGTGTCATTTTTCAGACCGACAATTTTGTCTGCTATTGAAGGTAGCAGCGAGCGCCACAGAACGCTTATGAAATCGCTATCTGTTACAGTACGATTATATTTACGGCGATAGTACATTAGTGTTTCGATAATTTTTTGCGTGCTTTCATGTAGTTTCTATATAGTTGTAAACAAAAGTTGCTTTAAGTAGTCTTCAATTGCGGGTGTGGAGAATGTGGTCTTTAATTTATTCACAATACCTTGCCACGTGATCTCTCCCACCTGTGTGTGCGTGTGTGTGTGTGTGTAGTTGTCTACTGTGTGCTTAGCTGACCCTTTTACATAATACTTTAACTTTTTGCATTTGTCTTCATCAGTCCAGTTATTGTTTTCAGCTGCCTGGTTAAACTGTTCAATGAAATTGACCCATTTTTATTTGTCGTCCCCCGAAAATGTGGGTATTTGCTTGGGTTGTTGTACAATTATGTTCACGGGGGGGGGGGGGGGGGTTCACTAAGTTGTTTAATTTTGTTGTATTCTCGAGAAGTGACGCTAAGGGTGAATTTTCATAAAAGTTCTTGGTTGTGTCAGTGTGAATGTGTACTGGTGTAAGGTGATCTGACGTGTGTTGTTCAATATTCTGATATGTGGGTGGTGGTGTTGATGGCAGAAGGCTGCTATTAGTGATTTTAGTAATGAGGCCAATTGTAATGCGTCTGGAAGTGGTATTAAGTTTGTCAATTAATTCGGAGTTCTCCTGTAAGAGTTGTTCTGCAATTAAACTTTGGAATTTATCGACGGTGTTTGTGTTGCGGGCTGCTAATTTCTTTTGAGTGTCAGATAATTCGATTGTGGCGTGTTTTATGATATCACATGCTGTGTTCAAAAATGACGTGTTAGCTTTATCAGTCATAAAGTGCGGTAGACTGTCTGTCAGTCGAACTTGATGCCTTAATAATTAACATCCCCACACATAAGCTGGCTTTAGTAATTATTTCCACACTGCGAACACACTGGTGGGAAATTGCCTTTTGCAAAATGTAAACTGGTCCGAAAAGTGGGCGTAATTTCTCATGTATTAACGTTTAATCAAGCGTAAGCGCGCGCACACACACACACTCTACACTCGAATGGGCGCCTTGGGTACTGAAGAAACTGCAAAGCTGCTCTTTCCGGTCGCGCGTGTTGGCGTGGAATGCTTCTACTACTGTTTACTACAGCTCTCTCTAGGCTACTGAAGGACGTTGGCTTTAACGCTTTCTAACAGGGGGTAAAACCCTGGGTGGCTGGGATTATGAGGCTGTTCTGTATGTTAATTTTAATCGGAATTTGACAATGCAATGAAGTGAAATGAAATTAAGAACACCTTTACCTCCGCGCTTGGAGACTTCTGAAGTTTATTTGTTACAACCTGCACTATTTTGCCAGGGATTACAATCCCGTGGGTTGGTACGTTAACTGTGCGGATAGAATATGAATTCTATCTTCCTCCGATTGCAACTGTACTTTATTTTACTTCAAGCTGTGAGTGCACTAAAGGTGAGGTTGGAAGATTCGGCTGCCTCCACCTGACCTGAGGATGAATCAGGCCACGCAAGGAAGAGGGATAGTCATATCTAGACAATAGAGCACTCAATATATAAATTCCTATATTTATTAAAATCACTGCTTATACATGAAATCACACATAATTTGCACTATGCATTACTTTACAGTTGACCAGATTATATCAATGCTCCGCTATTATCAGGTACAGTCAGTAGACTCTACAACACGATAGCTTTGACTATAATTAATGTGCTCGTGACTCAGAGGGAGTATTAAAGTTCTACACGATGATCCTAACTCTGCACGACCTGGGGCGTATATTTAACCTGTGTCTGTCTCGTCGTCGCAGTCAGTCAGACCTCCTCGACAGTGGCAGCGTCTGACATCGAAGTGGGCATCACTGGCCTAGTGGTCCTCCATGAAGTCGTCTCGTCGTCCCTCGGAATCAAGATGGCCGCGAGCCGCCATTGCTCCAGCATTATATAGTGCCCCGCCTGGCCTCGCAATCTTCCTCGGTGGGGGAATGTTTTAATAACAGCTGGGCTGGCCCATCGAGGTCGCGCCACCCTGGACTCTCAAACGTCGCCTGCCAGCCCTGGCTAAAGGTGACCACACCAATTTGTAATATTACAAATAAGATTTTTGTAGTTTTACAAGAAAACTCTTAGTAGTTTTAGAAATTATTTTCTTGGCAACTGGGTTTCGAAGTATTTTTCTTATAAAAGTAAAAATTAAATATTTTGAAATGTAATTACGTGATTATGATTCCATCGCAGCTAAAGGACTTGTTTAAGAATGGAAATGAGTAAATCGTTATGAATATAATATATCGCCGTAAGTGTGTGCGAATGTAGAAATGTACTGACCTCAAAGTGTGATATATAAGAATTAAAAAATTCGCACACTATTCTCGCGCAGATTTGTTTCAGACCCAAAGTTACACCAAAACCATCGAAGAAAAATTTATATGAGTGAAATTTACTTGCCGCTAGTGACATGCGAACAGCGAGTAACGGAGGCTTACAATGATGGTGTCACTTTCCCTTGGGGCGGTGTCGGTGAGTGTAAACGCAGTGTGCACTGTTTTGAATAAACGTCGTCCGTCTTCAGGAAATTACGGGGCGACATGGTGTAAACCAACAACAGTGTTTTGCTCGTGGGTGTTTACCGTGTTCTTTCCCTTGTGGCCGTGTCGGTGAGTGTAAACGCAGTGTGCACTGTTTTGAATAAACGTCGTCCGTCTTCAGGAAATTACGGGGCGACATGGTGTAAACCAACAACAGTGTTTTGCTCGTGGGTGTTTACCGTGTTCTTTCACTTGTGGCGGTGTCGGTGAGTGTAAACGCAGTGTGCACTGTTTTGAATAAACGTCGCCCGTCTTCAGGAAATTACGGGGCGACATGGTGTAAACCAACAACAGTGTTTTGCTCGTGGGTGTTTACCGTGTACTTTCACTTGTTGCGGTGTCGGTGAGTGTAAACGCAGTGTGCACTGTTTTGAATAAACGTCGCCCGTCTTCAGGAAATTACGGGGCGACATGGTGTAAACCAACAACAGTGTTTTGCTCGTGGGTGTTTACCGTGTTCTTTCCCTTGTGGCCGTGTCGGTGAGTGTAAACGCAGTGTGCACTGTTTTGAATAAACGTCGCCCGTCTTCAGGAAATTACGGGGCGACATGGTGTAAACCAACAACAGTGTTTTGCTCGTGGGTGTTTACCGTGTTCTTTCACTTGTGGCGGTGTCGGTGAGTGTAAACGCAGTGTGCACTGTTTTGAATAAACGTCGTCCTTCTTCAGGAAATTACGGAGCGACATGGTGTAAACCAACAACAGTGTTTTGCTCGTGGGTGTTTACCGTGTTCTTTCACTTGTGGCGGTGTCGGTGAGTGTAAACGCAGTGTGCACTGTTTTGAATAAACGTCGCCCGTCTTCAGGAAATTACGGGGCGACATGGTGTAAACCAACAACAGTGTTTTGCTCGTGGGTGTTTACCGTGTTCTTTCACTTGTGGCGGTGTCGGTGAGTGTAAACGCAGTGTGCACTGTTTTGAATAAACGTCGTCCTTCTTCAGGAAATTACGGAGCGACATGGTGTAAACCAACAACAGTGTTTTGCTCGTGGGTGTTTACCGTGTTCTATCACCAACCAAACGGTCACAGATAAGTTATCAGATATCAAATCAGGCTTACACTACTCACGAATCTCTTGTCTCATCTCACGTAGTTTATGCCAGTTTGCAAAACCTACTTTTAAATCCTAATTTTCTGTGATATTTCCTCCCTTAATAACCACGTTAGTTCATGGGTCGTATTATATTTTCCACCCCATTTTCCATAACTCATAATTGTACCTGTAGTGCAGGTTAACCCTGCATTAAGACCTGCTAACGCTATTTATTATTGAAAAACTCTGCATAGTCGTTGTCTCTATTAATATTACTGTCACGAACGCTGCTAACCAAGCCTGCATAAAATCACTTCTCAATGTACCACTTAGCTTTTTCAAACAAAAAGTATCCTGACATTTCTTATGGAACACTGACACGTTAAGAAATCTTGTGAATTATTATGTTTTATTTCTCCCCGTAAAATTCAACATAAAAATTTACATTTTATAAAAAAAACAATAAATGAATTAAGTATTCAGAAAATTTCTTATATTGGCAGTATTATCCGAGAACGTTGCTTTGAATAGCCTACTTTTATGTTTTTATGAAGTGGCTGGAATAGTCTGCACTGTACACAGCTGAAAATACCGTCCAATGAGAACGATTCCCTAAGTGTGGGAGAAATCATTCACTTCTGAGACTATATTCCGTAGCCTCATAAACCATTGCTACCAATAACATAAAGCACAGATGGATTTATACTGGTACCGATGTAAGACAAATAATCGTCTGGATATCAGTACAGTCCCGAACAAAAGATTTATGAGTTACAACGCCTAAAATTTAATATTTATTTTTAACGGAAAGGGTTAAACTCTGTGGCTGCAGGCTTGGTAGGCGAAGCCCTGAAGATACTAACAAAGTTTTATTTTAACTGATGATAGTTCGGAGGAACGATTTTCTGTCAGAAAATTGTAAACTAATTATAGTCACTCGTAGTGCTACGTTCGTGGCCACAACTCGACACAAACGCCCGAAAGAGTGCACAGTGGACGAAACTGTCCACAGTGGAAGAAGTAAGAACATGTTTTCAATGTAGAAAGCGAAAGAGAAATTTCATCCCCCCCCCCCCCCCCGAGGGCTGAAACCATTATCATCCGCGTTCACTTCACCAAGGAAACTCTTCGGTAAGCGAAAGGCAGCAACTGCCTTCTACTCTGTGACACGTGATCTAGCCTCCAATATAGAGCGTGGAACATCCTCAACTGCCCGAAGGGCATCGTCATAAAGGCTGTTCACAATAAAGTGAGCACTTTTGAAAGCCCTGCTTAAGATCTACTTGTGTGCACGTTGTGTATTCTTCCACCTTATGTAAAATTAGCATTGCCATGGGCCTCATCACTTTATTCATGCGTGCGTCGGTTAAGCGAAACTGCGAAATTATTAAAAAAGTAAATAGTGTAAAAATATGCTCGTTTTTACACTTCATTGCATTAAAAAAAAAGGAAGGGAAAGAAATAATTTAAGTTATCACAAATTATTACGTAAAACTTTTTATTCCATGTTAAGATATGGAATTGCTGTCCCCCCGTCGTTACCAACTTTACTGGGCGCATGTCACTCAGTGCGCTCGTTGAAATACGTACAGTTAGGATCAGTGAATATTTTTCTAAGGTTGAATTCGAAAGTGCTCACTTTATCGTGAACAGCCTTTATCAGATAACATTGCGAATTTCGCAAGTTTGTGGTAACTGCGCATTGGAACCTCGCGCGATGAACACACTTACACGTGTTATAAAAATTACGTTGAAAAAAATCCCGGCTACTTGGACATGATACGAACTTAAGGTCGGCATTGTCTCCGGAGATCTACGCAGTAAAAGTTAAGGTTGCAGGGCGATTACGAAGCTAAAAGATAACAAGAGTTCCTTATCTAGCAAGAGGTTGCTCCCTAAGGGGAAAAAAAACGTGAGGTACAAAGCGAAAACTGCTGGGAAGAAAGAAAAGTTCGACGTAGGCAACTTCCTCTGTGTGTCTCTCTTGGAAGGAAGGTGGAGCGACCTGCCAAGGGGTTTGGGAGGGGAGTGGTATAGCTGGTCTCGGGATCGCATCAGCTCGAATTCTCTGTGAACCTGTAATCCCTCCACTTGTCGCTGGCTTCTACCTTTGTTTAGGAGGTGGGTAGAGTGATACTGTAACAGATAATACGAGAGAGAGAGAGAGAGAGAGAGAGAGAGAGGCGGGAAACGACACAAAGAAGAGGCTGGAAGAAGAGGGAAGACGGGACGAGAATTTTTGGAGTTCCCCAGAAACTGTTGGCGATCACGCGTCAAGGACCAAGCCTCCTTCTGTCGACGCTAGGATCAGAAACTCTGCTTCCTAGTTCGCAAGCAGTTGCGTGTAGTAAGTTTTTTTTTTTTTTTTACAGGATAAGAAATATAATAGCCCCACTTATTTGAGTGTTTTAAATAACATTTGCTAGTGCCGGGCTGTGGTTCCATTTTCAATTTCTACTGACAAACACAACTTCCAACTTTGCTTACCCTCCACATGTATTTACTGTTTTATAATACCTAACATTAGACATAAGAACGGAAACGAAATGAATGTAATAATAATTAAACTGAATATTATATAGAGAGGGTATTACGAATGATAAGGAAACTCCCGTTTTCCTTAACACTTTCATCCACTTTCCAAGGAAAGAGGACTGGAGGACGCAAACAGAACAACTGCTTACCCTGCCGAAGGAACGCGGCAACGTAACTCGCCTGCGAGTTCGATTCATCGCTAGTCGCTCCCGTTTGTGGAAATAAATACTAGATAGCAGCACTATGCGTGTACAGAACGGGGTGTTCCGAAAATTCTGTTTCTCGAATCGGAAACGGGAAACTCAGATTTAAATGTGTTTAAATTTAAAGTAAAGGCGAAATCTATAAAGGTTTGAACATTTCCAATATGTATAGGTTAAGCATTGCTTACTGCCACTGTTCGCATGAGAAAAAAGTGAAAATTTACTTCATTTTCATTGCCCAACTGGTCAGGGGGCTAATGGATTCGTGTGCCTTTATTATGTGTATTTTACAATGTAATTGAAAGGCGGGAAATTATTCATTTTAGATGCCATTCATTCTCTTCATTTATTGTTAACGTCATTTCCATTTCCCGATTGTTCTTTCGATCACTTCTTCTATTTTTTTTTTTCAGACACGCATGGTGCTATTAAAATTGCGTAAGTATCATTCAGTAAATGAGTTTGTGTGAAATGTTATCACGAGTGTTTTGGTTGGGGAGAGAACACAAATAATCGTTTCTAAACACCCGGCTCGTGTAGTAAATCGCTATCCAAAGTATCATCGGGACATTACATAATGCCTTTGCTATACATGACAGAAACTTGGCCTGAGTATGCTTTTAGGGGGAGTCTATGGGTGAGAGATAGGGAGGGGAGAAAGGGAGAGAGAGGAAGAGAGGGAGAGAATCAAAAGGTAATATTTAGAAATTCCTCATGTTATGGGTAGGGATAGGAAAATTTCGCGAGTTCAATGGCCTGTATTCTAGACTCCACAATCCGTTGTATAGTCGAACCTCAGATGTTTGTTCATTGGCTGTTGTCCCAGTATTACCCCACATTTGACAGTACGGGATTCGCTTCTTGCTCCCTTGCAAGTCGGCTATTGGCGTGGAGTCATCCAGGGCGTATATAATAAAGTATGCTCCAATTGCAAAGGTGACTTCAGTGTATACGTGTTAGAAACCTATCTTGTCCTGAAATGAAGTCGCGAATTGTTTCCTATCCCTAGTTATGGGCTACTAGGAAATGAGCAAGCCTCCCACAGACCTATTTAGTACATAGGAATAACTAACCTTCGCAGCTATTCGTTGTAAATCACTGTCTCAACATAACACAAAAACCGGGGGCCAAAATAGTAGCCGTCTGTGTGAAGCCAGTTTTAATTGCCCTACCTGGGACTATATCCCAGGTTCTCAGAGCTACATTCACTGTAAAGAATATTCTGGTAAACTTACTAAACTGTAATGAAAGTTTTTAACCTATACGTAGTGTGGAAATACTACCACATATCCGACTGCATATATAGGAATGTAGAGCGTCGTTACTATACAAGTTTGGAGACTTCCCTATGCATTTGACTGTTTCGTGAGCGAATGTAGGAACCCTACCATGGATGTATTGGGAAAATAGTTTACCATTCGCACTTTCTCACTATTCGTATACATTTATATGGTAATTATACGAATAATTTCTGAAAATGTTTGATTATGCCGGTCTCTCATGCTTAATGGTTAGAGACGTTCCAAATTCGCGTTATTATTTCAGGAAGGATTAGATTTCAAACACTTGTACATTTGTATTGCGTTTGTCATTGGATTACAGTTCATTCGGGCACGCCCTTGGCGGCTTTCAGCCAATACTAAACCACCAACGAAAGGCTGGCCCAATCTCGTCCAACCAAGTCAAAAAGGAAAATGTGTCCTCACTGATGCAGAAGCCAATAAACAAATGGCACCAACCCGGGTACGTATTGGACGATGTAATTATAGCGTGCTGCCAGAAGATAACGCGAATTTTGCAGGTCCCTAGTAATGGTAGTATGTCTCTGCTGCTCAAGGTGTTTGAGCTATTCGGCCAAGACAAACCCTTATCCTTGGCCAGCAATACTGATGCTACATGGGTGTATGTGTACGTGTATATGGACTCAGTATTTACACTTGCTTGTTGGTCCAGTGAGGATTCACCACACATGGAACGTCATAGGAACCACACATGAACACAGTTCGAAGCACAGGGAAAAACTACAGATGCTCTGACTGTAGGTTAAAGAACTCTCTGTAGCTATGCAAGTAGAATTTTGGAGCTGTGGCCACATAAATTCTGTGAAATTGCGCTGTGAAACTGTGGAACTAACATATGTGAGGAACTGTAATACTGATGTATATTATGTGTACAGCACAAATACGATGTGTGTGTAATTCAACAATTCTTATATTTGTTATATAATATGAATTTCCGCTAACATGTTAATGAAAATGTCTTTACAACAAACTGCAGTTTTTAATTACTTAAACGTTATAGGTATTGCCGTTTGAGTGTAAATCTAAAAATTCTATCATGTGTCCCACATAAACTAGAGGACTGGATAACATTCATTATTCATTATCACTGTGCTGATTTTACGTTCGTCGCATGAAGTTTTGTCAGTGAAATTGATTTGTTTATGTGACTTCTATCTGGGAAACTAAAATCGGTTGATCTCAGCATTTCACTCTCACGCAGTGTGAAAGCGTGTTGGTCCACAGCTGGTTATTCTTCTCCAGAAAGTTCAGTATGCTGAGGAAACATTTTTCTCAGCACAGCAATATCTTGGTGGGCGGAACATAAACAACGGTGAGTGGGAAATTTTGTTTCTTCGGAAAGGCGGGCGACTCCTTCCATCGCAGCTTCGTGACGTACATTCAGTCCTGAGGGCAAAGGGGTTGGGGCAACCTTCTGATTTGAAACTTCCACGTCGCCCGGGGAGAAAGGATCGAGAGGCATTTCGGAGCCAGTTGGGAGAAAGCGTTTCTCGAGGTTGTAGGCGACCGTTCAGGAGGGACATTCGACACCTACTTCGAACCCCCTCCGACATCCTCCTCGGAGACATATTCCAAGTCGCCGATGGCCAAGTTTTTTTCCTCGCTCCCTTCCGCGACCTCTCGGCACCGAAACTCCCCGCGAGGGGCCGCCACGTGGAAGGGAATTTCGCCTCTGCGGAGGAATCGCAGAGGGAGCGGAAGAGTTGTGCTGATGGGATTCCCCTGCAACTATAAACTTCCCTTGAACGTTCCCCCCTCCCCGTGACGGGGGGCGCCACCTGTTCCTGAAGACCTGGTAATGGCCAGGAGAAAACACAGGACGCGATCTCCCTGCGCTGCGTTCGGCTGCCGGCCAGGACGATCTGATCAGGACGTGCTCGGAGTTTACTGCTGTCCCACACACCCACGAGCAAGTTCAGCTCCCAACTTCTGTTACAAAACTTACGCCGTAGTTACTTGTAAAGGCTGTTCACGATAAAGTGAGCACTTTTGAAATCAACCTTGGAAAAAGCCACTGCCCCTACCTGCATATATTTTAACGAGCGTTCTGAGTGACATGCGCCCAGTAAAGTTGGTAACGCTGGAGGGGAAATAGTTCCGTATGTTAATGTCTAATAAAAAGTGTTAGGTAACCATTTGTGTTAACTTAAATTATTTATCTCGCTTTCTGTATTTTTTAATGCATATAAGTGTAAAAATGAGCAGATTTGTACAGTTTTACTTTTATAATAATGTCACAGTTTCTCTTGACCAACGCACGAATAAAGTGACGAGGCCCATGGAAATGATAATTTTACATATGTCGGAAGAACACACAACGTGTATACAAGTAGATCTTAAGTAGGGCTTTCAAAAGTACTCATTTGACCGTGAACAGCATATACACGTGTTTGTATACAGAGTGTATCTAAATTATACTGACAAACTTAGGCAGCAGGTTAATCACGAAAAAAGTTTTAACATACAGTATATACCGCCTATGGTCTAAAGTGAATGGTGAGTATCGTACACATCTTTGAAGTTTTACCTTAAGCACTAGTTTATTAAAAATATTGGAAAAAAATACCCAAGATGGAACGCTAATATGTAACAGAAAATGACCTGTAAACACAACACCTAACTGTCGCTGCCATAAAAGTATTTCGTGGAAATAATCACAGTTAATACCCTTATTTCAACTAAATCTCCATTAATCTGTAGCAGATTTGGGATTTAAAAGATAGATTATTAATCCGCGTGTCACAATTAACTTTAAGCATTATGCAGACACTCAGTGTTCAGTCGTAAGTAATTTCTTCAGTATTTTCAAAAAACTAATGCCTCAGGGCCAACGTCAATGATGTGTACCGTTTTACGACTCGTTTTAGACCAAAGGTCGTATAAATTTTTTCACGTTATCTTTAGTAATTAACATGTTGCCAAAGTTTGTCGATCTAATTTAGATACACCCTGCATATGTTTTTATGACTACATATGCCGGATTGGTGGAAACATGCGAATACGGGATAAGGTATACGATTCTGTGACAAAATTTAAGGCAAAAAAAATACCTTCAGGAGAAATTGCAGTCGAGGTATGAGACAAACGACGTGCAGTGTGACGAAAGAACTTTAATGCTATTACACACACACGCGCGCGCGCGCGCGCTCTTTACAAACATTCACAAAAGGAGTTCACAGTTAGCTCCGCGTATTGCCATGCATTTGTCGGCGTGTGTAATGCATGCGCCCAGCATGGGGACGTCAATCGTGGTGGCAGTAGCACGTAGACGCGCGATGATGTCCTCGGGGGACTGGAGCGGGTTGTCTGGCTTCAGGCGAGGCCACTAAAAGAAGTCCAGGGGAGTGAGGTCTGGTAACCGCGGCGGCCATGCTTACTCGTTCTAGGCATGCCATGTCGGTTTCTTCAGAAACTAAGGCCTCAAATGCAATTTCACCTGAAGGTATTTTCACCGTAACTTCTGCCATAGAACCGTATATCGCATTCCGTATTCACGAGTTTTCACCCACCGGGCATAGTCAAAATTTTAATTAGTACAAAACAGATGTCTGAAATGATCGAACACATCAGAGCTAAAAATCATTTTTGAGGCTATGAGAAAATCGGGTCTGTGTACGTTCTTTCTATATTACGGACAATTTAACTCTGTGAAATGATTACAGGCAAGAAAAATGTGTAACACAAATTTTGGAAATATTTTCTTTCTCGAAATATGTGTCAGGGGATCAAAAAACCACTTTCCTTGCTTGTTTGTTTTTAGTTTCGAGAAATTTATCTATGATAAATAGGTGATGTTGCATTTCACGGATTCAAAAACATTTTAACCACGCAATAACAACGTAACATAACTCGTAACTTTGAAGGAAGAATTTCAACATTTGCGTGCTTTAGTGAACTATTTGTTGAATGATAACAGTTCAACTGGGTGATGAAGTTATCGCTTTTACTTGAAGTTTGAATATCTGTACGGGCATGTGTGTGTGTGTATGTGTATACATATGTGTATATATATGGTTATGGTGAAATAGTACGAGTTTAATGTAAAAAAATTAAGAAAACTTGGTACAATTTCGGCTTATACTCGTCACAAAGCCAAGTCTAAATACGGAAATCGTATACGGTTGGAAAGAGCATCTCAAAAGCAATCCAGTGATACTCATAAAACCACATATGATAGAGTGAAGCGGAGCTGGGAACGTAAAATAAACATCAAGGCGTCCGAGCGCGTCAACGTAGACGTATTCACGCAAAACAAACGGCTGTGTCCCCAACACAGCCAAACCCAATTTCTTTTCACCTTATGGAACGTTCCGGACTCTGTGTACACCTCCCTCATATAACGCCTGCAACAAGTGACCTTTTATCGTTGGCTTACGCTCCTTCCAGGGCCGCGCATCGAGTCGATGCCTCACCGTTATCTGCGGCCAATAAATTGACCGATCTCCCGCTCCGCTGTTCGATATCGCTACTGGAGTCCTGCTAATTAAACAGTCCGCAGTCCCATTGTTCAGCCGGCCATTCGCTTGGAGCAAGAAGGGAACAAGCGTCGTGCCCGAACACTACTGGCTGGCACAGCCCGCCCTCTGTGTAGGAAATTCATGTCTAGTCTGTCAGCGATTAATCGAGCACATTTGAAAGTGCTGCTTAGGCTATACTTTTCTCCTGTCTTCGTATCCTTTCGCCATATGTAAAATTTGCAATGCCGTGGCCAGAATGACAATAATTCATCGACGGTCTCATTCGAGTGAAAACGTGAGCTAACATGCAGGTGTTTACTACAGTAGACTATATATTCAGTTTACAAATGGGGAATATTTTAAAAAGGTTGGTTTCAAAAGTGTTTACTGTGGACAGCATATAAAGGCGGTCTGTTATTTAGTTTTTTTTTTTTTTTTTAATAAACCTTTGGAAAATGTTACTGTTCCAACCTGCGTGTATTTTAAAGGGTACAGTGACTGGCAAGCGCCCAGTTAAGTTGGTAATAATCGAGGCACTGTAGTACATACCATATCTTAAAGTTGAATTAAAGGTGTTAGGTAATCTTTTCTGAATACTCAAGTTATTTATTTGGCTGTGTTTTTTGCATATTAACGTACTAAGTAGAAAATTTGTAAAATATTTACCTTATGTCGCTGTATCATTTCAACACCGCATGAATGAGATAACCAGGCCCATGGCAATGTCAATAAATCTCACATGCGGTGGAAGAATACGCAATGTGCAAACACGTAGATCTTAAGCAGGGTTGTAAAAAGTCCTCAGTTTACAGTGTACAGCTTATACCAGACACGGGTTGGTAAAATATATGAACGTTTTGAGGAACCACCTGGACAATAGTAATTGTGGATGTTTACAAACTCAATTACTCGAATGCACGGGTTGAGTTGCAGACGTTTTGGTCGGCGCGTAACAGCTAGCTCTCAAACGTTGGCGAGGGGGAAATGAGCTAAAGATGGGACAGCATCAGAATGTAAGAGCGGGAATAAACGGGAGTGTCCCGAGGAAACCCACGGGAAACGTCCACCATGTTTCCTACAAGCGAAATTCCGAACGGCCAGGCGGCCGTTCGATCCCAACACGCTTTGAAGCGAGGCGATTAGACAGACTACGAAGTACCCCACCGCGGCCCGCCATAACACCAAGAACATTAGTTTATGATTTTCTGACTGAAAATTGTTTCTCCAAAATATGTTAAATTAAAAAAAAAACATTATAGACGCTTAAGGCCTCTGGCTACCAAGCATGCAGCCGCGTCAATATGCCCCGTTCAGTACAATACAATTATTTATGTAAAATTGGGAATATGACATAAAATGACCCATGACATAACTTAATTATTAGGGGAGAAATTGCCATGGACAATTGGGAGTTATAGTCCATTCACGGTTACTACAGAATGTTATGAAGCCCGGCCAAGGTTATGCTTCCAGGATATTCCTTGGTCTCGTGCACACAAATCTTAACCGAGTATATAGGCTGTTCACAGTAAAATGAGCACTTTTGAGAGCTATGCTTAATATCTACCTGTATGCAAGTTGTGTACTCTCCCGTCTTATGTAAAATTAACATTGCCATTGGCCTCGTCACTTTATTCATGCGTTGGTAAAGGGAAACTGTAAATAATTAGGAAAGTAAATATTCTACAAACCTGTTCATTTTCACAGTTCGACGCATTAAAATAAACAGAAAGCGAAAGAAATAATTTAAGTTATCACAAATGGTTACCTATCACTTTTGGTTCAACGTTAAGATGTAGAACTACTTTCCATCCCTCGTTACCAACTTTACTGAGTTCATGTCACTCAATACGCTCGTTACAACATATGCAAGTAGGAGCAGTGATTTTTTCTAATGTTAATTTCGAAAGTGCTAACTTTATTGTGAACAGCTTTTACCAATTCATATCTGTTACAAATTAAATATTACATTCTATAGATAAAATATAAATAAAATTTCAATTTAACACAAAAACAAGGTACTTTTTCTGTCCACACAAGTATAAACGGTTGTGATACATGCATATTTAGGAATCAGCCAAGCATGTCATACATGGAGTGATCGTTCGAAGGTTTGATTGGAAAAAAAATGCAAAGAAACCGCGAATAGACCATACAAATAGTTTTTAAAATTTGTCAAAAACTAAGTGAGATGAGACTGGAAATACGTGAATAGTGTTGGCTCTGTTTGATATCTGCTATCTGTGAAGATTTGACTGGTGACAGTACTCGACTAACACCCACCAGCGAAACATTTTTGTTGGCTAACAACATGGAGTTTCCTAAAGACGGGCGATGTTAGATTATTCAAAACAGAGCACGCTGCGATTACACTCACCAACACAGTCGCCTTTTCAAGTGACACCATCAGGGTACTTCTCCTTTTCTTCTTGTACGCGTGTTATCAGAGGGAAGTACATTTAACATACTTTTTTTGATTTTCTTAATTGAATGTGTTGTGCGTAAATGAACAAGGATTGATGTTATTCAGTAGTATAGTGTGCAGTTTTTTTCTCGTTGAATTTCGCAGTATTGCGCGGAGGTATTGCAACGCTGAGATTGGCTACATCAAAAGCATATCACATAAATTACATTATTGTTTGAAAACTACAATTATCTCATTGATGTAACATGCCTATATTAGACTAGCTTCTTTTTGCACAGGTTTATATCTTTTTATTATTTCCTACGGCACAAATATATTTAATTGAACTTAAATGAAATTATGGCTATGAAACCATTTTACGGAGAGTTTAAAAATAAATGTATTGTATCAAATCAAAATAAAAAATGTGAATTGTTGAAATTACTTAAATACACAATAAATTATAAATATTCAATTTTACAAGTTTTTCGCCTTCACCAGCAGTGGCGTAGCCAGGATTACGATACTAGGGGAGGAGAGGGTAGCAAATTTTCACAAATTGTAAAATTAACTAATACAGATTAAAATTTTACCATTCAGCTTGTGCCGTAAATAACATGAACAAGGGAGCTTTTGTACATACACACAAATCCAAATTAATAAAGATGTTTATCACACTCTCAGTTCACAACTGTCTGCACAAAAAAAAAAAAACAACTGAATATTGACCAAAACTACACTTGCGTTAAACAATACCAAAATACAATTCAGATTTGTATAAATATGACACAACCATAAAAAAAAAAAATATTTTCAGTTGAGAAGATTTTTCTTTTAAATAGCATTCACACTTAATACTTCACATCTAATTAAGAACTCTTTCCCAGGTCTGAGAGCATGTTCATTCATTATACATCACGCAGAATTGCACAACTCTTTCAAAATATTGAAAAATGAAAATGGCTCTATTTTAAATAATCAACCAATACTTGGAAAAGGCACCTCTCATAAAAATATTATCTAAAACAATCAGCATAACAAAATTACACTTGACCCAGTGATATGTCTAACACTCATGGTTAACCACGTTTAGCCAAAACATTCGTTTGAGTATTGAGCGGTGTTCACAAAATCCGCATATGTCATCGAACTACGCACAATGCAGAGACTCACAAAGACAATATAACACTTTTATTGAAAACAATGGGCTAGAATAAAACTGAATTGGAATTCATCCCCTTGAATATGCGCTCATGCGCCGTACGGTTGATTACGCGAGCCTTTGTACAAACCACACAAAATATTAATTAAAACAGGGGATTCTGCCCTATGTAAAATATCCGCCATAGTATTTTATTTTGATAGTTATCTACTACAATTGCGTGCCAGCACAATTCCATAAAACGTAATTGTAAAATTCTCACATATTCTACATAACAGCCACTACTAACTTCAAACATGTCTCTCGTCAAAATGGCTTAACTAAGTACCAGAGTTCATTAAAAAAATGGCTCATAAATAAATTACTCCTTGACACGCCGGCTCGTTAATCCTTGACGAGCTTCAGGTAGTCGAGAATCGACACAGTGACCATTGATTTTAAAACCATAGAAAATCTTTTGAACATTTTAAGAGGAAAAATGATTTTCTAATCAAGCGCACAACACGCCCGGGGAAAAACTTAGAGAAGTCTCGGGCGATCGTCAAGCCTGCGGGTCAAATGCCACCAGACAAACATGCCTTCTAATACCCAAGTAAAAGGTATTAATGTTCCTAATCATTTACTGCTAAGGAATCTGGCTAGCTTAATTACCATGCCTATAAAAAGGAAAGTTATCTGTCAAACAGGCGGTCACTGCCACACTAATTGAGAATCCTTGAAAAGTTTTCTGAATTACGATGAAAAATTGACCCTCGAACACGACCCTCCAGCGGCACCCAAAACCTAGGGCGAAAAGCCGAAAGCTCCAGTAAGGTCAAAGCGGGCGCCACCGAGTGCCGTATCATAGCCGCTGCAAACCGCACCGGGATTTCCACGGCCCAATAATGCTAACTCTGGAGCCGTCAAACGCTGAAGGCATTTCAAAGCTAGTGCACATGAACGAACTAATTCAAAACTAGCTGCCAAACTCGAGTGGATTAAATCAAAAGTAATACCACAGCAATGCAAACTATGCAATTCAAAAATGTAAATTCGTGCGACAACGAATTCCAAAATAGAAAGGACCACTTCCACTGACAAAGGCACGACACTGCAAGTCAAACGGCGACTCCTAACATCTCCCGTCAGCACCAAAGCTTTCCAGTCGTAATTCTAACCCGCTCGGCTTAACTCATCCCCCCCTCTCCCCTCCCTGGACCCTTGCTGTCTACCTTCTCGGCTTCCACAGGCGCCGTATTATGTTGACGTGAGGCTGTGTCCTTGTCCACGGTGTCGCAATTATCCTTGTTCTTCCGTGACCACCTGCACTGAGGTTCTTTAAACATAATGCCTGACGACCTGGTTTCTTTATTTTTCGCGTTTGGGGAACTTCTGTGTAATTTGAATTTCGTTTTTCTGTGGGAGTTGAAAGTTTTCTGGTCGCGAATTGAACGTAGCGATATCCGCGTATGAGCGCGTTGGTATTCGCTTACCAAAAAGCGCCTCGCAGGCGTTAATTATCCTTGTAACCTTCGCATCAGGAAGGAAGGGTCTTTATACGTGGCTTTCCTGGCGTGTTACGCCCCACGGGAGGTCCTGAATTTACCGTGCGTCTCTTAAGGACCCCGCCTGACTGTTTCGTACCTGAAAATGTTGCTGCGTGCAATATTTCCGCGGGTGTTGTATTTTTGCCCGTTGTGCCCTTAAGGGGCCTGTCTGTCTGTCTGTTGTGGGTGTGCGGGGAGTGGCATGTGTTCTGTAATACTATCTTCTCTGTGGCCTGTGTAATGGTGTGTGTGACTCATTCCTGACGTTAATTGGCATAATGTCGTGGATGGGGTGTTTGTTTTGTTTGTGAGAAATGTTTACGTGTGTGAGAGTCATTTTTTAGTGGCGTGTCAGTATTCTTTTAGGTCAATTCTAGTTGTAGGGTGGCTAATTGACTTTTCAATGTGTTTATCTCTGCCTGAAGTGCGGTGTCTCCAGTAATTTTTTTCCGGCTCTCCATGAGTTGATTATAATTGCGTATTCCTGACTCAACATTTAAGTTCTGCAGCAGCTGTTCAAGTGTGTCGTTCTGTAGTGGTGTTAATTTATCTGCAATGTGGGGTAATGCAGATCTCCAGATGATTTTTATGAACTCGTCCTCCGGCAAGTTAGGCTTACATTAATTTTTATAAAATGTGAGATTCTCCACATGGACCTGAGAGCTTTTTCCTGGTTTTTGTTTGGTGCTGTAAAGTAATTTGGTATATTTTTAAATTTTATGGATTAGTGTGAAGGCCTCTACCTGCAGCTATTTTAACTCTCCTGTGTGAGTGCAATACAAGTTTTCATATGCACGTTTAGCGGTGCTTCGCAAGTTAAATATTATATGTCTGCGTATTTCGATTTCTGACCACCCGTTTATTTCACTTTCTGAGTTGTAGGTTTATAGAAATTCGTGAATATCTTCCTCATTGTCCCCTGTAAATGTGGGAATGGATTACGCAAACTTGATATTTATTTTAGGCAGCTGTTGTGTGTTAGGTGGTTGTGGGATTTGTGTCGTTTTATTCGCGGCATTTTCATAGTGATGTTGTGAGAGTGTTCAATGTCCGTGTAGTCGTGTGCTGTGGTATCAGTATTTGAGTTTGGAAGTGAAATAACAAATGTCGCAGTTGCTTGGAGTGTTTTTAATGAGCGTGGTCGCAGTTGCCCACTAGTGATTGTCTCATGTATTGTGTATTCACTGATGTCAGAAAATGGATCGTTACTTGCCGCGTCTTGTTGCGTGGGAAGGTTTGTAGGTGTTCTAATATTGTTGTGAGTTCTTTGGTTAGTTGCCTTTGTTTTTCCTCTAACGCGCGCTTAGCGTCGGTAAAATCAATTGTGGCGTGTTTTACACTTTCCTTAATCGATTTAGCCGCGGATTTCTGTGGATTACTCATGACTACATAGCAGAATGTTTACTGAGTATCTGATCTTAACTGCTAACATGCACTCACAAAGCTGGCTTTATTAATTATTTCCACATGTGCACACTCGTTGTGGAATTCGCGATAAGCAAAATAAAATCGGTGCGAAGAGCGGAACCATGATTTAAGCATACCTCAAGTATTTTAAAGCAAAGCACACACACACATTATTCTACTGAATATTCTTGGCAACTGTCTGGCCAGGCAGCTTTTTGTAATGCGGCAATTCTTGCCCGCTTGCTCTAGTGCGGCCGTGATACCGAGGGAATTCAACCCTGTGGGCAGGTGGACGGCACTGCACGTTTTTACGAATTCCTGTATATTATTATGCACTTTAATTTAATTTCAAGCTAAGCGTAGGGTGGGAATTCTAAGGCGCCTCCACCATTTGCTGTGACCTGTCCTGAGGGTGAATCAGGCCACGCGCTAACAAGGGGGATAAGAGAAGCTTAACGGAGAAACCCTCGATTACAAAAGTCTACTTTTATTTAACGTTAACTTTACAACTACGCCTCAAGTAGGCGTCACAAGTGTCAATCAAATATCACAAGTATCTGCTATACGAATCTGGAACTCGACAATGAATATATGATATTATTGAACAGGCGCTGATGCCTTTACTCTCGTACAAATAGCGCTAAGCTATCAAGGCGGTTCTGTGCTCAGAGGGAGCTTTCTAGCCTTCACAACTGTCCCGCGCCTAAAGTGCCTTCAGCCGCCCTGCCAGGGAAGGGATATTTACCCTCTCGCTGTCGATGTCTCGTAGCAGCTCTCTCGACTGCGCGCTCATCGGGCGTCGAATACGGGGCCACGGGATGTGGTCCTCGTCTCGTAGTCCTCGGGTAGAGCCTCCTGCGGCGGCTGGTAAGATGGCGCGCAGAGCCGCCATCGCTCTGAGCTTATATAGTCCTTTCCTGACCTCGCGCTCAATCCCCTGGTATTTGTTGTGTTAAAACAATGGCTCGGCTGGCCGAGGTCACTCTGCGCCTCGCCTCAGCGCGCCGCCGAGCAACCCTCGCAGGAGCCAGCCACTGCAATATGCAGTAAATATATAACATTTAAATTACCTAAGGCCTAATTTTATCACACAGAGCAGAGTATAACTTGTAAAGAAATAAAAGTGACTTCAATTTTTTTTTTAACCTACCAGTGGTATCTAGTTATTAATTACAAACAAATGACTATGTAGATGTCACCCATTTTTCCAGTAAATCTCCGGATTATTAACTGGTTATAAACGTTTAAAATTAATGAATATCGTCACCTTGTACCATTTTAACGAGTCCCGCACTTTACAGAATTACGTCATTATTTTTAAACTTAAATGTTGAAACATGCACAGCATTCAATATGTGTGCTGCAGTTTCATTGTGCCGATTCTTACTGGGGCAATAATTTTTGTGACAGTGTTACTCATAAATGTTCTAATTTTCATAAGAAAGTTGCTAGTGAAATGCATGGTGACATGCGAGTGCTGAACAAATGACTGCAGTCATCAGCCACGTTGCGATTATATTACAGTATGAAGAAAAGAAACAATTTTAAGTGATGTATTTGAGAATCTGTCGGCACCACAATAAATGCAGACTGA
This sequence comes from Dryococelus australis, assembly GCA_029891345.1. Taxonomy (NCBI): domain Eukaryota; kingdom Metazoa; phylum Arthropoda; class Insecta; order Phasmatodea; family Phasmatidae; genus Dryococelus; species Dryococelus australis. The sequence goes on from CM057001.1 coordinate 115,614,023, forward strand.
ATGGTAGTTTGCTGGTCCTATTACTGTGAAGTGGTATCTGTTCAAACTAGGAATCACTTGCATTCACATCTTAGAAAGTTGTGCACTGAAAATACTACAATGCAATTAATTATGTATCCTTAATAAGCATCTTTAATACGTAACTGAAACATACTACTTTATTTACAGTAGCATATATGAAGATTTATGTAATTTGTGAAGCATCAGTATGGAAACCCCAAGGAAACTGCTTTTTTAACACTCATTAATTAATTAATAGTATTGTGACGACGTGCATCCGGTGAATACAATATGTTTAAATTATAGTTGTGTTTAAACAAAGCAGAATGGCTTTACCGTAAAATAGCAGACATTGGCACTCTTTGATCGCTTATATCCGACAATGACTTCTTGGCCGTTCAGAATCAGCCAATCGACGAGCATTACCAAGCCCTGTTGTCACATGTATAAAGCGTCCATCGCGCCATAACACACGTCGTGAATTCTGAATCGTGTAATATAAATTACAAATCACTACATAAAGAAGCCTTTCAATATAGTATGAACAATAAAACATTTACGTGATGTATTGGTGAGTTTATATTTATTAGGAAACTATCTTAGCAGAGAAACTGCTAAATTTCTGTTTTTAGTTGTTGAGCTCTGACATATTTGTCTTAACGTGAAAGTATCTTAGCAGTAAAGAAGGCCCAGAAACATAGCTCTGGTTGTGTAGAACACAAAAATATCCTTCCAAGAACAAAATAATATGAAGCTCCGTAATAATTAAAGTCCACTACTGGCAAAATAAAAGTCGTAGGTCGTTCCATTGTTTGATGAAATTAATGTGTTGCTTATAGTCGCTATGGATAGTTGTAACAAAACTTTCATGGTTGACAAAAAAGTTTTCCCTAGTAGGACACTCTCAGTCCCACCGCTTGCAAAGAACACATACACCATGATTAAGGGGAAGGGGGGCATTTGAAAACTTGTAAGGCAGATAACATTACAAAACACATTCACAAAGATATGATCACTGTGAGAATGTGTTGTTCATTTTCCGCCAAAATACGCGCGTGGGCGTGAGAGAGAGAGAGAGAGAGAGAGAGAGAGAGAGAGAGAGAGAGAGAGAATTGCTCAGTACGGAGCAGTTGTGTTATACTAATTGTTCAAAAATGTGTAAAACACTATACTCGAAGCTTCATAGTATTAAAGCATTTCAATTAATTTTTAAGTATTTAACGACATATATAATCATTTTCGTATTTGAAGCACAACTTCAAATTTACCTCTACTGATATGGCACCTATTACAGTACAGAGTAATACATAATTCTGAACAAAAATTTATCTAGTAAGATTTTGTTATCACACTTGTTTAAGAATTATTTTGCAATACTTCCAGTTTTCCCGTAGCGGCACTAAAAATTACTACATTTATGAGTCATTAGGTAAAACTTCTATCACAAAAAATAATCAATCAAAATTAACACAATCAGTTTTAAAATAAGAATGTAGAACAGTAAAAATATATTTTACAAGCATTGAAGTTAAACACGGATTTGATGAATATTGGTTTCGTCGAAGGAGGTCCTGAACTTCTAATATATTGCCGGTAAGTAGCTTTTTCTGTTTATGCCAGCACAATTTCTTAAGAAAAAGACTAAACACTGAACACCAAAATAAAACTTTAACAACACATTCAATTAATAATGCAATATCACAGATATATCTATGATATGGTAAACGATGCTGATATATACATTCCACTTCCAGCACAAACTTCAATAATTGCGCCTTATACTCTACCTGTTTCCTCTTTGAACTACGTTTCCTCTTTGAAAGTTGCAGGCAATCTTGAACACGTCTTACACTCTTATGGCAGAATATAGCACTTCTTACACTGTTTCGAGAATAGTTCTAAAATATTGTAATTTTTCCATTTAGAAACTTTGTCGGACTTATAAGGCAAAACGAAATTCTGGACATTTAAGCGAGGGGCCAGAATTTTAGACGAAACGATTCTAGGCAAAACGACTTTAGGCCAAATGACTTTTAGTGAAAACGACTTTAGGCAAAACGACTGTTTTAAATTTAATCGAGGGACTATAATTTTAGGCAAAACTAGTTTAAGAAAAACAACCAGGCGAAACGACTTTTAGGCAAAACGACTTTAGCCAAATTGACTTTTAGGCAAAATGAAGGTGGAAAAACACTTTTAGGCCAAACGTCTTTAGGCAAAATGACGCGGTCCCCCACGCATGCAGTAAATATTATTTCAGAGCCCTCGAATATGGTTGAAAACGGCTTTTACAGAATGCCGCATCTTAAAACACACTAGCTGGATACGAATCAAACTACAATAGGAGTGTGTACCGATCTGTGCTACAGAAGTATCTTCAATACAATGATAGGGTCGCCGTTGAAAGTCCCATAGGTGCAGGCAGCTCTACGAGAACACTGCACACCAGTTCAGAGCCCTGCATGTAGAGGCGATGGCGCTTTTGTAGCACGTGCCAGTGTAACCCTTATAGCTCCCGCGCTTCCCGGCCAAAAACGAGAGAAAAACGATGCAGGCAGGCGGTACCCTTTATCCGTTACTTAAGGTAGTTAAGCAGTAGAGATGAGCTAAACCAGTATTTCCCAGGAACAGCCCGTACCTGTTCCTGTTCCCAGTCTATACCTGTTGCTGATACCTGTTATCGAGAATACCTGTTATGAGTAAGCTGTATGCTAGGCCGCGTAGTTCCACTATCTCACCTTATTCTGGAATACCTGTTATATATATGTATTGGGCTGATATTTTCCACTACCACTATGTAGCGCATAACTCTTTTTTTCTGACGTTATGATGATTGCGCTACCAGGGAAACATGACACACGAGGAGGTTAGGTCAGAGGAGGTATACCTCCTGGCGTCTCATGTTCTCCTGGTAGGACAGTCACAATAGGTAGCAAGTTTTCCGGTCGCGTTTAGGGGAGGACGGGGGGGAGCACAAAGTCGCCCGTAAATATTATTGGTATTCAGTATTGGATTCTAATATCAGACGGTAGGAACTATAGAATAAAGATGAGGTAGACCGCTCATTCGTCTTCTACGCATGTACACAACACTGACCTACCCCAAATCCTACACAACTGTCAAAGTCACATGGTCAACAACGATGAACGAGTTTGTTTATATCTTAATTTTTTAATGACATGCACAGATATTAATAAAATAGTTTGACCTGTTTGAATTTAATCAAAAAGCATTTCAAACTGGTTAGATGAAGTATAAAAACATCTCTAAGCACTTGTTTACAAATCGGTTTTCTAACCTAAAATCCAAACCACGCCATTTTTGCTAGACGTGTTGGCAGAAAAGCTGTTCAATGTTGGGACACCGAGATTGGCTGTGCGCAGCCAGCCAGATCGGTCTACCACATCTTTAGTCTATGGCAGGAACAGGTATGAAATGATATCGCACGAGTGACGAGTAACAAGCGAGTTCTACTTATGATTGTTCCTGCTTCGTGATATAAGTATCAGTAACAGGCAGGAGGGACGGTAACATGTATTTCCAGAAGCTATAAACAAGCTATACCTGTTCCTTCTCAATACCTGTAACTGATAACAAGTATTGGAAATACTCCCCATCTGTCTAACGTCTCGTCGACAACGAGGTCATTAGAGATGTAGCAAGAAGCTGAGAGAAGCAGCAACGGGGAAGGAATCGGCCATATCTCGTAGTGAAGAACCGCTCTAGGACTCACCTGGTGTGACTTCGGGAAACCATCAGTATAGCGCTACCGGGATTCGAACCCAAATCCTCCCGAGTGTGAGTTGGAAAATTTACCACTGCATCAACTCTCTCAGTTCTCTGCACGGATTCCCCGACCATGTTTACATTTCCATTTTGTGAGTAATGCGTTCATTTCCTAGCTTTACGCATCCATGCCTGCGTGATTTATTAGCCCCTATCACGCAAATTAGAGCCTGTTTCGAGGCAGGCAATTCTACTCATTAAAGAATTTTTCCTTTCCGCGTTACGCATTACAGCCGGTTTGTTATTATTAAATCGTTGCAACGAACACCTACCTAACACTGTTGCAAATGTGAAGCTATCTATCTATGTCAGAAAACTGACAAATATAGTTTTAAAGTGCCTGGTTTAATTCCGTGATTGCACTGCAATTTGACAAAGTGGTGACCCGAGAGCAATGGTCGTTCATATAATGGCGCGTGATCTACTGAAAAGTTGAATATAGATGAGCAATCACCGTCACATTTTGACACCTCTGGCGTGAGAGGAAAACTGGATAATTAACAGGTTGCGGCAAAACCATCCGTTTCCAACTAGACATAAACGACGGGGGGGGGGGGGGGGGGGGGGTAATATCCATCCAATCTACACTGAAAAATTTTTTTTGTCGCAGCCACAAAAATATTTTGTTGGTATTCACCCTATCAAATTTTTTGTGAAGTGGACAAAGAATTTTGTAGCTGTCACAAAATAAGTTTTTAGTGGCCACAAACGTTTAGCGGTGACAACTAAAAAATTCTGTGTCAACCCAAAAAAAAAAAAAAGAAAGGTGAATACCAATAAAATAGTTTTGTGGCCGCTACAAAGAAAAATTTTTTTCATTGTATATGACTGTATTTTGACTTTTCTTCGTTATGTTTCTGTAAAATTTAAATCTCACATTTCAGGGATTTCACTTTAATTTAAATAACAATGTATTGAATCATATTCAAATAAGAGGTTGTTTTTTTTTTACGTGAATACGTCTTTAAAATCAGACCGACACATGGAGAACAAGGACGGAATCGGCGATGTAACATTTGAAACATGATCTTTTCAGACACACACTTTCTTCGTGACCATGGGCGAAAATTACCTGGTAGCATTATCTCGTGACTCCAACGAGCTAACGCGATGATTTTGGTGCAAACGAAATATATCGTTTTGATCTGTCAATTTAAGCCAGCTAACCATTTCGTTACTTTAATTTTTTTTTCCCCATGTCTCTAATAAAACAGCACCCTCTAACGCAGATGTATTCAGGTGAAACCCCACGGCCGTATGTTTGACTCAGCCACAAACCGAATTTCTTATCGGTACGATGCGCTGACTATTTGCACCAGTAAGCAACGAACAAGTATTCAATAAGGTTTATTTGCGAAAAACAAATGCAGAGTGTACCAGTGGAATGGTACAAGTCGACGAATGCAGATATTGGATGAAGGCAGGACGTGAGTAAACACGAACGAAGAATGGCAACAACATTGCAGAAGAATGCAATTTATTTCGCAGTGCGCACATGTTGAAAATTGTGTTTCTCAAGTGATCTCCAGGGCGCAGCTAGCGTACGGAAGACCTGCAAACGGCGTGTTTTGGGGGAACACTGCAACACACGTGTAATGGATGAATGCAGCAGTGACTCATGATAGGTGTAGCGAGAGAGATCAAAGGAAAGTTGTCGGTGCCGCCAAGTACGTGCGAGGATTATTTTAATAAACTACCCTTCGCGATGGAGACGAAGATGAAATTTTTTTTTTTTTTTTTCAGGTCACAATCATATCACTTCACATAAGACAATTTTGCAGTGTGTTGTAAATTTCGACGCAGCAGCAATTTTATGGGGACCAATTCTCTCTGTGAGGCTTTAGTTTTCTGCTCTGAACACATTTCGTATGAGTTTCGTCGGTATTCTGAATGCCGAACTCCACTTTTATCTATTTACCAAAAATTTGCTTTTTGAAACGTAAGCTCACCACGATGAATTGCAAAGCTTTGCAGTTCTGGTACAACAATTTTTTCAATCGCGCATTTTTACGATATACGGATCAAACTAGTACATTTTTATTAGTACTCATCAGGCACATTACTGGAAACGGCACAGAAATTTGTTTGTAGAAAAAGTTTCGGTAAAGTTAGTAGTGCTAAAAATCAACACTGCCGCAGTTGTCAACTAAAGGCCAGTTCTCAGATGAATACTTGGAATTGGGATGGTTTTCACAGATTATTGAAGTCAGTACTAGCAAGCAGAACTATCATGTATCCAAATCAATTAATGCAAACCATTCAATGAAAAAGATGTGCGTGGTTTACTATGTTTTCGTAGTTAGAGACATATTGATGTCTTCTATATCGAATAGAAACTATCTTGTAACTCCGAAGACACTTTAGTAGTAGGGGCGTGTTCGTTCTAATTCAGTTAGCGAATGCGAATGGATGGATCGGATCTAAAAATAGATTTTATCCTAATCCGATAAAATTGCAATTTTCATGATCGGATTAAGGCTCAATCAAATTTTCGAAAATGTTGGAAAATGAAAGAAAATTCTAAAAGGGTTGTATTTTTGGAGAGCAATGTTCACCCTTGGACTACTCTCTCTACACACATACACACGCAGCCATGCGTATTCCTAAAAGTGAACGTAAAGTTTGTATCCAACCAAATGGTATAATATGTGTAAAGTGATTATTCGTGCAAAATTACAATATTGAATGAAAAATAAAATAAAATCACTTACATCCTAAAAAATATTATGGAGGGTGGTAGGCATCCATATGTAAAAGATTTGGAAATGTTTTTAATGAAATAATTAGGAACTGCGTAACATCAATAACTTAACTTCGTTGTTAACGGTGCGTACAAAATCATCTCCTTGTGAGTAATAGCATTCGGACAGCAATAATGGTAATACTCAATACTGCTTAACTCTGGGTTTTAAATGTGTGCGCCACTTCATGAACAACCATTGGCCTGAGATTGTTACATTATGTCAACCTTAGTAGTATATAAATGCCGGTTCAAGCGCAGCCTCCAACCATCAGAAACCCAACAGCAAATTGAATGCTCAAACCATCAGAAAAAATTGCTGTTTGTTTTCCTGATCCAAAAATCAGCTGCCGATTCGAGCACAGGTGCAAAAAGTGACTGTAAAAGTTGCGTTAGAGTGCAACCGCAAAAAGTGAGTGAAAAAAAGTTGGATTTGGGAGCAGACTCCCAGTTATCAGAAAACCAATGGCAAATTAAATGTACGAGCTATCAGGAAAACATCAGCTGCCGATTCAAGCGCATCTGCAAAAAGTGACTGCAAAAAGTTGCATTTGGGTGCATCTGCAATAAAGTTACTGCTAAAGTTGCGTTTGAGTGCATCCGCAAAAAGTGACTACAAAAAGTTGCGTTAGAGTGCAGATGCAAAAAGTAACTGCAAAAAGTTGCATTTGGAAGCAGTTGCAAAGAGCAGCTCAAGAAATTTGAATACGTAAAAAAATATATATATTGTCTATAATAGAGATGGACCAGTTGCTAAATATATTGAATGGAACCCAACAATTTAAGAAACTTTCCGAACTTACAATTGGACAGACCAATCCCATAAACCATACTGAAATATTTGATACACGGTATGGATACAAAGTGGTAATTACTTCTGGAAATTTTAAATTAACCTTACCAGACAGATATCTTCATATTTTCAGCGAAAAAGTTTTAGATGGTGTTAATTGTGGTGGTATAAATTTTCCATATGATGGAATGGAGGACTGGGGTGCTAAACAAAGGCATTCTATTTCGTTATATTAAAGAGAAAACGATCGCCATATTAGACATCAGTTGATTTTTGTGTTCATATCTCTACAAAGTTTTAATGGTTATCCAATCATTAAAACACAATTATTGCTCTGACTTTGGCAATGTGCTACAACATAGTCTAATTAAAAATTTAGATACACATCTCCAAATTCGACGCATTAAAGTAGCCGAAACACTGAGTTCTTACATTACACTTATAAAAATATTCTATAGAAATATTATTCATATCGCCAAATCCAAGTGTTGTTCTTAGTTTAAAAGTGGCAATTATGCTAGTTTCTCTATGGTTATTTTCATCATGTTTTAATATCATACCATTTACTATATTACAGTGTATATTTATTGTTTCAAATACAGCAAATTTTGGAATTGTATCGCCATAATGATCCACATTTGCTTTCCGAGTTTTACTTTCTACGAAACCCATAAGTTTTTTTTTATTTTACACCGTTTTCCAAACTGTAATATAAACGTACATTTTACTTTCACTCTGTTTGTTCTTTTATCCAGCTCGAAAGATATATCATTTTCTTTCCCACCCATTGAATCTACACTAACTGAAATTATTTTTATAGTTTTTTCAAGATCATTTAATCTATATTGACCAATTGGAATACAAATTGCTGATTCCGTATCATTATGACCCACAAAATATAGCTTATTTCTCCCAGAGAATGTTATGCATTAGATAAGTAGTATCAAACTGAACTAAAGCCAATGAGTGTCCCTCTATCTCTAAAGGATAGTGTAGTCTCTTCTTCAACACTGATTTGTTATAAGTTAGTTTGAATACTTTACTCATTTATTATATTATTTAAAAAAATCTATTAATAAATAACCAAGAAAAACATGAAACATGTAGACTGGGATATTACAATAAGAATACCAGACAAGACTATATCGACAAAACGTCATGGAGAATTATTACTTAATAATATTAGATGTTTGATAGTGGGTCCCAGTAACTGTGTCAAAACTATGCTTATGATAGATAATTTTATATATGCTCAGGGATGGCTGGACTTTGGTACATTCTATGTGTGTTCAAAAAGTCTGGACCAACCAAAATATATAAATTTAAAGAATGATATAGATGTAGCATCAAAATTATTTAATGAACCAATAGCACACTTCTTTCCATCAAATGAAGAAATGGTTGATGTAAATGAATGTCATAAAGAGTCTGTAGTTGTTTTCGATGATATCATACTTGAAAACCAACATATGGTAATGGATTACTTTACTCGTGGTAGACACAAAGATATTGATTGCTTCTGTTTAGCTCAGACATGCTCAAAAGTACCTAAGCAGCTTATAACAGACAATGCTAATTTTCTTTGCATATCCATACAAGATGATACAAATCTTAAACACATTCATAGTGAATTTGTTCGTAGTGATATGTCGTTTGAGAAATTTAGGGAGACGTGTTCAAAATGTTGGAATAATGAATATGGTTTTGTTACAATAATATGGTTTTGTTACAATAGATATGACTCATAAGTGAAATAATGGCAAGTACCATAGTAAAATTAAAGATTTTTAAATTCTTAGATTGTAAGTTTTGTTTTTAATGGAAGTGTCTCCATTAAAAACTAACATAATCTGATCTTTTTTTAACATATTCATATACCATAACTATTTCAATAAACACAATTGTACCTTCTGGTACATTGTGGGCTTTTGGTGTTTTAAAATATATTATATCATCAGGGTATTCAAAAGTTTTATGCATGTCAATTTTTTTTGTTCATGATAACAGTTGATAACATTTTTATATGTTTATGGTTTTATTATTATTTCAACTATAGTTCCATCTCTCATAAAAAATATTCTATTTGGTTATCAAAGTAAGATGCTTTTTCTTTTGAATTCTTTTTCCCAACTAAACAAATAATGTTAATTCTGTTTTTCTGATGGTACTCTAAATTGATTGCGCCGATCGGTGCAATGGGATTTCCCACATGTCTTAGTCTTTTTTGTTCAAAATCTATATTAATACCTACTTCCAAGTAAGTAAGATAGGCTTTATCCAATGATCTTTCATTTCTTGTCAGTGTGGATATAAAGTCGTTGAACTGTGTGTTGGAAACAAAATGATTACAACTGATCTCATCATTGTTCATGCATTATTTAATTTGATCTTCAATACTAGAGCTCATTAATGAATTTCCGCATATAGCCATTGTTTATTAATTGTGAAATAATTTTTGGAAATTCAAAATTACACATAAATGATAACAAGTTACGTGATTGAAATTTTGGATTCTATCATCGTTATAAAAAATATTACTTCCAAGATATGCTATTAATTGTTGGGGTGGATTTCTGCCAAATGAATCAAAATAATATTTGTTGTTTGCTTTTTTCCAATCGCATACCCATTGTGTACCAGAGTTTGTCGAAACAACTAGGTCAACAATCTCACATTCATTATCGAGTGGCGTGTTAAGTAGCTCATCGATCATAAATACAACCCAAAAATGTTCAATGTTTAATTTTTTAACCATTTGATCAGTATCAAAGTTACTGAGTGGAGTTACTTTTTTTAAAATATACTTACCCTACTTAACTTTCTTCAATCCCTTGCCACATTCCTCCATAGCTAAATTATGCCTGCATTGTTCTTCCAATTCTTAGTTTTTCTTCTTGACATTAATTTCTGATGTAGCGATAGATGATGCACCTCCAGCTAAAGCTCCTAGCGCCCCCAATGCTGCGAAATTAAGGGTAAAAATCCACCCTTGTGAACTGTCAAACCATTTCCAGTTTTAATTTATTTCGAAATTTTCTTAAGCTGTGGAACTAAAATTGTGATAGCCATCCCTTTGTCTCCTTACGTTTCTTGTTTTTACGATCCAGTTGGTCTTTCATTAGGAAAGAATCAATATTCAAACCCTTCACCTCCTTGTTAGGAACTTGAAATACAATGTTTTTTACTTTCATTTATTACAACAAATATTTTGTCTTTTTTTTTTAAATCCCCCAGCCAAGCTTATGTTTAATATGCATCACAGATCCAGCAACAGCAACCCACAATATCTCATTGAGATCAGCGTCTGAACTAAACAATCTTTTGAACGCTTTCTTTCTAGTTCTTTGTCAGCTATATGTCTTTTAGGTAGATCTTTATGATGATTATAAGCTATTATCATGTTCCATTGCAGCCACATCTAATTTATTAGTGGGTTTATCGCTGCGCTCAATTCCCTCTTTTAGTCTGGTACCCGGACCTAAGTACTGATAACCAGGTGCATGCAACTCAAAAGGTAGCAAATTTATTATGTCATTTTCCGTAGTGCTCAGACTCCCAAAAATATGTGGTATTGTTTAACATTCGAATCAGATATGGTATACCTTTTGGATTATTCACAACAAAGTCACTAAACTTGCTGTTGAGCATATTCAATATTCCAACTTTTTCATTGTAATAGTTATAATTTCCAGCATTCTCTTCGCCATAAATAATGAGAGGTCGATCAATAAGTATCCTAACATCATCCTTCCATATGTATATTCTTTGGGATAGTCTGTGTATTTCTTTATACCTTTCCCCTTTTTAGGTGAGGGACGTTTCTTTTTAATCTAATCGTTAATAGGTTTAACAATAATTTTCAATTTATTCCCTTTACTCGATTTGGGTGTTCCCAAGTTTAGATCACTGTTTTGAAAAACTGTGTTTCTATCTGCTAGGATACGACTATAGTGTTCATAGTCGGTTGCAAAGTATGTTCGGCCTTTTACAGTAAATTTGTCATTGATGAATGTTACTTTGCTATCACCAATATACACTCTATCTTTATCAGCCTTTAGCCCAAAAATATTTTCTTTGCAGTCAATTAAGAAATCGGCAATTTTTTCAATAAATGTTGTTTTGTAGTTAGTTAACTGTCGGATAACAGTTTTCAAATGCCCCAATGCTTCGTCATAGCATTCATCGTCATCGTCAATCCATTTAATGCCATTGTTATAGCGTTCATCGACATTGTGTTCATCGCCATAGCGTTCATAGGTGCCTGTTTTACCAAACAGTTTTTTTTCAAAAGATATTTCTGTTGGTGTCTGTAGGTAGCCTAAATTCTTAACAGGAAGTGGAATAAGTTCTTTTATTTAGTTCTTATTCTCATCGTGTTTTTTTTATTTTTATCATATTCAGCTTGGCGAAATTTTAAAAGTTTTAAACTTTTCTATTATCTGGCTTCTTCTCTATATTGTTTACAATTCTTGTTGCCTTATTTATTATATAGAATGAACAATGATAACTTAAATGTATACTGTCTCAAATGTATGAAAAATACACTACGTTCCTATAAACTTACCAATAATAACAAAGTAAGAATTAAATGTTTTTGTAGATGTCATGTAACCAATAACTCGCTATTCACTGGTGGTAGTATGAAAACGATATTGTAAATGAAATTCATAAACCAATGCAAAAAAACTTCCCCAGAAGAACTGTTCTATCTTTTGGTATCGATGATCTTTGGCAAGCTGATTTAGTTGAAATGAATTCTGGATCTTTAAAAGGTATACATAAAATTAACAAAGGATTTGGGTATTCCAAAATCAGCGAAACGCAACATCTTTTGCTTTGAACCACGGATTGTCTTCTTTGTCGATTATCACATACACTGTCTTATCACCATAGTTAAGTTTGCCGTTTATAATATCGATGAGCGTTTGCATTTTATTATACATACGCTTTCTTTAAGCTCATGCACGACTCGCAAACTATATCAGCGATTAGGGGGCTCGCGCTGGGCAGCTGTTCTTTCATAGTATCACTCTTTTGCAATTTTGTAGTGTCCCCATGGTAGTGTATTAATGCCATCTTTCAGAATAAATCTTTTATCATCTTTGGGGCTTAATGCTTTTTTCCTCATCTCAATCGTATAGAGTTCATGTTTCTTACTACTAATAAGATTCATACTTTTGTACAACAATTTTTTACCAAACAAACACTTTTTGTAGTCACCAAAACTAATCTCATTTCTGACTACAGCATTTTTCACACCCTTTGCTCTTTTCTTTACACCACCCTCCACATTTATTGCATACATTTTCGATTTCAAACCAATAAATTCTTCCGTTATTTTTCCTTTATATTCATCTTTCATTTTACCAATAATCTTTTTGTTAACTAACGGTATACCATATCAGTTATTTTTCTATAGTCAGAAGTATCAAAATGGTTGACCATTTCTTTCATGTCACTGTAGAAGTCTGGTGCTTTTATATATTTTATATACCAATCAGTATCTTGGTAGCACAGTTCAATATTTTCCCCATACTTTGGCTTCATTGTGTTATTGTGAAAATCGTACATTAAGACTTTCGATAGATCGAGTTTACTCATCCCAACATAAATGGGTTTGTTAAAGCACAGTTTTGTTTTATTTATATGAACTGCAACCAAAGAGCTAGTAAATATAGTCCTATCTTTAAAGTTTGGTTTAGCCACTAGTTTATCCATTTGCTTATAACTTGTGCACAACCGTATATCCACCCTGTTTCTAATATTCTCCATTGTTTTTCCAAAAACAGAATAGTCATTAATTTGTAGAAATCTTTTTCAAAGTCATTTGTAGACTTTGTTCGCATATTTGTGTTTAGATCAATATAGGACTTGAGCTAATCTGATTGATCAAACTCCAGAACTCTATGTATCTTTATCAACTTCATTCCGAGAAATATATATTGCTTAAGATTTACATAGTGTAATACATATTTCTCTTTACAATTCAGACTAGTCAAGAGTTTGGGGCTTTTTGAACCTTCCGGTATTTTATTCTCTGGTGCCAATGGCAGATCTTTGTGGAGATTGTGTAGTTCATGTGGGTATTCCAAATCAACTTCCAATATATACCCTTTGCTTACATCATCTTCTATTTTTGTTCCATCTTTATTTGTATTTCTCCACTTAAACCCACCATAGGGTAAATACTGACTCATAGCCCATCCATATAAGTTATTAGCATCTAGATATGTTAGATAAAAGATTTCCTTTGTGCTGTCATAATCATTCATGTATTTATTATTTGCTTTAGCATATCGCTTACAACATTGTGAAATTCCACCACGAACACCTTTTTTCTATCACCAAAATCATGTCGTAATCTGTTAATAATTCTAGTTCTATTTTAGTATGTTTGAGCATAGCATCCCACACTAACCCTTGGGCTCTGAAATACCATGCTGGATGTAGCTTATATGTTTTGAGATATACATCTATCAAATTTTCCATTATATCAGACAATATCTACACATCAGATTTGTTATAGAGTTCTGTGTACTCTCTTAGGGATTTTATATTGAATTTTTCCCACACCTTTCACGGAAATTCGTAACATTTGTCTGTAATGTCACATTTATTGAGTTTGTTGCAAAATACATATTTGGATGGAAGTGATGTCCCACAAAATTTTTCAACACTATCCATGTAGTCATATGGATAGACACCTTTTCTTATAACAAAGTCAAGAAGTTCATTGGAAAAATGCTTACACGTTTCTCGGAATTGGCTTCTGGAAAGGTTGCTAGAGAGTTTATCGATACTACTCGCCATAAATTTAAATGAGTCAATAAATCTAAGATTTACACATTCACATTCATGTTTCATAGAAGAAATATATTTTTCTTCGTTGTTGGGAATTAGATAAATTTTATTTTAATCGGTGCCAAGATCTCTTATGAATAAATGTGTGTCATAGCCAGATAGATTGTGTATAATCACTGGGACAAAACATGGATTTCTATACGATAAGTTATAATCTCTGTGTGCAGCTCCCCTAAATTTCCCAGTAAGATGACCATGATCTCTCACAGAATCACCATTCAAAGGCTTTTCACATACATGGCAATGGGTAGCTGTATCATAAACAATTTGTTCTTTCTGAGTTAGTGGAAGCATTGGTTTTTCATTTGTGTATATATCACCAATAGACTTTGCTTCTTCCATTATCGTTTTAACAAACACAGTAGATGCATCAGGCCCTTCATAAGTTACTGGCGGTTTATAGTATCCATGTTCGTATTTTACATAGTAACAGAAGCTAATAGGCTTGTGTTTTTGGTATGGTTTCGTGTAACATTCGTTGGGGTTTGGTTGGTAAGTTTCGATTTTAGTCAACAAACATTCAAAATCACCATATATCACAAACGGAACTCTCAAAGAATGAATTTTGTTTTTAAATCTTAATATGTCATTTTTTCCTTTAGATGGTAGTTCAACTCTTAAAACCATCGTGATCTCGACAGTCTTGTTCGTGATCTTTTAGCTTATTTACAGAGTAGAAAGGTTGGAAACATTTATCACATATAAATATTTTGTGACTATTTTTTGTTACTTGTGATGCGACAAGTCTCGAAAGACTTTTTACCAAGCAGTAGTGGTCGTTCTAGTCTTCTTTGATATAGAGTAGATTTATGTGCTTATCCATCTTATTTTTTGTTATTTTTAATGGACAGATTATATATTTCTTACCACCATCTTCTTCTTCTTATGCATATACATTAATAGAAATTCCACTTCTCTTATCAAAGGTTGGTATGCTATCCAATTTCATTGGAAATTCCAGACCCTTATGTGTATCATCAAACTCATGTTCGTAAGCTTCGGATTTATTCACTATTTGAGGGTCTTTTCTTACTTGATGCAATGCAGATTGAACAGACCACAAAAAATATTTTTGATCATCATTCTTAACATTAATTACTGCCTGATAGTTTTGATTTTTTCTGGGAGATCAACATAAGAACTGCCCTTGAATGGTACATATTTATTTATTCGCACTTCTAGTTTAAATATTCTGTTGAGTGTCCACTGAGATCCCTTTGCTTCGAATGCCCCTATCTCAGCTATGATTTTTCGATATGCTCTTGGTATAATATTCTTCCAGATTAGCCAATTTCAGTATAATTTCGTTCTTTGTTTTTTAGGAGCTTTCTACGTATTCAATATTCTCACCAATTCCCCTTTTGTACTCAGTGAAGAATTTCATGTTCACTTTGAATGATTTTGAATGCCTACTAATTAGCCCTGTGATAGTTTCTTTTACATCGTTTAGGAAATGCTTTGGGTCTTTGTATGCATTCACATTCTTTACAGCATAAGTCTTGATCCTACTTTGAAATGCTGTTTCGATTTCTTCTACACTGAATATGTGTGTGTACTTATGAATTTTACTTCTCAAGTGACTTCTTATGAGTGATGGTTTGTAATAGTGGCTTCACGTTTCACATTTCACTTGTTTCTCTCGTGGGAACTTCTGTTTTGATATTAAGTGTTGTGGCACTTAAAAAATTTCCCATGCATTTGTTGGTTTATGTGATTTATTACATATTGGTGGCTTCTTATGGGAGACAGTTTGTAAAAGTATTTACAAGTGTCACACATGACATACTTCTCTTTAGATTTCTTCTTTTTTCTTTCCACAAATACGCCTTTCATAAACTTATATTCTTTCCAAACATTACCAGTCATTGCCATGGTCGTCACCATATTAGACGTCGGTTGATTTTTATTTGCGCTCATTTATTATGTACAATATTTGATTTATTATGCATTCAAATTTCTTGAACCACTCTTTTTGCAATCGTTCAGGTTGGACGAATTAAACGTCTGGCCCTAGACGGACGAATCTTTTTCGCCGTCGCACGGCGCGATAACACGATGTTCGTACAGTTTGTTTTGTAGCACATTGCCGAATTCAGAGCGATAATTGTGTTTTAATGATTTGATAACCATTAAAACTTTATAGAGATATGAGCACAAATAAAAATCAACTGATGTCTAATACGATGATCGTTTACTCTTTAATAAAACGAAATATAATGCCTTTGTTTAGCACCCCAATCCACCATTCCATCATATGCAAAATTTATACCACCACGATTAACACCATCTAAAACTTTTTCGCTGAAAATCTGAATATATATGTCTGGCAAGGATACTTTAACATTTCCAGAAATAATAACCACTTTGTATCCATACCGTGCATCAGATATTTCAGTATGGTTTATGGGATAGGTCTGTCCAATTGTAAGTTCGGAAAGTTTCTTAAGTTGTTGGGTTCCGTTCAATATATTTAGCATCTGGTCAATCTTTATGATGGACAATATATATTTTTTTTGACATATTCAGATTTCATGAGCCGCTCTTTGCAACTTTTTGTAGTCACTTTTTGCTGTTGCACTCTAACACAACTTTAGCAGTCACTTTTTGCAGATGCCCCAAACGCAACTTTTTGCAGATGCCCCAAATGCAATTTTTTGTAGTTACTTTTTGCTTTTGGACTCTAACACAACTTTTGCAGTCACTTTTTTTGCGGCTGCGCTCGAATCGGCAGCTGATGTTTTGGATCAGGAAAACAAACGGTTATTTTTTCTGATGGTTTTCTGATGTTTTGAGCATTCAATTTGCTGTTGATTTTCTGTTTTTTGGGGGCTGCGCTCGAATCGGCATTTCTATACTACTAACCTTTCTTGTTTATTTAAAACATCATTAATAATAGTCAGCCTACAAAATTGATGAAATTCCTCAGTTACACACTATCGAACATTACTGTTAGGCAACTCCATATATTTCTTATAAGAGGAAGATAATTTCACCAACGAAATGACTACACATTTAACATCTTCCAGCACAACGCTATACTCGGATATGTAACTTAATATGTCGTGTATCACAAGCATTTTGAACTTATGTTAACACGCAAGTATGATTTTTTGGTTGGATTTAGATTTCGCTTATATTTAATTTGCAGCAAATATGAATACAAACGGAGAAAGAACAGCTGTGTGGATAGTGCGTAGTAAAAAATAGTTCTCATGCAAAAAATAATTAAACTGAGTGTGCAAAATTGGAGTGCACTGTCCCTTTCTTAACGTTTTCTATAGGCTGTTCATGGTAAAATGAGCACTTTTGAAAGCCTTGGTTAAGATCTACTTGTATGTGCGTTGTGTATCCTTCCTCCTTATGTAAGATTAACATTGTCGTGGTCCTCGTTACTTTATACATGCGTTGATAAAGTGAAACTGTGAAATTAATAGAGAATTAAATACTTTACAAATCTGCTAATTTTTACACTTTGATGCATTAATAAACACAGAAAGCCAAATAAATAATTTAATTGATCAAAAATGGTTGCCCAACACTTTTTATTCGACGTTAAAATACGGAAATACTTTCCATCCAACGTTACCAACTTTACTGGGTGCATGTCACTCAGTGCACCCGTTAAAACCTATGCAGGCAGGGGCAGTGACTTTTTTTTCTCAGGTTTATTTCTAAAGTGCTCACTTTATCGTGAACAACCTTTAGACTTAATTAATCTTTGTTTGCATGAGGAGGAGAAATAGCGAGAAAGCAGAACTGTAGAAGGGCTTCAGGAAAGTTTAAAATAGCAATGAGTGTACTACAGAAGGACGACTACAGACGCTGACAGTCGTGATCGATGGGGCGAGTCCTTCATCTCTGCACTCGCTAGTCGCGAGACGTCTTTGTGACCTCGGATGCTCTCAATTCCGCGACTGCCATTCATCCCCTCCTCGACGATCATCCGCGTTTTACAGCAACACGCTCGGATGCAGTTTCATTCCTCGCGAGTAATATATATATATACTTGAGCCACGTATATCTCTTCAATATGGCGCAGTCAGTCACAAGTACTCCAGCGTTCGGCGTGTCTCTGCATGTCCCGATACCACTGAATGAGAAGTGGAAGCTTTCAGGACGAGTTAACTTGGGACTTATGGATGCCTTTTTTCGTGTCTGTTATCACAGGTTACATAACACGGAAGGCCATGTCAAACGATAATTTTTTATTTCATTATTTGAAAGAGACTTATATGAGGACCACATAATTGAAATATTTTTGTCTAATGATTATAGTTTTCAAAATATAGCCCCGAAAAGTCGCAAATTTCGCAACGTGGGAGCACAAGATTCTGTCTACTTAATTAAATGTTGTAACTAAATCACATGGCATGTGGCTTATATTATATATAACGTATTTTTTAAGTGTCAAAGATATTTAACGCTCGGTACTCGGGTACTGGATTCTTGACTCTATTTTATAATAGGTACCCATTTTTCACCAACACATTTTTATTTGTCCAGTACCCGAGTACCATTTTTAAATATCCTTGACACTTAATTAACATAATATAGATCATATGGAAAGCGATATATTTGGTGAGGTTAATTAGCAGCTTAGAAACTTGTGCTCCCACATTCCGAAATTTTCGACTTTTCTGTGCTATATTTTTAAAACCATAATTATTTTCCTACAAATATTTACATTTATGTGGTCCTTGTATAAACCGTTTCGAGATAATGAAATAAAAAAGTATCATGAAGTTTGGCCACAAAGATCTAAGTAGTTCGAAGCTTCCATTTAATTTAAGTTATTTTTTTTTGTTACATTGCAGCAATTTTTACAGAAAGTTGTGTACTCTGCAATAGACGTACTGTTAATTATCACGATTGTTTGTGCTGAAATTCCTCGTCCATTGATATTTTTCCTCCCCAAACTTTAACCATAGTTGCGTCCGAAATGCAGAAAACAACTCAAGGTTCTTAAAACAATACATGTTAGTTATCAGCATCTTCGTTTGTAAAGTTTTTAATTATATCCGTGTGTGGTGTACATTGTGTAACAATATGCAATGCCTTTACCGCGAACTACAGATTCATACTCGCTCAGTATTCGTGGAAATGGTAACACTTAATATAATTTAATGGCAGTAATACTGTGCTACTTGGCATTAATGTATGCCTAACATGCATCCGTAACACATTTTTACTTTATGAAAATTTTTCTGTTAAAAAATCGCAATTAAACCATCATTTATCAGTAATTTTTGAGTCCTAAACCTATGCACTTGGCAAATAAACGAAGAGGATATATTTTCTGACAAAAAAGATGTTTTTCCCAGGGTATAATAACTTTAAAGGAGACGAACTTCTTAGCGCGGCCATTTAGTACTGATTTACACCACTGCTCCATGTAATCCAGTTAGTAGTGTGTGTAATGTGTTATTTGCTAGATTGTATTACTGCACGAAGAGAACAAAATCAGTATAAACCTAAACTCAACAACCGTACATTTCAATAGGATATCGCAAATTATTCGTATGTGTTCGGTACACTAAAGACTGTTCACGATAAAGTGAGCACTTTTGAAATCAGCCGTAGAAAAATGTCACTGCACCTGCCTGCGTATATATTAACGGGCGCACTGAGTGACATGCGCCAAGTAAAGTTGGTAACGATGGATGGGAAAGTAGTTCCATAGCTTAACATCGAATAATAAGGTTTAGGTAACGGTTTATGACAACTTATATGATTTCTTTGGCTTTCTCTTCTTTTTAATGCACCGAAGTGTAAAAATGAACACATTCATACAATATTTACTATTCTAATAATTTCACAGTTTCACTTGACCGACGCATGAATAAAGTTATGAGGCCCATGGAAATGTTAATTCTACATAAGGCGGAAGAGTACACAACGTGCATGCAAGCAGATCTTATGCGTGGGATCTCAAGAGTTCTCATTTCACCATGAACAGCCTATAGCTGGAAACATGACTTGTAAAAACGCATAAAAACGACACTCAGATGAGTGTAGAGTAGGGAGATATGGTAACTCTAAACATCGGGATTTTGAGAGCTGATGAGAGTAAAGCGAGGTGAGCTTGGAGAAATTCTGGAATGCATGGGTGGGGGGAACGGGAGACCCCTCCCTCCCCCCCCGAACAGCAGCATCGTCCGGGATGATTCCCATAGATATGCGAAATCCGGGAGCGACCCTGAATAGCAAGTGTGAACAGCGCCGGACGATGCTGCTGTTCGGCGGGTTTTCTCAGGGATCTCCCGTTTCCCCCGGCTTTTGCGTTCCGGTGCTGCTCCATACTCACCTCACTTCACCCTCATCGGCTCTCGAGACCTCGATGTTAAGAGCTGCCCAAATCTCTCCATTCCACTCATCTTCTCACGTGCGACTGGAAAATAATTAAAAATTGAGTTAACGTGTATTACAGTTGCAGATAAAACAAAAACAAAATGGACAACTTGTTGACATAAAAAAATATATGCTAAGATATTGTTTGTGCCATGAGAAGTCGCGTTTTCAAATATTTAAGTACGAAAAGTAAGTTACGACAAAACAAAATAAAATCATGTTGGAAGGAACACTTCGCCGTATGATGGAACGATACATAAATGAACTCAAAGATGTTAATTGAATTTTACATATTTTTGGGAGCCAATACGGAAAGACTAAAAAAGAACAATTCTAGATAAAACTTATTTCCAACTTCGTGAGAAACTGTTTTGCAGTTTTGCAGTACTGGTGAATTTATTTCGCATAATATCTTACTCCGCGATAGCATGCCTTAAAGATATACGGTGTCGAAAGAGCTCGGCAGAAATTCATTGTCTTTTTTAATATTTGGTCTCGTAACTGGTATACACAATTATTTTAGGATTGCCCTTTTCAGTTTTTTTCTCAATTGGCTTCCATTAAATTTCAAAATATTGTTCTACTCGATATCGTTCGTTCATGTGCCACGCTCCCTCAAGCGTTGTGTGGCCTCACTTCGCAGCTGCTATGATCTTGTATAGTAGGTTGAGGTTGGAGAATGTGACGCGGAATGTTTGTGTGTGCAGAAGAGCAAAGACGGCAATTTGACGACCAGCACGCTGACCTTCATGCCGACTATGGAGGACAGCGGCAAGATCCTGACCTGCCGAGCGTCCAACGCCCTTATCGCCGACAGCACCTTGGAGGATGGCTGGGTGCTCAACATTCACCGTGAGTTGCCTATGATTCCACTGTAGATAAGCACATCACACACTCTAAATTCGAATCAGTGGGAAACCGCTGATTCGCAGTGAAATTCAACTACTCTGATCAGTGAAAATGGCCCCACTTCGAATCAGTGGATAACCACTGATCGCTTCAGTGGAAAAATTTCACTGATTGAATTAGTGACGTGAAACAATTTCACTGATTGAATAAGTGAGGGCCGACTGCAGTGGCGAATGAAATATTGCTTTTATTGAATGTAGGCAAATAATTACGCGAAATAAACATATTTACGATAGTTTATTATTTATATTGTGCAATTTATCCTAATTTAAGAAAGTAAAAAAAGTTTCGCAGGTGGCCGGGATTGGACTCGCGCACCCTTCGACTCTAGGCCGTTGCCTTCTCTTTTTAGTTTTCCTTGATTTGATTTGTTGTGACGAAGCTCTGGTGAGACCGATCAGCTAACAAATACTCAATGAGCCAAGCCAAATGAGGATCCGCCGCGTCGGGGGCGCGGGGGCGCGAACCCGCGATCCTCCGACTGCAAATCGGCCACCCTACTCGTGAGCTACGAGGGAGCCCTCTAAGCTACCACGCCAAGTTGAAATTACGAGAGGAAAATATACATCTTATAGTTCCGCTGCGAAATCGTGTAATACGAAGTTGTATGCTCATATTTTTCGCGTTTTGGTTTGTTTGGTACAGTTACAATTGTTTAAATGAATAGTAAGGCACTCTCTTCGCCACATTAAATGCAGTTTAAACCTTCAAACATAGCGCTGTGACTATTACATGGAATCGAAATGAAAGACGTAGAAACGGAATGAAAGGCTGCGTGTTCATATTACCTATCAAATTGGCGTTCTAAAAGACGAAACACATTTTAGAAAGTATTGTATTAGTTTTATTCGTTTATTCGCTGTTACTTCACTTGATACACGTTGTTTAACGGCCATTTTTAAACGATGTTTGAAGGCCATTTTTACATGCAGTTTCACTGATACATCAGTCAAAAATAATTAGAGACGGAGTAAGTCACTGGTCCATCAGTCAAAAAATAAACCACTGAGAAAACGGTGGAAAAAAAAATGACTGACGAATCAATTGGAAATGTCACTGAATAAATCAGTGAAGGGAATGTGGCATTTTTCCACTGATTCATCAGTTAGATTCACTAAAGTGACTGATTTATCAGTCAGATACGTTTGACTGATTGAAACAGTGGAACTCTCACTGATTCAGAATTAGAGTGCATTTTTCGTCACAATGAGAAAAAAATTTGGTCGTAGGAACAACATTTCTGTGCCTATAACCCATCTAGACTGTTTATGTAGGGATGGCAATTAAATTTGGTACCATCTAAATATTGTTAACGTAGATAGTAATTGCAGTAGAATTAGATTTCGTGATTTTTTATGCGATTGTGACATGCCAAAAGTCATGCGATACGTGTCTAAAGGCTGTTCACGATAAAGTGAGCACTTTTGAAATCAACCTTAGAAAAACGTCACTGCCCCTGTCTGCGTTTATTCCAGCGGGCTTACTGTGTGACATGCGCCAAGTAACGTTGGCAACGATGATGGAAAATAGTTCCATATTTAACGTCGAATAAAAAGTGTTAGGTTACCATCTGTGATAACTTAAATTATTTCTTTCACTTTCTGTTTATTTCAATGCACCGGGATTGTAAAAATAACCATATTTGCAAAATATTTGCTTTTCTAATGATTTCACAGTTTCACTTGACCGACACATGAATAAAGTGATGAGGCCCATGACAAAGTTAATTTTACATAAGGCGGAAGAATACACAACGTGCATACAAGTAGATCTTAAGTTGGGCTTACTGTGTACAGTATACAGTCGTGCAGTTGTGAATATAGGCGACTTACTTCTTGCTTGTCTTAACTGTCGCACTAAATATGTTTTGATCTAAGGATAAGGGCATGTTTAGCACTTAAAGAGCGGAGTACATGTTTACTGACAATAATCGCAAGGTAGAAATGAGTCGCCAATATTCACGACTGCACGATCTAGAGTTCTCACCAGACAGCGCGAATATTCTGTTTGCAGTACAGGTGATTCCGCCTGTTCACTATGAGCCTTGAAGTGACTGGGGGCGTGCTAAGTATCAAAGACGGCTTTCTCCTAAATCGTCTTTATACAAAACTCAGTAACTCACAAGAGTACAACACTTTACAATCATTACGTTATATTAAACGGGAGAGTAATTATGTTTACTGCTATTCATTTAGTAAAAGCCACTTGTGTTAAATATCAAGCTACTGTCCCTCGGACGTAAACGCTTGGAACCAGTTCACCTTAATCCTTGTTGCCGAAGGCTGCGTCTGCTCGACGTATCGGCAGAAGCGGTCCCCGGTACACCCCTCTCGTGGCCCTTCTTGAGAGGGCGGCCGCTGGCAGGCGTCTCGATGGCGTCTGGCTGGCGTCTGGCCCCACGACGAACCTCACGCTGCCCTACATCCGCCTGATGTCTGGTGTTTGCAATACCGTTTGCTGTCTACAGTCTGTCGCAGTCCCTGGCCCCCTGATTCCCCACTGCGTGTGATGCTAGGTTCATGCGAGCGTCAAGTAATGGCTCGCTCACACCACAACTCTTGTGTTGCTGACATGATGTTACGTTGCAGAGCACCTTATGAAAACTGCCAGCGAATTGACATTTCTTCGCAAGTGTCTTCAAAGAACGTGGCTGCCGTAGTGTCGCGGCAAACTCCATACAACTCAGCTACAGATCAAAAAGACTGAGCTGTAACAATAATCCATTTTTGGAGATGATAAACTTTCATTGCTTCAAATGTAATGTTATGTTGTATATTGGCCGTGGCACCATTCGTCTAATCAGGGTACACTTTAAACAGAGCAGCTCCCGAACACTTCACAATACCTGCCGTTTCAGAAATACTGCCACCCTTGGCCCGAAAGCCGACATCCATATCATTTCAAACGTTTGATAAATTGCGCGTTTAACCCGTGGCAACAAATTGTATATATGTTTGCAAGTCTGCATGCCACACGTACTTAATTTCATTGGCTCCGCGCTGCTGGCGTCAAACGTAGAGGGTGGGTATAGTGATGTGACTCGACGGCGTGGATTCCCTGCTATGCATCTTTGTGTCTTAATATAATTACTTTCCTTTTTGTTAATCAAGATCTTATCTAATGGGCGACGACTAGAGGGAAATGCACTGGCTTTATTTATTGCAATGTAAATTCACTTTAAAGAAAAACTCTCCATTTCTGCTGGCCGGGTTCCAACACAGGACCTTTCGAATACAGAGCGGGCTTGCTTACATAAAGAACAAACACTTACCTTCTCTGGTAAGAAATAATAGGAAATCACTATTAAACTTTCAGTAACGAAGATATAAATCTATAGTCCACCATTTGTCAAGACCTAGTGGCCATTAAGAGAAGGGATTTTGTGTGAGTGACTCTAGGGTTCTGGTAGGTATCCAAAAATGAATTCTTTGATATTTGTGGCAAGCGACATTAAACTTGTAAACATATTGCATAACATCATTTTCCGAAGAAAAAAAATTAAATCTGTGGTTTTTGGGTAGTCACATGAAATATTACGATTTTAAAGTTATTAGAAAATATAAAATAAATAAATCAAATATTGTACAAAAAATATTGTTTTAATTCATTTTAAGGTATGCTGAACTAAAGTTCTTTTACGTAAGTTCTAGGGTACTACGCATAAAAATAAGCGATAATTCTTTTATAGTCAAGAACTCTAAGCAAGTGGAAATTATTTCTTCTGATATAGTTTGTTGAGTTTTCTAAAGTAAATAGTTTTGTTTAGCTAATTAAGTAAATTTTCATTATTATTTTGGTAAAAAAAGAACAGAAAAACTGTCAGCATGTAAATATATTATTTAAATTTATTTATTTATTTATATGAAGTGCCATCAAATGTAATGTGTACAAAAGAACGGTGGTTGTCACAAAAATTCAGAGCGTCTTTAGAATAATAAACGCAGATACGCAAGTAATGCCACATTTTATAAAATATGTTGTTAGAAAAGTATATTTTTATGACAAAGACACATGTGTGCTGCCACTTGTTTACATTAGTACTCTATTTTTCGGGGCGTGTACGGTATTGCTCTTCTGTATGCCTGCATGAACCCAGGACTAGCTCTGTTCTTTGTCTCTAGAAGTGATTTTTCGAACTGAGGAATAAGAATTTCCTAAGAACACTACTCGTGCTACTTATGCCCGATTGCACCATCGTGGTTCGCAACTCGATCCGAGATCGGATCTAAGATCGACACAGAAAACTGTTGCACCCTTCTAGTTCAGAGCTGGACTGGAGATCGAGAAAAAGTTAATTTCGAACCACCGAAATTGGCGCTTCGAAATCTCGATCCGAGATCAGCAGTCACCGTCGACAAATGTAGTTTGAAAATACGCCAACAGATAGAACTATGTTCAATTGTTTTCTTGGGAAATTTAAACATTATACGCAGTTGAATACTCGTATTATTCAGTAAAATTCGTACAACAATAATTTAATTAAAACATCAAATATCGAACATCTAGTTCTATCTATAGTGAAAAATACGCCTATTTCCATGACGTCATATATTACGAACCAATAGCAAAAATTTGTCTCTTACTTAATATCGACCTCTCACTTTGAAACCAGGATCGATGAATCGAAGATCCATAATCATGAAATTTCGTCGGTGCAACGCTTTTACATTGGAACCAAGATCAAACTGGATCCTGGTTTGGAACTAGGATCATTCGATCTCGGATCGGGAAAGTTGTTAGTGCAACCGGGCGTTAGTGGTTTTCTTTGTCTACTCGCATTTACGGAAGTCCGCTACAATTTAACTTCCCCACTGTCCGCACTCCCCAATGATCACACTTGCCGGGATGTCAGATTAACTCCTCGCGTATAGCAGTCTTCTTTCATTTCATCAACGTAGACCCTGCCCAAGTATAAATGTTATTTTACTTTTATGTTGCTGCAGTGGCGTGTCTTGGCATGGTTTCATGTTTTCAACGTATTTCTAGCTAAACGAATTATTTGGAACTACAGCATAATAAATAAATACCTTTTGCCAAGCTGCTCTATGTTCGTGTTCCTAAAGCATATATATTATTTTAATTTTACCAAAACTATTTCGTGTGGTACTTGACGGCCTAATTAGCGCCCCTCCGTTTAGAGTTCCCTTGGAGAGGGGGGGGGGGGGTTAATTAACTACTGCATTGGGAGCTAACTGGTTTTGGTCCACCTGTCCTGTCAAGCCACTTTAATGGTGATCTTTTCAATTCCCTCTCCCCTGCCTCTCCCTGCGAAGTCATAATAATATGGCGCCACCACACTCACGCTTCGCCCTATCCACACCAACCCTCCGGTCACACCTCCCGTGGTGCAGTCGATTGGTGCGCCACCTTTCTGGGTTGCAGAAGGTTCTGGGTTCGAATCCTAGGTAAGGCATGGACGTTAGTTTAAATTAGGTCATAAGTTACTTCATAAGCTGTCCCCTGGTAAGCTCTCAGGCATAACAGCGGGGATGTTAATAAGCCCTCTACAATCCAATTCAATCTTATCTGGCACCCCACCCACTACCCACTCATTGTGTTTCAGCGTACACTATACTAGGACAGTGAAATGGGGAAGGATGAATTTACTGAGAAAAATCATGTGGAAATTATGACGACCAATAACCGTGCTACTCTCAACAAAGGTAGCGGAAAAGTACTTAATGCTCCTTAAAATGTCCATTATTGTACGAAGAGATTGGTATTGAAACCATATTATATTGGTATAAAGACCCAAAGCTTTCGCATGATCTCCAAAATATGCTTCAAAGAGTTAAGTATCTATCCCCTAATTTAAGTAACTGTCCCCTATTATCCTCATCATTCGTCGGAACCACATCCTCTTTTATGCATGCACAATGTTATGGCACTGTTACTTATATAATAGGGTGGAAAAAGTTTAATTGGCTCCCCTAACCCTTGCATCCACATTCCTTTATCCTTGTTCGCTGAACTACTTATTGTATCCAACTGGGTGGGCGAATAATTACTTGTTCCCCCTGTCCTATTTTGGGATCGATGAAAGGAGATGTGTTGAAACCAATTTATAACAGAGGCATTATTAAAAAACAAAATGTCTTGACAAGTCTATAACTGTTCGCTATCAAATTAACATCTTTACTTCATTTTTAAATTGTTTGTTTCCTGAAATGAGGATTTGTGTATTTTTCTTGCTTCACGTTGCGCAATTATACCAAAGAAATGAAAAGTGTATAATATTTCTCATTTCAAATTCACTATCATCCCTGCCACCAATTTAGATGCTTAAAACTTTTATTTTTTCTACTACAATGTGTGAACTGCAATTGTAATAATGCGCATTCATTTATGCAACACACTATGTGTATCTTAATATGATGTGTTCTACCACATCATTTCTGCTGCACTATGCTTCCACTTGTCTGTGCAATGTCCCCCTCCTCAACACCCTAAACCATATCCTCAGTTAAACATTTAGGCCCACAAGTGTTGTGCCAATTGCCAAAACTTTTCAAAACCCTTACTTCATTTTGGGCTTGCTAGTTGTAAATATTAAACTTTCTAAACAATGCAGCGTTATCATTTGACTTGAAATACATCATACTTAGTTTTGTTAGCGCTTCATGAAACAAAATGAGTTCATAATCTCGTCTACGGGATTTCAAGATTATGAGGAATTTTTAGATTACTTTCCTTCATTCCAATAACTCGAGTGATTATTCTAAGCTGTATTACGTATTAATACTGTTCAATTTTGATATTTGTACAGAAAATGATAAAGTATTTTTCAAATTGCAGTACATTGTTTCATTCATTTTTGAAAAGTCGTTTTCCTCCAGCCTCGAACTCTTTTCTGGCTATTCTTTTGTTACCACGACAAAATTATATGTTATTTCCTGAAAATGAGGAATATAAAGTTGACGTCTTGAACGACCTTAATGAGCGTTTGTGGTAGAAAAAAAGGAAGAATGGTTAAGTTTAAAGTGAAAAATGCAGCAAGTATTGGCTAACTGGTAATAGATTAATTACAGTCGGAAATAGACACTGACTTTAAACAATATGTAACATTTTCCATATAAACCTGAGTCATTTTATCTATAATCCACTCGCGGTTACTTGCAACTTTTCTAAAGCCCTGCTACAGTTATACTTCCAGGGAATTCCTCCACCCCATGCAAACTAAGCTTAACCGAGTCTAGAAAATTACACCAATGGGACTGCGCACTGCATTCTTGCGTACTCAGTGTAATGATGTTTTGCATAAGAACTATTTCTCACCTGGCATTACCAACAAACCTGTTGTCTCACTGTTTCTATGTATAGTATTCTGTAAATGAAAATTTTTAATTTATACAGGATGATTCTCAATTAGACCGACAAACTTCAGGAGCTGATTCTTCATGAAAAAGTAAAAGTAAAACAAATGTGACACTTTATACCTAAACCGAATATTAAAGGAGGTATTAGAAAAAGCAGAAGAAGAAGAAGAAAGAAAAGGAAAACGAGATTCTAAGCCGTATTTGTGCAAAATATCGATTCTTACGTTGAATTTCCCGATAACATACAATAATGTTCCGAGGAGTTGTCATTGTATTTTACTTCGTTACCGATATTTTCCTCAAATACTTTTTAAAACCTCGTTTTTTAAGGGCTCGTCCCTTCCTTAATATTCGGATTAGGTATAAAGTGTCGCATATGTTTTCCTTTTAATTTTTCATGATGAATCCCCTCCCGAAGTTTGTCGGTCTAGTTGCGGATCATTCTGTATATAAAATATATGTAAAACAATTATTAATTCAACTGAAAATAAAACACATTTACGTTAAGAGAAGTTAAAAAATGGCTTGTTATAAATAGTATATATAAAAAAATAATCAGACACGTCATTCATTCGGTATTTTCAAAGGTCAAATTCAAAAAGTGTGAAGAAACCTTAAATATATTATACTAAGGTATAAAATAATTGCGTGTTACTGAAAAAAAAAAAACCCCATTTACTTTAGATCGCCGACAATTTTCATTTATACACAAGGCGAAAAGGTACACAGAAAGAGGAAATTAACCAGGGCTCCCTAAATGTCTCAGTTAGCCACCAACCAGTAATGTCTTGTTCTAAGTGGGAGATGAAGATCTGGCAAGTGTGAGTTATAGGCTATTCACGGTAAAGTGAGCACTTTTTAAGGCCCTCCCAACTGGCAATGATCAGTAATCAATATATTTTATTGCAGTCGCAGGTATTTACCTTTGAGATTAGTGTAATATATACCTTGTGTTTATTAGTCACATATCAATATTTATATTTAAAAAATAGGGCAAGATAGAAATTGACTGGAAGGAAAAATTTAGCAGGGCCTTAAAAAGTGCTTACTTTACCGTGAACAGCCTATATCCGGGGGGTACATTTAGTGTGTGCAGAGTGTTGGGGTTGGAGGAGGTTACAGGGGTAGGAGCCCTCGCGCGTTCTGGGAAGCACGGGCTCTCTCTACCCAGGCCGCCCGCCACCGGGGGGGATCGATGCGCCGTGACGTCACGAGGAGGTCGCCCCCGCCAGCCAACCAGCGCTCGCCTCCCCACCCCCTCTGGCAGCGAGAACCAACCTGCGGGGAATATCCCCAGCCACCTCGCCGGACGCGTCGTGCCGGGATCTTCGCCTCCGAACCACGTGACGCATCGTCACTCCACCGCGCCGTACCAAAGCTTCTTACACAAAATAAAACTTCAGCATTTTACTTTACGTTTCCTTTCCTCCGACGAAACCACCAATACACAATACAATTGTCAAGTCAGAGTTCAGACAATTGAATATCGGTTTTGCGAGTTTTCGTAAAAATGTGTATCTTGCTATGTAAATAATTATGATATTATCCAGGAATGTATTTTACGTACCTTTTTTTAAAAATACGCTTAAATTTTATATTAAAAGTCTATTTGAAAACAAAAAACTCATTTGTTTACTTTTTTAATACATGTCAATTCATATATATTTCCTCTTCACATTATATTTGTTTGCAATTTATTTAATTTAAGACGAGCTTCGTTTAATATACCGAGATTAAAATCATCCTACAGTAAAATAACGCTCTTTCCACATAACCTCTGTTAGATTCTCGGCAAAATGGCAGCTTGACTTTGACTTTAAATTTCGACTTTTCGAAATCGTAAAGTCAAGAGTGCTTGACTTTACCTCTGGCAGTTCCATAAGAAACAACATGCCGGAAAGCAAACATAAAGTCAAATGTTAAAGTCGTATTTTAAAGTTATCAATTGTGTAAGGGCCTGAATTCCGAGCCCGCTAGCCAGGCTCATGCACGGGATTTGAGAATGGGAGGTGTTGTTCTGTATACGCTGTTCACGGTGAAATGAGCAACTTCGAAAGCCCCGCTTCAGATCTACTTGTACTCACGCTCTGTATTCTTCCGCCTTACGGAAAATGAACATTGCTATGAGCCTCAACACTTTATTAATGTGTCAATCAAGCGAAACTGTGAAATTATTTTACAAGTTAATATTTTATAAATCTGTTCATTTTTACACTCCAATGTCTTCAAAATAACAGAGAGCGAAATAAATAATTTAAGTTTTATCTTAAATGGTTACCGATCACTTTTTATTTGATGTTAAAATATGGTACTACTTTCTCTTCTTCGTTACCAACTTTACTGGGAGCGTGTCACTCAGTGCGCTCCATAAAATATATGCAGGTCGGTGACACTTTTTAAGGATTATTTCAAAAGTGCTCATTTTATCGTGAGCAGCCTTTAAGAACAGAGCTATACATGGGCTGTTCACGTTAAACATAACACTTTTGAAAGCCCTGCTTCACATCTAAAGGCTTTTCACGATGAAGTGAGCACGTTTGAAATCAACCTTAGAAAAAAGTCACTGCCCCTGCCTGCACATAATTTAACGGGCGCACTGAGAAGCATGCTCCCATTAAAGTTGGTAACGATGGATGGGAAATATTTCCATATCTTTACGTCAAATAAACAGTGTTAGGCAACCATTTGTGAAAACATAAATTATTTCTCTTCCTCTCTATTTTTTTTTAATGCGTTTAAGTATAATATTGAGCAGATTTGTAATATATTTACTTTTCTGATAATTCCACAGTTTCGCTTGACCAACGCATAAATAAAGTGATGAGTCCCATGGCAATGTTAATTTTACATAAGGCGGAAGAATACACAACGTGCGTACAAGTAGATCTTATGCAGTGCTTTCAAAAGTGCTTATTTTACCGTGAAATGCATTTACTTGTACGCACAATCTGTCCCCCTTAATATATTATCCCGAGTATACTCCTTCACTTCTGACATGTTGCACAGTAGGTGGGATAACGATCATTGCTGTGCAAGTCCAAAAGTCAGCCCCAGTACGAACGGGGGCCGTAGTGGTGTAGTGGCTAGACCACTCGCCTCCCACCCAGGCGAACAGCGCTCGATTACCGGCGGGGCAGCCCCCGAATTTTCGCTCGTGGGAATCGTGCTGGACGATGCCGGTGGTCGGAGGGTTTTCTCAGGGATCGCCCGTTCCCCCGCCCCTTGCATTCCGGCACTGCTCCGTACTCACCTCGCTTCACTCACGTCGGCTCTCAAGACCTCGATGTTAATTCTCGGCCTCGCCTATTATGCAGAAATTCTTCGTTTTCATTTCATAATTTCAGTTTCAGAGGCATTATTTGAATTGTTTCAGTACAGAAACATTACAATTTACTAGTTGTTTAGTATTTTTATATCTAATTTTCACCATGTGATATTTCCTGATTGCAAGAAGGTAAAAATTTATTGATAAAATATAAATATTTTCCTGACTTTTTGCATCAAACAAATAACATACAATTAAAATTACACACAAAAATATTAAACCGTAAAATTAAACATTTCTATAATCGTACATTGTAAGTAATTAAAAGCTGTTCACGATAAAGTAAGCACTTTAGAAATAAATCTTAGAAAAAAATCACTGCCCAGAATGTATATATTTTAATAGGCCACTGCGTGACATTTGCCCAGTAAAGGTAATAACGATGGATGGAAAGTAGTTCTATATCTAAACGTTGAATAAAAAGTGTTAGGTAACTACTGTACATTTCATAACTTAAAAATATGTATTTCACTTTCTGTTTTTCAGAATTGTACAGAAGTGTAAAAATTAGCAGATTTGTAAATTATTTCCTTTTATAATATTTTTGTAGTTTCACCTGACCGACACACGAATAATGTGATGTGACCCATGGGGTGCTGCTGCGGAATTGGCATTTCGATGTTAAATTTGAGGTTAGGTTTGGAAATGGCCGCCATCTTGTTGCATCAGCACGTCCACTTCAAGACTTGAGACTTAGAGAAATCTTGGCCTGGTTCTCGGTATGGCGGTAAGTATTCTTGTCGTTAACAGTAGTTCGGGCAATAAAGTCCAGATCGTTGCAACTTGTAGACCACTGGCCTGGCTACAGTCTTATGTGTTTTGCCGTGTTCAGGCAGGTTGCCGAATTAAGGCCTCCCCGTGCAGTAACAATAACACCTACTAATTTGGATTACAATGTTACGACTCAGTTGTATATTGTCAGAATTAATATTAAAGTTTCTGGTATTTAAGTCTTTCATAAGCGGTTCGCGGTGAAGTGAGTACTTTTTAAGGCCCTTCTAAATTTTTCCTTTCATCCTATTCCCATGTTCCTGCTGCTTTTTAATATAAACATTGCTTTGTAACGAATAAACACAGTGTATACATTTCACCACCTTTAAAATTTAATGCCTGATGCTGGAATAAGATATATTATTGGTTGTTCAAGCCTGTTGGAAGGGTTTTAAAAAGTGCTCACTTTACCGTGAACGGCCTATAATAATGCAATATACACTTAGAAAAAATTGCTTCGCGTGCCTTTCCTGCCTACTTCATTTTTGGTTCTGTGCTTCTTCTGATAATTATAACAGCTACCGGCAATTTTATACACAGAATACCGACAATCATAATGCGTGTAATCTTCTCGTTATTTTGAATGCTTGAAAGTACTTAGTAAATCATCTTATTTAAAACAGACAAGCGGGGCATACTTACATTTAAATTTCAACCCTTTAAAAACACGGATAGTAATAAACTGAACTAAAAAAAAATCATAATAATTTTCAACTATGTTGCCGTATTAAATATTTCCATCCCTATAAGTTTAGTATAGACGAAACATGTTAGTTCGTGTTTCTTTAAAGAATAGTACACAGATAGAATAGTGATAGAAAATTTAATTGAAGGAGATCCAGACCACAGATAGGTTAGTGGTTTTGTGTCAGTTTTATAGAAACATTTTAGATTTTCTACTTATTTACGGAGAAAATTGAAATGTTCGTAGATAAACAGTTTCGGCCAAACCTAAAATTTGCGATGGATTAACGGATATACTGACATATAGACCACAAATTTTGATGCCTCTCGTTATCTGAAATAATCTGTGTTAGTTACATTTTTTAAGCGGAAATCTGCGATGAGGATATTTTTGTTGGCTAGCGAATTTTACATTTTACGTTTCGCAATATCGGGTTGTAATCAAAATGATTAATGATGTTTTTATACATGAGTGGAGATTTTAATACTCCCAAAGACCGTTTACTGTTTTTACGTGGATTTATTAAAATAATATTTAATGAATACTAAGCGGTGCAGACCAAATGATCCGTTCTACAGATGAAGTATCACGGTATTATTCAATACTGCTTTTGGTGCCTGTATGTTTTTCCACGAAAAATTAACAATTGCAGAGGGAATTTACTCTGCCAACTTGGACGCGTGTTCAGAATATCCCTGATACGGACATGTTTAAAATATTGGAACAGAGGCTACACTGATGTTTCCATAAACACTGCCACGAGAGATATATGGAGGCAATGTTTCTCCTTCGCACTTATGCAATTAACTAACTCTAACCGGTTTCTGATGCGCTGGTAACTGTAGGAAAACAAGATGTTATGGACTGAAGTAATCCACGTGTTTGAAAGACTGTATTATGTTAAATTGATTTTAGACCATGTAGTTAAATTACGGAAAAGGAAGTAAAAGCCACAGGAAAAATAACATTGTCATTTGAACGTGTAAAACATATGCTAAAGTGAGAATATTTCTAATCCATTTCCAAATGATCTCAGTTCCCACATGCGAAAATCCCGGCCGGAAATTGAACCCGGATCGTCTTGGTGGGAGGTGAGCAGGCTAACCGCTCAGCCACCGTGGCCCCATTTAAAATGAAATTTAATATAACACTCAATACAGAGGCAAGTATTCCAAAATCATTTTTTTTAGGAGATTACGATTCGTAGTACTCATGCATACTTATAATTTAAAATGGGTTCCTCGTTTAAAATAAAACTATTTGTATACTATCTGCATACTTTAAGTACTGGCAATAGTTTACCTATTCCGAACGTACTGATTACAATTTTACTTATTTCTCCAAGTGTTGCCTTTCCAGTGAAAGTGACCAGATATTTCACCAGTGAAAGTGACCAGATATTTCACCTGTTGAAGTATGTTCTGTTCAGATCGGTTATTTACTTCTGAGACTTGAGATGACAAGCAAACATAAAACCGTAAACCATTTGCAAATGAGTTGTCAATATAACTAATTTGCCTACTTTCCTCTATGTGAGTAGATTCGAATAAATGGGCCCTGCGGTATGGCTTAGATCAAGGAACATGTGTGTTAAATAGAATATTTATATTTTAATAATTTCGAAAACAAGTGCTTGACCCACTTACGTGATATACCATAGTGATACTTGTTGCCAAATTTGATGGGAATAGGTTAATTGTTTCCTGAGATATGACATTAAAGTGGCACTATGTTACAAAATTGCGGACAAAATAGGCTCTGTGTAGATACATTTGCCAGCATTCAAAGTATGGTCGAAATTGGTTCTGTAACAGTAATATTGAAAATGTGTTGTCCGTATAACTTGCATATGCCAAGGTGACCTTGCAGTATCTAAAACGTATATAACTCTCTTAATTTTGGAAGATTGTTTTGAGTTTATTATAGCTATATAATATACAGGATGTTGCAATATTACATGCCAATATTTCGGGGAAACATTCCTCACATCGGAAGGAAGAAAAATCGTTATATGAACATAAGTCCGCAAACGCTGCGTTTCTTCTCTACAGCTCGTAATACATAACGTACAGTGTATGTCCCGTTGTGTATTACGGGATGTAGTGAAGAAATGATCCGTTTGCGGACATGTTCATATAACATTTTTTCATCCTCCAGATGTGAGGAATGTTTCCCCGAAGTATTGACATGCAATATTGTAACATTCTGTATATTGTAATTTTAAGGTTACATGTTTAAAGTAAAGATGTTGCATTTACGCCTGTTTTGCACTGTGTTAACGTGACGTTGTCGTAGTGGATGGTATTTTATTTCGGTCATAAAGATATTGATAGTAAATGTAAACATTTAATGCTTTTTTTCTATAATATTGTTGCTCTCCGAGTAAATATTTTTATTGGTTTTATCTATAAATTTTGCTCAGTTATTACTTTAAAAATCGTTTGTAACGAGTCAATTTTAGCCACCTTAATAGTATGTTTAAGACAAAAGAATAATACATATCTGCATTTAAAACTTATTATTTTGTATTTAAATGTGTTTAAAGGTTTCGTTAAATTAAGTAACCTTGTACGAAACTTTTGAACTGTCAGTTTTAACTGCTGTTGAACACGGTAACCTACGAATCGCCGAACATTTTGAATAGAACGTTCTCATCATTTGTGACGGACGGGTATGTCCCGAGCGCAGCTCAAGTGTATTATTAAGTAAATTGTGAAATTTTATTCAGGACACTTCAAGGTGCGTAGCACAGCTGACCACGCGGACAAAATAAATAAGAAGAGGTCAGAACATGGTCGGAGAATTATTTTCTGAAAATAAAAAAATGCGCCATCTCCGTATTCATCCAGAATCCAGAGTAAGACTGTTCCATTAATCCTCTGAAATGATCCTTCTATTCTTGAACATAACCAGCTTAAGTGTATTGTGTATAGTGTAAACTATTTTTTTTGTATATTTTTTTAATACCTACCAATGTGTGAAAGTGTTTAATTCCAGTCAAGTTTTAAATCATGTTATTTGCGAGTCCCGACGCAAAGCCAGTATTAAATGCGCTATACTGCCCTAAGATATATAATTGCTTATTCTTATACTATTGCTGGAGAGAACTCATGTGCATTAAAGTATTAACAAGGTTTTAGATCCGTCAATTACCAGGGCGGACTTTCTAGTTCAGCAGAATGCGAAACTGTCTAAATTTGATAACACATTCTTGGAACATTTTATTGGTAATTTTGTAAAGGTGGCTCAGGAAATTTTTAATCATTCTTAAGAACTTTTGATGTGTATTAGGTCAAGGCCGAACCCGGCAGAGTCATCTGTTTTTAAAATATTTGAATTTATCAGATTAATTGAAAGAAAATTCTTAGGTTGTGTTTGCTTCTAGTTGAGGATATTGGTATACAAGTGTATGTCACATATAGACATGGTTGATGTGTAGTGTTACTCGAGTACATATGCCACACAGTTGAGTAATTTCAGTTTAAGTTGGATATATCACTACACGTAGTTGCTACTGTGTATAGTTAAAGTTGGAGTTCTGCATTTATACACACATCTTGACACACTGTTTGCGGCGATCCAACGTGTTGTATGGAAAATTAATTTATTTATTTATTACTTCACCTGTACACTACAAAAAAAACTACTCTATTTCTACAGCAACAGTATTTATGACAAACCACCATAGTATTAAACAACCTGTCAAATTTGGTGGGAATATATTAAGAAGCTTCCGAGCTATGCTGTAAAAGATTTATTTCTTCATGAAGCGCTGTCTTACAAAATGGCGGATAGTAACACTTCACATCTCTAAGTTAGATGTGTACATGATAAATAGCCAAAACACGAAATTTGGTTCTAACTTATTTAATAATTTCGACATAAGATTAATAATTCCGACAAAGAAACGGCAACCCAGATTTTAAAATGGGTGCCATTTTGAAAATAAGCACCCGACGTGGTTGGAAACTATGTGTACCGAGTGTGGTAAAATTGGGATAACGGATTCAAAAATTTTATTTGTTGGAGGGGGGGGGACACACTAACAACACACACATACACCCAAATACACTGATATGCAGTGATCACGTAAACCTATCATTCCATCGGAAAGTATGCTAAAATTTGAGTTAGGCGTAGCTCATTATTAAAAACAGTGCAACAAGTTTGGTGTCATAACGTTATTTTTTTTAAGTAAGTAAACGCTTGAATCAGTCTAGAGATGCTTCACGTGAAATAATTCCGTTCTTATGGCAGCCTGGAGTGTTAACTGTGTCTTCAAAGTTGAAGGCGATTTCCTGGCTCACAAGAATCCTCTTAAGTGTGATCACTAAGGACACGTAGATCTTCACGAAGAGAGTTTCGCGAGTAGTTGCTTTAACCCGTTCAGTCACTGTGTCCAGTACTGTACATATCAAGGCATCAGTGCCGAACACACTTGAGAGTCTACCTTGTGGCTAATATGATTTGTGGAATTTTCTACACCTCTTTGACATGAATAGGCCATGTTCATATCATTGAGCAAGCAGCTCATTGTTCATTGGCTGCGAGAAAATGCTGAACACAAGTACAGCTTGTACCAAAAAATTACGTGATTGCAACACTTTGACTCAGAACAGGCTTGGCCTACCCGCCATGTTTAATTTTCCATTTATATTACATAACTTCCTTTTCAATGAAATAACCAAATATTTGTTACTTTAGTATTATAACAATTGACAATCCCCTTCAAATTTATTTGTCAAACTTCATCCACATGAGAT
The DNA here is from genome assembly GCA_029891345.1 of Dryococelus australis. Taxonomy (NCBI): domain Eukaryota; kingdom Metazoa; phylum Arthropoda; class Insecta; order Phasmatodea; family Phasmatidae; genus Dryococelus; species Dryococelus australis. Next base: position 115,652,320 of record CM057001.1, read on the forward strand.
ATGGTGATTGTAAAATGGCATTAATGTGTTCATAATTCTCGAAAAAATGCGGCATGACTACTTAACGAATATTCAGAATTTATGTTTGTACTTCAACGTAACGTATATTGTCATGATTGAATAGTAGCAGTTTCGTAATAAGCGTCGTTATACAACTGAAATAAGCTAGAACCAGTAATTCAACATGGCGTGTGAGCCCGAGCCTTAAGGGATTTGCACACGAGAAAATCCTCACTACTACATAAATCCGAAAGTGTGTTTGTTCTTCTTTCACGTCAAAACGGAGCAACTAAGGACACGTAGATCTTCACGAAGAGAGTTTCGCGAGTAGTTGCTTTAACCCGTTCAGTCACTGTGTCCAGTACTGTACATATCAAGGCATCAGTGCCGAACACACTTGAGAGTCTACCTTGTGGCTAATATGATTTGTGGATGTGCATATCTCATGTGGATGAAGTTTGACAAATAAATTTGAAGGGATTGTCAATTGTTATAATACTAAAGTAACAAATATTTGGTTATTTCATTGAAAAGGAAGTTATGTAATATAAATGGAAAATTAAACATGGCGGGTAGGCCAAATCGACTTGATTTTTTGCACGGAGATTGTTGAATGTCCACAGGGTGACAAAGACTACTTTTTATCCCAAGAAAATATCTCATTACTACAGAAAAAAGATTTTTAAATAGTTACTGGATTAAGCTTTTCTTAGGATTGATTACTGCATAAAAAAAGCATTGTTAAAAATAAATTTTCGCAATTTCTCCTTTCTTTTTTGTCTACGGATATACACTCTACCAAAAAGTAACTAGGCACCCGTGAAGATAGGTAATTAAGTACGTCAGTTGACTTGTGTTTCACGGCCTCCGGCGTAGGACCACTGGTGTTTATCGGTGGTAGCATGAACACAGAGGCCTATTGTAACATTCTGGATAATGAAATGCTCCCAACATTGTGGCGTTTGTACGGAATGGACCCGTGTTACTTCTGGGATGACGATGCTAGGTGCCGTGTTTCAAGGGCTACTATGCAGTGGTACGTCGAGAACAATGTTCGCCGATTGGACTGGCCTGCCCAGAGCCCCGACCTCAACCCTATAGAACATCTTTGGGACGAATTGGATCGTCGGGTGAGGGCTCGCCAGGCGCGGCCAAAATCCATTGCTCAACTCATGGAATGGTTGCAAGAGGAATGGCAACGAATCCCCGTGGATGTCCTGTAAACACTCGTAGAGAGCATGGTGGCTGCTGTTATAGCCACAAGAGGTGGCCCTACGAGATTATAACGGGGTGAAAACCACCGAGCAAACATTGTGGACAGGTGCCCAATTACTTTTTGGTAGATAGTGTATATCAAGTAGGGCCGTAGTAGCTCAGAGGTTTTACCACCCAATAGTGGGGCCGCAGTAGATCAGTAGGTACAGAACCAACTAGTGGGGCTGCAGTAGGTCAGTGGGTAGAGAACCCAATATTGGGGTCGCAGTAGCCTAGTGGCTAGGGAACCCAATATTTATTTCAAGGCGTAGATTTCACGCGGGTAAAAGTTTTTTATTTTATAAGTATACCACAGACTGTTCAACCTGTAGACATTATTTCTAACTACTTTCTCTGCAGATGATTTATTTTGTATCACATGACATTTGCAAAACGACATGTAAAAGTCCAAATTTTACTGGTTTATTGACGGACGAATCAAATAAACCAGACCAGTAGATTAAACGAGGGCAACTGAAATGTTATGTCTTAATTGATTTCAAGGTATGCTCAGCAAAAAATATCTTGCAAAAAATTCAGCGGCATTCAGAAATTAAAAATATACCAAAATTTCCATATTTCCAGCAATTTTTTTAATTAGTGAAAACATTTCCGTGTTCGATTTTAAAGACGTTTTGAAGTAGCACTTTACAACTTGTTTCAGCGAGAAGTGTCTCATTTCTATAGGTAAGTTAGTTTCCATTAATTGTATATTTCTAAAACAGTATAATTGTGATTTTGACATTTGTTTGTGGAAAAACTATGGGTTCGAAATTTTTTTTTAAAGAAAGAGTAATCAATGATAATGTCTAAAAGTTGAGCAGAATATGGTATAATAATAATATACATACAAGAAGTTACTGATAACTAAAAAAGCCAACTTTCCTCTAGATGGGTGCAAATATATTTTAGTGAATTTTTAGAAAGTTTAGATGGTAGGTAGGCGTTGACGTCTCATTGACAGCAATATAATTAGAGATAAAACCAGAAACATGTGAAACAGTACAAATACAGTTAAAATACTCTAGTTACATACGCGGGATTCGAATTCCGAAAAAGTCGTGATATTAAGCTAGCATCACGGAGGTAAAATTTGGAGCATCAACTTCGGATATATAATCATTGTAATATTTTGAATAACTGAGTTCGCTAACCTGAAATTTTTACTCGGCCATCATTTTGAAAATAAGTATCTTGGCCACTAAAACTCATAAGTTTGCATGGTCTACCATAACTCCACTTGTGTGAAACATTTTATGGAAATCGGTAGATTGGTCTCCGAGATATAGCATAAAAACATTATTTCCTTAAATGGGACTGTTTTACAAAATTACTTAAAAATAGGCTCTGTACATGATGTTTGTAATAACATGATGCCTGCATAAAAAGTTTGATTGAAATTGTTATGGTCTTTTGTAGGTGTACAAAATTTTGTGGAAATTAGTAAAATTACTCCGCAAATATGAGAAAATGCCCAGTTTACCCACCTGACAATAATTTGCAAAAACTCAGGCAGAGGAGGATCTCTGTATACATATCGGTTGATTGTTCCTCGAAATATGGCATAAATCCTCCATTGGACATGTAACGATCTTCATTAACGGAGGGCAAGATGTTTATATATTAGCACATTCGATTATTGTCATAGATACGATATACTAAGTTAAATTTAAATCTGTTACATATTTTTATATATATGGCACACTAAGCTAAAATGTTTATATATGCACCATGCAGAAAAAACAGACATGCTTTAAAGATATAAATCAATATAGCCTACCACAGTACAAATATTTCGCCGAAATTTGAAAGAAATAGATTGTTTCCCAAGATACAGCATAAGAACTATACTATTTCATGTGGGGTTATCTTAAAAAATTGTGGAGAAATGAGATTTTTAATAGACAATTTTAATCGATATAACTAAGTTAAGTTGAAATTTGTATGCTGTTTCGTATACAAAAAATTCGGAACTAAAAGGTCTATATGGTCTCAGATTTTGTTTGTACACATTTTATTGTTGTAATATATACAGCCATCATACAAAGTTTCATTGGAATTAATTACATAGTATTGACGATTTAACACATAAAAATAAAGTAGCTATATGGCTGCCATTTGGAAAATAAGTGTCTGACGTAGCTAAAACATGTCAGTTAACATTTCCTACCGTAGTGCTACTTGGTAGCCATATTTTGTAGGAATCGGCCAATTGTTTCCCGAGATATGACATAACATCTTCATTTATTCGTGTCGTACTACCATACTAAATGGAGGACAAAAGAAGCTCTGTGTTCAGACATGTGATGTTTATATATATATATATATATATATATATATATATATATATATATATTCCCAGCATACACAGTTAAGTGGGAATTAATTCAATGGTTTTGAAAAAATAACATAGTATGCTAAATAGCTAGGTGGCCGCCATTTTGAAAATATTTTTCTAATATACTTGAAACATATTTGTACATATCAACTGCGGCAGTACTACTTGATAGCAAAATTTAGTAGGGATCTGTTAATTGTTTCGCGAGAAATTACACAAAAACTTGATTAATTCATTTGGCGCTATCTTACAAAATGGTGGGCAAAAGATTTTTTTTGTTTATTTTATGCTTGAAATATATACTGTCAGAGTACAAAATTTGGTTGAAATTGTTCAAATGGTATGGTAGTTATACCAAAGAAACCTAAAGTATTTGTATGGCCACCATTTTGAAATTAAGTGCCTAGTAAAATTTAATGACTTATATTTACCTGGCCTATCATTGCATTTCTTACGTACCAAATTTGGCGAAATAGGATGAATAGTTTTCGAGATATGATGTAAAAAAATATTTTTTAATGTGGCTCTCTATCTTTTAAAATGGCCGACAAAAGTGGTTGTTTAGCTTTATTATGCTTGTAATACATACCGTCAGGATACAACACTTCGTTGAAATTCGTCCAGTGGTATGGTAGTTATACCACATAAACCTAAAATTCTTTTATGTCCGCCATTTTGAAAATAAGTATATCATATAATTTATTTACTTATATTTACTTGGCCTATCATAGTATTACTTACTTGCCAAGCTTGAAGAAAATTGGTCGAGTAGTTTTCGAGATATAACATAAAAGCTTGATTTTTTTATGTGGCTTACAAAACGGCTGAAAAAAGCATTTGTTGTTTGATCTATATGATGATTGTAATAGATACTATCAGCGTACAAAATGTGGTTGGAATTGGTCAAACGGTATGATAGTTATACTAAATAAACCTAAAATATTTATATGGCAGCCTTTTTTAAAATAAGTTTATAATTTAGTACAATCACTTACATCTAACTGGCCTAATCCAGTATCATTTTCGTATCAAATTTGGTGAAAATAGGTTGAGTAGTTTGCGAGATAAAGTAAAAGCTTCATCTTTTTATGTGTCGTTATCTTTCAAAATGGCAGACCAACTACAATATTCATATTTTATTTAATGCTCATAACTGCCGCTATAAGTACACAAAATTTGGTTTAAATCGGTTGAATGGTTTCCGAGATATAACTCATAACCCTAAATTTGAAAATTGCCGCCATTTTGAAAGCACGTGACTGGCGTGATCGAAAACTATGAAAGTCAAGTGTCCTTACATAGTACTATATGCGTGCCGAGCTTCGTGAAATTCGATTAACGCGTTCGAAAATTGAAGGGGGGACACACACGCACAGACATACACACACGCACACACAGACAGGAAAGTGATCTCATAAGCCTTTCTTTCCTTCGGAAAGTAGTCTAACAGCCGTAACCGCTATACTTCATGTGTGCCTGCCAGCGGTTCACATACGTTCAGTATAGCAGTGACCTAACTGGCTCGTTCTAGAACCAAAACGTCTTCATCACTCATCGCACGGACACAGGGGCCAATCATCAAAGGAAAGTTGCAGGAGTATATGTAGGGCATTTAAACCTAGCTTTTATAATTTCTTTTAGGATGGAATAGAGGAAGGTGGAGGGGGGAACAGTTGTGATCTGTCGATTAGTGTACTACAGTATGACTTTCCAGAGGCATTACTTTACGCCTGAAAATTTACAAGATCACACTCATGGCATAACGTAAATGATTAAGAGTATATATATGTATGGGCCACGGTGGCTGAGCGTCTAGCACGCTCGCCTCCCACCAAGGCGAACCGGGCTCACTCCCCGGCCGGGTCACTGGATTTTCGCAAGTGGGAATCGTGCTGGACGATGCCGTTGGTCGGCGGGTTTTCTCGGGGGTCCCTCGTTTCCCCAGCCCCTTCATTCCGGCGCCGCTTCATATTCACTTCAATCACCTTCATCGGCTCTCAAGACCTTGATGTTAAGAGCTGACCAAATCTCTTCGCTTCACTATAAGAATATATTCAAATTTTCTGTCATCCACTGTTAGGAAATGAGTTGCGCACTTCGTAAGGTATTTCATGCACCCGTTGTTTTCTGGTTATTTTTTTATCTTGAAATGGCTGAATAACAGACCGCCTAAAATATTGCGGTTTCACTACTTATATTTGAAGCACTAAATATAGCACAGTTTAATCAAATGGTCCCAGGAAGATGACATTTAGGTTCGAAATGTTTTGAAGACTGTAATTTTTGAAAAGAAATATCAACAATTTTGCTATATTTATTGTTGGTTCTATTTCACCGTAGAACCTCACAGAAAATGTCATGTGTGGTTGGCTGAATTGTTCTATAATTGCCACTGGTATGCCGAAGTGATCTTTCCCAAAGTCGGAGTATAGTCCGACACTTTATTTCTAAACTTTCATATTTTCAGTAAGTACTCCGTATAAGTTAGATACTTCAATTTTAGTCCATTGATTCCGGAACTATATCAGACTCAATTTTCAGGACCCTACTTTATTGTGTTGATTATCTTAGCCAGCTATTTTTAAACAATTAACTATGAATACTTTATTTTTATTTTTCTATCAAATTTGGTTGTAGTCAGTTAAATAGTTAAAGACCCATTAAGGTGGCGCTGTTTCACAATGTCTTCAAAATGAGATGCGCGAAATTCTGTCTCCACCGGTTTTATAGAGAAAAGTTTATTCCAAATGGATTATGTGTTTACTGATTATATTAAAAACGTCACCAAATTTCGTGAGACGATTATTTTGGGAGATAGCGTCCACTTTACTAACATAGACCTACACGCATCTTGTATTGGGATTATGTAGGCCTACTACACATCATTATTTCTAAACCAGCTTCCGTGGCAGTCGGTAAAAATTTTAAACAGCTTTCAAAATATAAAATAATTTTATTCGTGTGGCACTGTCTAGCATGACGTACTGTAAGAAAGAGATAGCCACTTCAAAAATTGCAATTTTGTGACTTAATGGGCCTTGCTATCTACATACTTATAAATATTGGTCCAAATCAGACAAGTATTTTCTGACACATATTAATGTCCTTCAAAGGAAGGAAGGATTTAGGATGTCATTCGAATACCCACAGTACTGCATTATTATTGGTTAAACTTTTCCTTTTCTTACTGTATACAAGTACGAAGCAATTTTGACAATATAAAATGCGAAATATGCATTTCAAGGAATCGCTACCATAAAACAACTGAGTTACAAAAATAAGTCTGTGCTTACTTTTAAATTTTTTGTAGATTACATACTCTTTTACACTTGACCCGTACAGAGCACAGTTTCGAATACACCGTTCCTATAAAACTAAACGATTTTTTTTTCCAGTAACGTCAGTGAACTAAAATTACACCCAACCCTCATGTACGTAGTGAGACAGAAGCCACAAGATTCGGAATATGTTATCAGGTGTGAAACCAGCAACATTTGTGGATCTAACACTCTCGCTACCAAGCCGGCAGCTGTCAACTTGAAAGTGGGGAATCAATGTAATACGGAATTCCTTCTCATTGCGTCAATTTTAAAGATAAATATTTCAAACTAAAAACATTTTGAAGCGATTTTCTCAGAGAATAGACCTAATTAAAGTTATTTTTGAAAATAATTATTTGTTTGTTTTTTATATGTAAATGTTAATATTACATTTTAGAAAGACGTATATTAAACAAAACAATTGGCAAGATGTCTTAATACAATAAAATTCCTTAATAAATCTAGCGGTTGTTTTAAATATGTAGTTATCTTTAAAATTGACGCGGTTGCCGGCTTGGCAGCACTGCAGTGCCGTTAAGGGGACCCCCAAGTAAGAAATTATTAGCGCCTCAAGGTCACGTCCGGTCCTAAAGAAGCATCGATGCGGCTATTTAAACTAGCATAGACAAGCTTCGCATGTATTCTGTTTTCTCAGCATTTTAATTGGTGATAGGGTTTTAATACAGAAATATGTTCCATAAGCCACAGCATTGTTCCTACAGTTTCAAACACTTTGACAGAAGAATAAGTATCGTAAGCAGAGGGCTGTTCACGCTGATTTGTGCTCACTTTCAAATTCTTCAACGTCCATATTTGTGTTTCAATAACCAACTTTATAGATTGGCAACAAAATATCAACTTTCATTTCTCTCCTGAAAAAACAAATATTAATACTGAAATATTCCAGAGTCTTCAGAAAACTACAGTGGACACAACAGTGTCTAGGTTAAGTTAGGTTAGGTTAGGTTAGGTTAGGTTAAGTTAGGTTAGGTTAGGTTAAGTGAGGTTACGTAACCACAATTTCAATAACCATAACTCAAAAAATAAAACAAACGACACTCATTTCCAATAGTGGAGGTGGGCTCTAATAACTAATAAATAATCGCAACTGAGAAAACCCCTTAAGAAGGAGGGCCTGACGTACAGTATCTCAAATTCTAAACACTCATGATGCGTTTAGATCGAGCGGGGCAAACAAACGGATACTAACGCCATAGGCCAGTGAGTGGTTTGTCTCCGAAGAATTTCCCATACACCGGTTAGTTTCGTTCTGTTGCTTCTCCATTGTGGCTGCAGTCTAATTTCAACTCATCTGGAAACTTCGAACAACTTGCCGAATTCTCGTGTCTTCCGGGCACCGTCGACCTGCCCATGTTCTTGTCGTGCGTGACTTGCAACGTTCACCTGTAAAAAAGAACCTCGTTCGCTGTGAGATCTGTAAATATTTAACTGTAAGATCCCAGAAAGTAGAGATGACAAGCGCTCGCTAGGATACCTCACAAAACATTTATGGAAGTTCACTACCGTACCTCGGGTCCACTCACTCATAGTTAGTTATTCTGTTTACGTTATTTTGCCTACTTTGCCCGTCTGTCTTTTGAAGTTTTAGTGAAGAAAGTAACTATATTGCTTCCTCTTCTGGTAACGTTTTTGGGCGGGTTACGTATGCGTAATGCATATTGTACTCCTAATCTATTCTAATACCTTTGAAAAGCGTGCGACACGCCAAAGCAAATAATGTGTACTTACCTCAAGGCGAATTTTACTGACCTCATCTTTCTACGCGACTCAGTGCCAGCCAGAAAGCCTGTTTAATCAGCTGTTTTATTTTCCAAACGTAGCTGAAGCAACAGCCACAGTAAACACATATTTCGGATTTTATTTCACTGAATGGGGTGGAGAGATGTGGGCGGCTTTTGGCATCGATGTCTTGAGAACAGATGAGGTGTGTACGGAGATGCGCCGGAATGAAAGGGCGTTGAAACGGAAGATCCCCGAGGAAACCCGCTGGTCTGCGTGCACGATTCCCACATGCGATAATCCGGGAGCGACCCCTCCGGGAATCAAACCCTGTTCTAGATGACTCGCTTCCCAAAGTGGGAAGCGAGTCATCTAGCCACTACCCCTCCGCGACCCCTATTTCAGTGAAGAATACCAACCGCAGTTTACAAACCCTTTTCTCTTGGTTTTAAATAAGGGCGCCTGTGTATTCTCAAATTCCGTTGTATTTAAATAATAGTAATTTCTGGTTCTCTTTTGCTCATTACAAATTTGATAGGCTGCCAATGATCAAGAATTTAATCCAGATATGGCTACTTTATCCCCATTCTTGTAGACTACTATTGAATAATCTGTAACATGTATAGGCTGTTAACGGTAAAATGAGCACTTTTGAAAGACCTGCTTAAGATCTACGTGTACGCACATTGTGTGTTCCTCTTCTTTGTGTAAAATTAACGTTGTCATGGGCCTCATCTCTTTATCCATACGTCCGTCCAGCGAAACTGTGAAATTACAAGACATGTAAACATTTTACAAACATCTTCATTTTTACACTTTGATGCATTAAAAAATCACTAAGCGAAACTAATAATTTAAGTAATCACAAATGGTCACCTAACACTTTTTATTTGACGTTGATATATGTATACTACTTTCCATCGATCGTTACCAACTTTACTGTGTGCATGTTACTCAATGCGCCCGTTAAAATATATGCAGGCAGGAGCAGTGACTTTTCTCTAAGGTTGATTTTTAAAAGTGCCCACTTTAACGTAAACAGCATTTAACGATGTAATGAAGTAACACAATAGTTATATACATATATATATATTCGCAGAAACTCGAGTTTGTGTTAAAAGTGAATGCAAATAAACGGCGCCGTGAATTTGACAGTCGTGTAGGGGCACGTTCTGAGAAGACGAAAAACCAGTCTACCTCATCCTTGGACGACGGTTTCCACACATATTTCGAACTGTACGGCAGTCGGTAGAAACAGTGGCCTCCTAACAGTAGAAGCAGATAAGCTCCGCTGTTGTCTTCGACTGAGAATTTCAGCACCTTGCGCGCTACCCGCCACCTCTCGACTACGCTGTCCTCCCTGGATACACGTGCTGACTAAGAACGCGCACCGCGTACGTGATCCTGCTGGCAATGCGAGCGCCGGGCTGCAATTTGTAATGTCCGCACGTACACGTGTGTATGTATATGCTCACCCACGGCCCTTTCCACAACTGGAAACAACCACTACTTTCTCTCCAACGCGTAGCCGAGTTACCAGCCTCCCCCCGCCCCACCCACCGCACCCGGACTGTAATCTTCTACAGATATATATACACGTATATATATACTGAGATATACATCAGGCAATATATGTGTCAGTATGTGTATACTGACACATATATTACACTCAGGTAAAACGCTTACCCGTATAATGCGCAAGTTATTTGCCTGTGTGTGTGTATATATATATATATATATATATATATATATATATATATATATATATATATATATATATATATATATATATATAGACATATATTGCCTGATATATACCTATATACTGATGTATATATATATGGGCCAGCTTTTTGTGTATGTGCATTTTCTGACTCCCACTGTAATATAACCGTGTGACTCAGCCTTATCTGCGTGTGTAGTAAAGTTCAGATGAAATCTCAAGAGTTTAGCAGAAGGATACTACTGTCGAATGGCAAAGAGGACTTTTTTCCTCCTTTCCTGAGATAAATTAATGCATTTTAGAAAGTCTGCATTCAGGGCGATTGCAAGCTATAGGTACTCATTAACATTTTAAGCTTATAATATAAACGAAAAATGACCCGCTCTTGTAAAAGTAGTTGAGCAAAATTGTTCTTGCTTGTGGACCTAATTTAATGGGGTGACAGACTAGGTTAAATATTTCAAAACCTTTGTAGGTTTGGTTATTTTTCCGCACGGTGATTAACCTTGATTTGATATTAAAACGACTGTGGCGTAACACCTTTCACAATAAGCCGTGCTTTTGAATGGAGGACAATCAGTTTCCTGACAGGCGAAGTCTATTTTTTTTTTTTTTTCACGTGCTGGGGAAACGTTAAGATGCACGACTTGAATAAAGAGAAGCTCGCACTCACGGTGTAAGTTGTTCCTGACGAATTGTTTGTTTCTCGATGGTCACTATCGTAAAAAAAAAAAAAAAAAAAAAAAAATCAACAAGTTGTGTGTAGTGGTACTTTTAGAGTGTTCTTTTTTAAAAATATAAACGATCTGGAGAGATCAACATTCAAATACGACTCGGGAATGTTCCCCTTAAGGGACCCGCCTGCCTAGCTCTCGAAATGCGTTGCAGAGAGTTTGAAATCCCAGTTTTTTTTTTTAATGAAACTATTAAACGTGAGCCCACTGTGTTGAACTACTAAAAGGGCAAACACTTCAGATTATGCCTGTCGATTACTTTCAAAACGTTGCGCACATTAATAACACTATCTCACAGCACCCCAGCATGGTTTAAAAAAAAAGGGGGCCTTTTTAAATCGCTGTATCTCAAAATACACGAGTTATATACGCACAGAAGTACACGAGGGACATGCATTGAAATTTGCTACAGATTTTCCACCAATAAAATGATAAGCTCGCCGCTTAAAGTCCTGTAGGTACACGCAACACGACGAGAACTCTGCAGGGAAGCTCAGAGCCCTGCGCGTAGCGGCGATGGCGCACTTGTAACTCGTATCGGTGTATCCCTTATGGCTCTCGCGCTTCTCGACCTCAAACGACGTAAAAACAAACCCCAAGCAGGCAGCTGTCGACCAAATCTATCAACTTAACCATCTTCCGAGTTACTCGACTTTTCCATTGAGAGTCCCATTTCTGCTGCTCCTCTTTGCCGCCAACGCACTTTAATTATCTTGCAATGACGGCAGAATTTCTTCGCCTCTTCCAACACCCTCCCGCCCGACGCCTTTTCTCTTCCTCGCCACTTCTCCAAGTCCATCGCGGTCGCTTTTCTGCATAAACTTGGCCACTTTAGAAAACAAGTTTTTCCGCGCGTCCCTACCCCCCCCCCCTCCCTACCTCCCCTAGCTCGTGATAATGCGCCCATTAGAGGAGAATCAATTTAGTTCACAGCGCGCTAAACTCGCTCGCCGTTCTCATTGTCTGGCTACGAATAGAAGTCTTTTTCAGCGATCTTGTCGCGCGGAAGGCTCCTCGCTTATCCGAGAATTCGAGAGAGAACTTGTAGCTGCTTCGTCGAGTGAAGTAGAGAGAGTTGGGGGGGGGGGGGGCTCTTAACATCGGGGTCTTGAGAGCCGATGAGGTTGACGCGAGGCGAGTATGGGGGTAGCGCCGGAATGCAAAGACGGGTGAAAACGGGAGATCCCCTAGAAAACCCGATGATCAGCGGTATCGTCCGGCACGATACCCACGTGCAAAATTCCTAGAGCGACCCCGCTGGGAATCGAACCCGGTTCGCCTAGGTAGGAGACAGATAGTCTGACCACTACTCCACCGCGGCACCACTACGTCGTCGAGAACGCACAATATGTGCCGTTGCAGCGATCGGAAATGAAGTCGACCGCTGCTGTATCTGCGAAGCAGCGCTTTGAACTAAACAATATTTTTTGTTCGTTGCAAAATAATGTTTGTCAATGCAGCTTTTTTCCCGGAACGATGTTTTGTTAAAGAATCATAAAGAAGACAGAAGTGAAACTGCCTCCTATACCATAGAGTAGATAGCAATGTTCCCGGTGGAACGGGTACGCTCCTCACCACACACCCCTCCTGGGAGCCGACCTCTAAATCGGGTATTCCAGGAGCACTACTTTCTGGGGAGAAAAAAAAAAACAAGCTAAAGTCTGACAGACCTTATGAGGTTCCCCCTGTAAACATTGTACTTTTGAACTATTATGCTGACCGAAAAAATTCCACGATTACAAAACAATTTATTTATATCATTTCGCTCTTCGCCGATCCTTCTTTCACTCATAAGTTATGCATGGCGGTATACTCGTTTTATCTCTTTTCCAGGCTCCTGTATCCGAGATCCTATCCCCCATTCAGGACCCAAGAGGAGCAGGAGAGAGTGACATCCCATACTGCAGTCTATCGGTCCAAAAGTCCTAATTTTGTGTTGGTGAGGAGACAACCTCGCCCTCTGATCAGACAGGAAGAGTTTCCCATAGGCAACACAGCTGTAGTGCCAAGAGTCTCTGGGCCTCGTCGTGATCCCCATTCAGGATGCGTCTGGCACTCGCCGACATCAAAAACACTGCTTTCGTCTGGCTCTCGTAAGGAGCCCCTCATACCATTCCATTCCAGGTCCTTCCATCTTACCCAAATTGCTCAATCTTAGGCCAACTCCTTTATCCAGCCTGTTACTCTGTTCCCAGAAGCAAAGGAAGTCTAAATTAGTGTTTGTCTGTATCAGGTTGGTTAATACCGAGTAACGTACCACACCATACCCCTGTAAGGGTTCAGTGTAGTCGAAAGTCTTCCCGTAGGGCTTGACATCTTCCTTAAAGGCACATTATGGGGGAGGAATATAATACCCTTACGCCAGAAGTACTCAAATTAAATTCTCTTAAGCCTGATAGTCGGTGGGTAGGCCACTCTGAGTGACGAGCATTCGGCCTACCGTCTCGAGATGAGGGATCAAAATCATGTCCCTCTTCTTCCGTAGATCTAACCATACCATTCAGTGCTGCAGTCAGAACAAACGGCTTCTGTGATTTCTCTCTTTATTGACAAGTAAGTCTCTAGAGGTTTCTGGGCTGTTTACCCTGGAGGGTCAATTTGTTTTCCTACTTCGATCCTGTTGTTTTCGTCAGGCCAATCGATCACAGCGATTTAATCCTCACGAGCCAACCTCCTGTCTCCATCTCACTCTTTGACTCAATATAATCACTTACCGTTCCATTTTTACCTCTCTGGTAGAGTTCTCTCCTTCACTCAGGTGGTGCGCCATGGTTGAGCGGTTAGCCTGCTCGTCTCCCACCAAGGCGAATCGGGTTCATTCGCCGGCCGGGTCACTCCCGGATTTTCGTATGTGGGAACCATGCCGGACGATGCCGCTGGTTGGCGCGTTTTCTCGGGAATCTCACGTTTTCCCCCACCCTTTCATTTCGGCACTGCTCCATACTAGCCTCAATCATCCTCATCGGCTCTCAAGACGCCACCCAAAATCTGTTCACTCACTTCACTCGCATTCTTCACTCAGCTCGTGTACCACGGGGGTGTTTTGTACTCTCCGGATGTGAGCATTAGCTCTCCTTTTCTTCTGGTCACGTAACATCCTTCCTATGTTTCGAAAAAACCCCAGAATTCTATTGATCGACCCTCTGACATCAGGGTCCTTCTGGTGCGTCCATCCCTCCTGCCGCGTCTCTTGCACAGGATCCACATGCACATCCTCAACCACATTGCGCGACACCGAGGCGTCCTCAAATGCCAGATTATCCATCCGAATCTGTTTGTGTCGCACCATTGTCCTCATTGTCTGTTGGCCAAGCCATCAAACGTCAAATTCTTCATTTATTATTCCTGATTCTTTAAATAATATTTCTCTATTCAGAAACATATATTAGATTTTCACCGTCTCTTCCACGCTGACCTCGACATATTCTCCTTCAAACTCCTGTGTTACATTATCAAACTTCGCAAGATGGAGATTTCTGGACATTCGCCATTGCGATGCAGATATCTGTAATGTAAAAAACAGAACTGAGCACGAAAAACTACTAAAAAAGACAATCAACCTATAGACGAGAAAATAAATAGATGTGTATACAATACTGGAAAATTCCAAGAGGGAATAGAGGCAAAAACAGCACATCAACTAATTACGAAAAATATATCTGTGTGTGTGTGTGTGTGTGTATATATATATATATATATATATATATATATATATATATATATATATATATATATATATATATATATATATATATATATATATATAGACACACACACATACATGACCTACAGATTACACGTAAAAACTAACACAGGCAAGTAACCTGCTGACAAAGTTGGGACTACACTGGCTTTTATTGATTTCATTTTGTATATTTACCAGTCAAAATAACTGCATTTAAATGTGTTAATGTATCTACTATCCTTTTCGAAGCAAATTACTGCTTGTTGCCTGGTTTCCATTATTTTATATTTTATTATTGATAATATTTGATTATTTATTTAATAATTAATTGGAATTATTTAATTTACGTTTTATTATATTGACTAATGATTTAATAACGCGCGGTAACGCAGTAGTTAGAGCACTCGCCGTCCACCGAGGTGAACCGGCGGGATTGCTCCCGGATTTCCGCACGGGTTAATCGTGCAGGACGATGCCGCTGGTCGGCGGCATCACAAACAGTGTTTCATCCCAATCCCAGTCCCGAACCGAGATCAGGATATCGACGATCGGAACTCGGCCGTTCGCGTTAGTGTAACACTCGTACATTGGAACTCGGGGATCAAACTGAAGATCGTGTTTGAACTAAGGCTCAGGGCTGTTAATGGTGCAACCGCGGGCATAACAGAAGTAGCCCAAAATGGATCATCATGTAGAGACACTTGCTAAAACTTGAACCGCGACCTCTCGCCGACCAGAAAGAGAGAGAGGTGACGTCATGGTAGCCTTCCATGGGCTGCGGTGGTGTAGTGGTTAGACTACTCACCTTCCACATAGGCGAACCGGGTTCGATTCCCGGCGGGGTCATTCCCGGATTTTCGCATGTGGGAATTGTGCGGACGATGCCGCTGGTCGGCGGGTTTTCTCGAGGATCTCTCGCTTCCCCTGTCCTTTCATTCCAGCGCTGCTCCATACTCACCTCACCTCGTCTGTCAAGAACACAATGTTAAAGCCATCCCGATCTCTCTTCTACTCGCCTCTTCTCGCTGCTGTGTTGCGAGTCAGTAATAGAATTTTTTTTTTTTCGCGCCACAGCGCCCAAATAAGTTGCGCTTACCGAAAATCGTTGTTATTGCTAAGGAAGAGGGGAGGAACTCCCGCGTCTTCAGTTTACCCATATAGTTATCGAGGATTCTGTAATGTGACAACATCCGAATTCACAGTCACGAAATCGAAAGAGCCGAAGAAGTGCCCATTTTTCATTTGCAAATCATTGTTTGGAGTTTGTTCGACGAAGGACTTCAAATTGTAAAAAAAATAAATAAATAAAAAATTGGTTCGTTCTGTACTTCACTGCCTACGTTCTAAAATGGAAATGTTCAAAACTGCTCCAAATCGGCAAATTTTACCGTAGATTTGTCGAAACTGCTCCACTGTAATCAATAATATTGTACTGGTTATTATAGTCACTGTTATTCGCTGATTTTGTAGTAATATCTACCGATTTTTAGTGAATTAGACTGGCTTCACACTGAGACATTAGTGAATTAGACTGGCTTCACACTGAGACATTAGTGAATTAGACTGGCTTCACACTGAGACATTAGTGTACTACACAGATTCCCTAAAGCTTCGGTAAAAATAATTCCATTGATTAAAATCAAATATTCATATTTGGAATGTATAAATATTTATTGAAATACGTTAAATTATTTAAATATTTTCACTTTATATACTTTCCTACTCTTTACACATATCTATCATTTGTATACCCTCGCTATATATCTCCTGTTTCGCTCCTAATACAAAAGCAGTATTTCAGTTTGTTGACTTAGAATTTGGAGAATTCAGAGACGGGGAGTATATCAGTTCTTAGTTGTCAACAACTGCATACCCACGCGATCCTGGTTCCTATTTCGGTCTAAAATTCGTTATGCCTATTTATTTACGTGCAGCTCACTTCCATTAATGAGAATAGATTTCACCGTGTTCAATTTATCAGTTTCTTTTACAACTTCCTTTTCAAATTTTGCGTTAACTTTTTCTACTATTTCGCTGTTAGCGAAATTGCAGTTAAAAAAAAAAAAAAAAAGAACCAGTAGAATTTCTTAAGAATATTTACACATTTGTACAAGCGGGAATGTATTATTTACTGCTTTCCTATAACGATTACAAAGATAGAAAGGAAACGTAATTTCAAAGAAACTCTTTGTTATGCCATAAAGAACGACAATTCTAATACTAGAGTCGGAGTAACAATTCGCGCGTCTGTCTTCCACACTTCGCCATCGAGCGGAGTGAATTGCATTAACGTTTTATACGCCCGTCATTCGTTCATTTAAGCTGCCAATAGACGTCACGGAAAATAAGCAATTCCAAAATTAATTTCTCCGCATTTGCACGATTCATTTCTACTATTCGTTTTCAAAACTTGCGCGAGTTATTAATGAAATCCGCCCACTATCGCAGCTATTGAATTCCACGGCTATTTAAAGCGAAGTTTTCAATGGGACAAATTAACCATTGTGGTGTTTCGAACAAAAAATTCTCTACAGTAGCTCGTATTGGCGTTGATAATTCAAAAGAAAATACTATCGGAAAATCTATATCTTCTTTTCATTACTCTTGCAATACTAACACAGTTCAGTTCAAAACAAAAGTAAATGACTTAAGTTATTATAAAACCTACTTCCCTGCGGTCTTATGAACATAAATTTTACCAACTCCACCACTAGCAAAGTTTTAAAATACTGCACATTTCTTTCAATCCCTCATTGAAAATCCTAGCCTGCAAAAAATTGTGCTGGTCTTATTAGAGGTTATTGACTTACTGTCGGTTATGTATTTGAGTCATTGGTGACGGATGAGTGTAACACGTTACTGAAGCTCAGATAAAGTCTTAAAAGAAAGTCAGTTCAAGACGGGGGACAGTGAACCTAAATACCAATTCTGCAGTCAAGGTATGGCGTGCCGGCCGTTGTGCTAGCGGGCTGGGAGTTGATGGTGAGGGGGAAGGAGGAAGGAATATAGCTAATGATAAAAATAAAGGGGGGTTGTATCGTACCCTTATTTAAGTTGGAACACAGGTTACCTCCCAAAAATCTTAAGTTCTGTTATCCCGGAATGTATAGTATTCAACCTTAATACATCCTAAGAAGCCATAATTCTAAACTGGGCAATCAATACAATAATGCTAACAAAAATTGATAATAAATACACGGGTTCTTAATCGAGGTTTGCTACCTACATCTCTCGCTTCATGTAGTGTGAGTCTGTCAACTGTAAAGATCATCCAAACTTCCAACTATACTAACCTAATCAGACCTGGAGAACGAGAAAAGATGCTCCCCGATGGGGGAGTGGCGCTAGGTGACTGATTGCAGAAGGAGTGTAGAAATTGCTCGTGTCCGTATTCTTAGGAGAGTGTTGGAAGTTTGCCTGAGATCAAATAACTGCTCTGCAATGCTAAGGCTTGCGAGGGAGTGTACCCACACAGACTTACCATGCGTGGGTTGCTCTGGTGCTAGGGGGATTGCTTCACTTTCCTATTCGAATATCACGACTGTAAGAGCAAGTTTAGTTGGCCGTGATCTTCGGAGGATTGCGTCGTGGACAACTGCGCCTTAAAGGGGCCTTGCACTCGTGAGTGTTTGTGACAGCATGGTGACGTGTCGTGCTGGCTGGTACTCTCATAGACTAAATACGAGGTAGATAGATCTCGCTGGCTGCGCACAACCAATCTGCATGTCCCAACATTGAACTGCTTTTCCGCGAATACGACTTGCAAAAACGGCGTGGATTGGATTTGAGGTTGGAACACTGTTTAGTAAACAAGTGCTTTGTAATATTTGTATACTTGCTGTAGCCAATTCGTGTGATTAATTGTCAACTGGTAAAAGTATTTTCTTAATATAATAGTGGTTGTCGCTTAGAAATTAAGACATAAACACCTTCATCACTGTTGACCATGTGATTTTGACAGTTGTGTTCCTTTGGGGGTAGGTCAATGTTGGGACATGCGCAGAAGGCGAATAAGCGGTCCACCTCATCCTTAGTCTATGGGTACTCCAAGACGATGCCTACTTTCTAACAATTCGGCCTTTTCCACGTGTCAGAATATGCACGACCCGCTTGCCCTAGAAAGTCCACTCATCATCGTGGTGGAGGAGCGGCTCCGTCATGTACTGTTGCCCGCAAAACTGTGCAGGAATGACCAGCCCAGTGTTGCCAATCTCTAATATAAGATTATCCCTAGGCTGTAACAAAATTCGTCCCTAGATTGACTTAAAATATCCCCAAATATTAAATAATGTATTAAATCAATAAAATTGTGTTATACAAATACATGTATTTTTGTGTCTAAAATATACAATTACAACTATTACAAGTACGCGCAGATAGCACACATAGAATGAATTAATTTAAACTTCATGTTTTTACAGCATTATTACTCTCAATCGTCTTCACTAGTTTGTTGTTAGAACATGTACATACGCTTGTTAAATAGATGCATTGTGTTTCTTTTCAACAATGGTGCATACGGTTAGTGTTTACATCTCTCGGCGATGAAGGTATGTGCACGCCATACGTTGGTTTTACAGTTTCCGAGTAAAAATATTTACTTTCTTGTATTAAGTTAAATAACTTCTCATAAATTATGAATGAGAAGCATAAACTCGTTATAAGGTTCACTTAAAATAAATTATATTTACTTGCAACTTGCAGTAGTAAAAGTAATGTGTGTACTTGCAACTGTACGATTGCACACATAGACAAATACGTAGACAAAGATACAATTGACGGGATAATGGATGTGTTGTTTGAGTAACAAGACAATATTCGATAGCGATTGCCTAAGAGATAAAAAAAATGCCTAAGAGATAAAAAAAATGTTTAATTAATTTATAGCTTTCTACACAATCTTACAGGTATCATAAGATCACTAATTAATTTTTTGTATGAAATATTTTCAAAAAACAACGAATCCCTAAATTATGAGCAAAAATCGCTACATCCCTAAATTACACTCATAATCCCTAGACCTAGGGATAAATCGCTAGGCTTGGCAACAATGGACCAGTCTTTCTTGGAAACAACCCTTCCTGCGCGAGCAGCTATTTCCATTACCGCCCCTTCCCACTCAAAACACTGGTTGCTGGGTTGGCCTGTTTGATCCCCATGGCACATGGCAGAGGGAGATTGCCGCAGAATACATCACACCGGACCTGCAAGACGGACAACACACAGCCCGCTGTTTAGACGACAGCCCAACTATGACGTCAGTAACGGTGTCGTGCTCGCCAGACACGATGTAGTGGGAAGACCGTATGAGCACCCAGCATATGTATGCGTGGCGTTCACGCTGGTGGAGGGAATCATCTTCCCAAATTTTGGCCCTGGAGGTGTGTCATACGTGCCTAAAATTTCCGGCTCTGAAGTGGTTACGTTATAATGTCTGTGAAGCTGACACCCACGTCACCTGAGCGATGTAGGTGTGGCTAGAAAGAAGGTGCGGAAAGCCGGGCATGTTTACCGGGAACCATTGTTGTACAACCTTGCGTACCGAGAAAGCCTCGCTCGTCCGAAAAGAGGGCAGCAAGTTTTTTTTTTACAAACTTTTCTCGGCCATAGTTCCAGGCATGGTGTAGAACAAAACAATCTTCACAATCGGCCGACGCGTGGCCAAAATGTGGGTCTGGCTGACCGTGCAAAGTGTCGAAAGGCTCTCAGCAATTTGACCATAAACTTTCCCTACAGATAATCCGACCAACCACCTTCAACTGGAGAAATTGCAGGGGTGGGGCGAGAATTGTGGACACGCCTCCAAACTGGTGGAACGACGCAGTGGGCAGGCTACCGGGCTGAAGTGAAGTGAAGAGAATTGGGTGGCTCTTAGCATCGAGGTCTTGAGAAGTGAGGTGAGTATAGAGCAGCGCTGGAATGCAAGGGCGAGGGAAGCGAGAGATCCTCGAGAAAACCCGCCGACCAGCGGCATCGTCCGCACAGTGGCCACATGCGAAAATCTGGGAATGACCCCGTCGGCAATCTAACCCGGTTCGCCTATGTGGAAGGCGAGTAGTCTAACCGCTACACCACCGCAGCCCATGGCAGGCTTCCAGCGTCTTTGACGTCACCTCTCCCTCTGGTCGGCGAGTGGCAGTGGTTAAAGTTTGTGCTTGTCTCTCTACCTGATGATCCATTTCGGCTACTTCTATCATTCCCGCGATTGCACCATTAACAGCCCTAGACCAAGATCCTAAGATCTTAGATCAAACACGATCTTCAGTTTGATCCGAGTTCCAATGTACGAGTGTTGCACCAACGCGTGCGGCCGAGTTCCGATCGTCGATATCCTGATCTCGGTTCGGGACTGGGATGAGGCACTGTTTGTGATTGGCTCTCATTTCATGACGTCGTGATGCAACTGTTTATTTGAAGTTCAGAGACAATTAGTAAGTTTACTTTTAATCTTCTTTTTTGATCGTCCCTACAGTTTAACTATGTATCGACCTAAAATACAGCTTCTCAAAGGCAGTGCCCAAGAGAGGCTGTCCTATTATAGTCAAAAAGACTCTTTAAAGTTTAGAGAGGCCATCCTCCCAGATGGTGCGATGTTTTATCTGTTTTAAGTAAAATTATTATTGTACGAACTTTACTGAATAATATTCATGTGTGTTTTGAATTCCCAAAACAATAATTGAATTTAGCGCTACCTGTTGGCGTATTTTCAAACTACATTTGTCGGCTACGGTCGCTCTTTCGTAAGCAAAACATTCTATGTGAGATTTAGCTCGCGCGGAAAATTCGGACAGTTTCTGATATTCTGAATGGCTTCTCCAGTTTTCCGTTTTGTTTGCTCGGAGGGATACGCATGAATCTCGTTCTCTCTTTACAAAACATTAATACCATCTTTATTTAAATAAATGTATTGCATCTTAAGTCTTTTTAGAATTTCTCAATTTACATTATACAACAGTAAAAACAACCGAATCCATTCTTTAACGACTTAAATATTACCAAGTTTATTTCTAGTAAATAAAAGTATTTTACAGTGATTTTATCTTCACATAAACTATATTCAACATAGACTTTTATTCTTATAAACACTTAATAAAATGCATGTTAGTGCCAAACACAGCTTAAATACGGAATATTAGAATTTTTATGTCATTCATAAAACAAAATTGCTTTTCAATTAAACTTTGACATTGTAAAATAATGCACTCGTATTTACTTGATCCGAGATTATCTTCCTGAACTGCCAAAAGGCACGGTTCAAGGCGAGGTTCAAGTTGATCTTAGTTCGGCGCGCTTATTACAATGGTGCAACAGCCAAATGTGCTGAACCAGGATCAAACTGGTATTTGATACTATATTATTTTCTGAAACTCAATGGTTCAACCAGGCATTAGTTCTCCACTCTCCTCTCAACCAAGTATTAAAGAGGGTTCCTTATATGATTATGACTGAGAAGTTATAATCAACAGCTCGATGGGTCTCCACATCAAATATTTATTTTCTTTTTTAAATTGTTATGCATCCGTTCATCTCTCCATATCTGACCATTAACACAAATTTTAAAAAATGCATCGTGGTGACGCTAAGGTAGATTAATTTTGTGTTTTACCCCACATATATGTATATTTGACGCCAGGA
This sequence comes from Dryococelus australis, assembly GCA_029891345.1. Taxonomy (NCBI): domain Eukaryota; kingdom Metazoa; phylum Arthropoda; class Insecta; order Phasmatodea; family Phasmatidae; genus Dryococelus; species Dryococelus australis. The sequence continues at coordinate 115,674,749 of CM057001.1, forward strand.
ACGCAATTCGAGATCAAACTGGTCTCAGAAAAACTTGACAGGACTCGGCTGTCATCACTTAAGCCCGGTATTTGCAAGCATGTACACATTATCTAGCCTCACGAGCGTCAACACCTTATAAGTACAGACATAGAAAACCACCTTGCACAATAGGTCACACGGAGCCGCGGTGGCTGAGCGGTTAGACACTCACCCTTTACCAAGGCGAATCGGGTTCAATCCTCGGCTGGACCGCTCCCGGATTTTCGCAAGTGGGAATCATACCGGACGATGCAGTTGGCCTATAGGTTTTCTCGGATATCTCCCGTTTCTCCCACCCGTGCATTCCAGCGATTCTTCATTCTCACCTTGTTTCACCCTCATCGGCTCTCAAGACCTCGTTAAGAGCCGCCCAAATGTCTCAACTCAGCTGAACTTATCGGTCCCTGCAGCCTGTGTGGCTTCGTTACTAAAATTAATTCTTCAGAACTTGTTCTTAAGTGTTTCCATTGCAGCGTTATAAAGAACGTTCAGTTTTAGGAAAGTGCTCTTTAAGCTAGCTGACACTGCAGCGGAGACTCGAACCCACGCCTTCTTGGTTGAGTCGACTCGGCCACTGTGTAAAACTAGTTTTCTTGGTATTATTGTGCATGTCCCAACGTGTAAGACATTCTTGACTTGCCTTTTCAAGGAAAAATATGTAGTTTTTTTACCAGTCACTAAACTTATGTTCTTTAAAGGCTGTTCACGGTATACTGAGCACTTTTGAAAGCCCTGCTTAAGATATACTTACATACACATTGTGGTATTCTTCGGCCATATGTAAAATTAACTTTGCGATGGGTATAATCACTTTATTCATGCGTCGGTAAAAAAAAAAAATCTAAAGTTATTATAAAAGTAAATATTTTACAAACTTGCTCTTGCTTACACTCAATGTGCATTTTAAAAAGACGAAAATATAATAAATAATTTCAGTATTTACAACTATATACCTAACATTTTAAATTCAACGTTCAGACATGGAACTACTTTCTCTCCAACGTTGCCAACTTTACTGGGCGCATTCCTGCGCCTGTTAAAATACATGCATGTAGAGGCAGTGACATATTCCGTAGGCTGATTTCGAAAGTTCTCTAATAACCGCTAACTACCTTTAATACTTTGTGCGTTTATATAGCATTAAGTTATTTGTAATGAAAAAGAGATAACGTCTTTGTAAACATCTAGAAAATGATTTTGTCAGCGTCTTCCGGTATTTTTTTTTTTTTTTTTTTTTAACCACTGAGATGATTTTTCCCCCACGGCCGCAGGCCGGAGTCGTGTTCGACCAATGCTAACACGCGCAGATGTCGTACATCACCCTTCCCCCCAACTCTCTCGCTCTCTTCCCCCTTCGCCCTAGCCCCGGGGTCGCTTTTGCATACGCCACACTCCGCCCCGCCCGAGTCCCATCTTACGACGGCGATTATGAAAAGCAATATTTTAGGAAATTTGTTTTTTTTTTTTTTTTACCCTGCCCTTCCTGTTGGGGGTAAAATAGGGCCGTGTTACGGCTCGAGAGGGGAGGTCGAATGGGGGACCTGTGGAGAAGCCGTCGCTGTGAAGGGGAGTTGGGGGGGGGCCGGCGAAGTTTGGCAAGGTGGCGCCATATTGAAATAACCGAGAGTCGCCGCTATGGTGGTGACGTCGAGAACGTCGTACACTCCGACCTCTGTTAACATAGACCGAACTTGCTAGATCTTGTTATCTACGAGCTTCTGCAGCAGTGACCGCTGAATTTCTCATTCCTTTGTAGTTCCGTGCTTTTTAATGTACTCAAGTCTTCTTCCTAACTGGAGTAACTTATTGGCTATATTATTATCTAAAATCAATAACATTCCAAACTAATTGTTTTATGAGTTATCTCAATAACCTTTCGGTAAAAAATTGCTTCAATTAAATTCAAGCAATTAGTCAGAAATAATACATGTTAGGATTCAAACAGGATGGTAAGTTTCATTAATATTTAAATGAAAAATAATATTGCTTTTAAGAGGCATTAAAATTAAGCGGTAAACTGAAATTTACCAAGATGTATCTAACTAGGGAAATTATGAAATTGTAATTATATTTGTATTATCAAAGCGGAATTTTTTTCCGATATTTCCATACATTAAGATTGCGACGTTACGTGGAAATGCTTGGACGTCATTAACATGATTACACTAGAAATAACAAGCATTTTGTAGTATGCATGGATACTTCTCATTCAGTTTTCTACAAAATTGTTAGCTAATATTACCTCAAATAGTACGCTCTTCAAGTGTTTATATATATGCTACGTAATAAAGTATATATTTTTACCGATTTATTCCGTGTAAAATAAGAATTCATTGTGAATTGTTCTCTCGAAACAGGGCCTTGGTGTTGTAGTGGTTAGACTACTCGCCTCCCACCTAGGTAAACCGGGCCCGATTCCCGGTACGGTAACACCCGGATTTTCGCACGTGGGAATCGTGCCGGACGACGCCTCTTCTCGGCGGGTTTTCTCAGGAATCTCCCATTTCTCCCGCACTTGCATTCCAGCTCTGCTCAATATTCGCCTCGTTTCACCCTTATTGGCTCTCAGGATCCCGATGTTAAGAGCCTCCCAAATCTCTTTACTCTCCATTCACTCTTCTTTCGAAACTTTGAAAATAAACTCGTTTATATCTGCGTATATGGGAAACTCAAGATCACTTACAAAGCCCGAACAAAAATGATTATTTTCAATGCTTTGTACCGGCTAATTAACTAGTATTATCTGTATACGAGTTTCAAATTATGACAACATTGAAATTCACAAAAACGTGTTTTTGATTGTATTGGTTTAATGGTGTGTGCATAGTAAGTTGAACATTGACATAGGTTGTTTTGGTACACTGAGCACGTTCGAAAGCCCTGTTTATCATCTACTTGCATGAACATTGTGTATTTTTCCACTGTACGTAAAATCAACGTTGCCAGGGGCTAGACATCACTTAGTTCATGGGTGGGTTAAGTGAAACTGTGAAATTATTAACAAAGTAAATATTTTACAAATTCTCTGATTACTATACTTATACAGACTGGTCTTGAACTACAGGTATAGGTCGTTCATGGTAAAATGAGGATTTTTGAAAGCCCTTTTTTAATATTTACTTGTATGCGAGTTGTGTATTTTTCCGCCTTATGTAAAATTAACATTGCCATTGGCCTCGTCACTTTATGCATGCGTGGGTCAGGAGAAACTGCGAAATTATTCGAAAATAAAATATTTTACAAACTCTGGTAATTTTTATACTTCGAAGCCTTAAACAAACAGAAGGCGAGAGAAATAATTTAATTTATCCCAAAAGGTTGCCTAACACTTTTTATTCGACGTTAAGATATGGAACTATTTTCCACGCATCGTTATCAACTTTACTGAGCACATCTCACTCAGTGCTCCTGTTAAAATATATGGGTTAGGAGCAGTGAGTTTTGTCTAAGGTTAATTTCAAAAATGCTCACTTTATGGTGAACAGCCATTACAAACGCTGTTAGGTGATTCCCTGTGCAAAATGGGATAGGAAACATTATATGCACAATGCCGCACAGTAACTCGTGAGGCGGGAAGCCACCCTTGAAAAACCGATATTTGAAATGGTTGTACGGGAAAATAATGAAACCTACATAATATGAAAGAGACATTCCGTGAATAATATTTTCTTCAACCAAGACCTGAAACCTGCGAACAGTCGTGGCGTACTATCATCCCCTACAGTGAGACACTAGGGGGTGGTATGTTATTATCCTACCGATGAGTCTCAATGTAGGGTTCGTCAGTAAACCACAACTGTTCGCAGGTTTCAAGTCTTGGTTAAAGACATAATTATTCACAGAATGGCTCTTTCATCTCGTGTAGGTTTAATTATTTTCCTGTAGAACCATTTGAAATATCGATTTTCAAGGGTTGCTTCCTCCCTTACGAGTAACTGTACGACATTGTTCGTATAATGTTTTCTATCCTATTTTGTATACGGAATTACCTCTCGCCGTTTATAGAGGCTATCCACGGTAACGTGAGCATTTTTAAAGGCCCTTTCAACAGGCATTAACAACTAATAAATATACTTTATTGCAGACTCAGGCGTTAACTTTTGTAACTGGTGAAATGTATTAACTGTGTTCATTAGTCACGCGTCAATGTTTAAGTCAAAAGTCGAAGGAAAAATAGAATTTCGCTGAAACGGAAAATTTTGCAGGGCCTTAAAAATTGTTCACTTTACCGTGAATAGACTATAACTGTAGTTCAGGACCACATTGTGTGCATTAACAAAAAAAACGCGAAGGGAAATGAATAGTTTTCCAGCATTCACATATGTTTCCGTAACAATTTTTATTGAACGTTAAGATATTGAACTACTTTCCCTTCGTCGTTATCAACTGAACTGGGCTCATGCTAGTCAAGGCACATGTTAAAATACATGCAAGTAGACGCAGTAGCATATTTTCAAAGGGTTACTTAAAAAAATTCTCAATTAACCGTGAGCAGGCCATATGTTAGCATTTTAATAGCTGTCAACTTACGCGACAGCGGTTGAATCTTAAAGTCACGGTTTCGCGTCGCAGTCTTACGTGCGGGATGGCTGAAGATGACGAAGGTCTCAATAATTATAATTAGGAGAGTCATGTCGAAGTTTGGACGCGAACCATCCCTCTTCCCCTGCGAACGTGAATGAATACTTATCGACGCAGCCACTTAGGACCTCTAGTAGGAACTTCCAGAGACTTTTTGCTGACTAAATCGTGTAAAATGTACTTTTGCAAACAACAGTTTTCTGATCCAAAAACGAAAGTGTTTCGTTAATCAAGACGCCGCAAGAGTGCGCAGTCAAACTAAAGTATTGGTAGAAAGTTTGAACATTTTGAAACTCTCGAGCTAACTTCTCTACTTTTCCATATATAAAGTTTATATATTTCTATCTTATGTAAACATTGTTTATTTCGGGAGGTGCATTTCAAGAAATCTGAAACTATAATCCTACACCTAGGTAGGATGTTGGGAAAACTGACACGGCCTACGCCTGGTGTGTAGGCAACCACTGTATCTTCAAGGTTCCCCTGGTTGTCTAGTACTTAACGCTTATTACCCGAAGAGTGTGTGATCCAAGGTGTACAACTTATATCTAGGATAACGCAATCAAGGCCGACGTTTCCGGCCGTCACCAGGTTTGCTAAGAAGTTGAAAAATTAAATGATTGGCAGTTCAATTTAGATTTTTGTTGATTTATTATCATAAAGTTAAATTAATGCTAATACACGAGTTATTTATTGATACATGTAATAGTTCTGTCGTTTCCCTTTACGTTTTCATTAACAATTTGGTTATATTCCAGTACACTCGTTGGCAGTTAACTTCCACCCAATATCTAATTGATGCTGATGCAATATTTTGCGTGGAAACGAAACGTTTTTATTTTAAACAAGCATTATTTTATGGCAGTTTTTATAAAAATAGTGCGTATTTATAAAAATACATTAAATAAAAATTTAAAAGTAAGAGAAAAGCTTTATTCTCAAAATTTTTCTCAAATCTCTTTTAGCAATAAAAGTTTTTTTTCTTCTAATTCTATTATTGCTTTTTTTTGTGCCATTAACTCTGTTAAAATATCGCTACGTATTTACAAATCGTACTTAACCGTCATTACGTACTATTATAATAGTTGTGGTGTTTTATATAAAAGTATTTTCATGTGTGTCATATACACGTAAGTATGTATTATTCATGTATAATAGAATAATTGACATAAAAAAAACTCGATTTCTCAAGTGTCTTATAGTACGTGATTATAAAATCCTAGTATCTGGAAAATATAATTTTTACTTTTTAGTGATTATTGTGTGACTCGCCATTTTTCGAAACATTTATGGCCCAACGTAACCAACTAACCGCGAAAGTGAAAATGTAAAGGGATGTGGATTGATGAGTAGACAACGGGAAAAATAATGCTCTGGACGTTTAACCCTTCAAGGAGTACGCGTGTATATATTCGAGGCTACGTTTATGTGGAAATTTCGTTGCCCTCGAAAACAAAACTCACGCTTATAAACTTTTACTATTTCACTCGATATTATAAGAATCTAAGTAAAAAATTACAGCTAGCCAACGTTTCAGTTTGTAAGAATACAGTTGTCCTTTTAATAATTTCTCAAAGGAACTCGATGGTTTGTAAAACGTGTCACATCCATCGTGAAGCATAAATTGGTACGCATTCAACGCGCGATTCCATTGGCTGACAGCCAGTCAATAAGAAACGTGGCAGAGTACAGTAAGCGTGTGCGGTGTAGCCAGGACCAATAGGACGAAGGTAGTTGGAAATACAGAAACCAACACAAGTGGTATTGCTGTATTGGAGAATATATGCAGCTCACTTCAACATTGTCCTCAGTGCTTGTAAATTTGCACCGTTCTCAAAGGGTTAAAGGCACTTAAAGAGTGCTTAAGAGACAAGAGTCTATCCTTTTAGCATATTAGTTCCGTTTCTTTGCGATATTGAATAATTGCGTGTATAGAATATGAGAGTGTAGAAATAGCTATATTAAAAAAATAACGTAAATGTTTATAGGACATTCAGCATTTATCCTTTTCGTACAAATCACGACATTATACGGAAGTAATGCGTTAGGCTACAAATTAAAACAACTTTTGATGTTATTAGAGTGATTTTGGGTAACAGTAACAGGATAATTAAAACATACAAGTGACTTGCCCGGGAATTAAAATTCAGACAAACTTGTAAAATTAAGCTAACTTGCAATCAACTGGATCACTGAGGCAGGATTCGTATCACTGAAGCAGGATTCGGAGCATCAACTTTGGATTCTAATGTTTTGAATGATAGAGTTCACTAACCTGATATATTTACTCGGCCATAATTTTGAAAATAAGAGTGTGAGCCATCTAAAAACGCATAAGTTCACATGTCCTACAATAACGCTACTTGTGTGAAAATTTGGTGGAAATTGGTGGATTGGTATCCGAGATAAAGCACAAAAATCTTATTTTCTTAATCGGTGATATCTTACAAAACTGCCTAAAAAACGTTTTTTATACTATGCGTCTAATAGGTACTGCCAGCATAAAAAGTTTGGTTGAATTTGGTTAAATTGTTAAATATGTGTGCGAAATATATCAAAATGTTTTTATGGCCGCCTTTTTGAAACAAACAGTGTCTGAGTCCATTTAAATAATGCAACTTTACTTGTTCTTCTGTAGGTAGACAAACCGTTGTGGAAATTAGTTTAATAATTCCGGAAATACGACAAAATGTTCATCTTACTAACCTGACACTACTTTTAAAAAATCTGAAGAAAAAAAATCATCTCTGTATGCATAAGTGATGCTTATAATTAATACCATTGGCATACAAAATTGGGCTGAGTTTTGTTGAAACCTTTCATAGATACAACAAATTGATCTAAAGTGCCCATTAAATCGTGTTTGCCGCACATAACACATGTTAATTTACATACCATATTGTAGTAATACTTGTGTGGAATTTTGGTGTTAATCTGTTGATTGATTCTCGAGATATGGCAAAAAGCCTCCATTGTTCGTGTGACGATTTTCATAAATGGAGGACAAAAAGTTTATGTATTGGCACGTTCCATGAGTGTGATAAATATATTATACAAAGTTAAATTTAAATCGGTTGCATAGTTTCGTAGATGTATCACACTAATCTGAAATGTTTGTATAGGCGCCATTTAGAAAATAATAGACTTACACTCTTAAAATATATAAATTAATATGGCCTACTACAGTACAACTTCTTCGTCAAATTTGAAAGAAATCGGTTGTTTGTTATTCGAGATACAGCATAAAAACTGCATTATTTCATGTAAGGCTATTTTACAAAATGGCGGGAAAATGAGGCTCTGCGTAGACAATTTGGGGGCTATAATTTACTGTTACCATAAGATTAAAGTTGGAATTTGTTTTGTAATTTCGCACATAAAAATATTTGAGCTGAAATGTTTATATGGATGCCATTTTGAAAATATAAGTGCCTGACTCGCTCAAAGTTTATATGTTTATATGACCTTACGTAATGCTACTTGACTACCAAATTTAATAGAAAGTGGTTGTTTTTCGGAGATATCACGTAATTATAATTTGCGATGTGATACTATTTTAGAAAATGGCGGACACGAGATTTTATGTGGACACATTTGATGGCTGTAATTTATACAGCCTGTATAGAAAAATTCATTGGAATTAATTACATGGTCTCGACGGTTTAAAATATGAAACTAATATATATATGGCAGCCATTTTGAAAATAAATGTCGTAGATGCTTAAAGCACATCACTTAATATCATCTCCATCAGTATTACTTGTTTGCCGATATTCGGTAAGAATCGGTTAAATATTTACCGAGTTATGACATAGTAACTTGATTTATTCATATGACGCTATCTTCCAAGATGTCTGACAAAAGTGGTTATTTGTTGTAGATATTACACTTGTAATAGATACTTTCAGTACACAAAATCTGGTCGAAATTGGTTAAACGGTATGGCAGATATACCAAATAAACTTAAAACATTTGTATAGCCGCCGTTTTGGAAATAAGTAACTAGTCAATTTCAATCAATACGTTTACACGGTCTACCGTAATATTACTTACATGCTCAATTGTGCGATAATTGGTTGAATAGTTTTCGAGATGTAATCTAAAACTTTTTCTTTTTCAAGTGGTGCTATCTTACAACAACAATATCCATCTCAAAATTCAATGCTTACACAATGGTCTGCCAGCATACATAATTTGGTTTAAACCAGTTCAATGGTTACCGAGATATGACATATAACCCAAAATGTTAAAATGGCCGCTATTTTGAATAAAGTGCCCGACGTTGTGCAGTGGTGTATAAGCACAAGAATCGTTTAAGAAACATTTCGTGCTAAGAGAAAAATATCAAGGCTTCATTTCAGCTCCAGGGGCTATTTTTAAAATGTTAAAATGGCTAAAACGGGTATTTTCAGAATTAGTTTCTAGCTGATTAATTTTCGATACAGAAATGTCGTAGTTATCTTTAGACACGAATGATGCATCCCATAAAACATATGGGGTCACCCCTTTAAGTCACGTCCTGGCGAGTCGCCTAGGGCACGCCAGTTGGGTGATTAGCGCGTATAGAGGCGATGAGGCAAGTGGTGGGTGAGGAAGAGTTGGCCCTTACAGCGCACGTGTTTCGAGACCTTGAACACGACAAAATGGGCGGAACGCTTAAGGAGCTATTTTTCTACTTGCTGGCTAGCACTGGAGTTCGTTTACCTCTTCAATTAAACGTCGATCGACGAATTTAGCTCCTAGTTGCTGGTTACCGATCATTAACCGGCCGCTAGCTGTTTCCAACAGGAAATTGCGTCATATTTGGAATGCACGGCAGAAATACGATGATAACGAGTATTTATGTAAATAAAAGTACAGTAGAGTGATTTTAAGTACTCCCAAGTGATACAATTAGTTTTCTTTACGTGTTCGTATCATAAATAATACCACTCAGTAATATTTTGACGTGCCTTTGGACAGTAGCGTCTTCGTTCCTATGTACAGTATGCTTATTGGACGTCACTGCGCTGCTATCTTGCAGGGAAATTATAAACCAATATTGTATAGGGAATAAAGCAATGTAGTTAATAGGTTGGCGATTGCGTAAATAAGAAAAGGAAAATTTTAAATAAAAACATAGCCCAGTGACAATTATTATTAAGTTACTGATATAATACATCAGTGGCGAGTGGGTTTTTTTTTGGAATGCAGGTGAAACCTCCACTTTTTCGACATTAGATTTTTGCACAATGTGATTATCTGTTGCTTGAGTAAATATTAAATTGCAACGGAGATGTGATATTAAAAACAGCCATTAATATATATATTTTTTTTTTGCAATTACGGTCAATTGAAAGTCAGATGTGAAACAAAATATGAGTTTTGCTACAAATACAAATATGTCACCTTTGCTTTCCGATTTTGTTTCCCACATTCGGTATTATTTAAAAAAAAAGAATTGCTACTAATAACTCTTCTGGCACAAAACAAAATGTTTGCTATATCAAAAACCTAAAAATTGACTAATTAAATATGTTAAAAAACGTAATTCTTAAAACACTATAAACTCTGAAAATCACTAGCTGTTAGTAACTTCTGTTAGTGATACCAACACAACTAAACGCGAACACTGAGATGACAAACGGGAGGCTACAGAAAGAGTGGCAAACCACGGTCGTAAACACAGGTCTGGCCACTTGCCGTCGTTTTGCGTACGTTTAGTGAAGCTCGAGTAGAAATAGTAGTAGTAGTAGGAGCGTGAACCAGAACGATCCCGTTTCTCCCATACGAATACATGCACAGCAAGTGACGTACGTGTTAATATTATTGCAACTTCACGTTTTGTATTTCTTAAATCGTAATAACTTGTGCGTCGCAATTAAAAGAAGATTAAATTTGTGTAATGCAATAATTTTTGTGTTATGTTATTCAGATTTAACATAAACAATTGTGTTTATTCCGAATGAATACATGCATAGGCTAGCAAGTGTCAAACGACTTGTAATTAACGCAATTTTGCGTTTTATATTTCTTAAATTGTATTTATATTTGCGTGACAATTATAAGAAGAGTACATTTGTGAAATGTAATGATTTTTAAATTACAGTATTCCGATTTAACGTAAACAATCGAGTTTATTCCGAATGTAAACATGTGTAGGCTAGCAAGTGCCAAACGAGGTGACCTATAAGCCATTAAATAACCCAGTGTCTTCCTTTTCATATGTCAAGTTTTCACAGCAACTATAGTTTATATTTGGTTTGTGTTGAAAGAATGTACTTGGAATCGAGTCAAAATTTGCTACGCAATTATTAGTGTAACTAAAGTAAGATAAAACACTGAAAATAGCCTATCTGAGAAGTACAGAAATTGCTGTCATGCCCCAAGACTTCATTCTTAAATTAAGATTAATTTATTAATTTACTACCAAAAATTCTACACAGTGAGGATAGTTGCAAAGATCAGGGAAATTATGAAGTAAAACTTTTAAAAATATAATGGAATCCTTTATAAATAAATGCACAAAACTACAATTTATTGCCATCCGCACTAAACAATCTCCCTTGTGAAATACTATGTTTACACTGAAGTAAATATATTCTGTTTGCAAATCCTCATACCTACAAAGCTATATGTCACAAAAAAGCATGAGTACAGTTGAAAGAAAAAAATGATGACCTTATTTCAGTGTTCATTCTCAAAGTAACATGTTCGTTAAAATTAACTTAATGTGTGTTCTAATATACGAGCCAAGGGCCCTTGCCTGGTTGTGTGTCCCTGAAAAGTGCATTACGGCTGTGACGTATTTTCACCGCTAGAATTTGCGGTAAGGGCATGAATGCACCTTGAATATCCCATTCCATTAGGGGAAAGAGCGATGTCCTCAACACATGCTCTACTCTGTAAGTTTAATTGTTCATATCAGTTATACAGCTTATTCCTGTTGTTAGCTGAACACTTGTTCGTACATAAAACCAAGACAACATAAGAAACGTGTTAAGTTCGTTGATTCTTCAATTACTTATGCATTGGAACTTAAAAATTTCGAAATGAAGATGAGAGTGTGAATTATACTCACTTCATTAAAAAAGTGATCAAGAGAATGTGTAGAACTGTGGATGCTGAAGGGATCAAGGGTAAGTGACAGTGTGTGAGAGAGTGGATTAGAACACAGCTCTAAGATTAGTAGGGGAACAAAAGTTAGTAAAATTTCTGTAACAAGACATTTACATAACTGGTAACTTGCAGTTAACTTTTAAAATGCAAATATAATTCCATGCTAGCACTTTTCCTAACATAAATGACCATATGATATGATTTAGCATTAAACACTATTATGCATTTAACAAGAAAATGGAACAGCAACTCAAAGGATACTGCAATTTGAAAGACAACAAAAAATTTGAAAACAATGGCAGATTTGACTGAATTAATGTTTTTTTTTCTTTAAATACGACAATCTGAAAAGAGCGAGAAAAAATATACGCCAAAGTGCCATAATGAATACTTTTTTTTGTGTGGGGGGGGGGGGGAAGAATGTAAAAAATGATTTTTGTTTTTAACATGTTACATGCCACAAAAGTGTTTTCAGTTTTTAACAGTTACATTTATCTACATTTTGATCGTAGGGTAGCTATAGGTTGTTTACGATAAAATAAGCACTTTTGAGAGCCCTGCTGAAGATATATTTGTGTGTGCGTTACATATTCTTCCGCGTTATGTAAAATTAACATTGTCGCATGCCTCATCACTTTATTTATGCGTCGGCCAAGTGAAGCTGTGAAATTGTTAGAAAAGTAAATATTTAACAAATTTGTTCGTTTTTACACTTCGATGCATTAAAAAACAGAAAGCGAAATAAATAATTTACGTTATCACAAATAGTTACCTTAACGCTTTTTATTATATGCGAAGATATGGAACTACTTTCCATCCTTCGTTATCATCTTTACTGGGTGCATGCCACTCAGTGCGTCCGTTATAATATATGCAGACATGGGCAGTGACTTTTTTCTGAAGTTGATTTCAAAAGTGTTCACTTTATCGTGAACCGCCTTACACTAAAACTGTTTTTTATTTACATGTCTGGTTGTATATGCAGTACATATTTGAACCCATTTTTCCTCATGTTGTTTGTGATGTATGGTGACGTACTTGCAACCTTCTCCGAGGAAATACTATACACCATAGGATACTAGCTGATTGTTATGCAAGTCAAATACATAGATTGTTAATGTGAATGGCTCTCCTGCATGTCCTCTGTTGGCAGCTGACGTCCTGCTACATGCCAGTATTTCATGAGCCACAATTCACTGTTATACCTACTGTACCTGGGTCAGTTCAGGTTGTAACACTCTCCTCCCTCCTGAATACTAATTACTATTAATCTCTCTGGACTCCATGTTCTCTGTACTCGATCCAACGTTAACTCTGGTACACTGCAATTGGAGGCAAGATGTGTACATGAAGGCTAGTCGAGATGGTGGTTAAATAAGTAATATACTTTAAGAAAATATATATCTTTACTATAACAACAATTCTGAATAACAGGGCACAATATATTTACGTTACAGGACAATAGAATTACCTATTACGTTACTTGCAATAAGGATACAATTACGTTATGCCACAAGGGCTTACAGGTACAATACAGCTCAACTATGAGTTTACAGTTACGTTATAAATTACGTCCAATACTGAATCAATGATTAACTGAATTCTCAATATCCGCAGCTATGTCCTAACCTTTCCGCAATTACTTTACAAGGGGAATGGGGACGATGGCTCGTAACAGGAATGGCTCCCTACCGCAAACAAGTTTATGCTCATCCGATAATATCTGAAGTTGTGGTAGGCCTCAGAGCTCACTGGGCCTAAGTCGTCTGCTTCCTCTTCAGTCTGCAATCTCACTCACAAGTATAAAGCTTCACGTCGCGATGCCGTCAGGGGGGGGGGGCAGCGTCGTGAGGGGTCGCTGTCATAGCTGGGCCAATTAGGGCAAGATTGCGACATCACAGCGCCCGGCCACAGCCATATCCAGCACGACCTGAAGTGGCGTAGCGCCGCCATGTGTCGCTAAAAGATGGCCAGTACGTGTTCCAGCCACCCAATGAAAGTCTAGAATCTCAGACTTGCAAACGATGAGACGCATCCAGTCACAGTTGCTGACGCTGCTTTTCAACATGTCGTGGTGCGTTGCTGTTTACAGCAATGCCTCGAGACACTGGGTACCTACTTTCAGCACTGACCTTGAGTTACGTTGTTTCACACCACAACTGGCAAGTTCTTCATTGTGACAAAATGGTGTTCAGAAATGATAATAATCGAAATAACACAGGAAACTTAGGGCAAAAAGAAATTAATATTTTTTTATGTGTTTCCATATGCCCACCTTAAATAATAATGGAAATTTTCAAACTTTTAGAAACTCATATAAAAATTACTGATGTTACACAAAATAGTTATTTATTCTAAAGCCCAAGACACTGAACAGAAAATATGGAATATAGGCTATATATTTGGTTTTCCTCAGGCAAGATTTCATGCACTGGAGTAGAGAGATTTGGGCAGCTCTTAACATTGTCGTCTTGAGAGCCTATGAGAGAGCAGCGCCAGAATGCAAGGACAGGGGAAATGGGAAATCCCAGAGAAAACCCACCAGCCAGCACAGTTCCCAAGTGCAAAAATTTTGGAGTGACCCCGCCGGGAATCGAGCCAGGTTCATCTTAGGGGGAGGCAAGCAGTTCGACCGTGGTCCCAGTTTATGCACTGATCCAACACAGTTGTCACTTTCCAATTTTGAATTCTCCTTATACCCTAGGCCTCGTATCCTGCCACTGGTGTTGCACAGGATATTTTGTTTTTATACATGCATTAAAGTAAATATCTGCATGTTGTGTACATGACATTACATCTGTACAGGTATTGTTTACGTTACAATTAAAACTATTTTTGTGTAAAAATTTCATTTTTACTTGAGAAAGTAATACGACTCCTTAGGAACTGCATTTATTTATTTACAGCAAAATTCGCCGCAAATTGGCTCTGTTTTATAATGTAAATCCTGAGGTGTATAAACATACTTGCATATAAGACAAAATGCAACTTTCGCATGTCGTGATTGACCGTTGTTCCACAGTGTAAATAGTTTTGATTATGTAAACATGGACAAAATTATAATACTATGAAATATTGCTACGTTTAAAAGCTCTATATTATTCTATTACTCAACCCAAATCAGGTAAGAAGTTACCAATTTATGTACTGATTGCATGGCTGCGTTCAGTGAGCATGCTTTGTGTCCCACATATTGCAGTCGCGTGATACTGGCGCCAGGAAGCGGGGACCTCTCGTCAGTCATTCACAAAGTCCAAAATGCCATGGTTAACTATTGTAACGTTAAATCTAATTGTTAAAACTTGAAATGCGGATTTTCACAGACATATTTTCTTAAGTCCCCGTAATGGGGAAGAAGTTATATATATATATAAAGTAAATACTCTGTAAGCATTGCCCCAAAGGGTTTCTTATCTTATGCATAATTTGCATGTTATTTTCCATTGAGGTCTCGAAATTGCTAGTAGGATTTGATGACCATGTGATTATTCGTAGGTAAAACACATTTAAAAAATTGTATTATAGAAGCGAATGTGAAATTTGGATCATCACTTAAGTTCAAGATTTTAGAAAGTGCATGGCCAGTGGTAGACCTACGATGGGTATGGAGAATGGTTTCCAGTAGGCATTGTGGACTGCAAACTATGCCTACCGCTTTTGATGGAAATTAACTTTTAGCTACCAAACACAGAAAAAATAGACAAAAATTTAGCAAATGTGCAGAACAGGAAGGGTATTTCCCAACATTTTGTAAAATTTGAATCTACAGCACCAAAGTAGCTTAAAAAAATAATACAAAGAACAGAAAAAAAGAACTTGTGATATTGGCCTACAAATTTTTAATTAAGAGCTGATATTCCACTATCATTTAGATCATACAGATAAGTGCTGGTCTCACACCAACAATTTTAAACAAAATTCAGGTTCTGGGCTGACTATTCAGTTCATAAAATTGCATTTTATCCAAATCTTGATCCACAACATTCAAAAGTGGAAATTTCATAAACTATAAGTTTCATAAGTTACATAGGCTAAGAATTTGGAAGGTTCTGGTAGTTAACACTGTTGTAATTCTGTAGATAACCAAAACTCATCATCATTACCTGAATCATGTTAAATACAAGTACACTGAAAGTAATCTTCCGCACACACCAAACCAGTTGTTTAATTACTACATTCTAGAATAAAGTATACCATCCCAGTGAGCATCAGTTTTACTGATGCTGTTTGTAATGAAATTACCTGACAGTATGAAAGTATTATGTACCAGTATGTTTGTAGAACTGTCCAGGAAAGCAAGAGATTGTATTGTGTTATAATACTTTCAGCACAGTATGAAAACACTATGGTCAGTATGATGCTACATTTGTTAAATAAATGTTTGTTTCCCCAAGTTGATAGTGACTGAACAGTAGGTATGTTCTGAAAGTTTGAAAAGTATGGAACAAAACTTACAGTCAGTTTGAGAAAGTCTGAAATCACTATGGATAATATTAAGAAAGACACAAACCCATATCTAACAGTTAAGAAACAATAAAAAACTGAACACAAAACTGTTTTCGTACAATTTTCATAGTGTTTTTTCAGTAGGGGTGGCAAGGGCTACTACATCCTTATACGGGTGACACAGTATTCACCAGCGAGACACAATTCATGTACTTTGATATTTGTTGTTATAGTCAGAGAATCTCTCTGTCACAGTTCTGTAACTGTTTACAGTAAAATGAATTGGAGAGATTAATGTATTTTGATATTGTGTCATTCAACTTGTGGAGACTCACATCACAGTAATCTTATATCTAGTGCTAGTATTCCCGTGCCCTATATTCATGCGTGCTTGACAGAAACATTCATGCATGAACAGGTCCTGTGACCCATTTGTTAACGGAATGCGCTAGTTAGTGCAGTGTATCTTTGTCGCGTAGAGAAAACTCAATAATTATGTGAGAAAATGTTTTTTTATCAGACATAGTTTTAAAGCTTACGGGAAAATGTTAGAATCAGCACACAAGGCACCACGTATTTGAGCAGACTGCCTGTTGTACAATGTGTTAAATAGGAATTAACAAGTGTTAATGGATGTAGCAAGTCAGTGCATTATGTGGGATTATTTCCAGTGTTTGTTTTCCAGTCAAAGTGTTGCCCAGTTTGGTCGGATCCAGCTGGCCGTATGTGTTGCACACGAATCGCGTCACGGAGGGCGATCTACTTTTGTTCTGATAATTTTTGTGTGCCATAATCGTTCAACGTTAGTAACCTCAACTTTGGTTTTATGTAACCTTCAGTGTTCACAGCATCCCTCCGTCGACTCACAGGCTTTTTATTTTTAGTTTTTTAGTGTCAAGTGATCTTGTTTGCGCCATTTTGACTTTATTTTCGCAGCTATGGCCACTTGCAGGTCATGTGAGCCAGATCACTTTTCGTTCACCTGTGCATATGTGTTTTTATACATATTTATTCAATAAAGTATTTACTGTACTTTATAACATGTTATACTCAAACGATACCGAACCATGTCAAATGCATTATCACAATTGATGCAGACAAGAAGCCAATTATAACACTGTATATGATGCCCACCACAGATCAAGAAATTAGGCACATTGGCGGTATGTTGTGGTCTAAGGAGCGGGGAGGAGGGAGGTTTGACTTACGATACCAGGTTTTAGAATACAGTAGAAAGTCGATTAACCCGAACGTTGGTTATCCGGACTTGTTTGAAAAACTAAGAGAATAGTAAAAACACGAAAGTCTCTTTTGTCGCAGTGTTTCCGGTACCCACGGAGGAGAGACAAGCACGTGTGTGTGCTCTTGTGATGTGTCCTTCCACGTGTTGTTCACAGTGAACACGTCTGACAGGAGTGTGGTTATTGTTAACTGATTTAATTTCTTATTTTATGTACAGTTTTTGTTTTTGATAAGTTAGTATTCTATGCATGTCTAATAAATTTTACGTTGTGTGAAAATGTTTTTTTTTACAAATCCTTTTTTATCTTCATTTTTAACATATTTCCATGATCCGAATTTTCGATTACCTATTCGAATTGCCTTTGGTCCCTAGAAGTCTGGATAATCTACTTTCTACTGTATTCGTAGAGTTGCGAAGAGTGCCAGAGCACATGAGACTCATCCAGGGTATGGGCCGTTCGCCCACCTGGCTCTCCTCAGTTCACCCCGCGATTATGTGACGTCGTCGTAATTATGCAATAAACCTGTTATGCATATCTAACGAGAGTGTTGGCCCTCTCGTATACCACTAAACGTTGAGTGAGACTGTTGAATGGCCACCGCACATGCCAGACACACGCAATAAGTTAATACGCTGTTAGGAGGTTGCAGTGATGCAGTGGGTCCAAGGCCCAAAACAGTTATACGGCTGTAAAGCGGCCTGCATTGAAATAAAAACAACCACTTTCCACTGAATTGATCTTTACTCACTGAATTACCTCCAAGGAGGCACGTACTTTATCATGGTTTACATCTGACTTGTCTCACAGATATTACCAGGTTGCAATAAATTCAGATGGTATAAATACACGTCTAAAAAAAAGGGTTAGGTAATCAAACATTGTTCCCAAAGGTTACATCCTTTGTCCTCTATTATATTTATTTATTTTTAATATGCTAGATATAAATAATCTGTATTCCAACACCCTTCTCATTGTGGATAACTACTAAATTTTTATTTAAAGTTGAGAATCCGACAGCACTTATGGTGTTATTAAATGAGACTATTCATAACTAGATAAATTATTTACAGCAAATAATCTTTCTTTAAATTGGTATCAAATAGCTTTAATGAAATTCCCTACATAAAAACAAGACTATAACTTTTTAATAAAATATAGAAACTATGATTTGAAAAAAGCCATCCTACAATATTTTAGGCTTACATATTGACAGTCGTCTTTATGGCAATACTCACATTGATAACATAGTCCCGAAACTAAGCGCAGCGTGTTACACTTAATGTAATTTATCATATCGTCTAAAGACATCTTCTCTTAAACAGATTTATTTTTCATATTTTCATGCTGTATCATTCAGTGGCCACCTTCTTCTCAAACTATAGAAGTTTTCAGATTCGAAAAAGAGCCATGGGAAACATTTGCACATATTTTGCGTAGGTATATGTTTGTTTTGTAACATTTTTGACTAATGCTATATTCCAGAGCTTCTGCTCATCATAGGATCGCTGGAGAGATCTGATAGTAAATTAATTAATTAATTAAATTTAGCGACACTTAAAATTCTGTGTATGCAGTTACAAAATTTCCTAGGTTTACACAGTTCCCTGCTGTGAAGATTGTTAGTTTTTTTGACTGCAAGAGATTACCATAAATACTGGGTCATATCGATTAATGTTTGACAATGTTTGTGATTTTCTCTGTGTTGTGGACTAACGAGCAACAGTTAGCTGAAAAAACAGTTTTCAGTACAAAGAATGAAAAGTTAATGTATTAATACTTGTGAAAAAAGAATGGAAGCTACAAGTTCAAGAGCTTCACAGGTTGTGTATCAGCTATGCATTTGTGGATTTGGTGGTGCAATCCTGGCCAGTTATTTTTGAATATTTGTTTATTTACAGGTTTTTTTGTCATGTAAGGTGAAGTGTGACTCGTATGAGATATGTTGAATTGGCCAACGACAGGGAATATTTTCGTCGGTTGCCTGCTAGAAGCCTGCTATAGTGTGCAGTGTAAATGTGCACATTTATTCTATTGAACCATAAGTTACTAATTAACTGTATGACGAATCACTTGATTTGCTTTATCATTGTTCATTGGTAGGTTTTGTACATGCCCCATTCTTTGCATACCCGTGACAAATTATGTTACATTCGGCTTGTCCAGATTTCAACTCCAAATTATTTTGCGGTAACGCAGATTGCCACTTCGCTCTTTAAGTGGATCATTTAGAGCAATAAAAAAACGAATAATTCGAAAGTTCAGTAGAATGTAAATATAAAAATACCGTTATCTTGAAACAATAAAATTATATCGGGACCACTATATGCTGCTAATAAAATTAATAACTATTTTATAAATATTGCCACTACCCTAAATATGGCAAATAATAATAATACATCCAAATAAAATAGTTATGCATCACACATACTAGTACGTAGAAGTATTACAACCCCAATACCTTAAACCAGTGTATCATGGCTTGAGCAATGTATTATCATCATACGGTATATTATTTTGGGGATCTGCAACTATGTTAACACAATATTTATAGCTAGAAAAGGGTCATTGGAATAACCTCTAAAGTAAATAGGTATAATACAAGTTGCAGGACTTTATTTTAAAAATTACTATTATCATTCACATCAAACTACATTTTTTAACTTATTAATTTATTCACTCAAACAAAAACGAATATCGTAAAGAATTTTGATTTCCATCACTATTCCACAAGGAATATAAATAAGTACTATCAGCAGACAAATTTGTACGAGAGAAGTATTGAGTTGAAAGGTATACATATATGCAACAAGCTATCAGACTCGATAACCTCAGTAACTTAAATAACTTTAAGAAATATATTAAATATCTTCTCCTGAGATAGGTCTTCCATTGAACGTTGTTAAACACACTTAAAACACAATTTTTCATATGTGCGGACACGATGACAATGCAGTAGTACACATTTGTACTGTGCATAATTGTATTTTTACTTTATACTAAAAAATATTTTTTATGCAATATTTATTGACATGTCCTTTAATGTTGTGCTGCTAGACACGATGTACGATATTACTGGACAAAATACACTTGGACTTTTCGAACCATAACCTTCACTACAATAAAACTGCGATGCAGAGGTTGCGTGCGAGAAAAAAATGCGATGCAGAGGTTTTTACAAACACGGTATACTCCGCCAGCAAAACATTCTCGTAAGCGAAACCAACTTCAAACGCACCTAAATGTATCACAATTCTTTATGGCGAATGGACATGTGAAAATAAAAAAGGCGTTAATTAATATTATTCAAAAATCTCCGAAACTCCCGTACACCGCAATGTTAAAAGCGGGCCAGCCTGCACTAGCGCTGTTAGTAGCTTCACTAAGCGTACGCGTTACATCAAGGCAGAAGGATAGCAGTTTCCAGACCTATCTTTATGACCGTGCAGTAAACACTGCTGCAGCTTCTATCTGGCCTGTAGTCAATCCCAACTCCCGGCTGGCTAACCTCCTGTTTTAGCGGGAGGTGGTAAAATCCGCTCTACTACGACTTTTTGCGAGACAAGATTAAAAAAAAAAAAAGAAGCAATTATCTAAGCACGTGCGCTTTCGTGTTTATCATATTTAATGCATAAAAAAAATATTATGAGAATGGTTTTAAAAAATTGTATTATAAAGCTTGCCCGCGTAATTTCCTTAAGAGGTAGGAGAAAAGTGAAACCTTAGAGACTCAGTTCTATCTGCGGACTTTCATAGCGTGTAATGAAGTCCCGCTGTTACGGATATCATTTGCACAGGAGAGCGTGACTACACAAACACTGCACGTCGGCTCAGCAGCGCCTTACGCGTACGAGCGATGGAAGCCTGGGTGCGCGTGTTATTGTCGCCTCTATAACTGTGCCTCAAACGCTAAATAAAATTATCGGGCTAATGCACTCGTTTAAAGGCTGTTCACTGTGAACTGAGAACTTTTGAAAGCCCTGCTTAAAATCTACTTGTATGAACGTAATATATTATTCCACCATATGTAAGGTTAACATCGGGCGTGGGCCTTATAGGTTTATTCATGCGTTGATTAAGTGGAACTGTGTGATTAAAAATAAATATTTGGCAAATTTACCGATTTTTACATTAATATACATTTAAAACCCAGAAAGCAGAAGAAATCATTTCATTGTTCAGGAATGTTTACCTAACAGTAGCGATGGGATAATCGTATAAGTTCGTAATTCAAATAAATCTATTACGATTATTTTTTTTAATCGAATGAATAATCGGTCAAAATAATCGATTATCTTGTTCTAATTCATACATAAAAGTGATAGCAAATATTGTATATTTCTATAAATTTGTTTAAAACTATTCTCACCAAAAGAAATCAGTTTATTTTAAATAATTTCTGCTATTTTGAAAATTTGTAATTTCAAAAATTTATTTTATATTTTTATTAAGTGTGAAACATGTAGGTATTTGCAATGATTTTTTTCAGTATAAAAAGCTGAAACTCCTGAATAATCGAATTGTTTTAAAAAATTTGATAAATCGATTGCAAATAAATGATCTAATAATAGATTATTCTACAAGTGATTATCCCACCATTACAAACAGTTTTAATTCAACGTTAAGACATGAAAATACATTTCCTCCGTCGTTACCACCTTTACGAGCGTATGTCTTGTCTGTTTATCCGTTAAAATATATGTAAATAGAGGCAGTGACATTTTGCGAAGGTTGATTTCAAAAGTGCTCACTTTATCGTTAACAGCGACGCGAATGACAAGCGACAGACTTACCCCTCTCCCCCTCCTCACACGTGGCATTATGTTCCCCTCGCCCTCCCCAAATTTCTTCATGACTCTCGCCAGAGATGCCAACTGGGTTATTTTCTCACCAGATCTGATGCGTTCTGAATATGGTCTGGCGACCAAATTTCATATTTGCGACAGGTTGAGAAGTTAGTGTTTTTTGTAGAAATCTGGTGGCGTATCTGGAGGTTTGTATCATATCGCATCATAAAAATGGTTCATTTCCCCGGAATATATTATGTACACCTGCAGATAGCATGGGAATATCTTCTTTATATGCATTAATTGCTTATTTCTCCCGTCGTGAACGCAGTTTTATGAACCTCTACACTGAATAAGTACTTGAAGTATATATTTATACAGCTTTGGAAACTGCAAGTATGTTTAGCGAATGCATTATTAAAGTATTGCATATGGAATTTAATTTTAGCTTTTAAATTTTGTTGTTTCTATGTCTGACACGTAATTTCATATATCGCGATAAGTAGCTTAATAAGCAATATGAAATTATATTCTATATGTTTTATCTAAATTTAATTTAAAATAGACGAAGATTACGATCTGGTTATTTTCTGTGATTTTTTTTTTTAATTTAAAGCATTTTTCCCAAACGTTTGGCAGCTCTGACACTCACATTCCGTTAGCTCGCCATCCAGACGCTCGGGAATAAGGGTTATTTTTGAGGCGTGGTTGAAATTCCTACGAGGAAACTCTTATATTCCTGCCCTGGTGGACGTATCAGTGCAGCAGTTATGGCGCTTTCTGTGTACTGCCTGGTTGCTGTTTAATATTCACTGCGTGACTTTTAAGGGTAATGCAAACACTAGTGTTATAAGATTGATAACGCCATGTCGCAATTGACGACTCTTTTTTTCACCTCCCATTTGGCAAACAACAATCGACAAATTTAGTCACTTGAGAGTTTAGCTCTGCAAGGCACCTGTGATACAGACAACGCGATTAGTAGTACCGGAAATGCGATAAGTTAAATAAGTAGTAAACAGTGCGTATTTCCATCAGATACGCTATCACAGTTCGTAGCAAAGTATAGCAGACAAAAAAAGACCATGATTTGTGGAGTTTCTCACAAATCATGGTCTAATTGTGCGCCAAATTAATTTGATTCATAAACAGAACCAGAAACAACTTTACACAGGACAAAAACGTATTTGAAAATGCAACAACAAAATAATAATATTCATAATTATGTCAGTTTGCACTGTAAGAAAAATATGCTTATGCAAATCCTGCAACCAAAAGTCATTTTTCATTGCGCAGCTGCTGTAGACTACTGTAATTCACTTAATATCTCGTATGCATTCCTTTATAGGTGGTTCACGGTAAAGTGAGCACTTTTTAAGGCCCTGCCAAAGTTTTTTATTCCAGTCAATTTATATCTTGCCACCACTTTTTAATATAAATATTGGTA
The DNA here is from genome assembly GCA_029891345.1 of Dryococelus australis. Lineage (NCBI taxonomy): Eukaryota > Metazoa > Arthropoda > Insecta > Phasmatodea > Phasmatidae > Dryococelus > Dryococelus australis. Next base: position 115,698,370 of record CM057001.1, read on the forward strand.
TGTGGCTAATAAACAGTGTAAACATTTCACCACCCTCAAATGTAAACGTCTGAGGCTGCGATAAAATACATTTATTAGTGGTCAGGGCCTTTAGGGAGGGCCTTAAAAGTTCTCATTTTACCGTAAATAGCCTATATTACTGATTACAGTTAACAAACGTTTAATCATTGACTCTACCAACTTTGTGACGATGTCAGGTGATACAGTGTTCCAAGCCTCAACGAGGACCTGTTTTAACTGGGCTTGCTCCTTATTGTGACCTGAGGGATGTTCTTGTCCAGAATGTGCCGCAGGTTTTCAATTGGTCTAAGATCCGGTGGCTGGGGTGAGCGTGGGGTGAGCAACCGTCCAGGTGAGTTGTAGAGGAGCCACTACTACGTTACATGTGCCGTATGCTTGGGGTCGTTATCTTGCTGGCAGTTTTGCAACACTCTCTTGCAGGTTACCTCTTAACAATCCCACATATGATAGAGCTGTCATGTTGGGCGGCTCTTAACATTGAGGTCTTGAGCGATGTTCCCTTCAATAATGTCCATGTTACTGACTCCACAATATTTCATTCACCCCCAAACCATTATACTGCCTCCGCCATGCTTTATTGTTATTAGGATAATATGTTGGTTCAGTCCTGTCTATTTCTCCTTCATATAATAAAAACACTGGCTGGTTTATAAACGTATAGTTTGCTATCGTCTGAAAAAAATTATCTGTTTCTAAAAATTTAGTGATTTGTCTCCGTAAGTTTGTGCGAACTCGAGTCTTTTCCGCCTGTTAGTTTCAATTATGGAGGGCTTCTAAACGTTAGCTTGGCTCGAACAGCTGTGTCGTGTGGAGAATATTCGTTACCGTCTGTGATGTGACGCACTTCCCTGAACACGACGCAATCTCATTATAGTTCATTCGCGGTTTCTTCCGATGTTTTGAAACGAACCTTTCACAAACCAACCTAGGAGTAACATGTCAACCAGTCTTTTCAATAACTTGTATACCACAAATGTATAACACTGTGGTTAACTGTAAGGTGTTGCATACGTGAATAAATGAAACTTTAACTTATTATAACTAGTAATTTTTATTTCGTATTCAATACAAATGATAAACAATGACAGCAATATGTTGGTAACGGCTAGTAAGAATTAGTTCACAGTTAAAATATTGTTTTAACCTAGCATTTCGGTATGCGATTTGAAAATTAAACGTTTCCTGTTGAAATAATATTTAAGTTTTTAGGTAGTGCTGATGAAAATATATTTGATTGTTACATTTGAAAGTATCGGCAAAAATTACGGTGCGTAAGCCCTAGTGATTTAGTGTTTTTTTTTCTCGTTCTAGGAGGAAACTTGAATAGTCAGAGCAGAACTTGCCACTCACCCCCCCCCCCCCCTCTCACTCTATCTATCTATCTCGGGAATTTCGCACCGCTAATAGTAACAGGGCTATTTTACATATTTTAAATTTTAGCATGTTACAACAAAAATAATGATTTTTGAAATTGTAATTTTAAACTAAAACGAGACTATAATATTTGAATATTTATTATAATAAATTTAGATGTGATGGTGGGGCGTTTACAAATCCGAAGTTGGCAGATGTGGTGACTGGCGACATGACATTGTGAGTTGCTAAACGATACATTATTTTTTCTTCTGGAAAAAAAGATACTTAAAATTACCACATCGTGTTTCTGCATTTTTTTTATTGCCAATCTAGGCATGTTATGATGTGATAAAACTATGTTTCCATGGCGGGAATAAATATACTGTGGCGTGCGTCGTGACCACTGCGTGTGAAAGAGTATTGTTGCCTTTACGTTACCTTGGGCGTGTGCGTATGTGTGTACGCGTGTGTGTGTGTGTGAATACTGGACGTGCGTCGTGACCACTGCGTGCGAAAGAGTATTGTTGCCTTTACGTTACCTTGGGCGTGTGCGTATGTGTGTACGCGTGTGTGTGTGTGTGAATACTGGACGTGCGTCGTGACCACTGCGTGCGAAAGAGTATTGTTGCCTTTACGTTACCTTGGGCTTGTGGGTATGTGTGTATGCGTGTGTGTGTGTGTGTGAATACTGGACGTGCGTCGTGCCCGCTGCGTGTGAAAGAGTATTGTTGCCTTTACGTTACCTTGGGCGTGTGCGTATGTGTGTACGCGTGTGTGTGTGTGTGAATACTGGACGTGCGTCGTGACCACTGCGTGCGAAAGAGTATTGTTGCCTTTACGTTACCTTGGGCGTGTGCGTATGTGTGTACGCGTGTGTGTGTGTGTGAATACTGGACGTGCGTCGTGACCACTGCGTGTGAAAGAGTATTGTTGCCTTTACGTTACCTTGGGCTTGTGCGTATGTGTGTGTACGCGTGTGTGTGTGTGTGTGTGAATACTGGACGTGCGTCGTGACCACTGCGTGTGAAAGAGTATTGTTGCCTTTACGTTACCTTGGGCTTGTGCGTATGTGTGTGTACGCGTGTGTGTGTGTGTGTGAATACTGGACGTGCGTCGTGACCACTGCGTGTGAAAGAGTATTGTTGCCTTTACTTTACCTTGGGCTTGTGCGTATGTGTGTATGCGTGTGTGTGTGTGTGAATACTGGACGTGCGTCGTGACCACTGCGTGTGAAAGAGTATTGTTGCCTTTACGTTACCTTGGGCGTGTGCGAATGTGTGTACGTGTGTGTGTGTGTGTGTGTGTGTGTGTGTGTGAATACTGGACGTGCGTCGTGACCACTGCGTGTGAAAGAGTATTGTTTCCTTTACGTTACCTTGGGCGTGTGCGTATGTGTGTGTACGCGTGTGTGTGTGTGTGTGAATACTGGACGTGCGTCGTGACCACTGCGTGTGAAAGAGTATTGTTGCCTTTACGTTACCTTGGGCTTGTGCGTATGTGTGTGTACGCGTGTGTGTGTGTGTGTGTGAATACTGGACGTGCGTCGTGACCACTGCGTGTGAAAGAGTATTGTTGCCTTTACGTTACCTTGGGCGTGTGCGTATATGTGTACGCGTGTGTGTGTGTGTGAATACTGGACGTGCGTCGTGACCACTGCGTGTGAAAGAGTATTGTTGCCTTTACGTTACCTTGGGCGTGTGCGTATATGTGTACGCGTGTGTGTGTGTGTGAATACTGGACGTGCGTCGTGACCACTGCGTGTGAAAGAGTATTGTTGCCTTTACGTTACCTTGGGCTTGTGCGTATGTGTGTATGCGTGTGTGTGTGTGTGTGTGAATACTGGACGTGCGAAATTTACACGTTTTAACCGCGAACTGTTTTTATGACGAAATTAATTATTGGGAAATCACGTCTGTTTTGTATATTTATCTTAGGTGTTCGAAAAACAATATTCGGTAAAGCACTTACGTTTCTGTGATTTTAATGTTTCCCACAATCCCAACAAATTATTTAGCCCATCGAGAAATAATAATAAATTATTAAATAAACATAGTAAAAACTAATTACCTATGCAAGTAAAAATGAACGGAATAAAAGTTACTGTTTTTGTGTGTATACACACCAGTATCTTTTAAGCTTGTCGCTGCTTCGCACAGAAAATAAAGGACACGAGTTGCGTGCTTGAATTGAGAGTCTTCTTCGTTGGGCTGGTTGCTCCTTCGTTTTTATATTTGCAACTGAAGCCGTCCTTCGACAAAATATCTCAACACACATCAATAACAAGAGGTTGTATACTACACTTCATGCCTCCCCCCCCCCTTTTTTTTTCACAGCTGTACCAGGGTTTAAATACAGTCGCGCCAATATATGAACGTGTATCACGTGTAATGTGTTATGTCGTTTATAACAAATATGTTCTAGGCTATTCACGGTAAAGTGAGCACTTTTTAAGTCCCTCCCAACAGGCATTAACCACTAATAAAAGTATATTATTGGAACCTGAGGCGTTAACTTTTGAGGGTGGTGAAATGTATACGCTGTGTTCATTGGCCGCATTGCAATAATTGTATTAAAAAGCAGCAGTAAGATAGAAATTGGGTGAAAGTAAAAATTCAACAGGACCTTAAAAAGTGCTCAATTTACCGTGAACAGCCTATAACAATGTAAAAAAATAACCGTAAGAACTATCGTCAATACATGCATTGTTAAAAAGTCATAAAGCTGACTAAAATATAGCCATAGGCCTAAATTATGATAATTCGAACGAAATGTACTTTCAGAATTCTTCGAATAACTGAAAGCAGTAAGCAAAGCATTTGATATGTTGAAACAAAGAATTCGCATGGCAGTGTTTACGTTTACATGTAACGGAAATATACGTAATCGGTAACAAAATATTGAACTTTAGCAGAGCTTCAGCAAAGTGTGACGTAGCCGTGGATGGCTGATAACAATCTCCTGTGCACTGTTCTGGGGGTTTTCCAGGGTTACTCCGAGGACGTGTCTTCTTTCCCGCACAGTCAGGACACCTGGACGACCCTTTGTAGTTGTACCTGTCATTCCATGTACTCTCATCATATACACATCATATACTCATCATATACACATCATATACTCAACATATACTGTAGGAAATAATACCTTTAATTGCGTACCTATTCCCCGATAGCTTTTCCCGACACGATGAAATGCCACTATAGGTTATTTACGTTAAAATGACCATTTTTGAAAGCCCTGCTTAAGCTCTACTTGTATGCACGTTGTGTATTATTCCGCCTTATGTAAGATTAACATTGGCATGAGCCTCGTCACTTTATTCATGCGTCGGTCAAGTAAAACTGTGAACTTATTAGAAAAGTAAATATTTTACAAATCTGCTCATTTTTACGCTTCCGTGCATTAAAATACACAGAAAGCGAAAGAAGTAATTTAAGTTATCAGAAATGGTCGCTTAACGCTTTTATTCGACATTAAGGTACGGTACTACTTCCCATCCATCGTTACCAACTTGACTGGGCGCATCGTCACTCAGTGCACCCGTTAAAACACATGCAGGTAGGGGCAGTGACTTTTTTTTTAGGTTGATTTGAAAAGTGCTACCTTTATCGTGAACAGCCTTTACCTCTTCCCTCACTCCCACAGAATTTCTTTTCCTTTTGATACAGACACTTCTAAATAACTTGCTCAACTGGAATAACATTACGCACATATATTGTAACGAGTATATAGTACCATCTGATAACATTTAACTTCCATGAGGTTGTTAGGTTGTTTACACCGACAGAAGGCTCAATACTGTGGTTCTATACTGTGTGTGCGGATACATTTTTTGAAGTTCAAATTGACATAGTTATGAATATACATTTTTTTTTTTTTGGCATTTTGAAATAAATCATTTTTTAATTGTTCTGTTTATGAATTACAATACTTTAGCGAACACTTAGACTATGCTTTATGACAAACAAAAAAAAAAAAAAAAAAAAACAACATGGTGTGCAAATACTTTATTTGCCTATTGTGTATTAAAATTATTAATTATCTATCTTCTGTTTTCAAATTTCGAAGTAAACGGCAGACCCGATTCCTCCGGGGAAAAAGTGGGCTAATACATAGACACGCCACATATTCGCAAAAAGATATTTCTGCGCAGGCTAAAATGTAGTATCCTATGTGCTCAACTGCAACTTTGCTTTAGAAATTGGTTGCATTAGTGTGTCAAGAGTCCTCCTTACTTGCCTGGACCAATCAAGATTAGGTTACGCCGATAGAGTACGACGCGTAACAATTAAAACTATTCGATCACGAAATTGGGATCTTTGCTGAATTGTTTTGAAAACGAATATTCATAAAAATTGTTGGTGTAACTCAGATGTCACTGGTAATATATTTGTTTCCCTTACTCCTTAGGTATTGGGCTTAATTACGCCAGAAGATGTCTATTATGAGGTGGCTTTACGAACTGCGCGTAAAACATTCACTGGCGCCTATGTCTCACGCGGAAGTCGAACCCGGAACTTCGATGATTTTTTTGAATGTTTATTTCCAACTTTAAATAATTTAAAGTTGATTCTGCGACTTACTGTTTGACAGATTGCGACACGTCACGGAGGCATTCGACGGGCCGGCAGACTAGGTGATCGATTCGTGGCCCACTAAACAAGCAATGTTACACCCGTGTCATACCCGGGAATCGAACGCAGAACCTCCCACACCGCAGACCGGGCGACCGGCGCGCGAACCAATTACAGCACAGGGATTGGCATCGCCCTCGGCCATGGAGGCTTCGTTTTTTCCCTTGCTGATGATGTTCCACTCACTAACCCAAGTAAACAACCGAATTTCGGCTTCTATCACACTAGTAGTCTAAACTTGTTTTCGTTTAAAAAATCGTTTGGCAGCCAAGATTGATCACGTTCGTTAACAGAATTAGTTTCATCGTTACATTTCTACAGTTGAAGGATAAACAAAAGATGATCCTAACCTCAAGCACACGCTCCTTATTAAGGTTGAGAATTTTTTTCAATTTTAATACATCATACCCTGTTTTGATTGTAACAGTATAACCAATGTTTTTTTCACCTAACTATTTGGTTTTTTTTCTCAACAAATGAAGTAAGTACCGCAAATTTCAGCCATCATAATTACACTGTCTATTTACTTCATAAGTAATAATCAGAGCGCATCGCTGAATAAAGCCTTTCTCATGTACTCTCACAACTAGTTTATTTTTTAATAAGAACAGCTTTAGAATTTTAATAGCCACTATCTTATGAATTAATATTTATTTCTATATTCCGAACCTGACGTGAAATTTTATGAAACAGATTTTTACTGGAGTTAGGAAACATATTTGAAAATATTCTGCTCAGTTAGAGCGTACAACAGTGCTCATAAACATATACGAACCAACCCTTGATTCGTTTTCTCTTGTATTATCGGCGAGGATATGTAAGAGGTTGGTCTGCATTTCTTCTCCTTTGGAATATCGCATAGTTTGTTTTACGGGTAAAATAAATGCTGTCCAAATGCACATATGAATATTGCCATAAGCATGTGACGTCCAAGATACATATAGTCTATTTCATTAAAGCGCCTGTTTATATTTATGTATTTCTGGTGGACTGTTGAAAAGTCAGTTTTTTAGAATATCAAATTTCACTCTGTGAGTTAAACCTAAAAGAATATAATTCAATATATTACATAGTGCACGAAGAGGTATTTTCCTTGTGCAGTATATTATGGTGTTCATCCTTGATTGTCTGGATAGTGCCATTCAAGAAATGTATTTAACATATTTATTCTCAGACATAACGATAGCAACTGAGTCCATAAAAGATTTTAGTCGTTTCGTATGAAAACGGAAGACTGATTAAGGCAGAAATTAATTACATCGGTTCTTATGAAAGCTCTTCTATCTTTAAGCTTGTTGAATTATTGCCCAAGGAAACGTAATACTACTCGACGGTAACTATCTTTTGAAGGAAATTTCTTTCATTCATCCGTGACCACCTAATTTGCGTCTTTGAGCAAGATCGGTAAGTGGACCTAATTTTCTTAGAAATCTTATGACGGATTATTATTAAAATAGGTTTTACTCCAGTATCCACTTGCACGTTTCTTGAGAATTGCAACTAAATGAATACTTGAGATGTTTCAAAAGAAAATACAGTCCCTCTCATGGTTGCCTACGTTGTAATTATGCGGAGAAAAGGTTTGCCTCCAGGGCTTAAAAGTAGAAAATTAAAAGGATCCTTCCCCCTTGCGCAAACTCTAATTGCTTGTCAAAGTAGAGTGGGATGAGCCAATAATCACTGTAAACTTCGCTTCCAAGACCAAGTTAGCTGTTCGCCATTATACACACGTACGCACGGATAACCACACAAATGCAGTTTAAAACGCTTATATTGAAAAAAATATTGCTTGGGGGGGGGGGGGGGTTGTCAAAATTCAAGCAACGCATTTCTTTCCATGGTAAGAAAATGACCACGTTAACATGCACCGTACAGTTCTTGATTTAGCCGTTAATATGCTCATAATATTTCACAAAACTTGAAACATTTCAAGGTGTAAGAGAACTCTACTAAGCATCTCTTCGCCTTTAAGACGCGGCCAGCATTAACGAATTTAAATTCGAAGTAAAGAGGTAAATGAAATATTGAGTAAAATATAAGTCGTGTATCTTGCGTTAAGTCACAACGGCGTTTGCTTGATTATATGCCGATAGAATCGATGCACATATCAGACACGCAGTGGTCTTACGAAGTGTCACCTATGATCACAATACAATGATATTCCCTGCTCTCTCTTATATATTTACCGCTATACTGATAACATTTCTTTTCATTCAAACGTTCACTTCACGTTTCGCAAACGTTTACGACAAATGGGTGTAATCGCTTAAAAGATACACGTTACAAAAATATACAGATTTAAAAAACATCTGTGTGATTGAAAATCAGACGTGAACTAACCTATGCCTCAGTATTTGAAATCTCATGATATCGGCAGTACTACTGATTATCCGCAGAACAGTGTTGCAGGGACGCGCGTGAGACGGAAATCAGTCAGTGAGTTAGCTTTTGAAAAGAAAAAAAAAAAAACTCACTATCCGTTAACTTCGCACTGCGGTACACACTGGTGTACATTCATTAAGTTACGTTGGTAGCGAATCAAGTAAAATAGTTCTGAGTCTTGTAATTGCATTGCGAGTTTAATGTTTAAATTTAAAACAAATAAAAATTTCTTTTTTGCTTTGTACACAGTACAGAGTAACAATTTTAACATTAGTATAAGCTGTTCATGGTCAACTGAGCACTTTTTGAAAGTCCTGCTTAATATTTTCTTGCACGCACATTGTGTATTCGTCCACGATATGTAGAAGTATCATTGCAATGGACCTAATCGCCTTATTCAGATGTCAATCAAGTGAAACTCATAAATTATTATAGTTACACATTTGCTCGTTCTTACACTGGTGTGCATTAAAAAACAACTAAAGGCAAGAAAATGATTTCATTTCTCACTAACGTTTAACTAACATGTTTAATTCCACATTAAGACATGTAACTACTTTCCTCCATTGTTACCAACTTTACTGGGCGCTTGCCTGTCAGTAAGACCACTAAAATATGTACAAGTTGGACAGTGAAATTTTTCATAGGTTTATTCAAAAAGTACTCGAATAACCGTGAACAGTATATATCTTATTTAGAATTTTAACAATTTCACATTTTCGCTTGACTGAACTGGCTTGATGAATAAAGTCATCAGGCCCATGACAATGAAAATATTAGGTTTGGCGGAAGGATATAAAATATGAAAAGTATATATTGAGCCAGGGCTTTCAAATGTGCCCAGTTAGCAATGAACATCCTACATATATCTCTGTTCTTGTCCTGTTATTTAAATCATTGACAACATATGAGGTAGAACGATTTTTCGTCTTCTGCGCGTGTACCCAACATTGACCTGCCCCAAACCAACACAATTGTCAAAGTCGCATGGCCAATATATATGTACGTGTTTGTTTATGTCATAATTTTCAAATGACGAGCACTTTTAAGCGAATAAAATAATTTTTACCTATTCGAATTAAATCAAACTGCATTACAAATGGGTTAGAAGAAGGAGTAGATACACTTCTGAGAGCACGTGTTTGCGTAAACATTGTTCTAACCATTGATTAGAGGTGGAGGTAGGCCGATCTCGCTGGCTGCGCACAGCCAGTCTCCGTGTCCCAACATTGAACTGCTTCTCTCTGCCAACACGTCTAGCAAAACCTCCATGGATTGGATTTGGATGAGAATACTGATCAGTAAGCACGTGTTTGCGTAAACATTGTTCTAGCCATTGATTAAAGGTGGAGGTAGACCGATCTCGCTGGCTGCGCACAGCCAGTCTCCGTGTCCCAACATTGAACTGCTTCTCTCTGCCAACACGTCTAGCAAAACCTCCATGGATTGGATTTGGATGAGAATACTGATCAGTAAGCACGTGTTTGCGTAAACATTGTTCTAGCCATTGATTAAAGGTGGAGGTAGACCGATCTCGCTGGCTGCGCACAGCCAGTCTCCGTGTCCCAACATTGAACTGCTTCTCTCTGCCAACACGTCTAGCAAAACCTCCATGGATTGGATTTGGATGAGAATACTGATTAGTAAGCACGTGTTTGCGTAAACATTGTTCTAGCCATTGATTAAAGGTGGAGGTAGACCGATCTCGCTGGCTGCGCACAGCCAGTCTCCGTGTCCCAACATTGAACTGCTTCTCTCTGCCAACACGTCTAGCAAAACCTCCATGGATTGGATTTGGATGAGAACACTGATCAGTAAACACGTGATTTGATATGTATGTATATGTACTCTTAACAATTTTTTAATGCAGTTTGATTAAATTCAAATTGGTAAAAGTATTTTATTAATATAAACGTGCTTGTCTTTTGTAAATTCAGATGTAAACAAACGCGTCCTTCACTGTTGATCATGTGACGTTAGACAGCTGTGTTCCTTTGGGGCGGGTCAATATTGGGTACATGCGCAGAAGACAAATAGTCGTTCCAGCTCACCTTTGGTCTACGGTTCTAACCCCCAAATCCCAGCCACGTCATTCGTGACAGTCGTATTGTAAAGCCGCAATCACATAGCCCTGACGAGCACGGCACGACACAACAAAAACCGCAACCACGACAATTTTCTATGCGCCTGCTCGAATTTACAGACCGACAGTGTTTAGTGACGCTACACGAGTAGAAATTTTCGGATCCGTTTAGAAGGCGCTGATTATCTACGCTAGTTTCAAAGGCGGCGGGCAGACGGGAAATTTGTAATACATGATGGCGGCAAAGTTTTGTACCTAATATATACAAAGGATAAGATAATTATGTATAAGAGTTAAATACGATAATTTTCATAATTGGTTTTCTTTTAAGCTACGTATTCCCCTTTGTAGGGAAATCTTATCATACAATTTCATTTTGCAAAGTTGTACACACTGCGCGTCGTGCCGCACGACACGACGAAGTATAAAAATAATTTCTAATCGTAAACTGCTGGTCGTACGGCAGAATTGTCGGGATCAAGGCAGATCCATCTTGTATTTCATTGGTTGTTTAGTTTGTGGTGTCGTGCTTGCGGTGGCGTGCTGGTCGGCGGGTGGGGGGGGGGGGGGGGCATGCAATGACAGCATAAGAAGAGCAACGCAGAGCGGCAGTAGAGGCTGATGAGTGAGTATTGTTGCAGATGTGCCAGTTGTGAACCTGGAGCTGGGCAGCAACCTGAACGCGAGCACCATCAGAGAAGGCGTCGACGTATACTTCGACTGCAGTATCAAGTCCAACCCCTGGGTCTACAAGGTCAGCTGGAGGCACGGGGTGAGTTTCGCACAACTTTACCTGCCCCTTCGGTTGCCTTCAGTCACGCTCTGCTTAAGACAATGCAACAATTATCTTATTTCAAGCAATTTTTTAAAATTGCAAAAAAAACATTAAACGTTGTTTTAAAGGCTTTTTGAAGTAACTCGCGGTATACTATTTCAAAGTGAACTATCTCTTTTTAATCATTTGAGTTAGATTTTATTATGTGTACATCCCATAAACACTAAAATTGTAATTCTGACATGCCATTAAGTAAAAAATACGTTATCTAATTTTTTATGCGAGCAAATAGAAAAAAAAAATATAAATATAAAACCACCCATTCCATCTTCGATTTTTCTTACAAATATTCGTGATGATAATTTATAACCAGAAGTAAAATCGAAGTTTTTTTTTTCAGTTGGCACGGACTCAGTTATACCTGTATTTTCCCATTTGGGATTGACGTTATTAAATAATTAGGCGATATTTGATTGCGGTTCCAGATGTGGAACTAATCATGTAAGAAAGATAAGCTGGGATTTCGAAATAACAGTTGAGATGTTCACTGTGCCTTGACTAAAGGCTGTTCACGATCAAGTGAGCACTTTTGAAATCGACCTCAGAGAAATATAACTGCTCTTCTTACCTGCGTATATTTTGACAGGCACACTGGGTGACTTGCGCCCAGTAAAGCTGGTAACGATGGAGGGGAAAGTAGTTCCATATCTTAACGTCGGATAAAAAATGTTAGGTAACCATTTGTGATAGCTTAAACTATTGCTACCGCTTTCTGTTTTTTAATGCACAGAAGCGTAAAAGTGCGCAGATATTCAAAATACTTACTTTTCTAATAATTATACGGTTTCACTTGACTGACGCAGGAAGAAAGCGATGAGGCCCGTGGCAAATGAAAATTTTACATAAGGCGGAAGAACACACAACGTGCATACAAATCGATCTCAAGGAGGGCTTTCAAAAGCGCTCATTTCACCGCGAACACCGCATAGCTTGGTTTTTTAAATATTGACTTCGAAAATTAAGTTATGGAGGAAAATACGTATATCTAAGACGGCGAGGATACTTCCCCCTTGAAAGGCTTCCGTCTACCCGGCGCATGAACTGCGCTGCAGAGATTTTTATACGCACGTTCTTCCGCGAAACAATTGAACGCGCGTCCAATCTGCTGCTCTGCGAATAAAACACGCGCTTCGGACGAGAGCTTTTGAGTGCTTCGAAATGCTGCGCCCATTAGAAACACCATTTCACTATACTCCATAATGGCTAAAAGATATTTTTGTTTTAAAGCGCTGTAGTTCAAAATACACTCGTCAGATACGTACAAAACCACTCAATGGTACTGTACTGAACTTTCCTACAGAATTTCCACCAATTAGAGGATAGGATCGCCGCTGGTGGTGCCACATGTACACGCAGTGCGACGAGATACACTGCACGCCGGTTCAGGGCCTTGCGCTTAGTGGCTACGGCGCACGCGATGCGCGTGGCGGTGTCGCCCTTATAGCTTCCTTATATCTCTCTCTCGAACGCGGAATAAAGTTCCATTTAGGCGGGAGCTTTTTCAGGTTCTGATCACCAAAAAAAATGCATTATTTTATATTAGTGCGAAACGCCGTTCAACAAAAAAAATGTTTTAGATCGCAAAAATTTCGCGTTACGCCGTGTCAAAATTACAATTTTCATATTTTTGGACGTACCTACATACAAAATTAACGAAAAAAAGTGCAGAATATTTAGCAAGGGTGACTGAAAAGAAATGTCTTAATTAATTTTAAGATTTTCTTAAGCCCCTTTCACACTGTCTAATTTTCGCCTTCAACTATATTTGACAATAAGATTTGATGCCAAAATACGGCCTTCAAATTCCCCCCCCCCCTCCCAAAGCCAAATGTTATCAAATAATCTTGAATGTGTTTGGAACTGTGTCACACTGTGATTTTTTTTTTTTTTTTTACTGTGAGAACATAATTTGAATTATTATTTTTAAATGATTTGCATAGTCTGATATTACTTTTGTTTTTCCACGCAGTCAATTACAGGAAGAAATGTAACTAATGATGTAATTTATTTTCGCTTCTTTACTAAATTCAAATTTTATTTATCAAAGCTGTTTCTTGCACAATGAAATGTAATGCATCTGAGTTCGTAATATTATAGGCGATATTCACTTTAAAAATAGCATTCTTGTCCAGTCAGCTTTTACATAAATTAATTATCTTCAAAACAGACTTCACTTCCAGCAATTGTTCGTTATTTTTATGTTTCTTGGCGTCCGTTTTCGTCGTGCACGATTCTGATTGACTTCGACCGTCAAACATAAAATGAATTTTAGAATCGGTTCAAACTTCAAATGCTTGGTGGAAACTGAAACCATCCAACTTCTTCAGGCAAATATTGTAGCGTTTACGACGTTCCGATGACGTCTCAACTGTCCGATTTTATTTTTTCCAAACTTAATGGAAGCCGTTTGTCGGAAACATTTGACAGCGTGACAAGGGCCTTATAAAAATTGATATATATATATATATATATATATATATATATATATATATATATATATATTGCTACAAATAAAATATATGTAAGAGTTATGTTGATCATATTAATATAAGATCATATATGTATGTGAGATATAATTTATACATCACAAAAACACTAAAATTGTGGTTCTCACATGCCATTATGCAAAAAAATATGTTGTCTGATTTTTGTATTCGAGCAAAAAAAGAGCATTTATAAGTAAGGTCTACAGTACAACTAAGTTTTTGACGATGAGCGCTTTTAAGACAGTAGCCTGCCTGGCGGCTGAAATACGTAGCAAGAGTGGTAGAAGATAGTTTTGTTTTAAATAAACTATTATACGTGTCCTCAGTAAGTTTACCTACGTAAAGTACATCGCAGACGATGGCGGAATTGCACTTTCGACAGATTATGCCCATTGGAAACGTCATTTTCGTGCCTTCCGTTGTAACTGAAAATGGCTTTTTCGGACTGCTACATCTCAAATAATACGAACCAGGTACTCGCGGAACTACAACAGTGGTAAGCGCTGCACATTGATGCGGTATCGTGCCCAGCAAAACTATAGGGGCACCGCTTAAAGTCACATTCAGGCCGTGTCCGAAATGACAAATTCGTTATTTTGTCATTTGTAATTTCGTAAGTTTAAATATGGACGTTCTCAACAGTCACTTGGTTAGTACTGGCTGCGATGAATTTTTACATTACCAGTGAACATATTTTTTATCTAAATTTAATCCTTAAAACGGACGCAATATTTCTACAAACGTCACTGGAATGCTGCGAATATGTTAATAAATAAGGAACTAACAAATTATGCAATATAGGCTTTTAAAAAAATGTGTTCCGAAATATGTATATATAAACGAAGCACAACATTAACTTGCTTTTTAAAATATGTCTAGTATATTTTATGAACAGTTATTTGTTTTAAAAAAAAGTTGTAATTGCGTATTCACGTATGTGAATTGAAGGTCAAAACCAACATAGCGCGTATTTTATTATTTACATTTTTGCTAACACCGCTAGATACAAAATACGAAATACCAAATTACCAAACACCTCACCATTTTTGTAAAGAAAATCATGTCACGTGAACCTTTTGTCAACAAATCTGCCATTTAGGACACGGCCTCAGTTTAGACAGAACCTTGCGCTGCCATTCAGAAAATGGGTACGCCCACATAAAATGGCCCGCTAAGTTGTTTCGCCTCTGTGTATTTATACAGCTGTTCACAACTCAGTGCCCAAACTCCAGACATGTCTTCTTTGGACCGATTGAAATACGAAATCCCTATACACTTACATCCGGTAAAGTATTTTTATATAATTTAATTGTGTTAAAAACTGTACTGTACAACGCCTGGAGAACAAGGCGTTACGATTATGCGCGTAGGACGTTGCATAGGAAGTAGGTGAGTGAAGATAATGAAGAAATTTTGGGCGGCTCTTAACATGGAGGTCTTGAGAGCTGATGAGGGTGAAGCGACGTGAGTATGGAGGAGCGCCGGAATGAAAGGGCGGGGGGGGGGGGATGGAGATCCCCAAAAAATCGCCGACCAGTGGCATTGTCCTGAACGATTCCCACATGCGAAAATCCGGGAGGGACCCAGCGACAAAT
Organism: Dryococelus australis; assembly: GCA_029891345.1. Classification (NCBI taxonomy): domain Eukaryota; kingdom Metazoa; phylum Arthropoda; class Insecta; order Phasmatodea; family Phasmatidae; genus Dryococelus; species Dryococelus australis. Next base: position 115,713,759 of record CM057001.1, read on the forward strand.
GGAACCTGGTTCGTCTTGGTGGAGGAAGTAGATGCGCGACACTGCGTATGTAAATACACTATCTACCAACAAAGTAATTGGGCACCCGTGAAGATAGGTAATTCGGTACGTCAGTTGACTTGTGTTTCACGGCCTTCGGCGTAGGACCGCTGGTGTTTGTCCGTGGTAGCATGAACACAGAGGCCTATTGTAACATTCTTGATAATGAAATTCTCCAAACATTGTGGCGTGTTTACGGAATGGACCCGTGTTACTTCCAGGATGACAATGCCAGGTGCCATGTTTCAAGGGCTACTGTGCAGTGGTACGCCGACAACAATGTTCGCCGAATGGACTGGCCCGCCCAGAGCCCCGACCTCAACCCTATAGAACATCTTTGGGACGAATTGGATCGCCGGGTAAGGGCTCGTCAGGCGCGGCCAAAATCCATTGCTCAACTCATGGAATGGTTGCAAGAGGAATGGCGACGAATCCCCGTGGATGTCCTGCAAACACTCGTACAGAGCATGCCAGACAGGGTGGCTGCTGTTATAGCTGCAAGAGGTGGCCCTACGAGATTCTAACGGGGTGACAACCACCGAGCAAACATAGTGGACAGGTGCCCAATTACTTTGTGGTAGATAGTGTAATTTAATGTCGCGCGCCTGCATACTATGCAACTTGTCCGACATGCGTTTTCATGTCTTGTTCCGCAGGTGCTGTACGCCGCAACTTTGAACACAATTATTGGATATAACAATACATTTCCGCATGGGCTTTTGTGTTACTGTTGGGCCAATGAAACGATCTATGCCAGGAGTTTGGGCACCGAGTTTCAGAACATGCTGTGTACTCAGTGGTCGAGTTGAGCAGCCACATTGCAGTGCGTGCGCTAGAGGTGGCAGGTCGCCTGGCTGGAGGTATTTTGCGTGTCTTGAGAGTATTAAGAGGAGCTCACAGTGCGTCATTTTCTGTGAAATCGTTTATTGCTCGTATTCGCGTCTCTCCGTAAATAAATGTTCTAGAAATACGGCTTTTCGCCGAAAAAAAAACTATTGTATCTTTGTCTGTGATTTTGCTTTCATCATATTAAGAATATTCATTTTTAAAGTTTGCCTATGTAGTTTCCATAAGCTACAAGGGGAAAGTGCCAGCATAGGGCGTAGTTAAATCTTTTGGCTTTCATGGCGTGTAACAGTCCACAATTACAGATCCAATTTCCACAGTACAGGACCACGACGTAAACATTGCACGCCTTGCGCGTAGGAGCGATGAGGCACTAGGCTAGGGTGTTAGTGTCGCCCGTATCGCTCCCTCGCTTCTTGACCTTGGACGCCAAGCTGTGTACTCCTCTTAAGGGCAACCCACTGAGAGGAAATACGTATTAGTGGAGAATTGGTGAAACCTTTCAGGGATGAGTGGCAGAAAGTAAAGTATTTTAAACGCCTGTAGTTCACTTATGTCATTTTCTTCTCCAAATCGAAGATATTTTTTAAGGATAAGTAGCCCTATATTACGCTTGTCCTTGCCAATATGTTCCTCTTTTCTCATTCCTTCGTGTCTTATTTTGAATATCACGCTTGCCACACGTCCTCTCGTAAGATCTCCCACTGATTTGTCCGGCAATTTTTAATTTAAGCACACCTAGTGCTTACGGTTCAATAACGTCATGTCATTTGAAACAATGTTCCCCTTGATATGTGAGAAACTAAAGGCCGTGTACCACGATCCAATATCCCGTACAGGCGCCTGCGAAAACTTGCACGAGGCCTGCTATCCTAGCCTCCGTCAGAACTGGTATGAAGTATTCTATGGAATAACCTGTCACAAATTGCTTGTTTTCTCGCAAGTAAAAGCACGCGTATTTGTTTTTAATTTTACTTCTTCTATCGGTGTTTCAGGACGAAATTCACTCGCAGCTTATCCAATATACGTTAATTCACGAAGCCTAATTGTTTTCTTATGATGATTACAATGTGTTATGTTAGATAAACATAAATTTTTACCATATTTTTTTCAAATCACATTTTGAAAGTTTTTATTTGTTATTTACTCTACTCTTCTTTCGTGGCCTTATCGCTGTTTCTGAAAATAAAATTATTTTAAATGGCAACGTTTCTCAATTTTTAGCATCATACCACGTTCTATCTCTATCATACCACGTTCTATCTCTATCATACCACGTTCTATCACTATCACACTGTCTAATTGGCTAAAATTTTCACCTTGTAGGATAACTTCCACCTAAAATTATACACGGATAATTGCCAAGACGTTTATGAAAAAGTCCAACTGCGTTTTCAGTCTTCCATAAAACAATTCATACCAGTGAACATGCAAGTTTGCATGAAATCTTGCAAGGAATCTTCAATCGTAGCACACGGGATTTTATGTGCCGAATGCAGGAATGGAAAGGGGGCAGCTCATCCTCCCAGCTTTCAGTCAGTGTCATTGTGTAAAAAAAAAAAGTCCTATTCCGTCTACATCTTGACGTCATTCACAACAGCGTCGCTTTTTTGTATGACCGTTACTCTTTCTGTTTGATAAAAATATTATAATTTATGTTAAATTTCTAGTCTCGTTACTTTTAACTTCACAATTAATTATTACGGCTTTTAATTAATTTGTTTTGCAACTTCGTTCGTTTAAATAAATCGGACGTTTCAGAACAATTTCCCATGTGATGGCTAGAAACATTAATTATAACGTCCATCTTATACATGTGCCCAGCCCTCCTAGGGTTTGCCATTGCGTCGTAATTTACAGTACCTAAGTTAAAAACTCTTTTAAAAAAATTTGATTAAGACGCCACTTGTTATTGTGTTTTACAAGACCCATATTTAGTAAATATTTGGATTTTGCCATAAGATGTAGATGGAGGCTGAGGCAATTCTTTTAAAGAAGTTTCAGGAAATGTCGGTTCCAACTACGCACTGTTTCCAGTCCTAAGTTATTAATTTCTCAGCACGTCTAGCTACATCGGAACTACGAGTGTATAAATAGTAACGTTTAATCAAACATAGAAGTACGAAGCGCATTTTTCCGCCACAAATCTTTACAACGCGAGTTGCGTGTATGTAAATAGCATGTTCCTTATAAGATTGCGATTTCGTAGCGAAAATAAGAGCAATATTTGAACACTGCAACCTGTGTCGTATTCGTCAGTTTCGAATATTGTCATCTCAGAGAGGGGGAAAAAAAAAAACATTCTTGGGGGAAGCTCAAAAAATTCCCGTGATAGCTCTGACATTCGTTGTGGCCGTTTTTTTTTTTTTTATTAGGAATATATTGACTAATTTTTTTCTACGTTTCAACACTGGCAAGTTTTATCTCTATTGATTTAATATCATATTCGTTTTAGTGCCAGCGCAAATGAAAGCTAAAACTAAAATATATTGAACTTTTTTTTTTTCTAAGCGTACAGGAAAGGCAAACTGCTAAAGTAAAACATAATATTTTTTTGCGAACGTAGCGGTTTAATTCGCAGAGCAAACAAATCTTTGGTGGCGGTCTTCCTGAAACGTTGACAGTTACGATATTAAGTTATCTCCGGCTGGAAGTCCGAGTGCCTCGTTGCAACCGTTTCCCCCCCCCCCTCCCCCCAACCTTACACACTTCTATGTCTCTCTGCTTCGCTAACGCTCGCCTGTCACCCACCTTCCTTTCCACCCTCGACCTAGCTGTCTCTTCCTCTCGCGTTTCTCGCCGTCCCTTCTTCTCCGTTTTGCAGTCGCGCGTCTAACGCCACGTCCAGCATTTAAAACCGAAATTACGTTTTTTTTTTTTTAAATTCAGCCATGCGTTAAGTACACGCCTCTAAAAAAATTTAGCATCGTCTATAATTGGTCGTACGTGAAGAATTGCCGCTGGGAAAGAATGCGCATTATAGAAACACATACGTCAAGTCTCGCGTATACAGACAGTGTGTACTTTCTTCCGATACTTCCTCGCGAGCCGCGAGCAACGCAGTAAAGGCATATAAAGGCTATTTCCGGTACTTGTATGCAAGTTTTGCATTTCCCCACCTTATGTAAGGTTAACATTGTCACGGGCCTCGTCACATTATTAATGCGTCGGTCAGGTGAAACTGTGAAATTATTAGGAAAGTAAATATTATACAAATCTGCTCATTTTTACAATTTGATGCATTAAAAATAAAGCAAAAAGCCAAAGTAATAATTTAAATGATCAGAAATGGTTATCTAACACTTTTTATTCGACGTTAAGATACGGAACTACTTCCCATACATCGTTACCTACGCTTTACTGAGCGCATGTCACTCAGGGCGCCCGTTAAAATATGTGCAGGTAGGGGCGGTGACTTTGTTCTGAGGTTGATTTCAAAAGTGCTCACTTTATCGTGAACAGTCTTCACTAGAGATGAGATCTCACTTGCTGCGCCCAAAAAATATCCGTACCCGAACACTTAACAGCTCACCTGCCAACACGACTAGCAAAAACGCCGTGGATTCGATTTGAGGTTAGAAAACTGCGTAGTATACAAATGCTCGGAGATGCTTTTATACTTCCTCTAACCAATTTGTGATGCAGTTTGCTTAAACTCTAATGGATCAAATATTGTATAAATGTAATAGTGGTTGTCATTAAAAAATTAAGATGTGAACAAACACGTTCATCTTTGTCGACCTTGTGACTTTGACAATTGTCTAGGATTGAGGTAGGTCAATGTTGGGTATATGCGCAGAAGGCGAATAGACGGTCTACCTCATCTTTAGTCTACGAGTAAAGGCTATTCACGGTAATGTGATCATTTCCGAAATCAAACTTCGAAAAATGTCACTGCCCCAACCTGCACATATGTTTGCGGATACACTGAGTGGAATGCGCCCCCAGTAGAGTTAGTAACACCCATGGAGAGAAATTAGTTCAATGTCTTGTGGTTGAATTAAAAGTGTTGGATAAATATTTGTTAGTACTAAAATTGTTTATTTTTCTTTATGTTTTTTTTAGTACATTTCAGTGTGAGAAATATCACTTTTTTTTCATGTTTACTTTTCTAATAGTTTCACTTGACCGACGCATGAATAGAGTGATCAGGTACATGACAATGTTAATGTTACACGTGGCGGGAAAATACACAACGTGCATACAAGAAGATCATAAGCAGCATATATCACTTTGGTGCAAAAACTTTTTTTGAGGCGTGTATCAGACTCCTGCCAGCCTGAAAGAGAAGAGGAAAATGTTAAAATCATCGAACTGAAAACCTGATGACTTCATATTTTTTTCTTGTTAACGCACTGTGAACCGTGATTACGAAGAGTCGTTATTTTGGCATATATATGTATATATATATATATATATATATATATATATATATATATATATATATATATATATATATATACCAACCCAATTTACTTTCGTGAATTATACGCGGATTACTGAAATTTCATATTATAGCGACCGAATTCCTTGTGCTTCAACCAGTAAGATAATTATATTCGCAAATAGACAAGTAATCAGTAAGAATAGGTTGATTTGCACCCACCTTAAACTACACCGGGATTTTTCTCGTGGTGTCTCAGTAACTCAATAATCTAGTAAGTTGTCTTGTGAAGTTTATATTTCTACTTACTATAACTTAAATAAATGCAGCACATAGTAAGAAGTATGTAATATTATTGTATTTAATTCCAGTGAAGTAATAACACATGCGAATTTTTACGAATCGACGTAGAACGAAGCATTTTGCCGTCACCATCATCGTCTACTCGTCCACTCTAAAACTATAACAGTGAGAATACATCAGTTATGTTAAATATTTCTGCAGGCCTCGTGCAGTAGGGGCTGGTCTCCTAGGGAATTACGTACGTTTGCCAGTCGGGGGGGGGGGGGGGGGGGGGGGTGGTGGGGGGGGGGGGGGAATTAACTTAATATATTTGCTTTCTCTGTGGTTGTGTTTCGCCAAGTTTCATTTGCTATTCCCGTAGAATATCATCGTCTCCCGCGCTTCTGTGTGGGAACAGCATTACGGATTGTTCCAGGAAACATGGATGCAGCATTATCAGATTAGTAGTGTTTAGCGTGGAACCAAGGAAATTTACGTTGAAACCATGCATTAAGGGCACGGGGTTGCTGGCACTGCTTAGACAAGCTGCAAGGATGATAATTAGTAGCCAGAACAGAGCCAGTTAGAGGACCCGCCCTGGAAGTACATGCGAGGCACAGACTCAGTGGAGATCCGAGGGCGAAGTATTTAAATATGGCGCGTAGGCTTTCAATTACTGTTTAATCCTTTCAGACTCATGTTGATTTATAGTTCCAGGTGTTGGAAATTAGATAAGTTTTTTTTTTTTTTTTTTTTTTTTTTTTTTTCTGTTTTTAACCCTACACATGACTTGGTTTGTTATCACTTCCATTAATCTATAAGCTTTGTGTTCAGTTGTAGCATTATGAATCATTCAAAATCCAAAGAGTGCGATTTACACATCAGTTCCCAAAAAAGATCATTGGGTTTGTCATATTAGTTTCATTTGCAAGCAGTCGAGGTAATCTATTATTTTTTAATACATGGGATATTTGAACCGAAATCTGTATTCAGGACAGAAATGAAAGTCGACATTTGGTTGCTCGTTCATAAATTTGGTTGCTGAAACGGACATGTGGTTGCTTTTAAAGTAATCAGAAATCGCTGTAAATCACCTCTATTTCTTTATATATATTCTTCTGTAAAACAAGGTTTTTTTTTAAAGCTATAGCGACAATGCTGTGTCTTTTCTGAACGGATCGCTGTATTAAACACCTATAGTTTGCCGCTCAAAATTCTGAGAAAACAGAACACACGTGCAGATTGTTCTTGCTAGTCTCTACATCGCCGTCGATGTGCTCTCTTATGGTCTATGTGACCTCGAAGCGCTTAACGTTGTCTGCTAGGTATTCCCCTGAAGCCAACATTAAGGCTTCTGTATTTTATGCACACAGTTGTGTACACCGATCCAGCTTGGGTGTAATGGACTGTATACATTGCGAAAATAATGAGAAGTACAAAAAAATGAAAACAAAATTAAATTTAAAAAAAAATGAACCATAAAAAAATTCAAACCAAAAAATCCTAGCTGTCAATAAAACATTAAATAATTAGCAATAGGCGACAAATTGGAAAAGAGAAGATTATGGACTACAGTCTCACATTCAACAAAAAACAAGAAAAGGTTAATTCCTCGTCACAATGAGAGAAAACTAATTGTAAAATGATAACCAAACCAAAATCGCATGGTTGTTTACTCGTATTAGTTCTACCGTTTGTCGTTTCTCTCGGTTTTCGATAGGTTCTCATTATGTTCGATTAGTTTCTTTATTCTGCGACTAGGAAATATCCTTTTCCTATTTGTGTACATTGTAGATGTTGTTCATAATTTATTTTTATTTTCCAGTTCGTCGACTTGGGCTCGTTTTTACAAGTTCTCCTTTCGTTTCTACCTTTTTCTCTTCGATATTTTAATTTTTGTTTCGTTTTAATTTTTTTTTTCGCCGTTAATCACTTAACTATGAAACCTGAGACAATATCCTTAATAACATTTTACTGCTCATAAATCTATGGCGAACCTTAACGCAAATGTTTAGTTTATCCGTCTATCCAGTTTATAACTCGAATACGTCTTTAAAATCAGCCCGACACATATGATAAAGGCTGTTCACGCCAAACGGAGCACTTTTGAAAACCGTACTTAAGATGAACTTGTATGCACTTTATGTATTCTACCACGTTATGTGAAATTAACACGGCTCTCACGGGTCTCATCACTTATTCATACGTCGGTCAACTGAAAGTGTGAAATTATTAAAAATTAAATATGTTCAAATCCGTTAATTTTTACACTTACATGCACTAAAAAAAAGGTTAAAAAATAATACTAATTCGACGTTAACATATGGAACTATTTTCCCTTCATCGTTATCAAATTTTTGTGCGAATGTCACTCAGTGCGCCTTAAAAATATAATATGCAAGTAGGAGCAGTGATGTTTTTCTAAGGTTGATTTCAAAAGCGCTCACTTTAACGTGAACAACCTTTACCAGGACGGAAACAGCGACGTACCGTTTGCAGGATGATTTATTCCGACACTGTATCTTCGTGACTATTAACACAATTGTAATGAACGTGATTTCTTTGTATCGGTCATATGACTACGATGCTAGCCTGACCTTTATTTGGGGCTGCAGAAGGCGATACGCAAGTTAGGGTCCCCAGCGACTAGTCGTCATTTCGGGCATGGGCAGAAATTTCCGAAAAAAAAAAAAGAAAATATCTCGCAACCCCGTTGAGCTAGCGGGCTGTTTTTGGTGCCAAACGAAAGATCTCGCCTAGACTTGTCCATTTAAGCGATATTTCGTTATGGGCTGTTCACGGTAAAGTGAGCACTTTTGAAATCAACCTTTGAAAAATGCCACCGCCCCTACCTGCCTATATTTTAACGCGCAGACTGGTTGGCATGCGCCCAGTAAAGTTGGCAACGACGAAGTGAAAGTAGTTCCATGCCTCGACGTTGAATTAGAAGTATTTGGTAAACATCTGCGAATACTGATGATTATTTCTGTTACGTTCTCTTTTGTAAAATTCGTATTTGTGTAAGTTATAGCAAATTTATAAAATATTTACTTTGCTTATAATATCACAGTTTAATTTAATCGACCCGAGAATAAAGTGATCATGCCTATGGCAGTGTTAATTGTATCCAAACACACATGGCGGAAGAATACAAAATGTGCATACAAGTAGATCTTAAGCAGGGGTTTCAGAAGTGCTCACTTTACCGTGAACAGCCTATACTTTCACTTTCCGATTTTTTTCCGATGTACACTCTGAAAATGCTGTTTATGGCTGTGTTGGAAGACTATAAAGACAACGTTTCCAAAAAGCGCAATTCCTTTGAAATTTTTGTATTCTTTACTGTCTGTAGTGTTCATTTTCATGCGTAAAGGTATTTTGGGAATACTTTAAGTAGTTTAGTTTAAAAAAGGACTTGTCTTTCACGCACACTTGAACACTAGTCAGATCCAAGGTAGCAGAACGCCGGAAACCTCTACCAAACTCTCCGGACTGGATTCTTGATCACTGCGTAATTTAAGTTATTAAGGTCCCTGCCTACCTGGAGCTTATTTCCCGAATATGAGACCGAGAAGTGCGGAGGCGATACGGGTGACGCTATCACTCACGTCAAGTGCCCCCAACGCCGCTAAGCGCGAGGCTATGAATGGCTGTTCACGGTAAAGTGAGCACTTTTTAAGGCCGTTCTAGATATTTCCTTTCATATGATTTCCATGTTCCTGCTGCTTTTTAATATAAACATTGCAACGTGACGAATAAACACAGTGTATAGATTTCACCACCCTCAAAATTTAATGCCTGAGGCTGCAATAAGATATATTTATTAATTGTTAAAGTCTGTTGAGAGGGCCTTAAAAGTACTCACTTTACCACGAACAGCCTATAGTCGCACTGCGAGTACCTATAGGACTTTCAGCGGCGACCCTATTATTTTATTGATGGGAAGTCTGTAGGAAAGTTCACTGCAGGGCTCTTAAATAGTTTCGCATGTAGGCCTCTTTGGTGCGTATATTTTCAGCTACAGCGCTTTGAAAATCCTTTCTTAGCCGTTTTGGAGTGCTCTGATATGGTCTTTCTAACGTGCGTAATATTTTGAAAGTACTCAACAACCCTCGTCTGAAGTAAGTGTTCTTTTTGTAGAACAGCACACTTGAAGCACGTTTGAAAGTTTCGTGGAAATAAAACACGTATTTCGAACACTGTAACGCAGTTAAAGTGCCAGGTAAATGGGATCCTTAGGAAGAAAAACTAAAAAACGCCTAAATAGTTTTTTGCATTCGTGCCTGATACTACAGTGCAGACACACCTTAACTATTGGAAAAAATATTGTGGGGCAAGTAAAGTAATCTAAAGACCTCTTTTAGACTTTATATTACTTTGATTGTAACTAGATCATAAGTCACATCTAAACAGAGGGGTACTTCAATAGAGAAATGTTCTAAATTTTTCTTCTTGACAGTTTAAATCAGCATTGTATCAAATATTTCCAGTAGGTATTGTGATCGAGACTGAGGCGTGACGAAGCCATGTCACAGAACTGCTGTGTGCACGAAAGAGAAATAATGTTAACAGTTCCTTTAATGTAAACACGCCCAATCATAATTGCTGTTCTGATGTTCTTCGGCCAGACCTTGCGGACTCTTTGGAGTGGAGTGGAGATATTTGGGCAGCTCTTAACATCGAGGTCTTCAGAGCTGGTGAAGGTGAAGTGAGGTGAGCAGGGAGCAGTATCGGAATGAAAGGGAGTGGGGAAACGGGAGATCCCCGAGAAAGCCCGCCGACCAGCGGCATTGTTCGGCACGATTTCCACGTACGGAAATCAGGGAGTGACCTTGCATACTGCGTGGCTACGCCATACCACCTATGTGATTCTCCGTTTATTCCATAAAAGTCTGCATGCTCGTCCTCTGGCATTGACTAGCGATTGAGGTTATGTCATACTATTAGCACGAGATATGTGTAAATTTTCGAATTTTCGCTGATGTATCATAAACTAGCTCGCACGTAATTTGTGCATGAATGACGTCAAACAGAAGCTAATTTCGTACCATATATCGCCTGAGTTTTACCACACTCATACGCATGTGCGCACATACTCCATAGCCCTACTAAAGAGCAGTTTTAGTCGTCCCTTTTATCTCTACCCCACTTCCTCTTCACACGGATAACGTGTGATGTTGCGAGCAAAGTTTTCTCCTCCGGCATCCAAGTCACCCAACATAGTGACCTGAACCTTCCCGTAAATAAAGAAGAATGAGTATGTTCCTTGGGGATTTTATTCTTTCCTCGGTGGTTTTATTCAGGTCCGAAAAAATAAGCTTTAAAAGCCTAGAAGCTTCGTAACGACCAGAAATATATCTTCGTGCTATCGGTCATCGACGAAATTGGCTTCGATTTTGATCAATAGCATCATATTCGTACCCCATGGGGATTTTCTTGAGCGGCTTGGCCGTTCTGGGATATGTTTTTTTTTTCTCAAACTCCAATTTCATATTTTCTCCTCCCCTGTCACTGAAGAGGAGAGTGAGAGTGGTGGTGGCGAGAAGAGGAAGGGAGGGGGGGTTGAAGGTGGCTACCCGAGATTCAATGAAATGTGAGCAATCAATCTCCGTGTTGAAAACCACACACGGGAGTGGGGAATGTTTGTGTCCGATGCGATGCCACAAACGCGCGACCTGGCGCCGGCGCGGTACTGTTCCACAAACTCATCGAAACACCTCACGCTTGACAGCTGTAGTCGCCTTCAAAGTGATAAGTATTGAGTAATACAGCGGGTGTCTAAATGCGACCGTCAAACTACCAAACTTAGGTTGCAGCGTAATCACGAAAAAAGAAGTTGAAAACATATCTACGTCCTGTGGTCTAAAATGAAGTCTAAGAGAGGTGCACATTTTCGAAGCTGTAAGTGAAGATAAAGTTTATTACACTGCCATTGTTATGTACCTTTCTCTCTCTCTCTCTCTCTCTCTCTCTCTCTCTCTCTCTCTCTCTTGAATCTTCTCATCCCTTTAATAGCTGCAACAGTGTACTTGTCATTGGGTGTTGTGCGTGCCCCACCTGCCAGGTATTGGTAAATATTATTTTGAAAGTAAAACACATATTTTTCGAAAACGGTGAGGCTAAGGGTATTTACACAAGGCGATACTGTTGTTAATTGTATCGTGGGGATTAATAACACATCTTTCGAATCAAAATATGCTACCGCGTCATGAAGGTTAGTGTTAGAAATAGGGGTAGTAACCCTGATTATTTACATTAAATAATTTGATGACAGTGACAGGTTTTGTAGTATTTGAAAACCTTTATTCAGTTAACCATTATCCAGACAATTAGTATTCAGTGTTAAGTATTATCTCCAATATGTGCAATAAACTAGTGTTTCAGGTCCAACTTCAAAGACGTGTACCGCCCTTAGTAATCAATTCACTCCATATGTGGTGTATATGTTTTCGAGTTCATTTTTTATGATTAACGTGCAGCCGAATTTTGTCGGTCGAATTTCGATATGTCCGGTATATACTCCATTGACTGTTGCTTCCAACTTTTCTGGACTACTTTCAGGCTCTTCCTGCGTTTGGTGCAAACAAAGTTGAACTATGTCTAGAGAATCAAACCAAACAAACATGGCACCGTATTTGTGAGCACTCATTTTATGAAGTTTTGCTTAAGAACTATTTCTTGCCAGACAGTACCAACCCGGATACTTTCTTCCTGATTTTATTCGTGCTAATTAAATTAATTATTATAATATGTGAATGAAATATAAGTAAAGTATAGTTTAAACAAGAATAAGGTACTTTTATGTTAACAGAAATGTAAAACAATTCTGATACATAAACTATTTCAGAAGCAACCAGGGTGATTTTTGAAAGGTTTGTTTCAAAAAGCGTGAATATGGCGTGAACAGAGTGTACCTTCCTGGCAGGTGACGTTTCACAACATACAATATTACGTCACCTTCATCGGCTTTCAACACTTCGATGCTCTTCACTCACTTCGGCGTTTCACTTGAGTTTGTCGAACAGTATTCCAAGCGTCGCGTCGGTCGGAACAGCACTTACAACTCCCCTCCCCCCTGTATCTTCCCATCATCCTTCAGGCTTTGATCCTACAGGCTTCAAACCCCCATCATGGACACAATATGAGCCCTGCTGTCCCTTCACGGACAGCTTCAAACGTGCCATCAATTTTGTTTCGCTCTTTCCGCGTACGACGGATGGTAGGTAATTTTTTGTGTGCTGTTGCCATCCTCACTGTAGGTGTCCGCAAAAACTTCACACAAACACACGCCCCCCCTCCAAACTTTCCACTTGGATTTCCCTTCTCCCATCCCACACACTACTCTTTCCTTTGTACGCCATTGTGCCCATCGGGAATTCAGTTGCGAGTCAGGGCATGCCGTTTGAGGGCGGATTCTCATAAAAAAGATTTTTTTTAATTTTTTGCTTTCCTTGTCGCCAAACACATGTATCGTTCGACGACCATCGCGTAGCGGGCTCATTTCCTCTGCTTGTTTCGTCACGTGCGATCCCGTGTTTCTGCACACCCGCTGTGGATTACCAGAATCGGCAAACGCGAGTGAGAACTATGAGAAATTCGCATTCGAAAATAATTTTATGCTATTTTTTTTTTTTCACCTAGTCGAAGTAGTGGCCTTGCAGAGAAATTGTAAAACACAAACGCAGGCACATGTTTTCCGTACAGTCCACAGAGAAAGAACATCCTTTGGGATCGGTAGAGACTATAGGCTAAAGATGAGGTAGGCCGCTTATTCGTCTTCTGCGTATGTACCCAACATTGACTTACCTCAATCCTACACAACTGTCAGTCACATGGTCAACAGCGATAAACGTGCTTGTTTACATCTTTATTTTTAAATGACAACCACTGTTATATCAATAAAATACTTTTACCAGTTTTAATTTGATCAAAAATTATTATATATTGATTTTAAGAAAGTATAAAAACATCTCAAAAGGACTTGTTTACTAAACAGTGCTCTAACCTAAAAACCAATTCACGCCATTTTTTGCTAAACGTGTAGGCATAAAAGCAGTTCAGTGTTGGGACACGGAGATTGGTTGTGCGCAGTCATCGAGATGGGTCTACCTCATCTTTAGTCTATGGTAGAGACCTGCAAAATTCGCGTTAATCTGTGGCTGTAGTTTGGTCTAGGTATGTATGTGCTCATTTGACTTGTACCATTGGCCAGTGACTTGTGCGGCATATCCCAAGGCCGCTTCCAGCCATCAGTAAAGGTTTAACGGTTGAACAACCCATCCCCAGTGAAGCGGTCACACTCGTAAATTACGTCTTATAGTGGTCAGTGGATTCACGAATTGCGCTCATATGGGTATAGTGTGTCGAGGTACAGTATTGTAAAGGCTGTTTACGATAAAGTGAACACTTTTCAAATCAACCTAAAAAAAAAGTCACTGCCCCTACCTGCATGTGTTTTAACGGGTGCACTGAGTGACGATGCGCCCAGTCAAGTTGGTAACGATGGATGGGAAGTAGTACCGTATCTTAATGTCGAATAAAAGCGTCAGGCGACCATTTCTGATAACTTAAATTACTTCTTTCGCTTTCTGTGTATTTTAATGCACGAAAGCGTAAAAATGAGCAGATTTGTAAAATATTTACTTTTCTAATAAGTTCACAGTTTTACTTGACCGACGCATGAATAAAGTGAGGAGGCTCATGACAATGTTAATCTTACATAAGTCAGAAGAATACACAACGTGCATGCAAGTAGGTCCTAAGCAGGGCTTTCGAACGTACTCATTTTACCATGAATAGCCTATAGCAAATAATAACGCGAATTTTGCAGGTCTCAAGGAATCGGTGGTATTCAACCGTTTTCGCCATAATTTTTTACCCTTTCCTTATCATCGACCAAAATTGTGGAATATTGGAAGGTATCAAATATTATTGCCAGATATGTAGCCTACCTGTAACTGTATTATTTTAATCTCACGCACAGGTTAGTGGACACAGTAAACGGTTTTTTTTTGTAGTTATTTAGACAGCAACAAATAAGAAGACTAAGACATTGTGTCAAAAAAAATAGGAACTTGTTGCATCAAGAAATGCTGTGTCATTTCATGGTCTTTCATGCCTAAATATCGTTAATAAATTAAATCTGCAAACATTGTATTGTGCACGTGTGTACTCATAGTGAAATTGTTACAGAAATCCTCCTTGTAAAATAGCAAACCTAAACAAATCCCTTAATTCATTAGCCTGTAAGCTAGACTAACCCGTATCCATCGACCAATGGCATTACCCTGTAAGCTAGACTAACCCGTATGCATCGCCCAATGGAACTGCCGTCATTTCCTCATTGTTGCTACCCTTCGTCAAGTCTTTATAACTTGAAATCAAAGTGCATAATACACCGCCATTATTTCTTCACGGGTTCTTTATAGTGGCTCAGATTCATTTAGCACGTTCATGTAAACTGCGGTCAGATTGTAAGGAAATATAAATTACTAGTAGTTTGTTACAGCATGATTTCACAGAATTCTCCTAACTTTACTTCAACTCGTATATTTGCAAACTATGCCCCCATCTTTTGAATGATAAAATCAAACAGATGCTTAAAGATTTTCTACTGTCTTTACGTAAGTATGATAATAACCAAATTACGTCCAAGTCTCTCCGAATATGTAGCAATCCTACTTATCCCTTTTAAACATTTTAAGGCGTTAGAAGGGAAATAAAGCAAACCACTATCTACTATTAAAAATAAAATGAAATTATACAAATGACAATAGTTAAATAGCATAAATTTTTATCCCAAAACCGAGTGTATGTTTCTGTGAAAATGCCTTTATCCTTGAGTGATTAAAACGTACTAAAGAGCACGATCTTTTCTTTTTTTTTCGTCATTATAGCTGAATGACAGCTCGTATTCCTATTGTAACAGACTTTTCAGAATGCTAGTTAAATAAAATTCATTGTGAAAAACCCTGGCGACTTAGAATACGGCAACAAACAGAAACGCTATTTTTGAAGAGGTACCATCTGATGTATAAATTCTGACCCTATCTTAAACACCTATTTGGTTGTTCTGACATAATCTACACGTAATGAGGGTTCTGCCTGCCTAGCAAGCGTGCAGCCAATGTGTTTGAATGGAGGATAAATGTTTAAGATATTCCTTCTCGATTCATCAATTTTAAAGATAACCGTTTCAAGAAAACTGCATTCTACGTGCCGTTTCGTGAGGAATACAGGCATCCTAAGCAGTGTTGCCCATTTATATGTTAGATATTTTTTCCTAAAATTTATGTTTAAATTTACATTTTACAAAAATGTGATGAATGTAAGTGAACATTTTTGCTATTTTCTCTACGTGGTGATATTCTGTGAGAAGGTTGCGTTGAATTTTTTTTTTGTTTGAAACAGCTGCCATTAAAATTGGCGAATTGAGGAGTTTCTTAAACATTGATTCCCCATTTCAACACCATGGCTGCATGCTTGGTAGGCCAAGCCCTTGGTGCACACAACAATTTTTCAAGCACGCTCAGCTAATCACTTTGGTTGCCACGGACATTATAAACATCATGGCATAGTTCAATGAATATTTTGTTTGCATTTAAAACACTTTAATTGGCTATAAGAACTGTCCATGCCAATTTTCTGGCGACACCAGAATCAGCTTTGTCTAGTATCCGCATTCATTTGATTGGCTGTACATTAAACGGCCAATCGGCCTTTATTTGTAATTAAAGCTCGAAAGTTGAACGTTTATTTGTAATTATTAGCAGTGTATGTTATTTTATTTACTGCAGCCTAGCAGTTGTACATACTATCACAATCAACGATAAGAAAAATTATAAAGGGATAACTTGAATGTAGTATTTACGTTTTGTGTATTTGAGACTGTATATAAATCTAAAAATTTTACTTAGAAATCAGTTATCACTTTGGTCGACATCACTAAGACGTCTTTTGATCTAAGGTTTCGGGTTTAAAACTGACGCATGTTTTTACATTTTACGTTAAAAACGAAAGTACTGTACTTACAGCCATATAAATGTTCAGCTGGACCAACGGAATTTGTCGTGTTTAGGAGCAACTAAATAATAATTAAATAATACGATTTTAGCAATAAAATATTTAGTCGCCGAAAGACAAACAGTCAGGTTGGTTTCATCAAAAAACATATTCCTCAGGGCGGAGGAGGAGCATGCGAGACTTCATGCTAGATACGTTAACAAGTCCAGTGAGTATATGGTAAGAGGCCATCTCTATTCGAGAGGTGTGAATCAGGTGACGTGTGGTTGCAGGGCAAGCCACTGTACAACAACGCAAGCACAGGCACGATCGTCAGCAACCAGAGCCTGGTGCTGCAGTCGGTGACGAGAGCACGAGCTGGCCTCTACACCTGCGTCGCCAGCAACAAGGAAGGCGATGGTGTTAGCAACCCCGTCTATCTCGATGTCAAGTGTGAGTACCCGCCAGCTGCTAACTAACCTCCGCTCTACATGCCGACCATTACCTCCACCCAGCATAGTGCATGCTACTTCCTTCCTAACTGCAGACTGCTATCTACATCCTACAGATTGTACTGCTACATCTGCTCTACTTGCGACCACCACCACAACCCTACACAGCGACTGTACATCCTCCTTACACAACGACTACCATCTTTGAGCCACGCATTGACTGCTAACTAACCTCCGCTCTACATGCCGACCATTACCTCCACCCAGCATAGTACATGCTACTTCCTCCCTAACTGCAGACTGCTATCTACATCCTACAGATTGTACTGCTACATCTGCTCTACTTGCGACCAGTACCACAACCCTACACAGCGACTGTACATCCTCCTTACACAACGACTACCATCTTTGAGCCATGCATTGACTGCTAACTAACCTCCGCTCTACATGCCGACCATTACCTCCACCCAGCATAGTGCATGCTACTTCCTTCCTAACTGCAGACTGCTATCTACATCCTACAGATTGTACTGCTACATCTGCTCTACTTGCGACCAGTACCACAACCCTACACAGCGACTGTACATCCTCCTTACACAACGACTACCATCTTTGAGCCACGCATTGACTGCTACATCCGCCGTGTATGCAGACCGACCTCTGAACTATTTTCTCTTATTATCTACCCAAATATACGTTTACCATGAACTATGGTTGCCCTGAAATATGTTTGCTCTACGAAAGCATGCACCTGAAACATATTTTACTCTTGAGAGTACACAGGTAATTTACGTAAATTTGGATATTTCGTTAATTGTGGCAATCGGGTAGACTTAAATCATATACCAATTGGCAATGTTGAACAATACTATTACATAGGATTTCTCAATCACTTTCGATATGCATGCAGCTTTGCTTTCTTGGCAGATTGCTTACATGTGCTTATGGAATGAAAACTCCCGTTTTCTCCAATAGGAGTAGTAGGATAAAGGAAAGCCTGGGACAGGATTTGGATTTGGCAGACGGGTGCCAATGGTCGATATCTTGGGATTTTCCCGTTTTTCTCTCAGAACCACATGTTTTAACCCAAAAAAGCCTAAAATTCCCCTTATTTCATTCGAAATTTTCCTTTCTTCCCGGTTGCAAAAAAAGGAGTAACAGAAAAGACAATTTTTAGTAATTTTATCGAACAGGGTTCAGTGACTCAGGTAGACTTAGAGCCAGGAGAGCGGGATTCAGGACTTTTGACCCGTTGACTAATGACGCCAAAAAGCTCAAAAATTTTTTTAAATCTTATTTAAAATAATTAAAAAATGTAAAGACATAATTATGAAGTGTTGTACATTACCGGATTCGACTTATCAGGGATCATATAATCGTTATTTTATACCATAATTTGGTCTCTCTTTAATTGCTTTATCATTCCATAGTAGTAGGGGCGGGGGCGTTCTAGATCAAAGTCAATGCCACCTTTATTACTATCACAAGGTTAAATTAATTGAAAGGGCAAATCAAATTGAAAGGATTACATGTATGAAAGGGTTAAATTTTAATCCGACTTTGTCTTGTTTTGGTGCAAGAGTGTTCTAAGGGACAATTTTCTTTCTATCTTTTTTGTGGGTTGTAAAGGAGCTCTGGTACGTCCTCACTCTCGGAGCTCTGGCACTCGGATGAGGTGTGGGGTGTTGGGGACATGGTATATATGTGATGAGTTTTGTGCAAGAGTGACATAAGTGTAAATTTTGTGTCTCATAGACGGTGGTCCGAGATAGTCGATTTTGAAAGATGCTATTTACGTGCTGTATGTTAGTAATGACAAACGATCAAATAGATGACGACTGTATCCGATTGCAAGTAAACATTACACATGAGATAAAAAAGTTCAGAGTGTTTAAACGAGTTCTACCTATGAATAAATTACACGAAGGACTCATCGAATCGCAAATTTCATACGAAAACAACTACATGAATATCATATGTTGTCGACAAGTTGTAAACGATCACAATTACACGACTCTCCAGAATGGAATTAATTAACAAAGCAAAAATGTCCCTATAAATTAAAGTGCAGTCTTCCTAAACACAAGATATATGAAAAATGTAACATTATTTGATGGCTCTGGCACATACCTATCATGATTTTAAAACACTCCATATGCCTGTGAGACTGATGAGGAACTTTTGAAACACAATCCACATGTTAAAAGAAATTAATGGATTAATATGCGTAAAAAGGAAAATGTTTAATATACGTCCATTCGCTTGGGAGGTCGCTGCAGCACTGACTTGGATATAGCACTTATATCAACTTATAAGCTGTGTTGAGAGCAAACATAACTTGCATCGGCCTATGTTTGATTATAGACAGAGGTGAAAAACTCGAAAATTGTAATGAAAATACAAAACGAATGTTTCCAAATAAACTAAACAGCTAACAAACCCAAGTACATTAAAATTACTAAACAAATTAAAAAACACGTAATGAAATCGCATCAGGAGCTCGTCCAAAACACACCCGTCTGCCTCGTAGGCTGGTGAGTGAATGACTGGATTGTATGATGTGTGCCAGCTTATAAGCTGTTATATACGTGGAGCGCAGCTGAGTTGAGATTTCCCTACCAAGTTTCTATTAACGAATTGATTAAACTATTCTTCATACAACAGACAACAAAATGATAGTAAAAAACAACTTATCCTGATTTTTAATGCGAGTTTCACTATTGTAAGAATAATTCACTTTTAACACAAATTTTTTCCCATCGAAGCATAGGGACATTCGGATGACTTAATCCTGTAACACATTATAGAAACGTATTATATATTATTATTTAAAATAACTGACATACTACAAATTTTTCTATTAAAACTACGAAATTCATGGTACTAGTTACCAACATGATAGTTGAAAATGCTGCCAAGTTTCGTCGACCGAACTCAGAAATGGAGTTTACACGAAAATTATTTTATTTTCGATAAATTATTATGTTCCCAATAAATTTAAAAAAACTTAGAAAAATTATTTTATATTAAAACAAGAAGTGTGGCTAGCACTCAGGTTTATATATGCCTACACTCTCCATAACCCTCTGGCCACCGCAGCCAGTGATGTTCAGTGTCACGTGATGAAGCCCATTGCCCGCCACACCGGTGAAGTCAGGAGAGCTGGTGTATATATGTATCCTGGACAAGTGTTTGCGAAGAACTAAGATGGTGCCAACCCGCGAGAAGCATGCAGATCGGTCCTGATCTCCCCTCACCCTTTGTCCAGACCGTGACTTTGTGCAAAATGAGACTTCCTGTCCAAGGTCATGCAACAACACCCCAGAGTGTGTTTTCGGCGATGCGCCCCCCTCCCCTACACCAACCCAGAATTTATTTTCGGAGGGCTATGTCCAAGGCCATGCACCCTGCTATCGATCTAACACTGCAAAAACCTGTTTAGCACCAACCACCCCCTCCACCTCCACTAGCCCAGAATGTATTTCCAGAGGATTGCCTCCTTCCAACAATGCACTTTGCAAAAGCTGCCCAAGGCCCCCTCAAGGTCAGAATGCATTTTCGGATAACTGCTTTATTCATGGAGGGTGCTGCACAACTCCCGCTATCGATCCAAGGACATGCATCTCCTCCCTTCACCCCCCAGAATGCGTTTTTCAGATATTTCAAGAACTGGCCAGTCCACGCAGTCCCGGCTCACTCCCTTCACCTCCACCCCAGAGCATGCATTTTAATACATGGGGGCTGCCTCAGTCAGGAACGCAGGCTTGTCTCAAGGCCAAAGTGTGTGTTTTGTACAAAACGTCGGGAAGACTCCACCACTCAGAACAGCAGCAGATTTTGAACTGACCTGGGGTATCTCCCTTCTTCCCTACAAACAGTTACTTTCGCTCAAACACTGAGGTTTCCTTGTATTTTTAGAGAGGCAAGAGCCTGGTGTATTCCCAGCAAAATAAAAATTTCACAACTCCCACCAATGAAATTTATATCCCTTAAGGTAAACATTGTAATCCCCACAAGATAATCCCCAAATATTTAAAATTCCAACAATAACTTTATATTTTAATCCTGTGCACTTTATCCTATTTTCCAGCAATCTTATTTAAGTATTTTCACAAAACTATGATTAACTATAAGACATATTTGACTTCTAATTTTTTTTTTAAATTATGAAAATCATGCTCATTCCAATTACACAAGTTAAACTTAGAACACCATTCACATCTCATTTGATTTAAGCAATACTCAAGTAAATGTTTTTTCTTTCAATTTGTTTTTCCAAAAATATTTATTCGTCTAGCAGAGGAAACATACATATTCCATTTGTTTTTAAAAATATTTATGTATATATCATTTATAGTTTTACCCAGCCCAGAATTTCGACTCTATTATAGTATAGGAAAATATAATATAATCTCGTTAAAGTTTAATATTCTATGTTAAATAATAATTTGTTCGAAATTTATTATACACAAATAATTTGTGTGTTTAAAATGAATAGTGGTCGCTTTGTTTTCAACAGCGAAGTGTTTACAAAAGATTCCCAGAACGAGAGTAGAGACAGGCAGCAAGCTGAGTGCATGGGGAGCGAGCAAAACTTAGGTCTCAAGAGCTGATGAGGGTGATGCTCTCAGAACAGTGTAAGACAGTGCACGGGCTGGGAATTTAGGCTGCTCAGATCTTTGGATGAGGCAGAGTGGGCGAGAGAATGAGAAATGGTTCAGTAAACTGTTGCTGTCCATAGCAAGTGCCACCTTTCAGGCACACTACCTTTTCCCCTATCCTACCCGACAACCTACCCCTTGTCCCACTAGTGCTCATCGTACAGACACTACAGGCATCTGCATGCATGTGTGACAGTGGGAGGGAGACTGACCACTTCCCCTCTGCCCACGCCGCTCCAACGACTTCAGTCCACGATGTGCATTGCATTGGCCAGCATCTACCATTCTCAAATACAGTGCTTCGCGAACTGCCTTGCATAACTTTAATATCTTTAAAATTTTAAAGCAAGCAGACTTGGTTAAAATTATTGAAATTTAAACTTACGCTCTTGCAGTTTAACCCCAGTTTTAAAACTTTGCTTTTTAATTGCACTTTTTAAAAAATGATGAGTTATTCGACATTGTCAACAATACTCTACACTGTCAAAATATTTTATGGATTTTACACTGTAAAAATCGCTTACATTGTCAGAGATTTTTTTTATAAAATTCTAATCTAGAAAAATTTAATAACAATTTTCGTATCAAAAGTTTTTAGTGTGGAGAATACTATTTTGCTCTCTTAAAACTGACCTATTTCTAATAAAGATATAGTTACAAGCAAAGAAATATAACCATGCACAAACAATTATGAAACCTAGAAAAGTATTTCGATAAACTTACCATCACTCTAGCATCAGTGAATTAAAATGATCAATTATGTCACAATAACATTAAAAACCCAAAATACTATAGAAACCTAATCAGAAAAATACTGGGAATCATTATTCAATTTCCCAGAAATATAAAATATCATGTTACAAATACATTCTAAATAACATTAAAATGGAATCAAGACCCAAATGTCTTTAAGTTGAAAAATTACATGAAAAAAATATTACAATTCCAGGAAATTACAACAAATAAAAAAAGGCATTTCTTAAATGTCTTTAAGCCATTAAATTCCACTAAATTTTATCCAATTTCCAAGAAATGTATTATTAAAAGCAATTAAAGAACATGAGATACAAATTTCATATGAATAACAAATCAAATGCAGCTATTTAACACCTAAACATGATGAATTACAATACATACCAAACACAACAAATTAACACCTAAATGCGAATTTCGAATTAAACCAATCAATCACAAATATCAAATGAGCTAAAAATCAAACACCAGCAACCCACCCAGATTGTCTTACAAATACGATTCTATCACAGTTATCAATTGAATTATTTATAACATGTAATGGATTATCACCTAAATGTGAATGATGTTATAATTAAAAGTAATGCAACGAATTACATGACAAATAGAAGGTCAAATGCAGCAGATTATCACTTAAATGGTAATCCAATTAAATGGTAATCCAATCAACAATGGGATTGATTGCACAATAAATACGACATCCATCACCTATCCAGAGGTCCATTAAATAAAATAACACATCAAATATGATTTTAAATCTTTTATTCAGTATCATAATTTTACAACACAATGTTTTATAATCTTTTAAAATCTTGATCCATAACCCATGAATCATGTGCTTTTGATAATTCTCTCCATCGAACCAAAGACATATTTTTCTCCTTTTAATGATTTATCAACCAAATATTCATTTAGAGAACAGACTTTTTACAGTTCATGCTCATAAAAACTGTATTTTATAGGTTCTCCATCAGAGGTTTCAAGGTATGGAATGTGTGTGTCTAATTGAAATAATTTTAATATTTCATAAGACCAATGAAACGTATATTATTTTCTCAAAGATTACTTTCTGCTTCGAGATATGTATAAATTCGCCAACTTTGAATTTTGGTTTTCTTTCATCGATGACTTTAAAATTATTATAAATAGCTTTCATTAAACTATTGTCCATAACTTCTTTGGGCGACATCTTAATAGTTCTATGATATATGGAATTATAAAATTTAACTATTTCAGGCAAAACATCAACTCATTTGTGGGTCCATTTTGACTTGAAATGTTTATATATTAACTGCTTAATCAATGTGTTGTAACATTCCACAACACTAGCTTTAAGCTTCGAATATGTTGCATAGCGATTAATACCATAGTCAATCATTAGTTTCCAGAACAGTGTAGAAATAAATTCGGATTCTCTATTGGTTTGGGGTGAATTTGGATTTTTCTCTTTCGAAACGATCTTTATTGCATCAGTAACCTGTTTCCCAGTTTTGTTTTTCAAAGGTATACCCCAACCATACTTTAAATAAATGTCTATTAGTGTTAAAATATATTTTTATCCTTTATTGTATGTAGAAAGCAATGTCATTTCACACAAATCGGCTTGAAAAAGGTCTTTAAACCATGAGTTATAACTCTTCTTCTAGGATATCTTATCCTTGCAGGGCCATGAAGCTCTTCAGAAATATTACTAAACTTCATTGGTAATATAACGATCTTCTTTCAGCTCTTCAATAATATAAATCATTTTGTTTGTATGTGAATTATTACTAGATTCTCTCGAAGCTATGAGAAGTTTTAATCTATCAACCAATTCATTCGGATTGTTCCAATATATACAATAGAAAATCGTTTGTCAATTTCATCTTTATATATTCCACTTCCGACTTTATCTCCTGTTAAATGTAGTTTATGATGGTTTTCATCTCCTAAACGGTTATTTGTGTTCGTACGACGAACAAATTATTTATATTTCTGCAAATCGGTGTCGGAATATCCATTTGGAAAGTTTTTAAACAATAACTCAAACAATTCTTCACTAACGTCAGTTTCGTAATCACCTATTTTAATTTTACTTTCAGGAAAAAACTTAACTACAGAATCTACAAGGAACCAGATGTTTTCATGTCGATAAACACCAAATGTCGTATCGCACAGAAGTGAAGATTGTTTTAAAGATAAATAATGATGCATTAAATGAGAAAGAGTTTTCTTTTTCTTTGTAAATGGTTCTTCTTGCGATTTAATTTCCAAAGCTGGTTTATTAGGCGATTTCAACATAGAATGAAATGTATCCATTCTACTCTTAACAGGTTTAAATATTTTTTCGTTTAAAACATCTAGTTCCATACGAGCTCGTTTGACTTGTAAATATTTCTCCTCCACAGCAGATATAACGTTATTTAATTCCGAAGCGGAGGCAGACATGATTTAATTATATTACATTAAATTCAATCTATTTATATATGAATTAAGTTGTTCCTTTCTAACTGTTGCAGTAGGTCGAATAGTTTGGGCTTTTTCCATCTTATCGATTTTACTTAAAACAACATCCAATTTAGCTATAGTTGTAACTCTTAAATCATTAATATAATAATTTATTCTTGTTTCCAAATCATTATGTTGGTTTCTCATATATGTTTGTGTAACTAAACGAAATTTTTTATTATTCAATTCATCACTTTTGTATTGCGTTATTTGTTTAAGTCGTGTTTCAAGTAGTTTTGTAATAGTATCATTTATCACTTCATTAATTACTACTCTTAAATTTTATTGCATTTCTGCAAGTTGTATTGTATAAAGTATGTTTCCGATATCATTTAAGTCATTACTAAATCCATTTAAACATTCTTCGATTATAAATTCATTACTCTGCAAATAATTGCTAATATTGGTTAAAATGTTTGCAATTACACTCGTATTTTTATAAACATTATCATTCAAATCAACTAACTTTAATAATTTCTCTTGAATATTGTTTGATTGAGATTTAAGTATGTTCAGTGTAAGACTGTTTAAGTCTTCCATGTAATATTTATTTACCGCATCGGTATCTTTCACAGCCATATCCATATTATGTAATATATGTCCATTCAAATCACAATTCCCATTGTGTTTTTTGGTTAAACAGCTATTGTAATGATTGTGTTTTATACCATTACGTCCAAACTTTGAAATACTCATAGTTCTTCGTCTGGAAGTAAAAAACTATTAAAGCCAGATCTATATCTGCCTTCATATAGGGGAAATGTTGGTATAATCACTAAAAAAAAAACCGTATTTGCTTTTCCAACAGTAGAATCACATATCTTTAAACTTTGTTAATGTCATGTCGCCTAAAACATGATCATTTTAATATGTTGCAGATTCATATCGTCCATTTTAAACACAATTACCATATTTGCATTATCGTGCAAATTATGTTTATTATTTTATAAATTATGTCTAAAAACTATAAAACTTACGAAATTATTAATAAAGATATATATATATACTCACACACTTCTATTAGTTCTTCTCTTCGATAACTATAATATTTTTCTATCTTTAACACCTTTGCCAAATTTCAAAGTTGTTTAACACTTAGAGAGTGTCTATATCAAAATCTTTCGGATATAATAATATTATGGATTCTGGGAAGTTATTTCGTACTTTATCTATGCACTCCATTAAAACATGTTTACTTTTGTAAAAATACCCTCTAATGTTTAAATTCTTTGCTATTTATCTTAATTCTAAATGGTCCTTCTGAAGGAGATCTTTATTAATGATTTCGTAAGTTTTATAGTTTTTAGAGAAATTATTAAATCTCTCTTGTAACTCTCTAATCTCGCTTGAATTGTTTCCCATTTATTAATTTTTAATTTGTGTAAAAAGTTGAATTTTTGTGGGGTGAGCGAATAGCTCCCCAACCTGTAGAGAAAGTTGAATTCTTGTGGGGGCCCAGAATAATAGACGAGTTGGAAACAAAAAATCTTCTATAGAAAAAAAAGTTAAATTTTTGCGAAACTAATATGCAATAATTAAGGATATGCAGAAATAAAAAGATAGGATAAAATAATTATAAAGTGTTCAATAGTGCATTATATTTTCCTCCTGTTGTAGCAAGGAATGCCACTGTCTATTTTACTACCAAAGCCCCTAGCTTCTTCTTCTTCGTCTTCTGCATTGTCCTATTCTTCCTTAAAACAGTTATTAATGGCATACAGTATTCTTCTAATATACTTCGATCTAGTTTGCTTATCTAAGTCCATGAATTCTAGAACTAGAAATGTATCTTTTTCCTTGTCGTGGACTGTTATTTTAGCACAGCCATTCTTAAGTAAAATTATATCTGAACTTTCTACTTGGTAATCTTCTTTTAGCAAACTATTTAATTTTTCTCTGGTATCTAGGTATGTATAATTTGCCATAAATATATTGGATATAATCAAATTCATTCCTTCTTCTAATGTTTCCAATCTCCTACATTATACGACTGTTATTTTTACAATTATATCTTCCATTTTTGTATTTTCTATTTCTTTTATTTTTTCGTTATATTGTAGCTCTCCTAAGGCACCTATAACTCCATAAACTTCTATATTTGGATATGTATTGCCATTAAAAAATTTTGTTCCATTGGTTTTTATTTCCATAAAGGTTCTTCTGTTGGATAATAGATTATTTCTAAACCATTGTATGCTATAAAAACATACCTCTCCTTTATTAATAAATCTCTGTTCCTACTAACTTATTTTTAAATGTACCTTTAATGTAATAAACATATTTAACTCCATTATTTTCGCGAAGTGCACCTACATAGGTGTATTTTCCTTCACCATTTACCACAAATGCGAAGAGTTTATAACAGCTGTTTATAGCTAAATCTTTCCAGCGTTTACTAAAATAATTAACTAATTCTTGTTCAGTTTCTTAAATTTTTTGCTCTTTCTCTACCACACTTTTATATTCTTCTTCTATACTTTTAGTTTTCTCGAAATATTCTAATTTTCTTTTTTGGATACTAATTTCTTTTAATTCTTGTTCTCTTTCCTTAGTAAACAGCAGATAAGAAGTATCAAGAAAATTTATTTCTGTAATAGTACAAGGAAATAATTTATTGGTAATATTAGTCCTCTTTTGTAAAACTACTGGCGTAAGATTTTTAGCTTTCGTCAACCCTGTATTTTCGATATTAATTTCCTTAGGAATTACAGAAAACAATGTATTGGATTGAAAAAAAAAATTTGTTTCTCCAGATTCAATGTAACCTTTATGGTTAATAGATACAATATTTGCATTCTCCATATCTTCTGTAATTTCTAAATAATTAATGGGAAGATAATTAAAACTAAATGCAGATAGAATGTACTTAATTATTTGTGTCTTTCTTCTTTATTCTCTGCCAATTGAATTTGTATTCCAGTTAAATTTTTTTGTAATTTTATTTCCCCAATAAACATATTGTAGAAGATTTTTAAAAACAACACTACAACTATTTTGCAAAGTGTCTGTTAGTTTATTCCACATCTTAGACAGTGGAGCAGAATAAAAAGGAGCTTTCACAAAATATTTTCCGTTATTTCTTAGTAACTCTAAACAATCTGTTAATGGATCGAATTCTTTTTTTTTTGGAAATCGTTGTTAGTATGATTATTTATTATCGCTTCTAATTTTGTAATTCCGTTTTCTTTAGCTAACGTAGAAGCAAATATTTATTCTCATCTTCTATCTGGACAGTTTAGAAAATCTTTAATATGGTTTCCAAGTTGTTTGTCAACTCCTAGGCTTGTTAATTGGCAAATAAATTTATAGTAGATCTTAACTCTATAATTACAATTTATCAATGTTAAACAATATTTTCCAACAGAATTATTACTATTATTGACTATTACATTACATTCTTTTTTATATTTTCCTTGCATACAACAATTATAATTATCTACTAAAAAGTTAATCATCTCATCTTTATTCAAAATTTCACCGATATCTTGTGTTATATCCACATCCAATAAATAATTATGTTCTTTTCTAATTTCTTTTAACATTTTGGTAACTCTGTTAATAATGTTTCTAACTTGACATCTGCTAACTCTATTTTATAAAGAATGGCAATTGGGTTTTTATATTTTTGTCTAATAATGTCTATATCGCCTTTTATAATTTGCTTTTCCCCATTTATCGTTTGTACATTGGACTCTAATAAGTAAGGAGAATTTTTACTTTAACACCATGTCTTTCCAAATTAAATTTATAAAATCTAGATCTTAAAAAACGGTTAAAACATCCACGAGGTTTTTTTTTTTTTTTTACAAGAAATTGCTTATATTTATTTTTCCTTCACAATCTAAAAAGTCTGTTATTTTAAAAATCGTAATGTCATCGCAAAAACGTTCTGTTATTGGCTTAAATTTTTCTAATTTTTGTTCTCCATCTGTGTAGATAATATCTCCAATATTTGTAATAAGATTGTTATTATTTAAATTTTCTGTAAGTGACCACAATCCAAATCTTTCGTTGGTAGGCTTAATATTTCTTCCGAGTAATTCGGCAACGGAATAATTTTTATTAGTAGTAGAATTTTTAGTTTCGTTCTCCATTTAACAGTACCAATTTTTATAAGCACTACAGAAAAGTAGTTGGAACATTACAGTAAAAATTTAGGACAAAAGGATACAAAATTAGTGTAAAATGAAGAAAAATGGTAAAAAAAAATAAGTTGTTTAAAAAGTAGTTGAAAGTGGGTAGTAGAAAGTAAAGTAAGGTTTCTTTCCTGCCTATATGAATAAATAGAATTCTATATATTATCTTTTTTTATATTTCAAATGATTTTATCTTAATTTGCCTGTGGCATAAATTTGCTTCATTTAGATTACTCGCTCGCAAAATTAGCATTTATAGAAAGCAAGAAATGTGCGTGTTTTTTGCTTAAATTTTACTTTTTTTTTATTAGCACAAATCCCGCACGACGAGTTTGAAAAATTGCAAATTTTGCTTGATTTTGGCTTAAATTTGCTTGTTTTTGAGAGTTCCTTTTTAAGAATTTTTAGAGTTTGGATTTAGCCTCAAAAACCTTTATTTTGAAGGAAAAACCCTCGATATTTCGTTGAAAATAAGGGATGAGTTAGCTCTCTCATTATACATCAACTACCACCTCCAATAAAGTCACAGGACCACCTCCACTGACGTAACTATACAACCCTTAATGTAATCACTGAACCACCTCCAATGACATCACTTGACCACCTCCAATAACGTCACTTGACCACCTCCAATAACGTCACTGGACCACCTTCAATGTCATCACCGAATCACGTTCAATAAAGTCACCAGACCACCATGCTTCTCAAACAACTAGGTATGTCCGTAGCACATTTCATTACATTATGGCCAGTAGTTTAATATTAATGACTGAACATCGGAGCGAAGAGCGAGTTATGCACTCTGTACATAGTTATGTTTGAACATTTAGTTATTCCCACGTATTCCTTAACATGACATCTTGCCCCGCTTCGAAATATCCAAAAATGCTGCGCGACCAGTCTTGATTTTTTCTTACAGGGTTAGAAAATCTTGTAGAGTTCAATCATTGAGTTCATCCTTACGTTAAACCCCACGAACCCTGAGGTCGTTTCCACTAGAGTCTTTTGTCCTTACTAAGTTCTCGTAAAAGAGAGAGATTTTCTTTATAAACTAGATATTACTAGAGCCTCCACAGAAGCTGTTTGCTTGCCGCAGGACGGCCTGGCGTATACAGGCGAAAATAAGCTAAGTGTGCTTACATAAATGGGGCTTTTGTAAACCGAAAACTACAAGTAACAGAAATCACTGATACTTGTGTATCTGAATATGACCAGTGTACCAATAAACAAAGCGATCATATGAGAAAAAACAATGTTGTTATCCTTGCTAGCAAAAATTAGGGGAAAAATGATCAGGCAAAGTAGAGCTACATAGTAAAATAACTAACACTGTATTGTGCACACTCTAAGCCCAAATCAGTGATATATATCAGTGAAATAACGTTCACTGAAAGTCAGTTGATAAGCTACGGCCGACTGCCAAATCAAATAAATGAATTGGGAGTACTTGACTTACGGCAGTGGAATTCTCGACATTCAGTAAGAATCACAAATAATTCCGAGAAATTTGGCCATCACATTAATTATTTATCTGGCACTGATTATCAGTAGCTCAATTTAACTGATTTTCGCTGATTTCACTCAATTCTTACTGTTTCAGATTTAGAGTGTATGTTTGTCTATCTTCCTGTTCCTCATGGAGATGACAGCGCCAGCTCTGTATTGTCTGCCAGAACACGCTACAAAAAAAAAAAAAAAAAAAACTTAATGCTCAGCAAGTATGTTGCTATTTTTATTCGATTTCAGGCAAATGCCAATATACCGAAAAATAACTTTCACACGCACCACTCGTAGTATTTTAACTTGAAAATATCCCATGTGGGAAATCTCAGATGCGTTCAAATCACAGGCAAATAACACGGTAAAGAGAGCACTTTTAAAGTCAACCTCTGGAAAAAAGAATTATTGCCCGTTAAGTCTATATATGCTACCGTGCACAACGGCACGCAGTCTCCCAGTTAAAAACTGGCAGCGATGTTAATAAAATAGTTCTAGGACTTGACATTGTACTCTCAGTGTAATGTATTAAATTAATGCGGACCAAGTTTACTTTTTTCTCTTTATACAGTATGTTTAGGAAACATGTGTACAATCTCAGGAACGTGGTTCGTGACCGGAAAAGAGGAAGATTGATTCAGGACACCCATGGTCCATCTCAAATAATAATGGCTGCAGAAGCGTCTAAAGGCGAGGTCGACAAGCATATTATGTGGGATATTAAGCAAACTTGAGTTAGAGGAACACAAATTGGTATACGGATTACTGAAACCAATATCTTAGATAGAAGGAAGGAATGGCCCATCATACAGCCCCCATCATGCAAATAATAGGGGTTGGCACCATTTGATTGCATGCAACATTTACACCGTGAGGATAAAGTGATTGTAGATACCATGGGATGAAGCAGGTCGCCGTAATTAGCGAATAAGCCCTTCCTAGTTGCAAGTCTCAAGGGCCCACCGGTTCCTGTTAGATCGCAAACGAAGGGTACAGTGGTAGCAATATCATTGTTTAGTGAGTAGGCAACCCTTCCTGCACCCGGAGGAATTCACCGGGGATTCCCCGCCAAATGAGTGAAAATATTTTGGCGGCTCGTGACAGCTAGGACAGCCGATGATGGTGATTGAGGTGAGTATGGAGCAGTACCAGAATGAAAGGGCAGGGCAAATGGGAGATCCCGAGAAAACCCCCATCGTCCCCACGACGTGTAACATTGTGCATCATACCACCAACATGTGTTTAAGCCTGGTGCAGTATGCGTGGCCTACTCACCAGGCCATGGCCTTCCTACCACCTTATGAAAAATTAACATCGCCATGGGCCTCATCGCCTTATTCATGCGTCGGTAAAATGAAACTGTGAAATTATTAAGAAAGTATACTTTACAAAACTGCTCACATTTTTGCACTGCTTTGCTATTTAAAAAAAAAACAAAGTGAAAGGAATAATTTTAAGTTACGTAACACTTTTTATTCGACGTTACTTTCTATCCATCGTTACCAGCTTTACTGGGCGAATGCCACTCAGTGCGCCCATTAAAATACATGGATGCGCCCATTAAAATACATGGATGCAGGGTCAGTGACATTTTTCTAAGGTTCATTTCTAAAGTGCTCGCTTTATCACGAACATTCTTTGAATAAATTTACACTCCTTGGCTTGATTCTAAAGCGCCGAGGAAGCGGTTTCATTGAGCAGTTTTTAGCTCTCTTCTCTCATAAAACATAATTTTTTGTCTAAATTCCGTTTGAATGCAGACGGTTATATTTTTTTTTATTCTTTCGAGGACCTAATTAAAGTTTTTTTTTGTTCCCCGCGCTTCATTTTCGTGCGCTTCAACGAAACGTATCACTCACGAATCTCATAACAGCATGCAAATTTTCAGTTAACTGGCAGCGCGTTTCACTGGCAGGGAATACGCCGTACATTGCGCTCTCTCCTCGGCGCCTTTGTTGTTTCCTGCCATGCGTGCTTCCCGGGAGAGAGAGTGGTTGGTAAGTGTAGAGGAGACTAGGCAACAGCGCCGATACAAACATGACCCAGTTCTGCTCTTCGAGGCCCCGCGAATACATGCTGTAACGCCCTGGCGCTCCTCGTCTTTCCCTCGTCAAACTCTCCGTGCGTCTCATGAATAAAGATGAGGCACTGGAAAAGTCAAATGCGGTGCGCGAACGAAAGGAAAGATGGTCTGAAGTAGAGGGAGTGAAAGGGTTCTGGCGCACAGCAGGGGAAAGGGCGAGTGGATGTTGGAAGAGTGATGAGGGGCGGGAGAAGGGAATTTTAGGGTAAACACAGGGCATGTATTCGTTGCAAGAGCTACGAGAGTCCCGTTCCTTCATTACCAATATCAACACAACGCTGGCGGCCTTAATTATTCAAAATGACTGCAGGGGGGTGTTTATTATGACATACTGTTGTCTTTGGAAAGGGGCCGCGCGCTCTAGAGAATGGTATGACATATGATTACACGTCGCAGCCCTGCGCCCCCTCCTAACCCCCTACTCCAAGACGAGAAGCGCGGCGTGTAACAACGAACCTCCCCCGTGTTGACTCTAATAGAGCGCCCTTCGCAAAGTATCAGGCAAGGATGTGCCAATGCAGCACAAACTTAATGATGTTGACACTTACTCGGGCAAAGTGCAGGTTAATTTGATTGCCTGACGGATGACGAGCGATGGGGAAAGCTGCTAAGGCGAAGACTCCTGGCAAGATTTCATACGACTGGCTACGTGAAAGCCTCTCCCACAAAATGACTTACTCAGCTCGATCCACTATTCGTGGAAGTTACTATACAAACTATAAACTTTCCCACGAGATAACTGATAATCCAGTGTGTATGCTAGGCCACAATTAACATTATTGTTTACATTACATTTTTGTTTTATTACTGCTGAATTATCCCACTTTTGCAGTTCCGATATGATGTTAATCCATAAAATCAGTATCTTAGTGATTGAAGTACTGGCAGTCGAATAGTGTTTACTGAGGTGGAAGTTATTTCCAGAGTTTTCTTATGAGAACAACTAACAATACCAAAGTCCATAAATTATTTTTCAAGTTTGAACATGCGGAAACTGTATTTATAACTAATTCCAATTACATCCCGAAATCCAATTTAGTGCATAATAGTTAATTTTTTATATGATGTAACTATAAAACAACTGTTTATCATTTCAAAATATTTGTTGTAATAGCCCCAGTCAAATGTCTTGCTGTGATTGCAAAATTGTTAATTCCTTGAAAAAATTTATTACTGACACAAACTTATCACTGTATGCATTCGTTACCACACCACTTATTAATAACTGCACAACAATAAATTTAGAAATTGCAATTACTGAATTTTTTTCTTAAAGAAAGAGGTTTTGACACTCATTTATTAGCAAGGTGTTTACCAAGAAGAGAAATATTTTGTGAAAGAAAAACGTGTGAAGTCGCTGGTCACAAATTTGTTGGATTCTGGGGTAACATTTAAGGACTTATCAATACTCATATTAGCCTGCCTGATGTATGACGGTATACTGTTACGGGGTGAATGGGAGGTGTGATCCCCTGGAGTAACCAACCAAGGAGACTACTCGGAGACTACACCAAATGTTACAGGAGGGTACGGAAGAGTGTGATAGGAGGAGGGAAGGATAAAATTTAGAGTTAGAGAAATAGAAAAATGAGCCAACACTACTATCTAACCTGCGAAGCCTCCACCACATGCCAACAGGGCCAGCACAATACCCTGTACCCTAACCACTTATCAGAGAAATCAGAAAAAGGCTAATTTCAACCAAAATAAAACAAGGAGTAGAGAAAAGAAGGGGGAGGGTAAGGAAAAGAGGGGGGTTCACTCGCTTAGGGAGCGGCAGGAGACCGCGACCGCTTCATGGGTCTGATACCAAAACAATGCATCAAGGTAAATACTAATGAAGTAGATTAAGCTAACTCTTAATAGGCGCCCAGTGCCTAAATACTATGCTCCTAATTTTATCGGTAATGTGCCAGAGCTGCAAAAATAACGAGGTAGACGGTTTTTCCTTAACAACTTGCAAAAAGAAATAATATTTAAAAAATAGAGGTTTTATTCAAAACAAATAAATATGATTATTAACAGCGAAACACATAAAATCCCAGCTATTAACAAGAACAAACGAAACAGTTTAAAACAAATGATACTCCGGGAACACACTGGCTTACCCAGTGTTTGAATTAAGAAGTGAGAAAAATAAGAAACAGAATTTACTGTAGGGCTAACAGGATGCCCCTCTTACTGGTGTAGCTCAACCAGAGGTGAGTATAAACAAACAGTAACTTGAAAGATAATAGGGGTAGACAGTCCCCTTACAAGGAATAAGTAGATTAGCTGAAGGGCTAACAGGAAGCCATTCTCAAAATAAAGATACCTTAACCAAATTGTGTAGGATCAGTGCATCGAAAGATTAAAAATTTGTTTAACCATTTGACCCTTACGCTTAAATAAAAATCACACAACAACAAGAAAAAATTAAAAGCTACTTTATTTATGAGTGCTTATAGTTTATAGATGGATTGGCCAGGATAATAGACTAAGCTTTAAAGGAACTTGAACAAGATTTAATTTAGAAACCAGAGAAAAGGGTCAAACGACTTTAAAATACTTCAAAAAAATTAGTTTAGGGAGGAACCTGTCAAATAAAAAATATCAGGGAACAACCTATACCTTGGTTTCGGTCAGTGCAGTAGTACCAACACAACACCACAACTCACGAACCCAACAACCTGCGGAGCCATCTACAAACCATGCTCTACTGATACCCATAACCTTACATTTAATGCTTTCACAAGAGGTCTGAAAAACAATGCTACTGCAAAAGTGTAGGTGCCTTCCCATGTAGTTAATTTATGTAAACCTTAAGAAACATAAGAAACCTAACCCCAATGGTCCCTCGTCCAATGCTGATGGACCTATAGAGTTGCAGCCCAGGTGTCTCGACACACCCTCGCACCTTGCACCCGACGTCCTACATCATCTTCAAGCAACTGGCAACTAATTATTTAAAAACTTATTATAATCCTAAACCTACAGAAAAGCATGGCCAGGGCCATTCTTCCTGTCGAGCAGGGAATAACGACCCGACCACTCACCATCCCACAGTTTTATCCCCATACACATCGTAACCACATGCTGCCGCGATTAGCACGCTCGCCTCCCACCAAGGCGAACCGGGTTCAATCCTCGGCCGGGTCACCGGATTTTCGCAAGTGGGAATCGTGTCGGACGATACCGTTTTCGGTGGGTTTTCTCGGGGATCTCCCGCCGCTCC
Organism: Dryococelus australis; assembly: GCA_029891345.1. Classification (NCBI taxonomy): domain Eukaryota; kingdom Metazoa; phylum Arthropoda; class Insecta; order Phasmatodea; family Phasmatidae; genus Dryococelus; species Dryococelus australis. Next base: position 115,749,594 of record CM057001.1, read on the forward strand.
ATATTCACTTCAACCATCCTCATCGGCTCTCAATACCTCGCTGTTAAGAGCCCCCCAAATCACTTCACTTCAATAGTGCTTTTAGAGTAAAATTTCGGACTGGATTGAACTCGTATCGGCAATTGGTGTTTAAGGTAAAGTTACGAACGCGGACTAAAGTGTAAACAAGACTGAATGCGGATTGAAACGGTATAGAAGCACTCTATTGGCGACTGGCAGAACTATAAAACAAATATAATATAAAATGAATTTCACATATTTCTCCATCGAAATATTCATCAGTTCCTTCGTGGCCATTTATTTTTCGCTTCACTTAAAAAAAAAAAAAAATCACTTACTTTGCTAGTCTCACAATGATTCTAACCTCTTACATAGCCAAACTAACGAGTCAATATGGCGGCCACTTCATCTTTGTTCTAATTTCAATGCGATCAGTGTTTAAAGTAAAATTTCAATCCGGATTCTACAATCCAGTCCATCTCGACAACTGGGCTGGATTATCTCACTACACTCCTACTTCAGTCCAGTGCGGATTCGTTTATACTAACATTTCAACCTGTATTCTTCGTCCACTCCAGGTTCAATCCGGATTGAAATGTTACCGTAAACGCTCTACGAGTCGCACCAATCCGCGGACTTCGAAGCGGGAAGAGCGACGCTGCTTTAAAGACGCCACGACGGAGAAAATGGCGCGATCGGGAGCTGAACGACGACCGCTTCAGCTAACAAAGGGCTGGGGACATGCGATAAACTAGGCGTGCAGAAAGTGATTGTCGATACATAATTCACGATGTGGGACAGCGGGCACCTGTGCTCACAGCAGCGGACAAATATTTGCCATCGTCCCGTCCGCCCGCTGCCGAAACAAAAGTTGCTGCTGCTGAGCTTTGTTGCCGTCACAACAACGCTGCACGCGTTATTATTATTATTATTATTTTTTTTTAAATTTAAACTCCGTTAGTGCAATATTTGACATGGAATTGTCTCCACCGCGCGGAGCAAATTATACCGCTGATATACGAGCCATTCTGGCAATTAATACCAACCACTCGGTGGTTTTGTGTGTACGCAAATTCGCTTGAATTGGCGATGAATAAGCGGCTGACTTGTGCAAACCCTTGTGTCGACGAGTTTGATTCCGGCGCGCGCCCCCTCTTGTGTCGATCGCCGCGGGAAGCGGGGCTCTTCATTGTAGTTAATATTCATAACTATGGCCGCGGCGTGCCTTTATCTCTCTGTTCTCTCCGGAACGTTGATTGAAATATCGCCCTAGTTCGCAAACAACTGCACAACTGGTGATGTATTAATTCAGCCGCGTTCGGTGGCACGCGGGCTCCGGCGCGGCGTTTTAAATTGCTAATGTCGGAAATTGCGTCGGGCGTTTTGTGTCCCCGTCAAGCTGATTCGTATCGCGCTGGCTTCGCGCGATGTTGCTTCGCCGTGGAGATATGTGTGTGTGTGTGTGTGCGTGTGCGTGAGTGCGTTTGTAGTCGCGAGCGCGTCACGCCGTCACACGAGCAGATAGGAATTGACGTCTGTTAATATGAGCGCGTTCAAAGAGATCAGGCGCGCGGTGCAGAGTCGCAGCTGGAATGTCATCGCTATCAACACCAGTTCCAGCGGTGACGTTACTAAAGACTGTGCACGATAAAGTGAGCACTTTTGAAATCAACCTCAGAAAAAAAAGTCACTATTCCTGCCTGCATATATTCTAACTGGCGCATTGAGTGATACGCGCATAGTAAAGTTGGTAACTATGAATGAGAAGTAATTTAATATCTTAACGTCGAATAAAAACAGTTAGGTGACCTTTTGTGATAACTTAAGTTATTTCTTTCGCTTTCTGTTTTTTTTTTTAATGCATTGAAGTGTAAAAATGAGCATGTTTGTAAAACATTTACTTTTCTTATAATTTCACAGTTTCACTGGACCGACGCATGGATAAAGTGATGAGGTTCTTGCTAGTATTATTGTTATATAAGGCGGAAGAATACGCAACGTGCGTATAAGTAGATCTTAAGCAGGGCTTTCAAAAGTGCTGATTTTACCGTGAACAGCCTATAACCGCTTCCGACATACCTTCCAAATGGATTACTGTACGTCATAAAGAACAACGCTAGAGTGACCAATCCCTCTTTTATTTTCCCTTCTCATGATTCTCGTTTTAATGCCCATTGAGTGGGTAACTAGATTTGGGTGGTTCTTAACATCGAGGTCTTGAGAGCCGATGAAGGTGAAGCGAGGTGAGCATAGAGAAGCGTCGTATTGCAAAGGCGGGAGAAACTGGATATCCCCGAGAACCCCCCCCCCCCCTCAACCAGTGGAATCTTACGGCACAATTCCCACATGCGAAAATCCGGTGCCGACCCCGTCTGGAATCGAACCCGATTCGCTTTGGTGGAAGGCGAATATTCTAAGCACCACACCAGCGCTGCCCCATAATGTCCATTAAGGATGATTTCATATCCCTAGAATGAAGAAAGTCCCATTAGAGATTACCTGTTGAAGTCGTTTTAGTCAGTAAATTACTAAATCAACATAAAAAAAAAATTTCTTTCATTACTCTTTGCGTCAGTTCGTAGAAACATATATTATTGCGTGTAAACTTCCTCTGCCATTATCCCTTTTTTAATCTGCCTTTGGGCCAACTCGGTAGGGAAGACTTATACCATGTGTGTCTGAAAATACAGTTCTTTTTTCGGTCCGAACAGCGTTCAGCAATTCTCGGACTCCCGAGTTATATTTGATACCGATAAATATTCAGAATTCCGGGGGAAATGGGTTATAACAAGAAAGCTATAATTTTCGTGACGGTGTTCACACAGCTTGTGGGTAAATATATTTCTACATGCGTCATTGAAAATAACCATTATAAAGGGGTGTTTCTGTCGATGGAACACATGTTTACGCATTTCCAAGAACATGTATCGAAGCTATTGTTATAAATACTACTAACCAAATATGATTCAATGGTCGCAAAATCGTATTCTATTCTGCCAAACAAACGCAAAGTTCGGCCATTTATAATTTTTGTAAGGCACTCAACCTATTTAAATTTGGTGGGTACTATTTATTCAAAAATAATAGGGGCCTAATTAAAGAAGTTTGTTTCTCAATGTAGTACGTCATGAAGAGTTAAATAGAAATGAGAGAATCCGTGGTGGGTTCAATCGCATTTAATTTCGCAGGCCGAGAAACTCCGGCAGTTCTTACTACCTATTGTTGCGGTGCCTAGCCAGGAATGCGTCCTATCTATATCCTTGCATAACCACTGCGTACCACCTGGCTTAAGGCCCTCAACTATGTTCCAGGATCAACTACATTAACTCTTCTAAATCACTACCGCCAAATACTTTATCAATGCTCTTTTTATTACAAATTCAATTCTGCTCACCTATAATTATAAATTACACTGATACACGAAATGTTACACCTTTCTTGTATCCTTCAACCCCAAGTTTATATTCAATTAACCCTCTACTGTCTTACTTTCTGTTTACTGTAATTTAAGTTTAAATCCTCTCTGATTCATCAGTTACCTCATCATATTTGTCGCTCTTCCCGACTCGTATCGCACCCTGCTCGCCCTTGCACTCTACTCAAGATCACCTTACACTGACAGTCTCGTTTCGACCGGAGCTCTTCCGTCGGCTCGTGTAGTTGAGATGTGGCGTTGAAGGACGGCTTGCCCAAGCCTGGTCTGGACCCAGTTCCTGGATCACCTCGGCACTGGCTCCTCCCGACGCTGCTCCAGCATCGGCACACTCGCTGATCGGGGATCACTCCAGCCTCCCTGGACGACCAACCTCCGACACCAGGTTATCAATCTCTCAAGAAAGGGGGGAGGGGGTGTGGGTCGTATTAACGTCCGTGGCTTGCTGGTCAGCTCATAGTCAGCGCCTACCCCGCTGTCCCCTGGTCTGTCCCTCTCTCTCTCTCTCTCTCCTGCGGGGCGTCGCCCTCGACCACGGGCAGGCATCAACCTCGTGGGCAGCTCTCCTCTCACTTGTACCACGCAACACTATGTTTATTTTTTTTTGCAGCCCAGCTCGGCTAGAATGTTGTGACAAACACTCGCATGAGCTCGAGATTCTCAGGTTGTGCTACAGTGCGTTATTAACAGGAAATCGAACGTACGGGGTTCATCTATGTTTGCACTTCTTATTTACTTCCGCAGCTTTGCAAATGGAGAGCGTGTGCAACTCAGCAACGTATCTGTCCTATATTATTTAATTTTTTTCAATTTTAATCAAACGTAGCCCGTCGGAAGTGTCGATCGTAGATAGAAGGCTTTCGTTTTACCTGGGGCGAGTTCTTGTTCAAATAGGATCGACGCGAAGAGAGGACGAAATTAACCGACTTTATTAACGTTGGTGGAGGCTTCTAAACTTGATGCGCCCAAGAGCAAAGTTATGCTACACCTAAAAAATAAAAGTTCAAAGAAAATTGTTTTCAAAAAAGATTTTATGAAGACTTGCATTTAGGAGGTAAAGGAGTTCGATTCTCATTTGAAACCTTCAAAAAATGGTGGATGATTTTCGCACGATGTCACGGCTAGCAACAGCTTATACCGTGTAAATTAATCATTGGTTTAGTCTCAAAACCTTCCGTCTCTTACAAGTGCATCGCGCTGTCTTATGTGCTGGGGCAAGCAAGACTATCAAGTTGGCAAGATGGTAAGTTCTTGTCAAGAAAGTTACAGTTTGTTCTCTCTTCTGTTTCGATTTTATTTGCAAGGTGTCACTGCAAAATTTAGCAACACTTTTGTTCAGTTCTGCTCCTCTCCGCCCGCCCTTTTTGACACTTTCACATTATTCTCCTGAAGCTTTAGCAATACATCTCAGTAATACTGACGACCAAGACCTCGTGTGGAGTGTAGCGGAGTTACGCTGCCTCACGCCAAACATGGCTACTTAAGTGTTCGAAGAGGTCGCCCGTTGACGGCAACCGAGGAGGTGTTAGAGACTTCGCGACGCTTGTACTTCGTAGTTCCATGAAGGTCGGAACTATACTGAGCGAGTGACGTTTCCTTTCGCCTAGCGGCGGCTAAGACGATTGAGAGGGGGTAAAGATCGGCTTCCCTACCCAGGATGTTCTCCACAGCTTTGGAGTGGACGGTTTGACGGTCTTGTAGAGCTTTTTAGCTAGGGCGAATGACAAGTAGATTATAAAGATTGATTGTAAATGAACATTGATAGTGTACGCACCGGGAAACCCTTAACGAGGGTTTCACTCGACAAGTACATGTATGCACAGGCTGTTCATGTCAAAATGAGCACTTTTGAAAGCCCTGTTTAAGATCTACTTATATGCAAGTTGTATATTCTTCCGCCATATGTAAAATTAACATTGGCAAGGGCCTATTCATATTAGTAATGCGTCAGTCAAGAGAAACTGTGAAATTATTAGGAAAGTAAATATTTTACAAATCTGCTAATTTTTACACTTCGCTGGGTTAGAAAAAATGAAAGCGAAACAAATAATTAAAGATATCACATATGGTTGACTAACATATACTATTCGACGTTCAGATAAGGAACTATAGTCCATTCCCTATTGAAAGCGACTTATGAAAATCAACCTTTGAAAAAACACTCTAGGCAAAACATGTCAACCTGTTTTTTCAATAACCTGTATTCCACAAATATATAACACTGTGGTTAACTTTAGAATACCGTATTATTGAATAAATGAAACTTTACTTTAATATCGTCTATAACTTGCAATATTTATTTATTTTTAAACATTAATTAACAACAGCGAGAGCAGCGACGTGTTGGCAACAGCCGGTAAGAAATAGTTCACAGTTAAAATATTATTTTAACCTAGTTTTTTAGTATACTATTTGTAAATTAAACGGTGCATATTTAAATATTTAGGTGGCCCCGATGGCAACATATCTCATTTTACAGTTTAAGATAACAGCAGAAAATATCGTGAGTAGGCCGTAATGGTAAGGTGTTGTTTTATCGAGTGCGAGCAGCTTTGAAGCATCTGTCTGCTGAGCCAGCTTCGTCGCTCTCTCTCTCTCTCTCTCTCTCTCTCTCTCTCTCTCTCTCTCTGTGTGTGTGTGACTTTTTAACACTCGCAAAATTTCACTTTGCTGGTACGCACCAAATTGTACATGTTTTCAGTCGTAGCATATTTCATACTTATTACAGCAAAATAATCATTTTTGAATTTGTAATTTACAACTGAAAAGAGATTTTAATGTTTGAATACTTATTTTAATATATTATATATGATGGCGGGGCAGAAACAAAGTGAAATAGGCAGACGTGGCGATCCATGATGTAATGGCGCGTTGCTGTTTTACCACGAAGTGTAAACTATACTTACTCCGAAAAATACTTCAAATTACCACATCACGTTTGTAGACGTTTGTGTTTTTTTAAACCTGCCTAAGCAAGTTACGATGTTGTGATAAATGGTTCCGCTGCAGTAATAAATATACTGTTACGGTGTGTTTCGTTAACCGCTGCGTGTCAAATAGCGTGGCGTGGCTGGTGATTGTTACGCTGGATCTGTATGTGCGTGATTTCAAATATTTGATGTGAACTATTTAAATGTTGTAAATGTGAACTGTTTTATGACGATGTTATTTATTTACATCCACGTATGTTTATTTATCACAACGTTGTACCTTTGCCCTGAGTGTTTGAAACACAGTCGTGTAACGTGATTTACCATAAATCCCAACAAAATAACCAAGCCCAGCCCCAATAAATTTCAATAACCCTAATACACAATAAGTAGCAATACATATAAATATGAGTGGAATAAAAGTTACGGTAGGCTTATTTGAGTGCATGTTCACCGCTATATTTTAAGTTTTTATAACAAACAATGAGCGACACGAATTGCGTGCTTGATTTTAATGTCGCTTTTTCGTTGGACTGTCTATTCCTTCGTTATTCGAACTGAGGCCGTCCTTTTAAAGGAATAACCTAACACATATCAATAACTAAAAGTTAAATACTACAGTTCATTACCCCGCAGTTGTAACAGTGTTTAACACAGTCGCGGCAAGATATTAACGTGCATTACGTGTAATGTGCTATGTTGTGGAAAACAAATATGTTAATGTAACGTAACCGTAAGAACTATCGTTAATTCAGGCATCTTTAAAACGTCATAAAGCTGACCTAAATAATGTTATAGGCCTAAACTGTGAATATTCGTACGAAATGGTTTTTGATATAGACCTAAGACAGAATTCTTTGAAAAGCTGTAAATAGTAAACAACACATTTGGCAGGTATAAAGTAGAAGTTACATTTCAATATTTATTTTTAGGTGTAGCGAAAGTATACGAACGCATGTACATACACAATGGCATGCAAACATTGATCTTGACAGATGCTACATGGAAGTCACATAGCAATGTTTGTTTACATTTGGCGGAAGGATACGAAACGGGCCTGCAAGTAGATATTTAGAAGGGCTCCGAGAAAGTTGCTCCCAATGGGGAATGGACTATACTTCCATCCATCGTTACCAACTTTACTGGGCGAATGTCACTCAGTGCGCCAGTTAAATTATATATATATATATATATATATATATATATATATATATATATATATATATATATATAGGAGCAATGACCTTTTTCTAAGGTTCATTTCAAAAGTGCTCACTTTATCGTGAACAGCCGTTAACCAGAATGCCTTGTGTAATAAATGGTGTGATTAAGAGTGAAAACACAACCAACATAAATCAGTCTGCATATAATATACTGTCAGACTTGGGTACATGAATAACTGCGAACATTAGGAACGTTTTGCCTTGCCATCTAGTAGTGTGCATGTGAAAGACGCGTACATCCCTACCATATATGACTACCACTTTTGCATTCATTACATGTGCTAGGATATTTTGAGAGATGTTTTGAGATGTGTAGGTAATCATGACCATGCAAACAAATATGCGACGATCTTCGCGCAGCGTGTAGGGTAACAATAGCCCGGTCTTCCTCAGGGTGTAGAGCGGCAAGCACTTTGATGATTTACGAATCTTGCAGAGACTGGATCGTTGTGCACGCCATATTTATGCGTGCTAGAAACATCTTAAATCTAAGTAATTCGAAAACTGGATGACTGCCATTAGATTCGGAGGAGCAGGGTGTAACAACACTACCAAAAACGTAACACATTACGTATCATTTCAGACTTTGGAATTTTAATGAAAATATTTGTCTTTCGTTTTGCACTTTGATATTTCAAACAGAAAATTAGAAATATAAAAATTCTTTGATGGCACTATCAACTGACATTCAAACAAGAAATTGCCCTACTACCGTCGTATAGTGGTCGTTCTAACTATAAACGTGCCCATTAATAAAGTGCGTGAAAAACTTTGCAAACGTCTTTAACTTGGAGTTCAGAGCAAACATTAAACATCTCAAAATTCTACAGTTTCTGCAAAGATAATTTAAAACCTTGTAATAAGTACAATTCGTTAAGCTGAGGTAAAACATGACACTCAGTCTTAGGTTCTTCGCAGTTAATACAAGCTGTGACTCGTAATTACGACGCGTTTCAACATGGCGTCGTTGTTGACCTTCCAGAATAAATGGAAACTATGTTCGCGTCGAACGTAGCTAAGGAAGCTTAAAATACAGCTTATCTGGTGAAAGTAGCTGCTCTCGTAAGAAACTGCTTTACTAAGCGGAAACAGGTACGACTGCGGGCATCTCCCGCTGCAGTAACATATCAGTGTAGGGTTTTCTTTATTGCGTGAACCAGCCGTTCACGAGTCAACCATCGTACCTATACTACTCTACCTCCTGACATCTATCACGCGAAAGGGGCTAACACAGCTTCATCGCGGGCTTTACAAATATTAAACAGGCAAGAAATCGGTCACCCTATCAACTAATTAAACACCTAAGCTGTACCCACTTCGGGTTAGCGTCCTGTGCAATTCCTTCCTACTTGGCGGTTGATCGCGGAGAGAAGGGGGTGAGAGACAGAGAGAGAGAGAGAGAGAGAGCTAACCTAACTGACTGGCACTTAACCTACTAGCCTACAGTACCAGCCAATCCTAACACACGGTTTAAACCTACAAATTGTTACAATCCTGACGAAAACACAAAGTAGTACGAAATGAGGGAACCTGTCAGATATTGCATGGCGGTTACTCATAAACATGTCAGTTTTGAGAGTGATGTTTGTTAGATTTTGATGAAATTTTAGTCTTTGTTTTGTAAAAGAAGGAGTTAAGTGAAATCGGTATGCTTACAACTTAAAGCCGGCCCCCTCCCCCTTTTTTTACCTTTTCCCGCGAACCACTACAACGGTCTAAAGTATTAAAAGTGATGGAACAAGTAGTCTCAAAACGGAGGTACAAATAATCAAAATCCCTGAAACACGTACAAAGTAGAGACCCTAAATAAGATTTAAAATAAGAAGATGTTTAAATACAAAATAAAAAATCTAGCTAAACTATACCATTAAACATTCTTTATTCCCATCGGTACATATAAGGTTGAAAATCCTACACGTGAAATAATAAATAAAATAAATGAAAATGGTTAGAATATTATAAATATTTGCATACCTACATAAAATATGACGTGTTATTTGCGTGCGCTACAACGACTGTTGTAAAATCTTCGCTGTAAATGTCCTGGCAAACTAAGCAACGGCGTTCACTTGGGGGGGGGGGGGCACTCATAGGGGTTTTGTTTCGATCGAGACATATACATTTGGGAATATAGTAAATTGTAAATTGGGGAAACTTTCGTAATTTAAGTAAGTGTATATATTTCTGTAACTATATATTTTTTGTAACGGCACATTTTTATTGTAACGCCTAAATGTTATATGTTTTTAAGGTAGTTTTGCGGAATTATAAACTTTAAATATTTGTAATTTTTGCATAAATTTTGTGAAGTTATTTATTTTGAGAACTGTTTGTATTTTTCTTGGGGCGGAGGAAAACAAAAAAGAGAAGTGCCCAGTACGTAAAAGTAAAAAAATGTTTTTACTTCCTACAGTACCCTATTAAACAGAATATCATAAGCCTACTACTGATTAATTCTTTTGCCGTCATTCTTATTCGCCTCCGATGTATGTTCATCATGGATGGGGTGGTTGTGGAGTTGGGGGCGAGTTCTATGCATGTGACAGAGTGGTCTGGTGGTCACTAATAGAACTCTGTTGCAGCAGGAAGGATATGGTTGCGCTTGGAGATAAGTCGTCACGGACTGCTGCCGTTACTGTACGACAAGCTCCTGTAGTGTATTCGCGCAAAACAAGTACATTAGAACATGGAGATGAAATTGTAGTTGTTCGCAAAATGTCAGGTACAAAAAGAAATCTGCGTGTGTATGGTCATGTACAGGCTATTCGCGGTAAAGTGAGCACTTTTTGAAAGCCCTCTCATTTGGTAGACTTTAACTTCTAAGTGCGTGGAATGTAAACACGGTTTTTTATTACTTAATCTGCAATATTGTTTTGAAAGGTGGTTAAAGGATTAAATATGGCTGACAGGAAAAAAATAACTAGGGACCCAAAAGTGCTCACTTTACTGTGAACAGCCTGTAAAGCTTTATACAATCCATGAATGAATTTCGTTTTTGTATTATAGAAATCGGTCCAGTAGCTTTCATTTTAAAATAACCAACTTATCTTCAATAAAGCGGCAGCGCATTAATATCGCAGAGCGCTGCGCGGAATCTTTGTACAGTAAATGCATTTGTTAAACGTTTCCAGGCCAGAAAGAATGATGATTTAGTTTTGGAGAATCGGGTACACGGGACCACTGTGTTTTAAGTTTGTAGTGACGCATATTTGTCACTCTCCCAGATGTAAATGTGTTTTCCTAGTATAGTCTGTTCACGGTGCCTTCACACGTTTTGAATCACACCTTCGAAAAACAACCTTATGTATGACGTGCTTGCTTGTTTCTTAAATATGTCATATATAACCAGCACATTATATTACTCTCTGTATAAAGATATCATATTTTTCGATAAATTGAACTTTACTTATATTTTATTTATAAATTAAAACTGTTTATTATTATGAATAAAAACAGGGATAATATTGGTGTGTTGGTAATACCTAGTAAGAAATAGTTTTCACGCTGTATACTGTTCACGGTAAAATGAGAACTTTTGAAAGCCTTGCTTAAGATCTACTTTTATTCACGTTGTGTATTATTCCGCCTAATGTAAAATTAACATTGCTATGGGCCTCATAACCTTATACATACGTTAGTCAGGTGAAACTGTGGAATTATTAGAAAAGAAAACATGTTTCAAATCTAGTCATGTTTACACTTCGATGCATTAAAAAACAAAACAGAAAGTGAAACAAATAATTTAAGTGATCACAAATGGTTACGTAACACTTTTTATGTGACGTTAAGATATGGAACTACTTTCCAGCCATCATTACCAACTTTACTGGGCGCATGTCACTAAGTGCGAACTTTTAAATATATGCAGGCAAGGGCAGTGAGTTTTTCTAAGGTTGATTTCAAAAGTGTTCACTTTTACGTGAATAGCCCTTGAATATTATGACACGAAAACGGATTCCTGCAAGAATGGGTGAAGCCGAGTTACTTCACCCTTCTCTAAAGCCCTGCTAAAGTTCTACTTCCAGGATATTCCTCCGTCCCGTGCAAGCTAAGCTTAACTAAGTCTGGAAAATTACGCCAAAGGACAATGCACCGAGTTCATGCGCACTCAGTGTAATAGTATTTTGTATAATAACTATTTATTACTAAGTATTACCAACATACTTATTTTCTCACTGTACTTATTTATAAATGAAGCATTATAATTTATAGATAAAATATGAATAACATTTCAATTTAACTGAAAAAAAGTAACTTTTATGAACACAAGTATAAAACGCTTGTGATGCATGACATGTGTTGGAAATAACTTAACATGGGGAGATTTTTCAAAGGTTTGATTAAAAAAAGGCGAAGAAACCATGAATAGACTATAAAGCTTGGTTCACAACCATCCTTCGCTTCCGTCAGTCGCCCGTCCGTCAGTCAGCCATCCGTGATTTTTCCGTCCGTCAACTGAAAGCGACTCACAACAGTCCGTCGTCCGTCGAGCCAGAACATTTTCAGTTGTACCACCCAACCACACTAACTTTCTCGCGCACAGACAAATATTGTTAATGTATGTAATAAATATATTATATTTCCTAACGAAATTTATCAGCATTTCCTCTAAGCATCTACAAGTCATCTTCAGTTCAATTCAAAGGTGAAACGTAAAAAATGTAAACAACTTCACCGCCTTGTGTATTTAAAATGAAAACTATTCAGACAAACAAACAAGTGACTGTTTTCCGACAGCCATGTTCAAGGAACGATATTACAAGGCGGTGGCCCGTCCGTCCGTCCGTAGAAAGTTAAAGTTTGACATATATCTGATGGATTGACGGATAGAAAGAAAAAAAAAAGGTTGCCCTGCGATTGGTTGAAGATCACGTGACCGACGGACGGACGGACGGTCGACTTGACGGATGGAACGGATATGGTTGTGAACCAAGCCCACGGGAGGAGGGCGAGTGTGTTGACGGAGGCGGTGTTATTCCAGACGCCCCGGTGTGCCGGACGGCGCAGCAGAAGGTGTACGGGGTGGCGCGGCAGGAGATGGCGCGCGTCATGTGCGAGGTGGACGCTAACCCGCCCGACGTCGCCTTCAGCTGGCGCTTCAACAACACGGCGGAGACGGTCGACATACAGGCGTCGCACATCGCGTCCGACCGCACGCGCAGCTTCGCCTCCTACGTGCCCATGACGGAGCTCGACTACGGCACGCTGCTGTGCGCCGGCCGCAACGAGCTGGGCGCGCAGAAGGAGCCGTGCGTCTTCCATGTTATACCCGCAGGTACGTCACCAACCTTTACAACTACTATTCCAAGCCAACCCCTTAGTTAACGTGGCCGCCTGCCAGTGGTGTGTACTGAGTTTTTTCCTACAGAGTAAGCAGTATAATAGCCCCACATATTTTACTAAAATATACTTTTTAAATGTAAAAATCAATCGTTTAAATGAGTATTTATTTTTAACTAAATTTAAGTATATTTCCATTCTGAATGTTTCAGAAAGCAGAATTTGCAAGAAAATTTACGTCATGGAATACCGCTATAATGTCGACTATGGCTATGTGTAATAAAATTGTAATAATAATGTAGGAAATAATTTTTATAATGTTGATTGTATGTGCGTCGATTTGTCACAAACATTTATGGCTAAAACTGACACAAATGAAGTTAGTTATAAAATTGATATGATACATTATTATTATGATTTTATTACACATGATCAAAGTAAATATTATGACGATTTATCTTGAAGATTTTCTTGTAAATTCTACTTTCCGAAGCATCGTATTTGAGTGTTTTAGATATCATTTGATAGTGCCGGGATGTGGTTCCATTTTCAATTTCCTCTAGCAAACCCACCTTCCGACACATGTATTTACTGTTTTGTAATGCCTAACATTAGTTATAAAAACGGAAACGAAATGAAAGCAATAATAATTCAACTGAATACTATTTACAGAGCATATTACAAATTACAAGAAAACTCGCGTTCTCCCGAACACTTTTATCCACTTTTCCAGGGAAATGAGGACTGGAGGACGCAAACAGAACGACTGCGTATCCTGCCGAAGGAACGCGGCAGGGTAACTCGCTTGCGAGTTCGATTCATCGCTATTCGCTCCCGTTTCTTAAAGTAAATACTAGATATAGGCTGTTCACGGTAAAGTGAGCACTTTTTAAGGCCCCTCCAAATTTTTCCTTTCATCCAATTTCCATCTTCCTGCTACTTTTTAATACAAACATTGCAATTTGGCCAATAAACACAGGGTATACATTTCACCACCCTCGAAATTTAATGCCTAAGGCTACAATAAGATATATTTATTAGTGGTTAATGCCTGTTGGGAGGGCCTTAAAAAGTGCTCATTTTACAGTGAACAGTCAATAGCAGCACTATGCGTGTACAGTACGGGAGTTAAGAAAAAACTGTTTCTCGAATCGGAAACGGGAAACTCAGAATTAAATGTGTTTAAATCTAAAATTACAGCGAAAACTATAAAGGGTCGAACATTTCCTATATGTACAGGATAAGCATAGCTTACCTTGCGTCTATGAAATAAACGCCACTGCCGCCCGGGTAGGTGTGCAGAGCTCCAGCAATAAAACTTTTGATTAAAAAACCCGTTCCAACATGTTTGAGTGAGGCGTGCTTACGAATTTCATTTAAGAAACGCTAGACCGGTGCCACACTATGCGCTTGTGCCGCTGCAGCTAAACGAGATGCGCTTTGACGGGATGGTCTCGTGGTGTCACACCGTCCCCATCAAAACGCACAGCGGGACAAGAACTTGGCAGATTGCTTCAAGCAGTGCGTGTGGTGAGGTGAATGTAGTAATGTTGTCGAGATTGAAATGATGCGTGTACTTGAGGCGGATGCACATCCAATCCTCGTACATATTTCCCCCAATTTCGACCCACGCTTTTCCTCGGCGCTTTTATCCACACGCTCTTGTCCCACGATCTGGCTTCTCGTGTACGTGTACAATGAATTGATCAGCTTCACACATTAATACACATTATGGCATTTGTATTGGAAAGCTAGAAAATACCAAAAACGCTCCGGCACTACCGCACAGTGTGGCAGCTCTCATTAAACTGAAGGTGTTTTGCTTCTCTCCCTGTTGTCCGGCTATCCCGTCTTGCCGCAGCACGATGCGATTACATCCGGTCGGTGTTGCAACGCCGCACAAATGTGACACCTCTCATTCACATCAATGTGCCCTGCCCATCCCGTCAAACCGGAGCGTTCCAACCGCAGCGGCAAAAACGCATAATATGACACCGGCCTTACGCGTCTGTATACATTTTCCAGTATCTCCATTGCTCTCTAAAGAATGTTTTTTTGTAATAGTTAAAATGTCTCAAACTGGTGTTTTCATGGTCATTAATACGTATGAACATTCCGGTACAAAACATTAAAAAAGGAATAGGGACCTGCATCAAGCCCTTATTTTTATTATTGCGTCATAAAACGGTACGGTCTCCGCTGAAGGTCTCATAGAGGCGCGTTATCGACGGCGAGATTGCACGCCAGTTCAGTGCTGTGCACGTAGAGGCGAAGTGTGAGTTGATGCGCGTGTCTCGCTCGCCCGTAGCGCTCTCGCGCTTTTAGGCCTCAGGCGCGCGAAATTCCTTCAACCAGGCGGCCACATTACTGTATGCCCGTTTTCCACTACATGAACAGCAAGGGGGAAAATAATAAAAACAAAGTCACCAATATACTGGGATTTTATTCATTAATTTCATGGCCGACCTCCTCGCGTATTCGGTCGAGGCGCCAATTTACAGCGTGAGAATTCACAGGTTTGAATCCGGGGTAAGGCGTGGGGTTTTTGTGGTGTTTAAAAAAAAATGAATATAAAGGTTTTGTTTGCAAAAAGAGTGTTTCCTCTTCACGCTCGGATTAGACTGGCTGCACCAAGTGAAGGTGTAAATAAAAAGTTATAAAAACTATTATTTCAGCACTACTTACTTCTTGGTGTAGCTAAATAGGTGGCATTAGAAGATAGTTAAAAATATACCAAGCTGTAAACTGTAAATATTAGTCTTCAGTTCGTTGTACAAAAAATAATGCGTGTGAATAGGGTAGTGCAACAGTAAGTGAGAAGGTATTTGTGAGAAGAATTCCAGTAAATCCTTTTGTATTATTTAGGCTGACATAGATCAAGATGACTCTTGTTTGAACTACCGCCGACCATTATACACTTTATCAATTAAGTTTAATTATTTCAAAAATGTTTACAACTCTACCACAGATCTTATTTTGAGCTTCATTTAATTTTGTTTACCGAAAGATTACTTACTGTGGTAAAAATATCTATATTAAATATAACATATTGTTAGTTGTGACATAATTATTTTCATTATAATTAAGTGAAAAGGAAAACGATAAAAAAAAATGGTATATCTGGCAAGTAACTAACGCAGTTATGTGTGATATGTGTCGAAACAAAGTGAGCAACTACAAAAAATGTGATACTTCCAGCCTGTCAGTTCATTCCCTCTTGCCTCCTTTCCATTCCCTGTTCTTTTTCACTAGTCAAAACAGAATAGGACTGCATCACTACTAAAGTAAATGACCAACGAATTAGTTTTTTCAGATGACATTATGAAATCCCCCCCCCCCTTTTTTTCCCCCCTCCGAAAAAAAAAAACATGTAGACAGTTTTCTTTTCGCCTTTCAAGTCCTTCTTCTTTCGAGGAAAAGCGCCATAAGATTATTTTGACTGTTTTTAATACCTTAATATAGATATTGCTATTGTGTTCTGGAACGCACGCCTTTTAAAAATTAACTCATCCATAAATGCAAACAGGAGATTATAAAACCAAACGTTAGCATTAACTTTCGCTATTACTTAATGTGTTAACTTCATTGTAATCGTTGTCTGCATTTAAAATGTTGCAAATGGTACCTCGCTATCTTCTGAAGTGACATTAAAGTGATTACTGCCACGTTGTCGATTCAGGGAATGCTGCACTTATCAATAATACAGAACCTACATTTTCAGAATCAGTCACACACGCAATGTTATCAACGTGATCAGCATTTTAAAACGTCGCATCATAGACGATCGATATCCAATCACGCGAGCCTGAGCTGAATTAATTCTGCCTTTTGGTACATAAATGAGATTGAAGATCTCGGTTGGTGATACATGAAGTAATGGCCAGAAATTACTCTCTGTAATTAACCTTGGTGTGTATTGGTCGAATTAACTTTCCGATACGTTTAAATCAACAAAAATATCCACATCACAAAATATACGGAGCTTTTCCCCGATCTGCAACCGCGAAGATTTGAAGCGACCCTCCTTTTTATTTCAAGAGCTAAAAGTCTCTCCTATCTGGCAGCACTGGAACAAACTCACAAGACGGTAAAAGCAAACGTAATTAAAGAAAAGGGCAAGCCACCAAACCACAGCACTGGAAGGTACTTTTTTTTTTTGGTCGCTGCAGGGGAAAGCGGCAGAGGACGAGAGAAAGGAAAGAGTTAACAGCTAAGACGCCAGAAAACGTTACGAACAGAGAACAATGTGAACTGCAGTGAAACGAAAGAAAGACGTTCCACGGAGCGTGTAGAAAAGCGTGGCGAGTGTACTCTATAGCGACCTTGAGGCCAGCAGTTGCTCGCTAGACTATTTCCGCAAGTAGGCCTGGAAAGCAGTCTGCTATAGTCTATTCGAAGTTTCTTCACACTTTTTGAGTCAAACTTATGAAAAATCACCCCATTTATGGTGTGTTTGGTTGTTTCCTATGTCATATATCACAAGCGTTTTATACTTCTGTTAACAGAAAACAAAAGTATAATATTTTTTATTTAATTTGTAATTATTATGAAAAATATATAATAGATATCTTGGTAATACCTAGTACGAAATTGGTCTTATGCAACATATTATTACACTGGGCACGCACGAATGCGTTGCATTGTCCCTATGGTGTAATTTTCTATACTCGATTAATCTTTGTTTGCATAATGCGGAGGAATATCCTGGACGTAGAACTTCAGCAGGGCTTCGGATAAGTTGGAAGTAACCGTGAGTGGACTTTATGCGAGAAAGACGAACATGTGTCTTGCAGAAATAGTTCACTCGTATGCTATTTTTTTCCTTAACTTACAAACAAACTTATCGTTACAGTTGCAGTGTATTACTGTTTATGCACGTTTCAAAACAAACCTTTTCACTTGTGCGCAACCTGTTTGCACGCGAAGCAACAGTTCGGACTGCGGTGGAATACAACTTCCAACAGTTCACGCTTATTCCAGACACTGTTTGTAAGCTCTTCGACGTGACCATGTAAAGACATGTTCAGACTTTTAACCCTTCCAGGACGGCAAAGCTTATATGGCACTGGAGACAAGGTTCAAGTAAGCTACCTGTATCCTCCACTACAGCAGTTCCTGTTGTGTCGGTTTCTGCATTTCCTCTTACCATCGTACTACTGTTGGTCCTGAATACACCGCGCACGCTTAGTCTACTCTGCAACGTTTATCATTGGCTGGTCGTCGGCCAATGAAGTCGCGCGTTTACTGTACGCCAATTAATGTATTTCTACAGAAGTCAAAGGTTTTACAGAATAACGTGTTCATCTAAGAAATGATTAAAAAGACCCAATTTTATTCTTATGAAATGTTGGCTAGTTATAATTTTTTTTTACTTTTATTCCGATGAAATCCAACGATGAAACTATAAAAGTGCGATTTTTGTCTTCAAGAGCAAATAAATATCAATATTGACGTGGGCCCGTGTATATACGTGCTTACTCCTCAAAGGGTTAAAGCTTAAAATGTTGTAGATTAATTTCTGCGAAACTTGTGAAGGACCCTGCATTGAACTGTGCTGCAGAATTTCCACCAATAAAAAGATCGGGCAGCCATTTTGAGTACCATAGGAACTCGCAACGTGACGAGAACACTGCACACCAGTTCAGAGTCTTGCGGGTAGAGGCGATGGCGTACTTGACGCGCGTGGCAGTTTCGTCCTTATCGCTCCCACGCTTCTCGGCGTCAAACGTGGAAAGCAGTTCGAGGCAGGCGGGCCCCTTAAACATCCCTGTACCTCGGAAAAAAAATGCGGCATTCTTACTCCTACCTCTTCGTAAACACTGTTTCGTGTGTTTTTTGAAACATCGATGTGCGGCGTAGACGGCGTTCCGAACTCGGTTCGATTACATTTCTATAAAAAAAAAGATAAGAAAACGATTTATGGTTTAAGGCCAGGCGTCACCATTCATCGGTGTATAGGGAATTAAATGCTAAATTCGGACAAGGATCTCGCGGTCTTTTTTTGTGGTAGTATTATCAACTAAAGATTTTTCGTTAGAGATTGAACGAATCTGGATTTGTAAACCGTCTTAAACTTAATTTCTTTTATATTTTGAATTCACTTTTTTATTATTTATTAAATGTAACAATTTCATAAAAAATGAAAAAAGTGCATTTAAAATTAAACAATTAGAGTTTGGAAGGTTTACAAATCTAGATGCGTTCATTTACATCAATAAAAATCCTTTAGTTGAAAATACTACCACAAAAAACGACTGAGAGATCTTTGCCCGAATTTAGCATTTAATTCCATATACGTCGATGCATGATGAAGCCTGGCCTTAACCAGTTAGTTTATTTTTCTAACGTCGTATCGCAATGTTCAAGATACAGCAGGTCACGTGACCAGTCGCCTGTTGCCTGCAAAAAATATAGGACATGTCCTACCTACCGACCTCGCGCGATATCTGTCTTGCACGAAGTCCAGGTGAGCGCAGGGACTGTTCCTTACCACTGCCGAATCTCTCTCCCATTCCTACCTCTGTGGGCAGTTTGCTCCTTCTCTAATGACCTCGCTGTCGATGAGACGTTAAGCTTTCAGAAGTGCTCAGTTTTCCGTGAACAACCCATGCGTTATTCTTACGTGCATCCATAGATTAAAGGTGAGGTAGACCGCTTATTCGTCTTCAGCGCATGTACCTAACATTGACCTACCCCGAAGGAACACAACTGTCAAAGTCACATGGTCAACAGTGATGAACGTGTTTGTTTATATCTTCATTTTGAAATGACAATCGCTATTATATTAATAAAATACGTTTACCGACTTGAATTTAATCCAAAATCATTACAAATTGGTTAGAGGAAGTATAAAATCATTTCAAAAGCACTTGTTTACTAAACAGCCCTCTAACTTGAAACCCAATCCACGCCATTTTTGCAAGCTGTATTGGCAGGTGTGCAGTTCAACGTTGGGGCATGGAGATTGTTTGTCCGCAGCCAGCGAGATCGGTCTACGTCATATTTAGTCTATGCGTGCCTCTTGCGTCGTGCGAATGCTGTGAAACGTGTGCGGGGAAACTGGAATAGTGGTACAGGGGAAGGGCACAGTGGATACTGCACACAAACTATAACTGGTCCTACACGATGCCCTGACCTGATACCCTAGCAGTTTTCATACGGACTTTCTGCTGACGTCCATGCTTCCGGGTACGTCAAATTTCGCCACCGTATATCTGGCTTCAGATATAACACTTTTCATACCCACGGGCACGCCAATTAACGTAACAGACTGTGTTTTATGTGTCTGATAAACACACGAGTTTAACAGTCTAGGTGGACAAACCACCTCAATCCATATAAGATCATATATGCGCAAAACAAGGGATCTGTGAAATCGTAGCTTATTTGTGTGTCAAAAGAAACTCTATGCCAGTAAAAATAACCCAAAATGCAGTTGACTTCCAAAATTCAAGAAAATATTATGAAAATAATTTGAAATACACGTGTCATGATGCCGGTCTCTTGTGGCGCAGTCGGTTGGTGCCTCTCTCTCTCCGGCCTGAGGTGCGGGAGGCTCTGGGTTCGAATCCCGGGCATGGCATGGGCGCTCCAAACTAGGCCGTAAGTCATTTTACAAGTCGCCCCCTGCTAAGCCTTCATGGGGACGTAAATAATTCCTATAGAATAAGAAAACACGTGCCGTAGCGTGCGTCCAATTATCTAAATTTTTGTTTTAGTGTTCAAATGCCCGTTAGTTCGCAAATATTTTTTATAGTTTTATATAACGGATCGCTTTTACTGTAGTTAAAAGTTGTTAAGTTCCTAGCGTACGTTTGCCTTAGTATAACAATACAAAATTAGTTGCTAAGCTCAATCGGTTTGTGGTTTTTTGCTTACTTACTTAATTGGTTTTTCAAGTATTTGCGTTTGCTATCTATGGAAAACAATTTTAGGAAGCACCCGATGGCATTATTTAAAATGTAGTCGAATTTGCATCTTCAGAATTCTTATTATAAGTGTCCTTACACTAATCCACGTACTGTATAATTGCTGAAGGGATTATTAAAATCATTCGCTCCTTGGGTGTTAAAGAATGACGTAAATTGTATTCGTTAAATATATGTGCATAATTTATTTAAGTATGATTTTGCTCTCATAAATAGTACTACGAAACAGAAAAAAAACAATTCCACAGTAAAAGAAACTGTTCTCTGTGTTTTTTAATGCATCAAAAACAAAATTATTTGACCGTAACTGCAATCGTGCCAACTTAAGACCAGGTGTAAGTATGTGTGATTTTTTTTTCTCGCATTTTTTTATATTAGTTAAGGTATTATGTTGTTTTGAAATTATGGGTTTTTACTTTTGTATGCTATTGGGAATATTATGTCTGTGGATATACCATGAAGAAGCAGAACTTAGTCATTGTAAAGAGCTGGCCTAAACCATGAAAGCGTATTAAGTTTTGCACATGCAAGACCTGAATGTAATCCACAACAGACTTCGAATGGACCGTGCTAGCTACGCGCAAAATCACACCGACGAAAAATAATAATCCTGTGAGCTTCCCAGTATGTAAAATAATAACTATTACAAACTTTATAAACTCTAAATAATTTCTGAAAATATATTTTAAAAAGTATAAAATACTGCTGAAATTATTAACATGACACAATCGGTGTTTCACAAAGAATTCATACAAGAGCCCTTTATCTCAGTACGGAAATGTTGGCAGTTTTCCAACGCTTCCCTTCCTAATTTTGAAACTGTTGATTTTTGGCATCTTCTCGCTTTGGTAACTTTTATTAACTGTTTCATTATTTTGTCGTCTTGATCTACTTATACAGTTTCATTAACTATTCACAGGGTTTCCTAATTTTTATGTGTATGTGTGTGTGTGTGTGTGTGTGTGTGTGAGAGAGAGAGAGAGAGAGAGAGAGAGAGAGCGAGAGAGAGAGAGAGACGTGATTCCCTTTCGTGGAAAGTTTTGGCTTGCTGTAGTTTTTATTATATATTATCTTTCTGTGGATAATCTTCTTCCTCGTGCCTCCCCATTCTGTTGACGTAATTTTCTATTTTCTGCGGTGGGAATTCCCACTACCATATTCTGTTGTCCTTTTCACATCCCATATATATATATATAATATTTTTTGTTTACTAAGAATGAAGTGTCTGCGCTGTTCCTATGAGGGACTAAAGCCGGGTACTTTGTTCGACTGCAACTGCAGAAACGCCTGATTTGAGAAGAACGCTGTATGTAGGAAAATGATAGCGTGAAAAGCACTGTACACAACCACGTCGTATATTTTTACCTACGATATCTTAACAAGTGGCCCGCCTAAAAAAAAAAAAAAAAAAAAAAAAAAAAAATTGAAAGAAATTTTACCATAAGTTTAGTATTCAAAGGTTTGTTTCTTGGGATATGTAAACCTCTCATTCAATAAGAAATGCTAAACCAATTTGCAAAACAGAACAATATTTATCAAAATTTTAATTTCGTTTCTTACCTCCAGTGCGTGTTACTTTGGCATGAATTTCCACTTCTTTAAAAACGAGTTAACTGATATTGTTACAGTAAGGTAGACGGCTCACTTAGGTTCTGACCAAATATTTCCTAAATTTTATATTTATAATGTTATATTATTAACCAACAAACGTGTGTTAGCCGCAGGTTTTTTTATCGATAGTTATGACGTAAAAGCATGTGTACACTAAAGGTCACAAAACGCCTTGGTTTAACACGCTAAGACAAATTGTTCTCGACAAAGATGCAACGTTGAAAGGATGCCGTAGGTTTCCAGTCAGGTATGCAACCTGTAAACTAGGCCGGTCGTTACAACCTTAGTTTCCCAATGACCGACGATGTTCACAGATTATTTTCATCAAATTACGCTAACGCTACTCACGAATGTGTTGTTACACCTCACATTGTTTCCGACATTTTGCAAATAACTAACTTTAATTCCGAATTTTCAATAGCGTGTCTCTCTCTCGATAATCACACTTCGTCTCGTAAGCTGTGTTGTCTCCTATAGGCTGTTCACGATAAAATGAGCACTTTCGAAAACCCTGCTTAAGATCTACTTGTATACACGTTACGTATTCTTCCGCCTTATGTAAGATTGACATTATCATGGGCCTCATCACTTTATTCGTGCGTCAGTAAATTGAAACTGTGAAATCATTAGAAGAATAAATATTTAACAAATCTACTCTTTTTACACTTCGATGCATTAAAGAACACAGAAAACGAAACAAATAATTTCAGTTATCAGAAATAGTTACCTAACACTTTTTATTCGACGTTAATATACTGAACTACTTCCCATCCATCGTTACCAACTTTACTGGGCGCATGTCACTCAAGACGCCTTTTAAAATGTATGCAGATAGGAGCAGTGACTTTTTCCTAAGGTTGAGTTCAGAAGTGCTCAATGTATCGTGAACGGCCTTTATCTCATTTTCTATAACGAATATTCTCGCAATATAATTGTTCCTACCGTTCAGGATCATCCTGTATATCTTACAGAATTAAACCGTAACAACAGCTGTAGCTTTACTGACGTCACGAAAAATATGGAAAGAATGCGAGATAGCTTGGAAACTAATTATTACGTTCAACTGGCATCCATCCCATTGTTTTCATAATTTTTTTATCTAGTATTTTACGCAATAAGATGTTCCTTAATTTACAAAAGTATGAAGCAACATATAGTTAATTTGTAGATTTATTTGATATCTCACCATACGAAATACAGAATGGCATGTCATGAAACAGGCCATCATTTTTGTGTGCAAAATATAGGCTTTCGGCCAGCGATCCCTGGCATTTCGGACGTATAGGCTGTGCACGGCTAATTAAGCACTTTTGAATTAAAAAGCTTTGAAAAATATGACTGCCCCTTACCTGCATGTATTTTAAAGGCCATAGTGAGTGGCACGCGCCCAGTAAAGTTGGTAACGACGGGGAGAAAGTAGTTCATTGTGTCATCGTCAATAATAAATGTTTTGTAAACATTTGTGAACAGTGAGATTATTTATTTTGCTTTGCGTTTTTCTTTTTAGTGAACATTCAGGGTAGGTAATAATAAACCAATTTGTAAAAAAACATCTACTTTCCTAATAAGTTCACAGTTTCACTTGACCGACGCATGAATAAAGTGATCAGACCAATCCATGGCAATGTTAATTTTACATCTGGTGGAATAATACACAATGATGCATTTAAGGGGAATGGTGCTTTACAACATACTTACATGATTTTCGATTCAAGTCGTTTTCCGGAGGGTTTATCGAAATTCTTGGCTCGACACGACGTAAATAATAATTTTCAACATATTTATACGTTGTTAGATATTCACTGCTTTCGTTATTCTCAGAGCAATGATGAAAGAAAAGAAAGATTTTTTTTTTTCCTTGCCTTCAATCAGTGCTCTGAGAATAACGAACGCAGTGAATTTGTAACAATAAAAGAAGTTGTTCAAAATCGTTATTTACGTCTTGTCGAGCCAAAAATTTCGAAAAAAATCCTCTGTAAAACAAGTTGTGACAGAAATTATATAAATGTACGGTTTTCGTGCACCAGTCCCCTTAAGTATAGCCCATTCACGGTTTCTTCGGCCTGTTTTAATTAAACCTTTGAAAAATCTCCCTATGTATGACATGCTTGGTTGTTTCCTAAATATGCGATGTACGACGTGCGTTGTATACTTGTTTTCATTAAAGTTACTTTTTTTTTTCTGTTAAATTGAAATGTTGTTCATATTTTATCTATAAACTATATTGCTTCATTTATAAATGAGAAAACATGTGTTTTGGTAGCGCCTAGTAAGAAATAGTTCTTATACAAAATACTTTTACAACAAAGTGCGCACGAATCAGGTGCGTTGTCCCTCTGGTGTAATCTTCCATACTTATTTAAGCTTAGTTTGCACGAGGCGGAGGAATATCCTGGAAGTAGAACTTTAGCAGGGCTTTAGAAAAGGCCGAAGATACCATGAATATGTTAAGCAAGGCTTTCAAAAGTGTTCAGTTTACAGTGAACTGCGTATAGTCTCGTGAGATGCACACGTGGGCGCCTAGCAGGCGCCAGGGGGTCCTCGACGGAGCGATTGGCCGACCCAGTAGCCATCTCGAGAGCCTATTGGTCGCGGTGCGGGCGCGGCGAGTGGCCGGACCCGCATTGTCCTCAACCCGCAGGGGCCGGGCAAACTGCCTCTCACGACCCACCTCGAATATTTTCCTTCCAGAGATATGACCGCAGGAGAGGCCCGAGAACGAGGAAGGGCGGAGTAGGTCTTGGGAGATGAACGGAAGGCCTATTGAGGCGGAAGTAATAACCCCCCCACCCGAGGACGTCATGTGGAATCAATCGATACCGCCCTGGGACAGATAGTGGCCGGGCACAAGTCACACAAGTCAGAATAAACAAGACTTGTGTTTTCTTTATTTCCATCCCTCTGGGGTCGAAAAGTTATAACTGCTGCTTTGACGTCGCTAAGTGGACGCGCCTTCTCGACTGTCGCAAAGGACACTCCCTACATTTCATATACGTCGCTCGCGTTCAAAGTTAAACTTCGTTTACTCGCCGCATGTTACTTCTCACAAGTAACCTTCTCTGAAGCATCCTCGTAATGTACCGAAAAAAGATTTTTCAACGAAGTGTTTTCTAGAAGTTCGTATTTGTATAGGCTGTTCACGGTAAAATGAGTACTTTAGAAAGCGCTGCTTAAGATATGCACGTTGTGTGTACGCAGAACTTATGTAATATTAACATTGCCATGGGCTTCATCACTTTATTCATGCGTCGGTCAAGTGAAACACTGAAATTATTAGAAAAGTAAATATTATACCGTTCTGCTATTGTTTACACTTCGAATCATTGGAAAATACAGAAAGCGAGAGAAATGATTTAAGTTATTACAGATGGTTACCTAACACTTTTTATTTGACGTTAATAAAAGGCACTACTTTCCCCTCCATTGTTACCAACTTTACTTCACACATGTCACTCAGTGTGCCCGTTAAAATATATGCAGGTAAGGGCCAGTGACTTTTCTCTAAGGTTGGTTTCAAATGGGCTCACTTTATCGTGAATAGCCTTTGCCTAACGGCAGGAGATCACATTAGAGATCGAGGGACGACAGAAATTTGGTTTTTTAAAACTTAAAAGTGAGTGCTGAATATTTTCCTCTATGTTAGTTGCTCCTTAAATAAAATAATTTTGAAGACTTGCAAAATATTTACAACTTCCACACAGATATTAAAAAATATAATTTTTTTTTTTTTTTTACCTTTTCGCATTTGAAACTATACTTACTTCCACGAGAATTACAGGTAATGTGTATGTAACCTTTAGAACAGTAACAGAGAAAGTACTGTAGCAGTGAATATTAATGTCGATTACTGTCTGGAAATACCTCTATAACAATTGTTATAATATTTTAAACATTAAAAAAATGTTTTTTGGAGACAGCTTTAAGCTAGTATGTGTTGCATGGGAAATATAGTTCGTTTGAAATAAAATCATCTTTGTCAAAGACGGCAAATAAGATAGATGGTCGTAAATTCACAAAACAGTAAAATGTGTGTAATTTGGAAACGTACGCTTCTAATAGCTTTGAAACTTCACGCTTGCGCCCTCGCAAAAAAGTACGGAAATAAAGAATGAAAATACTTCATTAAAGTATAGTTCAACAACAATAGCAACGTTTAATTATACTTGTAGGCTAGTTATAAAATTGCAAGAGTTGATCAAACGTGAGTTCTTTTTGTATTTTTTTTATTCACTGCAAATAAGCGAAAAATGTTTAAGTGACTCACATTTTAATTACTAACTATGTTATAAATGCTGGAGTGTAAAAAATTAGTTGCGTCCAATAATCTTAAGAAAAGTACGAAAAGCTTATAATCAAGAAGAGGCAATAACAACACATTGAAATCCCAGCTTGCATAAATATTATATATTAATGTATTATAAGCTTAAAAATACGATAACTAAGTAACAACTTGCTAACTAATTATACCGGAGGTCAAGATATTTATGTTCGTCAATTGAACTAGTTACAACATGTTGCAATAAATATTAATTAAATAGGGAAAAGCTGGGAGATATGTGAAAAGGTTTAAATGTCATTGTAATTATTATGCAGATGTGTTGGTTAGCAACTGCGAATTATTAAGTATTGAAGCTATTTAAGTGGCAAGTCTTCGCCTTAATCATGGTTCCTAAGGCTGATGTCTGCGGACGTACCACGGCGGCCGGCACACCCCATCTCCTGATGTCTTCATGGCGCAGTGTCTCGGCGACAAAGACGCCATGCTCCGCTCTACCTGCCTTCATATTGGGCTCGTGTTGACTAACAAACAGCCACGCCTTCCGACCACTTGGAGGGGACTCCTCGTGGTGTGTTTTAGCCGCTCACGGATCGTGTCCCAGTTACCGGCGATAAGTTTGAGAATGCGATCATGCTTGCAAGACCTAAATACATTTCTGACAATTTTTATGGTGTCTGTAAGCCTACAAACTTTTTACGAGTTCTTCACATTGTACAGTAAGGTGCAGTGCTCCATAGGCAGTTGCTTTACTTCTACCTTAAATATTCACAGCGTCGTTCTCACTTAAGAGGATTCCTTAGTGAAAGTTATCAAGCGCCTAGAGGCCACATCCGGCAATGCGAAGGCATTGTGATGGCTCTGCCGTTTGTTTTGCGTGAATACGTCTACGTCGACGCACTCGGGAGCCTTGATGTATATTTTACGCTCCCGGCACCGCTTCACTCGATCATACGGGGTTTTATGGGTACCACTGGATTGCTTTTCGGATGCTCTTTCCAAGCATATACGATTGATGTATTTCGACTTGGTTTTTTTTTGACGAGTATAGGCCAACATTGTGGTAAGTTTTCTTATTTTTTTACATTAAACTCATACAATTTCACCATAACCACGCCACCTAAATGTTCTATGCACGCAATCGATTGTTCTTGATGAGAGCTGTCGATTGATACTTAAACGAGCGTCGTAGCTTCTCCTAGTCAAAATTTATACTACACGGAAGTTATGAGACGCGGCGAAACGAACTTAAAATTGCGCCCTCTCCCTCCCCCCCCCCCCTGCGCGCTCGATGTTTCGCAGTCCTCACTCAACGTAACATATTCTTTGATCTTTTGGGGCAATCGAGTGGTGCTATTTAATGTTGAATGTAGACGATAGATTCGGAGCTGCAATGCCAAACTGTATCCCCAAATTTTGTTATCATCGGATTTTCTGGATTGCCTCCCACTATGGTCGCAAATTTAAAGACGTATTCACGTCAAAATATACCTCATTGTAGCTATAGTTTTAAACACTTTTTTACAGAAGAATACATGTCGTAAACAGAGGCTGGCTACCTATGGCATTTTTTTTATTTATTTTTGCTGACTTTGACACATTTCAACGACCACATTTATATTTCAGTGTCCAAATTTATAAATTATCAACAAAATATAGGCTTTCACTTCTTTCCTGATAAAATTTACATTCAAATATTCCATATATTTTTGTAAATAAGAATTAAAATAGTTGTTTAAAATGAAACCCGTATGACGACTAGAGAGTCCCCTTAGCTGTGAACGTGAATCACCCGCAGACGTGGTCCAGCTGTGGTCACAAGTAGCCCGGGCCTCGAGAGAGGAGCCCGATATAGCCATCAGTGTCTGGGGTCAAACGTGCCAGGGGAGAGAGAGAGAGAGAGAGAGAGAATGTCCGTGAAGGGTGGGGCGTTGCGGTCTGTGAAAGGACGACACTCGATCAAAAACTGCTTGCCGATTCGTCGAAAGGCGCGAGGGGTCTGCAATCAATCTGCTGCTGTCGAGCTTGCAGGCGCGTGTGTCCAGAGACACCTCCCTGGGGCCGCTGAGGAGACTACAGGACATCGCCTCGATATTCAGTTTCTTTTTTTTCGGTGGCCCTTCGGAAATTCCTTCTTAAGACGGTGGTGCGCTTGCCACGTTGTGTTTTATAACTTATTGTTAAGATTTAGTATTAAAAATTCTGGCCATACACTGATAAAAAGGTTTAGTTGAGCCTACCAAGGATATGTTTGTATATGGCGAAACAAATTTATACGGTTGATTCAACCAAATGTTTTGTTATCAGGCATATTTTGTTTGCTCGAAAACATGGTTTGTTAGGTTCAAGTGTATATTTTGCTAGCTGAACCAAACCAGTTTTGTTGAATTTCATATTGCGTTTACTTAACAAAATATTTCGTTAGAGCAACTGTGTCTTTGTTTCGCCATGTACAAACACACGTTTGGTTGACTCATAAAACCTTTCTCTCAGTGTATCATAGGTCTACAACTGAACTACTTCACAGAATTCCTGAAACCAGAATAGACTGATTTCAGTCTGTATTTTCTGTTATGGAACTGAAATATTATAAATAATGAGTCAATCTTCATTGCGGTCACAGTCACAGATTCGACATAAAGAATACGGACAAACCAATACGGGCTTAAGTTGAATTGAGAGATTTGGCCGGCTCCGAACAACGAGGTCTTCAGAGCCGACGAGGGTCAATGGAACACAACCGGAATGCAAGGGTGGGGGAGAAGGGAGATCCCCGAGAAAGCCCGCCGACCAGTGGCATCGTCCTATACGGTGCCCACTTACCAGAATCCGGGAGTGATTCGGCACCCAGTTCGCCTTGTATTGTATACTTGAGAATATCTGTTGAGATGTTCCCTATGCCATGTCAGCTCTCGTTTTCAAATATTTTATCTGAATGATGCATCCGAGATGGATGAAATACTACCTCCTTAAGGTGGTCGCCGCTCCCTGGCACATGAACTGAGTTTGCAAAATGTATGAACTGCGGGAGTTTTGTTTAAACTATTGTTTGAAGTGTATCCAGTTACACTCACCTGCGAAAAGAAAACATTCCCCATACGGAGGTGGAATAATACGTTCAAGATACCACACATGCGTTGTCAAAGCCTTACAATACCTGATATTGATGGAGTTTCAGTTGGCGCAGTATCTGTAACACACTAACTTATTCCTACGAACCTGGCAAGCTCTCGCGTACCCGTGTGGAGGTTTGCATCAACACGTGCCAACACATCGTGTTGATGCGTCTCGCCTCTAGCTGTCTTTCGTCGCACTCGTGCTGAAGAATTCCAATCACCTCGTGACAAAAGTCACGTGCAAATTCATCGTATAGTTTGCCATGAGAAAGACGTCCAATAAGCATACCTTTCACCTTACATTTGGACGGCTTGCTTGGAATTTCTGCCACACTCGTCGTGAATAAATAGAGCGTCCATTGTTTTCACTTGTGAACTTCATTGCGTACGTACAGCCACGACATATTACTGGGTCTGGTGCTGCGCTGCTATTATTATTATTATTATTATTATTATTTCCTTCGAATGACAGCTGCCGCCGCCGAACCCTCATACGCCACCGAATGGCCTGTGTGTCGTGAGACCGGGAGCTTAGACTCCCATAACTCACAGGGTGTTTGTAAAGGCAAAATGCACCCCGACACGTACTCATATCACAGGGTAAGGCGGCGGGGTGCCGTGTGGCTGTGGTTTCTTGGACACCAGACCCGTGTTAAGGCTGTTTAAATTGTTGCCTATTTTTAGATTAAGTTACGTGTGACTGCTATTAGGAAGCGGTCCCGCCAGGATGAGTCACTGCGCGTGTTGCTTGCTTACAGCTGTGAGTACAAGTCCCCTGTCCCACACTACCGACCCACCTGGCTTAATCATATTTGCACGTTATTTCTTGGCGTTTCTGCGTTACTTTCCATTGCATATATATATATATATCTCACTGAATTCCTCTTTGCAAGTACTTTCAGATGTCGTTGAAATAAATGTATGTTTCCTGGAGAAAAATATTATGTAGTTTAATTATTTCTGGGCATACACGTGTTACGAATAGTCACTTTGCGCAAATTACTTGCCCCCGTACGTAATTCCATTTAGCCAAAACCGCATTTTGTGATCTGCAACAATTTCATAGGGGTTTCCACGTTAGGCGGATCATCCTGTATTATTGGTTGTAACTTTTTTCTGGCAAAACATAGTATTCCTTAGAAAGTGTATGTATTATTCATTATTTTACTCTTTAACCTCGCTCCCTTTTACTACTACACATTTGCCTCACATACATCTTACATCGGCAACCGCCTCATAATACACTGTTTACAGTCTCACAGGCTCGCCAACCTTTACACCATAACTACATCTCCCTTTTTACAAAACTAAGATTACTGAGACACGCGAGTACGTGCAAACATCTATTTCACAGAAAATATTTTAGTACATAATTCAACAATGGTTCTGCTTGCCTGCAACTACTTTGCGCATTCGACGCCTCAAATCACGTGACCCTCACTTAATCACTATGTGCGTAAAGAATTCAAGTGGCGTGCAGTCTTCCCCTCGGCGACTTACCTGGACGTAACTTCAAGCTGTCATCTTATATTTTTACGGCACGCTAATAAATATAGACGTATTATACATGTCAAAAAACAACTAGTTCCTGTACAGAAAATTTGTGTAACAGCTGAAAATGTTTCTGGAATACCTGTTTTAGCCATTTTCACGCACCAAAAAAAAAAAAAAACATCTTTCTTGAAGTTAAAAAGAGAACTTGACACAGTATTTGCACACGGAATGTTTCTTAAATGCTTTTTGTATTTATACATAATTACAAAATAGCCGACTGTTTTTTTAATAACGTGTTTTCTAACTAAGCTCTGCTACGCACTTCATGCGCCAGCCATAGGCTACAATCACCGTAGCGTTCCCGTAACAAGATAACAGTGGCGTTACCGTGAAAGTATGAAGATGTACTGGCTGCAACCGCAGTAAGAAAACTATTCCGTGGCCAATTGTGAAACGAGCACAAAAAAAAAGACAGGCTGTACATGTATCGCGGGTATTTACGAACGGTATGTTGGCTAACCTGATATTTATTTTTGTTTATCTACTTGTGATGAAAAAAGTTTCGCGGGAATCGTGTTTCGGGATATTTAAATTGTGGTATACTTGCTAACAATTGCGTTGACTATTAAATAAACGTAAATCGGAACTGTACCGCAGAGTTCATTTAATAACTATTTCTTATGTTATTGTTACAAGTTTGCACTTCACTGACTCTCGTGGTTGGAAATGTTGTCTAGTGATTGGCCCGCGTAGAACTCGACGTAAGAGAATTGAAAATATTCATTACTCTTTACACCGCTTCCGCGAGCAGGTCGCCATATTACGTCGTTATGTTGTGTTGTAGCTGGTCCCGTATACAAGCGTGGGTTCTATTTTTATTGTTATTTCTTACGTTGATTGTAGCCAGTCTTTTACAGTTAGCGCCAGAACTACTGACGGGCGGCTACGTGGCGTTGGGTGCATAGACTAAATATGAGGTAGACCGCTTATTCGTCTTCTGCGCATGTACCCGACATTGACCTACCCCAATCGTGCACAACTCCTACACGACGGTTAAAGTCACATGGTCAACAGTGATTTACGTGTTAGTTTATAACTTAATTTTTAAATGACAAGCTCTATTATATAATAGAATTCTTTTGCCTGTTTGAATGTAATCAAAAACATTACCAATCGATTAAAGGAAGTATAAAAACGTCTCAAAGCACTTGTTTACTAAACAGTGTTCTAAACTCTGACCCAATCCACGCCATTTGTGCTAGTCGTATAGGCAGGTGAACAGTTCAATGTTAGGATACGGAGGATGGTTGTGCGCAGCCAGCGAGATCGTCTACCTCATCTGCGTCTGGCGAGGGGAGAAATAGCTGCGCGAGCATCCTTGCCTCCGTACTATCAGTTGAGCGTTTGCCGTTGCCCGCCGAATATTTTCGTGTATACGCTGTTCACTGTAAAATGAGCACTTTTGAAAGCCCTGCTTAAGATCTATTTGTATATATGTTATGTATTCTTCCGCCTTATGTAAAATTAACATTGCTATGGGCCTCATCATTTTATTCATGCGTCAGCCAAATGAAACTGTGAAATTATTAAGAAGTAAATACTTCAAAAATCTGCTCATTTTTACCCTTCGATGCATTAGAAAAACTGGAAGTGAAAGACATAATTTAAAGTTTGTACAAATGATTACCTAGCACTTTTTATGGAACTACTTTCCAGTCACCGCTACCAACTTTACTGGGCGCATGTCACTGAATGCGCCCATTAAAATATATGCATGCACGGGCAGTGACTTTTTTCTAAGGTTCATTTCTAAAGTGCTGAATTTATTGTGAACTGCCTATAACAGTTGGTAGACTGCCGTGCCGTCACTAATTTCGGCTGCCGCCAGCTGGGCCGTGTCGGCGGCCCAGAACGGAGGCATCTAGGGAGGCGAGCTGCCAGCACCTATAGCATTCACGGTAATGGAAATATTCTGCAACCCTAAAGCCAATCAGCCTGGTAACTCAGTAGTACAGGGACTGATTTCGGCTTGAATTTATGCATTCCAATCCAAGTTTCAATACCATTACGACGCAGGCTGAAAGTTTTGTCGACCTGGTGAACCCTGCTGTACAAGCCAAGTCAGGGTTTATAGTATAAATTTGGAGCAATCATCCATGCCACATACTCCACCCCACAACATTTCTCAACAGTTGTCACATAAGCCCCTAGCGATCAAATTTTTTTGACGTTTTGGAAATTGCAGTAACCTTCTACACGTGAAGTTTCTGCAGGTAAACATTTAACAATATATATATTTTTGCAGCTGTCCCTTAAACAAACAAAAAAAAAATAGTTCCTTCGAAACATCCAGTTTCAATTAATCACTAATTCCACTTTCTCGGAGTAATTTCAGGGAGATTTTTACTTCAAAAATATCGAGATACCTCAAAAACTAAAATTTGTCAATAAAAAATATGCTTTAACCTCCTGTCAAAAGACTCGCTGGGAGTCGTGCCTCGATGCGACTGTAAATTCTGTAACACGAGCTTTTCGTTGACTAGAAGCTTTCAAGAACGCTTGTTAGCGGGTGCTTGTATAATATTTAAAATACGATACTTTTGGCTGGTAACCGCGTACTACCGGTATTGGTATTTACGGGACCAATAACTACATCGTAACAAATCATATCGCGATATTTCCCCCTCATGTACGTACGTGATTTTCTATGGGGTTGTTAAAATAATTCGTACTGCCTGTTTTGTAATGTTTACGGTAAACATATTTCTCTAAATATTAAAAAAAATACGGTTTCTTAAAAACAAAATCCTCTCTACAAGCCTCGTATGAAAAGGAATCTTAGAAAGGTGTTGTCATTATCAAGAGCTGGATTCTTGCTGTTTATGCTTATTATTATACGTGACATATTTTCCACATTAAAGTGCGCTGAATAAATCAGTTTAAAAATCGCGATAGCTGGTTTTTTTTTTAAATCCAGGTAGATGGGAGCAAACGCGGAAGCCAGCACCAAACAAACGCGAGGGGGGAAAAAAAAAAAAAAAAAAAAAAAAAAAACCTAAGGGGAGTGTCAGCATGGACAATATTTTCTGTAATTTTTCGAGGCAACCATTTTACTCCGCCAAGATACACTGCAATTTCGCCTTTACTGAGATTTAAAAAAAAATGATTTGTAATGTTTTGAGGCCTGTGTACGTTCTTTTTGGGGTCGCGGTAGCTGAGCGGTTAGCCTGTTCGCCTCCCACCAAGGCGAACCGGGTGCAATCCCCGGCCGGTTCATTCCGGATTTTCGCAAGTGGGAATCGTGCCGGAAGATGCCGCTTGTCCGCGCGGGTTTTCTCAGGGATCTCCCGTCTCCCCCGCCCTTGCATTCCGAAACTGCCACACACTCACCTCAATTCACCCTCATCGGCTCTCAAGACATCGCTGTTAAAGAGCCGCCCGAACCTCTTCACTCACCCACGTACACGCATTTGTGCGCACACATTCTCATCGTCACCGTTGAGATGTGGCATGCGGTCGCGAGTTAGTGGGGGAAGTTTCAATGCCATATATTTAAATCTCCTCTCAAATCGCATTTTGTTTACAGATTTTCTGACGTAGAAACACGTAATTTTGAAGTATTACAATGCCACATTCTTCCAAACTATTCCTTACAGATCAAGTAAAAGAGTAATATGAAAAATATATGCACGCGGAGTCTGGTAAAAATAATAAATAATTTTATTCTGTCAGGACATGCCGTTACTTCACTCTACATGAGCAGCCAACACTGTCACGTAATCCGCTTTTCTACGCGCTGTCGCATGCGAGGCAGTATTTCACTCGCCTGTCATTCCGGCTGCTCGAGTTGTACTGGAGCAGGATCGAATAATTAGATCATACAACAGATTCCATTGCGGCACAAACGCTGTCATGTGAGTGAATGTTCTTGATTGATACCCATAAATATAGAAAAGTAATATATATTTATACTGTTATGATGTTTATTTAGTGTGAGTGGTAGAGACAATTTTCACAAAGAGTTTTCTCGTGTAACGAAGTGTATTTGGGTGACAGTCTAAATTACATCACATGAAAAGTTTTAAGGGCACTGAACACAAAATTAATATGTACAATAAAGCTAGCAGAAGAAGGAAATAGACGGAGCTGGGGCACTGGCGTTCTGGCGAGGTGCCGGGGTTCCATGGCGGCCATCTTGTATGACGTCACGCCAAAACCTCCTGCTCTGTTATTCCTCGTTAGCAGTGTCCATATTATTTTTTTCCTTTTTTCGCGGAATTTCCCATACTTCCTTACTGCCAACCTCGTGCTCTATCATTCCACCTTGTCCCTTCACGATCTTGCATTCCGGTTATTTTACTTCATTCTCTAGCTTTCAGATTTTTTCATGCTCTCTCATTCTTTTCTGCCTCTCTCCCATGCCCGTTCTCTATTGTATGCTCTATCCCTAGGTTTTTTCGTCTTCCATCTTTAATTCCCGCTCCTGATGCTAGTCGGCCACTGTAGGCGACCATCTTTAATCCTCGCACCCACCACCAGAGTGTACGAAGTTCTACTATTCGCATCTAGGAACACTGGTATCTATGCAGCCATTTTGTGTGTGGTGTTAATTAAATCGCCTACAAGGGCGTGCTAACATCGGAGAGTGCAGTTCAAATGGTGGCCGCCAAGAGTGCGGGGAATTATTTTTAGTTGGTAATTGTTTCGGAACTCAAAAACTGCAGGAGGCATGCGAGATCGTTCTGCCGCCCCTTGGGTTAGTCGAGCATCTTGACCATAAGACCACTGTGACATCTAAGAAATGAGGAAGCATAATGACGAACACACATAGTTATTACCATCCCGAGCATTCGGACAGGCCCCTGACTTTATATATGAAAAATCACCATTGCATGATTAGGGGATGAAGTAAAGTAAATACTCGCATCGGCCTACGTACTCACCAGACAATAAACTTGTCATCGTGAAAAATAAAATATTTTTAATGCCGAGTACATATAAGTAGTAGGATAATGGGAAGTTGGGCATAACGGCATGACACCGGATCCGGATTCGCCCAGCCGCCATCTTGTTATATCACCCAACCGCCATATTGGATGTCATTGACCTTTCCCCCTACCCGTGTGACCTTTGACCTTGCCCCCGAGAACCTTTGACCTAAAAACACTAAAAAACCTTTAAAAAATCCTCAAAAAAAATTCCAAACCATTATAAAATATCCGAAAAAAATTATTATCAAAAATTATTTAAAATTATGAAAAATTTATTTAAAAAATTATTTAAAGGATCCTCGGATATTGCCCATTTTTTTACAGAAATGCTGGCAGAAATCAGCGACTCCGGTGAATGGGATCAGTGACTCCGAGCCTGGTGACCGGGATCAGGTGTCATTATGGGTTAATGGGTCATTGGTCATTATGGGATCGATGGGGTCAATGGAGTCAATGGGTCATGGTGTCAATGGGTAAATGGGCCAATGAGTCAGTTTATGAGGAGGTCGATCCGACAACAGGAGTCAGTTCGAAACAGATAATTTTTACAACACAGTCCAATTTGAATTTACCAAAACAATATAGGGTTCAAACTTGAAGCACTTTCAAAAATCTCTCTTACATATTACATTGTGTACTATGCTGCCTACTATTGAGCAATTTTTACATTTGAATAAATATTACATTTCAATTTGTTTAAAACTGCTACTTCAAGACTTACTTAAGTGTAACCATGATTTATATGCGAGGGAAGAAAACTCGCCTGGAAAAAATTGTTTAAGATATAACTGCATGGTAATATGATCAAGGAACTAGCATATAAAACCTGCCTACCTGCCTGTGTGTGCGATGTCTCAGTGCCTGCATGTGATTGGTCAGCTGCAATCATGAGGTAACTTGGTGATTGGCTGCTCGGTGTCTGTACAATGTACAAATGGTGCAGTACAATTGGTTCAAAGTCAATATGATGCCATAGGGCTTGCACACTTGGTTATTGTAAGCAGTAGGGAGGTAAGCTGAGAGGTTTAGTGTGACAGCAGCTGCGCCGAAGGTGGATCGTCTCTACTAGCTTCTGCCTCTTCACATAGATGTTCTCGATTTTTTGTTTTTAGGTCATTCAAGGTCATGGGGTCAATATCGAGGTAGTCTGCCTCTAATATGGCAATGGTAGTCTGTAATGTATTATGCTTGCTGACTTTTATGTATTTTTCTCAAGTTTTTATTTCCAATATCATGGGGTCAAGGTAAAGGTCATTGGTTTCCAATATGGCGGATGGGTGATGCCTACCAAGATGGTGGTTGCCTACCAGGATGGTGGCCTCCAATAATGTATAAACAAATGACGAACGAAAAAAATGGCAGCCTCCAGTAACAAATAAATAAAGATGTCGGACTCCAGTAGAATGTAAACAAATGACGAACGAAAAAATCAAAATGGTGGAATGAGTATAGGTGAAGGGAGTGTGTGCAAAGAGAGTCAGTCGTCTGCTGGGGATGGAACGAATGTGACTAATGGGGGTGCTAGGAAATGTAAGTTGTTTAGTTGTTTATTATATTTTTTATAAATTTTTGAAGGAAGATTTTTTTTAGGGAAAAAAGAACATTCTGAGGGATAAAGGGGAAAATGGCCGCCGGGGTTAAAGCCTTTTTAGTTAAGAAATTTTTTCAACAAATGTTACAAAAATAATTTTTTTAACGATTTTTTAAAGATTTTTAACGATTTTTTAATTAAAATTTTTAATAATAATTTTTCGTGAGTTTTTGTGATTTTTTAAGCTTTTTTATGGATTTTGGCATTTTAAAGGTCAAAGGTCAAAGTTAAATGTCCTGATCCTGGTCACCTGGCTCGGCGTCACTGATCCCATCCACTGGAGTCATTGATCCCTGCCAGCATTTCTGAAAAACTGGGTCATTTCTGAGGATGCATCTAGTAATTTTTTTAATAATTTTTTAATTTTATAATTCTTAACGATTTTTAGTGTTTTTTGAGGTCAAAGGTTTTCGGAGTCCAGTTCAAGGTCAAAGGTCACATATATCGAAGGTGAAAGGTCAATGACATCCAAGATGGCGGTCGGGTGACGTAACAAGATGGCGACAAGGCGAATTCTGATCTGGTACCAGACACCGTTATGCCCAACTTCCCATAATCGTACTACTCAAATAGAAAAAACTGCAGGCACTAAACATGCTCATGCACACTTTTCATATATTTTAAAGGTGTACATAAACATTAATAGCCCTTGTACTATGCCTATTTCGTTCTATGCGAATGCTGGCATCTAATAAAAACTACATACACATGTAACATGCATACATCCATACATACACACATAGACAGACTGCGATTTTAAAGAAAAAATTATATATGAAAAAATACCATAATTATATCTTTCAGAAAATAAAATTTATATACATAAAAAAATGTGTGAATGTGCGCAATTCTGTATCTCCAACTTTTCCGTCAATTCGAGCACGCACACGTCTGTAGCTATAACTTGTATGTGCATTCAGCATGGAATGGAGCGTAACCAGCCTGTGCATGCTAGCCTAGATTCGCCCCGTGCACACTCCAAGTATGCCCTAAGCCCACATAGAAGCATAGTTGGCTGTTATTTCCGAACTGTCACCAAATTCATAATATAGGCATCAACCACAATGCCGAAAATGATCGCAGGGGCAAGTACACCTAACCCCACTTATAAGCATAGTTGGATGCAATTTGCGAACTGTTTAAGATAGTGACCACATTCATAACATAGACATGACACCATGTGATGAACAGATGCCCTAAACGCACTTATGAGCATAGTTGGTTGTAATTTGCGAACCCTTTAAGTTATAGTCACCAAATTCATAATGTATTCATCGCCCCCTGGCATCGAACATGTCAAGCACAGCCTAATACCACTTATAAGCACAGTTGGTTCTAATTACTGAACTGTTTAAAGGTAGTCATCAAACGCATAACATAATCATGGTCCCCCTCCCTTGACGATGAACTGGGTCGCAGGGTCAAGCACACCCTAAGCCCACTTATAAGCATAGTTGCCCACCATTTCCCACCCACCGTAGCTATAGGCACCAAATTCATAACATAGACATCATTGCCGAAAACGAAATGGATGATAGTGTCAAATACGCCCTAAACCCTCGTACATGTATAGTTGACTACCATTTCCCACACACCTAATCTACAGTCACCAAATTCATAACATAGACATCACTTCCGACGACGACGAAAAGGACTGCAGGGTCAAGTACACCTTAGGTCTTCGTATAATTATAGTTGATTACCGTTTCTTCCCCCTCCACAGAAGCTACAGTCCCCAAATTCGTATCATAGGCATCACTTTCGATGACAAACAGAGTGGTATGTACAAGTATACATCAAAGTAACATCACAGACATCACTTCCGACTTCAATCAAGGAGATAAGGACAAATTGGACTTAAGTCCTGCTATAAGCATAGGTGGTAGTACTCCCAAACAAAATAGCAAATGTATTCCTTACGAACCGACTGAAATGAAACCTTCACGTTCAGAGTACAGCCAATACACACAACACTAGCAGCAGAATGCAATCGACCCGGCAGATGTTGTACGATCAACTAACATCGTGAGAATCTGTAAGGCTGCCCAGGTGGTCGGCCGGGCGCAGGCACCGTGCATGTCTTGGGAAGTCGAAGGGATGGTACATAACACTAGCCGAGAGAGAGAAATGCGTCAGTCTCCAGGATGGTAGACTAGCCGAGTCACACATGCACTTTCCTTTATGAGAAGACTGTAGTTGTAGAGTGCAGTAGAACAATTTATCTCGTTTTATATATTATATACATGTACTTATTTCGAATATGTACCATATATATAACATTAAATGTATCAACTTTACAATTACGAGTAAGAAAGTATCGCAACATATACATTTCAACTATGTATGTACTCTACTTTTCAGTCATCCCAAAACAAATATGTACCCTGGCAGCACTGAAGACAGTGCACAAACCTTGAGAATAAGGTAGTGTAGGTTCAATCCCATAGTGAGCCCTATAATTTCAAAGGAAAATTAATACTATATGATACACAAATAAATTTATTTGATATATCTTAGTATTTAAGTACCGAACGCATCATGCAACAAACACAAGGTTCAGGAAATAACTGAAACTAGGTACATGAAATCTGGTGATGACATCATACCAAGCCTGTATGGGCCTGCAGTGAGTGGGGAAGAGTTATGCATTTACTCCTATTCTTAACAAAATCACACATACATATTATTTCATTCAATAAAGCATCTAGCTCCGAATTCATCAATAATCGCATTTATCTCTTCACTTTCAGAAATATACCCGGTTCTTTTGCAATGCAGCCAAGTCATTGGGGTCTTCAGAAAAGAATAAGTGGCTCGACTGCACGATTTCATTCGCAGAAGGTCCACGATACATGTCGGGATGTACGTTCTTCTGTGATGAGGATGTTTTGAGATACCTCTGGACCAGAGAACTGGGTTTGAATAAAAGTTCCTTCTGCCCCCTCTTCAAGTAACCCTTATCTTCAGCAATGTGTTTATACTTTTGCTTTGCAGATGCTAGCACTTCATCATTATTATCAGTATTATATGTACGTTTCAGTACAATTTTCACATCATCAGAGGTTCTGGAGCTAGAATTGCATTCTCACCCTCCTGATTAGTTGTAACATCTTCGGTTTTTCACTTTACATGTTTGTTTTTTACAACTTCCATAGGTCCATATGGCTCACACTTCCCATAATAAATTTATGCGAAACTTTTATTCCCTTCAATGCCTACTGTTTTGAAACATGGCACAGGCCCTGATAAAGTTGCGAGCACTCGAATTGGCTTGTAGACACTTAGACACCTCAGTCGAAGACACAGATTATAAGGCTGAAGTGGAAGAAGACGGACCCATATCCAAGAAGTCGATGGCGCTGGCATAGGTCCCATTAGCTCTGGAGTTCCTGAAGCTGCAGAAGCTAGACAAGGTGACCCAAACTGATCCATTGAATAACTGACAAATCCACATAGATGAGGGTTGGCTGCAGCATAGTATAGCATAACACACACCACCCTCTAAGAAACAAATACCTGTAATCATTCAGAAGTTAAAGCTTCATGTCGGATGCTTTCAACATGACATCGAGTTGTAAATATTAGCATGTCGCTTTAAAATATAGCTTGGAATAAACTGGTGTTAGTAGAGTATATCGCTTCCGTCCACCCTACTCACTTTTAGGACTATAAAAGCAGTTATTAACACCTCACATTGCCTATAACTTCTTTCTCTCGTCGAGAGGACATAGTGGAAATGATGGTATGCTGTTCTAGTGGTCAGAAAATTGTATAATCTCTATCGTGACATATGGAAAGATAAATCACTTGCAGCACTCAACGAAGTTACGGAGTTTGCATATTTGCCTAAAGAATTCCTTCTCGCATACGCATGACACGAAAAAAAAAAACATCCGTCTACAAACACCTAACTGTCTATCTGCAACAGGACGAAGAGATTCTTGACTGTCTCCCATGCCTAGAGTGTTTTCAAGGTAGTGCTACAATTAAAGACACTCCACATCCCAGGATCTGGTGTAAGTCACATAAGGAGAGAGAGAGAGAGAGCAGCAGCAACAAAAGAAAAAAAAGGCACCTCCAATAACGTTAGATAAACGAGTGCAAAGAAGATGAGTGGTCGAATTGACAACTTCGCAGGCTAGACACCGATCGACCTGATAAGGCAACATATTTCATTCCAGCGACCATGCTGACATTTGTACCACATAGCCAGCAGTTGACTGAGACGACCCGAGACGGCAAAGCAAACTAGCATGTAGTGTGAACAACATACCAGCGAGCATCATGTAAAAATGGATGACATTTCGCCTCCGAGCATGGTGGTGGTGGTAGAAAACAGATCGTTACGACTGCATTCATCTACTGTGTACGCGTACTCGGCTACAATACGAAGATGGAATAAATGGTTTGAAGACTGTCTATCCGTAACATCGTCAGCATCATCAACAGCAAGGGGCCCTGAAGTGTCGCTACAAACATTAAGGAGTCAATGTTACCACTGTAGAAATAATTTTAGTATAAGTTATAATGCATGCCGACATGAAAGTAGCCATTGCATTTTCAGCCCAGAATACGAGGCGTTCTGCTGTGATAACTGCGATGCTGTGTTTACCTGCAGTGATGGTCTATATAAACATAACAAGAAGTTCAAAGGCAATATTTGGTGTTTATCGAAAAGCGAGTGCAAGTATTGTGGCAAGACATTCGCTAAGTGCTCCAGTGTCAAATATCATGAAGATAGTTACTGCCCATTTTCCGTCGTCTGCATGACCTACCCATGTGATAACTGCAGTGTGATATATGCGAATAAGTATGTCTTGAATGCTCACAGTAGGAATTGCTCGAATGAAGAATAAGTTGAGCATGTATCAAATATTACGTATTCTTTTTTAGGTCAAGTCGGTAAAATAAAGGTAAAGTGTATAAATTACCTGTATGTTATTCATTTACCTTATCCCATGAAAATATCATGTTCGCCTTTATCACTAGGAAAATAATTACCAAATTCTGTCTATGTCTCAAAGAGAACTAATATTTTTGTATAGTGTGAAGTATCGAACTTAGGTCCCTACACGTAACTCACCATAAGAGATTGTTTAGTTCTATATATCAGCCACATTTAAAGCACACACACAGACAGGAAGGAATATGCAAAGCTAATAATACATATGCAAAATATGCATGCATAAATTACACAATAATTACACACACGTCACTCACCTTCATCCACCATCTTACCTGCACCATTGTCGTATGCTAGCATACAAATCAGGTGACTGACATCTTACATTCGTTGGTGGCTGCTTGAGTAATACACAGATACTCTCGCCATCTTCGTTTCTCTGGTCAACCGCTAGAGTTCACGACCATTGTCTGCTAGGGTCAGGATGGTCTTCGGCCATCTTTGTTTCCCCTGTTACGTGTCAGGGAGATGCTAACATCGTTTTCGTTTCCGTTGGCGGCTGCTAGGAGCACTGTTGTCGACACACATGGCCGAATTCCGACGTACAGCATGCAGAACACTCACTCATGTATGCAGTACTCGGTGCAAGTAGCTCAAAAAATGCCAGACGCACGAGGTTTCGATCCAACCGCTAATGAAGGTTGCAGCTCATCAGTTACGATAACATAGGGAGACTACAGCAGTATGCTTCGACTGTGAGGGCTTAAGGTCGCAATAAACAGCATCAGCCTAACTCATGAGCCACACTTCTTTAAACAGTCTAAAAGGAACCCAAAGTCTACATGGAACGTCGTCACCTTAATGTTGCCGAAGGCTGAATCTCCATCTCGCTACGGCGGTCGGAACACCCGTCTTGACCCGACAGCGTCTCGATGTGGTAGAAATCCAATTCCCGCTCCGCCGGCCTTCAAGTATGTTCCGTGTTTCCACAACACGGTTGTGTTATTAAAACGCCCGCGGCTCGTGGCCTAATTCGCCACTGTGCTCCGCTACAATGGGTAAACCTTAACAACCAGTCATATACAGGCTGTAAACGACAAGTGTTTACAACTGTACACAGTAGTGTACAGGGCTCCGAGACGAGCATTTGATGTAGGACACTTGTGGTCCAGAG
This sequence comes from Dryococelus australis, assembly GCA_029891345.1. NCBI lineage: Eukaryota > Metazoa > Arthropoda > Insecta > Phasmatodea > Phasmatidae > Dryococelus > Dryococelus australis. Next base: position 115,793,544 of record CM057001.1, read on the forward strand.
GGTCGGGAAATAAATTACCGTAAAAGCGTTTGACAAATGTGTACTAAAACACGTGCAGCGCGCTGCTGTGGGCCCGGCCTTAATCGACCTGCTGGCCAGCTGAAGCCGGTTTGTACAGAGGTCAAATCGGGCAGGAAATGTTTAGTAATTGCTTTTGTTTGAAACACATGTTGCATTGTCACAATACTACAGGCAAGTTACAGAAATCAGGAAAGAATGTATGAAATTGCAAATGAAACACCTGTGTCATAAACCGAAGTAAAAAAAAACAAAACAAAAAAATTATCAAACAAGCAATCTTGTGGTACTTGCCATCTTTTAAATGCAATTTCATACATTCTTTCCTGATTTCTGTAACTTGTCTGTAGTATTGTGAAAATGCAACATGTGTTTCAAACAAAAGCAATTATTAAACGTTTCCTGCCCAATTTGACCTCTGTACAAACTAGCTTCAGCTGACCAGCAGGTCGATTAAGGCCGGGCTCACAGCGGCGTGCTGCACGTGGCTTAGTACAAATTTGTCAAGCGCTTTTACGGTAATTTCCTGACCCTATGGACCACAAGTGTCCTACATCAAATTTCTCGTCTCGGAGCCCTGTACACTGCTGTGTACAGTTGTAAACACTTATCGTTTACATCCTCTATAGTGAAAAAATAAAGGGTTATACAATTGCACTGATAACAAGACATATGTAGTCGCATGTTACATAAAAAAATGTATGTTAAAGATATGGAACCATGCTGTACATGAAAAATCAGTCACGTAACAAACAATAAAAGACTAAGATATTAGCAAGTAAATCACAAGCATGATGTCTTAACGAGTCACAATATATTAAAAAATGCCCAATGGATAATAGTAATATCAGCGTTGCTATCACGCCAAGAAGGTTAGTAAAGGCTAGTTAGAATGCATGCCAGCATGAGCAAGAATGACTCAAAAATGACTACAATGCATCAAGTACGATGCACGTTTGCGATTTTTCGGAAGATTTGAAATTTTTAAATATTTTTGGAGAATTTTGTGATTGTTTTGGTTCGAGGTGGTCAAGGTCAAAGGTCAAGTTCAAGGCAACGTGGGATCTAATATGATGGTTGGTTGACATCATTACATGATCTTATCGGCTCCAGTCCCCCGTCCCCTCTAAACCCAAAAATTCGAGATTTTTTATAAATTTTCTAAATACATTATATAAATATAATAATTTTTAAAAGATTCCATAATTTTTTTTGTAAATATTTTTGGAGAACTTTGCGATTTTGGGTTTAAGGTCATCCAAGGTCAAGGTCAAATATCAAGGCCAATAGTCAAGGTTAAGGTCACGTGTATTCAATATTTGTTTGCCAAGATGGCTGACAACTAAGATGGTGTCCAGGTCAGACCTGACTTCGGGTCCTGTGTAACGATTTGGCATGCCTTATGCGTATAAAACCAATATGGCCGCCACTGCTCTGTCCTCAAAAAGATCCTCTCAAATTCTTCCGATGCGATGGATCGAAAAGAAACTTTCGGGTATCTTTTTGCAACTGGTGGGATCGGTGCTTCTTTTTTTTTTGGGGGGGGGGGGGAGAACCAGAAATTTTGAGGGAAAAGAGGTAAATTTTGAGAGAACAGAGGAAAGTTTTAATGGAAAAAGGGGCATTTTAATCGAAAAGAGGAAATTTTGGGAGAAAATTGGTCGATTTTAAGGGAAAAACGGGAAATTCTGAGGGAAAATTGCCGCCGGCTGACCGGAATGACAGAGCATGAACTGCTGTGGCACTCCAACGCCAGACACCATTTGTGCTCCATTTAAAGTACATTGGCCCAAAATCGCTATAATCATTCTACTAAGGTTGCTAATATGTGTACACGAATGATAAGAAATTAGGCATTCTGAAAAAGTTTTATTTAGCTTTTTTTTTCTTTTGTTGCTGATACATTTTTATTGCTATGCATGTGGATGTTTTATTGCCTATTTCCATAAACACATTACAATTATTATGCATTATTGGAAATTAAAGTGCAGAATTGGCAGTTCCAATCATAGGAAAGTTTTCTGAGTTTTCGTATATCGGGAAGGAATTTGCTATACTCTGTTTAGCTCGAATGATGTATTTGGCAGAATCAATTACTCGCGGCTATTTGTCGTGTGTGGATTACTGACCAATGAGCATTTTTAACACATAATATCAGAACAGCATATAGATGCTAATTTTTTTTTTCAGAGTACATGGAGTGTGTCGTACAGGCAATTAAAGAAGCACAACGTGTGCAACAAATAATCTCAAGGCAGACTTGAAGTGAATCAATGCAAAGTTTACTTTCTTAGCAGATATAACTGTACGAAATTATTCGCAAATTTAACATATCAGTGAATACACATAATGATAAAGCGTGAATGGTAAAGTTTTTCCACCGAACGCCCACAGTTTTCGCTCAGCGAATAGTCAAATGGGTAGGGAAGTTCCCCGTTATGTGTTGTAGTGGCGCTAAACGTTCCTACATTTGCACCCTGGCATGTTGTATTATTTCCATGCAATATATAGGTTAAAAACTTCCATTAGGGTTTAGGAAGTTCACCAGAAATATTTTTACATTATACTATTCAACAATAGAAGGCAGGAGCCTGTCATTTTGTGAATTGATGTCACAGTTTTTGACTATATGTGAAAGACACATTATAAAAAACTACGGGTAGGCATACTGCGCAGATAGTTAAGAAGCGTGTAATTGTTGTGTCGAGAAACCCGGGCTATGAACACAACAATCTAGTATTTAATGTACTAAATGGAGATGCTGGTAAGCTTCCAGAGGAATTTAGTGTAGCTTAGATGGCATACTCTTCAAGAACTTCCCAACCACGTCAGCTGTTGTACAGAAGTCTTTTTCGGCGTACAAAATGGTTTTATCGGACAAACGACACGAATTTGAATGCTCGGGCCTTGAAAAGGTGCCAGTGATTTATTGTAACACAAACTATGGGCATAGAAATTAAGAAGTGTATTTCTAGTGTGAGGGAACCAGAATTTATAGATCCGTATTAATACTTTAATTAAGAGATACTTCGGATTCGTCTAAATTATGTTACATCATTTAATACGTATTTTCCCAATGTATTTAAGAACAGACTACTAGAGATTAGTCCAACTCGTGTGTATAATAGCGTAGGTGAGTTCGTCAATAAATCACAAAGTCTCCGGTTAGATTTGTTTATATAACATTGAGTTCTCAGACCATTGAGATGAAACTGTACTCATTGCACGAAATAATTCCTAACTTTAGCATAATATAAGATCAACTTACCAACTAGCAGGGGTGATAGTTGAAAACAATACATACATACATATATTCTCAAATATACTCCATAATTTGCTATACTGGAGCTTTCCTGACAACCTGTACAATGAGGTTGGCACACAAAAGAAAAATGGATGTTCTCTATCACATAATGGGAAAAATCTCATTGAATGGATAATGGGGCGCTGTAAATAAAAATGTCTGAAGTTACCCTGCCTATACTGACTTGCAAAAACTATACTTACAGAGTTGCAGTTATGTCACAATGAGCACAACAGCACGCGAAAACGGTGCATCCGACTAGTAAACGAATTCCTCTGGAGAATAATTCTTATATCCTATTTTATTGTATGATTTCTTAAAAAACTGTCATTTATTCTGTTCAGTTATATGACTGAGTGTATTATCTTTACACAATGGGTCATACTCGAATGTGTATGAGTTTTGATAATTTTATTGGAAAAGGACAAAATAAATACTATATAATATATTTTAATGTCATGTATATTTACAACTGCCACAATGTTCGCGGACCTAAAAGATGTTGTATTTTAACTGCACGGATATATTATATGTTTGGTGAATTAAATATGAATGTATTCCTTTTGAGGTATTTAGGTACGCCAACGAAAGCTTCATATACTGCACATATTGACATATTTGATCAAACTACCTTATTTACACATATCTACCAAGTTAGTGATGGCGGAGATTTTAGAAGGTAAAATGGGAAACGTCCGTTTCTAGATGCAGGGACGAGCATAATTCTTGGAACAGTTGAGACCGTGAGTCTCATGTAGACCGGAAAGTTACCAGCCACGCCCCAACTTGACTGCTGAGCGGCGTTACAAGCTGCGTCCCGCTTGTTAGCCTCCCCACCCACATGCCTTGCCTACACCGCACGACGCAATATCGAGTGAAGATTATTTTCCCTAGAAATGGAATGCAAAAAAAAAAAAAAGACAATGTGTGCTACTGTGCTGCGTAAAATTGAAGAACTCTTACCTCGACTGCATCTGTGATGTGCCGTCGGCGAACGATATACTATACGCGTTGTTTCGTCAGAACGTGAGCCGCGGCAGACGAGCGGCCCGTCATGATAGTTCATTGAACTGCCACCTTGGGCGCTGGTGTAGCGCAGGGCGCGTATACATCGTGCTATGCGCGTTATAGATGGCGCCACAAGGACTTAACAGTTTCTGCGAATTATGCGCTGTATATAAGTTGGTAAAAAGCTGACTTGCTTCGTAAGTTAACAATTATTTTCCATTCGAAGTGAAGGAATCCGGGAATTGTTACATTGTTCTGTAGCACAAAAAAAAAAAAAAAAATTCTTTAGTCTTTGCCAATATCGTATGTCTATTTATACCGTACTCAATGGTAATTCAAGATTCTGTTTCTAATCGTTGCTTAGATCACTTTTCAGAAATCTACATCCAAGAACCAGTAACTGGAACTTGCCCTTATTAAATATATCGTTTATAAGGTTACCATAATGTGTGCATATATATGTGTGTATATATACATATGTATATATACAAATATATATTATATATACACTTAAACACACACGCAAGCTACAATGTAATTACAAAGACTTGATAGGGGATAGCTGCAGTTGATGTATGGACGTGCATTCCGAAGTTGAGAAAATATTTAGACAAAGACTTAATTTAGTTTCTCTCCAGTTGTTTGATTGTGGTTTGATGGCTTTGATTCTAATGTATATTTATTCCTCATCCTCTGGGAAACCAAGCGCAGATGGGGCACATGTAAAAGAAAATTCACCACTATTTTAACTATTCTTTAATTGAACATGATCAGGTATGTTAGGAAGTAGGATTATTCTATATTCTGCCTTACTTTCGAATTATTTGTTTTTGTTTCTTATATCACTGTAGCACAAACCCAATTTATGTAGCAGCTGTTTGGATCATCCAGTCTTAATTTGAGAACTTTAACTTAAACAAAGACTTTGTTTTCGTGACTCTTTTGCTGTTCCACTCAACTATGTAAGATACTATACTTCATTTAAGAAGAAATTAGCTCAAGAAACTTAAGCACAACAAACGCATATTTTTGCGGCATTGCTAATGAAGGCTATGTAATTGTGGTTCCCTGTTTTCTGTCTGGCAAACTCAATTTGGAAGTCATCTTTCGACTTGGGAAGGTTTCCAAGAAATATACCACTAACACTTGTTTTGTTTTCTTTTCCAACGAGTATTTCATAACCGCGCTGTTACCAAGATTCTTGAATTAAACTCAATATTAAACGAATAATCTTACAAAACAAAAAAGACGATTTAACTTAGTTTCACCGTGTAATTTTCTGCTCTAACTGATTCTAGAAATCCATACATACTAAGCTTAAGAAGAAATTTGTTCATTTCACTGAAGTTTTGCTTCAGAAGCATTTACATTACATACGTACATTATTATTGCATTGACATTCCTATATTTCTCATATTTCCAGTTCTATGGTGCATTTACAGCAGCCGTGATATCAATAGCCTACATTTTAAATCATAGTTAGGAAAATGGAAACCCTGCCTGGCCACTGATATATATTAAAGTTGTCATTGAACTTACGTACTTATAATGATGTTGGCGGTGAATTAGTGAACAGATTTATGTACTGTATAGTAACGCCTACTCAAAAGTTTATTCAAGTTCTGACAACTGAATTATGTTCCCTTAAGGTCTATACACACTAGAGTGAGAATAGTTTTAGCAGTATAAAATTATATTTATATTATTTTATAGTTTCAGTGTCACTTCATCAGCGCTTTGTTACATGCCATACAACTTGTCTGTGATACATTAAAGAAATATAATGAAATAAGTGCAATATAGACATTGTCTCATAAGAAAACCATATACTTTAATTCGGTGTGCATTTTGATCCAAGTCTGAGTGGATTTTCGCAAAAATTACATAGAATTTACTGCGCAAGTGTATTGCCCACATTCCGAACGATCGTATTCAACAAGTGGTTTACTCACCAGTAATACAACTAATACAACACTGTAAAGTCATCCTTTTTTGTAGTAAATGTATTCGAGTATTTATTTGTAGATTATTTGTGCATTGGGGTATCCGTAATTATAATTTGTCTGCCTATTTTTATATCATCGTGAATTATGAGATAATTGTTATGAATAACGTGAAAAAAAAATTTATTTTGTAAACATGAAATAAATGTAAATGAAATAAAACAACTTATTTCTTTTGAAGTACTTATCAGGCCGGACACCTTCTTTAATCCTTCTCGTTAATATTCTTCTTAAAAAACGATTTCTACACTTATAAGATTGTTAGGACATGTCTGTTGAATTACGTCATACGTAAGACGGTGCACCATGCCTTTAACAGTCTATGATGAGCAAAAATTTTATTCGGTAATTTTTTAAGGATAAAAGGTCATACCGGCGATGTGCTATTCACGTAATGATAAAAAATGAACAGCTTTCGTTCTTTAAAAAAAATAACAAATTTCTTGGCAGAATTACTTTGCCATTAACACGCTTGTTGTGCTAATACATTTTCTACTCACTTATTAGACTCCAAAGAGGCAAATACGTATAAATAGACAAAAGCACGTTATATATACTAAGAGTAAAAATATTAATACAACTAATGTTTTCCTAATAAATTCAGGAATATTCATAAATAATATCGAATGTTTCAATAGGCACAGCCACTGTATTTTTTAATATCCGTGTTCTCTTACAGCGAAAATTATAAGAAGCAAGAATTTTCCAGCAAACAGCCGATTGTTGATAGCGATTGTCAGTAAGTTAATCGATTACTAAGAATTGGCTGAACGGAAGTGTTTTATGGACAACTGTATCATTGGTTTAGACTTTCTTACGCTCGGATATTGTCTGCAAATTAACATAAACAACTCATAAGATTTCCTATAGATGTTGTAGAACGGAATCCTCGGCTACAATTTACTGCTCAAGTACATGCCTCCCACGCTCAGACACGAATGCACGCAACAGCTGTTGACACGGCAGAAAAACTCTGACGTTCTGAAACCAAAAAGAAAAGAAAATGTCGCAGTTGAGAAACTTTCGCGGCACCCTGTCCGCACGGAGATCAAATGTGGCTGCCGTTAAGCAACTCCCCATTTCTCATGTGGGCGGGCCGCAGTTTTTCCGAGGCCAGAAAAAGACTTTGCCAAGTTTTGATTCAATTCCCCCCCCCCCCCCCCCACACCCGGCTGGCCCTCCTCACTCCCCCCTCCCGCTTCCTCATCCACTCCCCGGACTCTGACTCGTCTACTCACTAACCAGCGGGACGCGAAAATAGAAATCTTTTCACGTTCCGGTGCACCAACGAGCGCTTCTAGTTCGTTTTCTGACGTCATTTACTTTTCTCTTCACCCGGGAGGATATCCAGTTTCTTTGCTCCCTGCGCCATTCCCCTGCGACTTCGCTAACGTCTTCTTGATGTACTCGGCTGTCCGGAATCTTAATTCTCCCTCAGAACATTTCTGCGCCCCTCTTTTTCACACGTCCCCAATACGGGTGGGGAGGGGCCTAGTGGCGTTTATTCCATAGACTCAAGGTAAGAAATGCTTATCCTATACATATAGGAAATGTTTGACCCTTTAAATGTTTCGCCTTAACTTTAAACACATCTAATTCTAAGTTTCCCGTTTTCGATTCGAGAAAAAGAGTTTTCGTGTAAACACACAGTGCTGCTATCTAGTATTTATTTTCACAAACGGGAGCGACTAGCGATGAATCTAACTCGTAAGCAAGAACACGGGCAGAGTACGCAGTCATTCAGTTTGCGTCCTCCAGTCCTACATTTTTCTTTGGAAATTGGATGAAAGTGTTCGGGAAAACGAGAGTTTTCTTATAATTTGTAATATTCTCTCTAAATAATATTCAGTTTCATATTTATTACTTTCATTTCGTTTCCGTTTTTATAACAAATGTGAGGTGTTATAAAACGGCGAATACACGTGGCGGATAAGCAAAGTTGGAAGTTGCGTTTGTTAGTAGAAATTGGAAAATGGAAACACAGCGCGGCTTATATCGACCATTTATTGTATTGTAAAGTGTGTAATGTATCATATTTTAATGGCATGTAACTAAATGTTATGTAAAACACTCAAGTATGTGGGGCTATTATATCGTTTACCTTTTAACAAAACTTACAACACGCCATTGGAGGGACCAGCAGTGGTGTAGCGGTTAGATCACTCGCCTCTCACCTAGACGAACCGGGTTCAACTCCAGGCGAGGTCGGTCCCGGATTTTCGCATGTTAGACTGGCCGGCCGATGTTGCTGGTCGGCGGGTTTTCTCGGGGATATCCCTCCCCCGCACTTGAAATCCGGCGCTGCTCCCTAATCACCTCACTTCATCCTCATAGGTTTTCAAATCTCTTCACTCACTCACATTTAAGGATCCTCCCTAATCGTCGTATGGGCTTCATTGTAAACAATTGTGTCTATTCTATAGGTTATTCACGGTAAAAAAGAGCACTTTTGAAAGCGCTGCTTAAGATCTATTTGCAAGTACGTTGTGTATTCTTCCGCTTTATGTAAGATTAATATTGTCATGGGCCTCATAATTTTATTCATGCGTAGGTCAAGTTAAACTGTGAAATTATTAGAGAAGTAAATATTTAACCAATCTGCTCATTTTTACACCTCGATGTATAAAAGAAACAGAAAGCGAAAGAAATAATTTATGTTATCAAAGATGGTTACCTAACACTTTTTATTTGACGTAAAGATACGGAACTATTTCCCATCCATCGTTACCAACTTTACTGGGTGCATGTCACACTAGGGTGCCCGTTAAAATATATACAGAAAGTAGCAGTGACTTTTTTACCAAAGTTGATTTCAAAAGTGCTCATTTTATCGTGAACAGCCTTTATTAAAAAACTATGGCATATTCCAATATAAATATTTTTCAATGACAGAAATCAAAGTCGACATTTTGTTACCAACTAACAAATTTTGCTATTGAAACACAAGTGTGGTCACTGAAGCGTATCAAAGTCGCTGTAAGTGGCCATCTTTCTACGATATTAAACTTCTGTAGAACAGTGTTTTAAACTATAGCGACAGTGCTGTATCTTCTCTGAACATATTACTGTATTAAACCCTATTGTCACCGCTTACAAATCTGAAGAAACAGAACATACGCGAAGCTTATTTATGCTATTTCCCATCGCCGACACAATGTTTCCTTACGGCCCAAATATCGCCCAAGTTAAGTACACTTTATATTAAATGTATTTTTAGAATGTATTTTAGTTTTTCTTGTAATATTTTATATACACGAAACAAATTTTTTTTAAAATTAAAAATCATATAGACCTAAACATAATTGAAAAAAATATGTCAAACACATAAACAATCGTCTGATATTCAATTCGTCTGTTCATAGAGACCTGAAAAATTCGCGAGTTCAATGACCTCCAGGTTAGATTCTACAGTCATATGTACAAATTTGTCGATGTCAACTTTGCATTGGTTGTCTGCTGCCATAGTGAGAGGCGACGATTGGGCCAGCGTTCTCCAGGAGGTGTCAAACACAGTGTGGACCAATGGCTAATGTTATATAAACGCACATGTTTTGAATTCTAACTTGTCCCAAAATGAATCCGCGAATTCTTCAGGTCTCTTCAGCGAGTTACAAGACACCCTCTTCAATTGTATCCACAGTGGTTGACATTTAAAAAAAAAATTGATTTTTCTTATGAGTATTAACTGTCTCGTTCACAATCAAAACATATATCAATACTAAGTATATAATCCCAGGTAGCCCAAATATCGCGAATTCATTACAAAAAACGCCCAAATTGCGATAGTCGCTTTTTCGTAATTTTTGTCGCAAATTATTTCCTGTCCATTTACTTTCACATAAGACCGGAATGAAAAGTTTTCTATGATGTATGACATCATTCATGATTAATATGACGTTTGTAATTGTAAGTCGTAATAGTACTCGTATTTTATCATGAACACCAAAACTGTAGTAAAATATTAGATTATAATTAAAAACAGTGACCGTTATATATTTATGATAATTCGTTTTCGCAGAAGTATATAAAACCAATTAGTAGTTGATATCGCTGCAAATTTACGAAATCACATAATTCTACGACATAAACGAAACACATGCCATGGCCGCCACGAGTAAATCATGAGTTGGGTATTCACAGCTGCAACGAACGGTGGTAACTCGCGTGTCACAGACTCGCCTTTCTCAGAACTTGAACGAACACGTGGGTGAGCCGAGGCCAGGGTTACGACATACTTTTACCAGCTGCGGAACTGGCAACACCGCGCGGATGACGTCGTCGCGAACACTAGCGCTCCTCTGGATCATTAGCGGAACTAACGCGTAAAACTGGCTATGGCTAGACTTTTTCCTACCCCATGGCCACTCTAGTGTACATCTTTACTCAACGTCCAAACGGTGACAAATCGTCCAATCTGGCAACCCTGCGTTGCGCTGCCAACCTACCTACGCGTTCCCGAATTTCCCTCCCCCGGCTGTCGCGAATCAGTTTTCCCCTCGGCCGCTTCTCAGTTCCCAAGTGCCGCATCCGGCGGTTTATCACCGCTTGTCCCTTCCCTCGCTCGTTTATTGTTGGCGATCGCGCGCCCGCGGAATGAAATGAAATGTTTCGAAGAACTTTCCATTACAAAGTGGCCGTGATTTGTGCCGGCGAGAGGGCGCGAGTGTTTTGGCAACACTGATCTCCGGGCGCGAATACCCCTGCCATACCGTCCCCGGGATTATTTATGGCTTTACAGTGGGGTCCGTTCTAAAAACTCATGCTGCAATAAATGTATAAATCGCGTATATGGTCGCCGGGGTATCCTTTTATTTCCCGTGGGCCCCGCTTCCCCCTCCTCTTCCTTCTAGCTCCCTATAAATTCCTCCGTCTCTTCGGCTACTCTGCTGACTTGACTTAGCACTGTCGAGGAGAAGAGCGGTATGCAACTTTACGCACCCGAGGGTTAACAGAACTATGCACTAAGATATTTTCTGTGGAATCGTTGTTTGGGCCTATACTTAACACCAGTGGCGTTTAGTGACATTTTTTACAGGGTAAGTAATATAATAGCCCATTATCACTAAACATTTAACAACTAAACCGTCGTACACAGTGTTTTGCAGACGTACTTACCTTCATAAGAGGTGTCGGCCTTCCACTCTGAATTACTGTATTATTCTCTTCGAATGTTCGTGATGCAAATTTACACTTCAGAAGGTCGCATATTTTACACTCAAGTCTAGCTAGTGCCGGGCTGTGGTTCCATTTTCAATTTCTACTAACAAACGCAACTTCCAACTTTGCTTGCCCTCCACATGTATTTACGGTATTATAATACCTAACATTGGTTATAAAAAGTGAAACGAAAGTAATGTATTGATAATTAAATATAATATTAATTCGAGAGCATATTACAAATGTAAGAAAATTCCCGTTTTCCCGAAAATTTTCATCCATTTTCCAAGGGAACATGTAGGACTGGAGGACGCAAACAGAACAACTGCTTACCCTGCCGAGGAAACACTGTTGGTGACGTAGGAGCTCGTGCATGTAGCGTGTTGTTGCTTGCGAGTTCGATTCATCGCTAGTCGCTCCCATTTGTGTAAATAAATACTAGATAGCAGCACTATGCGTGTGCAGTACGGGAGAAACTATGTTTCTCCAATCGGAAATTGGAAACTCAGAGAGTTAAATGTGTTTAAAGTTAAGGCGAAAAATATAAAGGGTCAAATGGAATATGCGTCTATGGAATAAATGCCACTAACTTACACGTATCTTATTAACTTAATGCTCTGAGGATAAGATCCTCGCCAGGAAATGTTAAAACCAATTATAAAAGGTTGTAGGCTTATAGTTTTGCTTTCGTCATATCAAGTGTGGTCAAAGAGAAAGAAACGACAAATTGTAAAATTCGCATTTTCAAGAGCCTGCCTACTCAGTTTCCTTCATAGGTACGAGGAAAGCACGGCGATACGTCTGTAGTTGAATCTGCGGGCATTTATCGCCGTTTCAAGTCCCACAGTTATGCCGGATTTACAATGCCACCACGAGGTCTTCCCAACAGTCAGACACGACGTTACAGACCATTTCGCCACCAAAATCAGTTCAATGTTTGCAATACCCTTACAATCACCGTTACACAATTACCTCACAATTACAGTGTTGCGTGGCTTTCGGCAAAATCCTGGAATGGCCAAAACTTGCTATGGAGTGTGAAGAAATCACAGATCGTTGTACATTATTTTGTTTTAATAACTTTGTAAACGAAGTATTTTTGGATTTTGGAGCAGTTATTTTTCAACGAGTATTTATTTTCGACAGTTCATTAGCTTTCTGTAATAAGAAAATCAGGATATACACATAAAAAGTATATGTGTAATGTAAAATGTACCACAGCAGTGAAATCCGCACGACATTTTGTTTTGTAAGGTTATGTTTCTGTTTTTTTTTTCTCCTGCCAAGTGAGGCCGACTGGTCCGACGTCCGACAAAAGTAGAAATAGAATCTACTTTTGTCGGGGCGACCTTTCTCCTGATTGGCTGATGAAAAAATTTCGTCTGTGTCGGGGCTGCTTTGTCGGACTGTCGGGTTATTGTAAATCCAGCTTTACTCGCCTAACTTGCACAGTACAGCTAAACGACGGTGACAACGCAATCCAGCTCAGCATCTTGTGCGTATGAGCGATTGGGCGCTTAGGCGCAGGTGTTAATGTCGCCCTTATCGCTCCCTCGCTCCTGGCACTTAAACGCTCAGAACAGCTTCAGATGAATAAGATTCTTAATACTTTGCATAGACTGATCACGGTAAAGTGAGCATTTTGGAAAGCCTTGCTTAAGATCTTCTTTTCTACTCATTTCCTATCGCCGTAAATATAATTTACTCTGTCTGTCAATAGCCTAATTACTTAATCCATGCACCAGTCAATTGAAAAGATGAAATCGTTGCGAACCTTAATGCGTTGTAATTGTGCTTCTCTGATGGACTTCGCATGTGGAAATAGTTCCGGGTGATGCTACTGGTCGGCGGGTTTTCTCGGGGTTCTCCTGTTTTCCCTCGCCCTTTCATTCCAGCGCTGCTGCATACTCACCTCGTTTCACCTTCATCGGCTCTCAAGATCTCTATGTTAAGAGCCAGCCACATATCTCCACTATACTCCACTCTGACATACTCTGATGTGTATTAAGCAAACAAAGTGTCCATATGATAAGGTATCTACTTTACTAGTACTCTCGCAGTGCGTCAAGACTTGGAGGTATTTCACTTGATTCGCTGACAAATTTTTTCAAAAGTTGATTTTAAAAGTGGTCAGTTTACCGTGAACAACTATACCAAGCTTAAAAATTGACTTTAAACTGACGACAGAAAGTTTACAGAGTGCGTACAACTTTTATATAAGTTATACGGAGCTTATTAAATTCTGGCTGGAATTATAAACGTATTTTTACTTGATTACTTAACTGTTATAATATTGGTTCGAAGTCCAAACGTAGAATAAGAGAAAAATATATATATTTTTGAATCTCTAGAAAGTAGTAACTATTTAAGTAACTTTATCCACACGAATCACATCGAACAAGAAATTAATCAAATTATGCCGTATAAATTAACCATTACATAGTAAAGAAAACTTAATTCGAGTTATTTTATATATATTTTTATTTTATTTACTACTGAATTACTCTCTCGCTCTTCGATTAAATAAAAACTATAACTTGTGAAAATTTCAACATTTGTAATGTTGTATAGCTAATGAGCGTTTTCAGATATATTTGAAAAATTCTATAAAAATGTGTTAAACTAGCATCCATCCATGTATGAAATACAAGGAATATTGTAAACTAAAAAAATACAACTAAAACAATGTAAATCGTATTTGGCAGAAGTAGCGTGCCACTTTGCGTGTTTTTGTGCCGCCTTTGTTTGCTGCTGCTGCTGCTGCTGCTTGATAAGTCTGGATGTTTGTACGGTGTTACTGTAATACGTGTTCCGCTGAACATAACTTTCGTTCTTCCTTTGTCGCTTTGTGCTCGCATAAACACTCGCAGGACTATGCAACACCAGCTGAAGATGAATCCTTTCCTTCCGGTCCTGCCTTGCGTTTTCGTTTTCAGCGAATAATTTCGCTTCCTCCCAGCCCCCCCCCCCCCCCAATTGTCGGCTACTGTGAAAAAAAAAATGAAAAAAAAAAAAAAAAAAAAAAAAAGGAAAAAGCGTCTTTGGAATGAATGTGCGCTGCGTTTTCTCTTTGTGCTCCGTTCGTGTTTTTAACTTCCGGTTTTCGAGAATTCTTTAGCTTTGCGGCAGGCAGCACTCGATTAGGAGGCTGTCAGTTTTTCCACAGTCGACCAACTGCAGAGCGAAATATCCTGGCGTGAAGTTTGCGATCCTGCTGTCTCAGTGCTGGCAACTTTTTACGATTGTTTGTCTCTTTTCCCTTCGGTGCTGTTTGTCGCCATCCATCGCCCCTCCCCTTTCCTCGTATTTCTCGTCCGCGGCCTTTTTTTTTTCTACCCTCTCGGCAAATGCGATTCTGTCTGACCGAGCGCCAGTAAGTTTCCTTGTCTGCCGAATGGCGCCTTGGCATTTCGATGTCTTTTTATATATCATATGCCGTCATATCAGAAATGCTTATTGCTAGCTATATACTACATTAACTAACTTATTATTTTTCATTTCCCCAGATCTCTTTAAGGATCGAATTTAATCTAATAAATACAAAAGTCTTCAAGCACTTAGGCGACCTCCCGTGACGCAGATGGTTAGTGCACCACCGATCTGGGGTGCGGGAGGCTTTGGGTTCGAATCCTGGGCAAGGCATGGGTGTTACTTTATGTTAGGTTATAAGTTAGTTTGTAAGCCGTCCCCTGCTAAGCTTTTAAGCATAAAACCGACGGACGCTATACAATTCAAGCTCCTTATTGACTTCTAAATTACTTACACTTCATGTTTCACTAAACTGCAACAAAAGAATGCAAAATTCAGAATGAATAACCAAGCCGTAAAGGTTTGCGAATTATTCCTTTGTTTAAGAATGCGATATTCAGAATGAATAACCAAGCCGTAAAGGTTTGCGAATTATTCCTTGGTTTAAGAATGCGATATTCAGAATGAATAACCAAGCCGTAAAGGTTTGCGAATTATTCCTTTGTTTAAGAATGCGATATTCAGAATGAATAACCAAGCCGTAAAGGTTTGCGAATTATTCCTTGGTTTAAGAATGCGATATGAACATTGACGACTTCGGTGTGACATTCATTAATAATTTCATAATCATCCGTCGTTTTAAAAATTAAAATATTTATTCCAAACACTTAGAAATAATTGGAATCGAAGGAAACTCGCAATGATAATTCGAATTCCTGGTACTACTTAGTTACGCGATTTTAAAAGCCGTTAAAATGTGAGTTTATTATAAAGTTACAATTCTATCCTTACTTTAAGTGTTTAATTTATAATCAAGGCATCATTGTAAACTGTTAAGATTTGTAAATGAATGCAGTGTGTAATTTCCACGAGATAACTACTATGGAAAACAGTAACTATAATAATCATACTCCTGTGTTCTAAACTCGTGCTGGAACACTGAATACTTTTTTTTTAACTTGCGCACATTCGGCGGTTTCATCGCTGGCAAAGTACGCTGGAGTAAGGAGACACACCTGTTGGAGGTTTATTGATAAGTACAGAGTTGCCCAACATTCAAAATTGTAACATTGCACACGAATGAACAGTATCCTTGCCTTTATAATGTCACAATATATCATTTTGCATCCTGAAGGAGATTGCAATGTTTCCTTAACGTGGTGTTGCAAGAACCCACTTTATTTATAAGCTTTGTTTTTCCGTAACTGATACTTATGACGGTTCGCTGTATGTTTTCTTAACATGTGGCAGCAATCGTCACAAATATATATTTTTTCGTTTATACACTGAAAGTGTAGTGATAGCGTGTGCGTGCGACCGTAGTTTTGCACACAATCTCATTATCATAATTCCATAGCAACTTTGGTTCCTAATTTAGATTTAATTGAATGTCGAATTATGGTCAGTGAGTACCGGGCTTTATAACAAGCGCCTGGGAATAATTTAACATTGACTGCACTATATAATTATGGATATTGAGTACTGGGCTTTATAGTCTATTCATGGTTTCTTCACACTTTTTGAAACAAACTTTTGAAAAAAATACCCCACCTTAACTTATTTGCTTGTTTTTTAAATAAGCTATGTATTACAAGTGTTTTATACTTTTTTGTAACATGAATGTACCTTATGTTTTTTTGTTATATTGAAGGGTTAATTATATTTTATCTAATAAATAATAATAATTTATTTATAATTAATGTCAATAAAAAGAGGGAGGAAATAGGTGTGTTGGTAGTGCCAATTAAGAAATAGTTCTTACGCAAAATATGATGTCACTGAGTGGTCACGAATGTGGTGCGTTGTCCCTCTGGTGTGATTTTTTAAACCTAGTAAAGATTTGTTTGCATGAGGCGGAGGAATATCCTGGAAGTAGAACTTAAGCAGGGCTTCAGAGTCGGAAATAACAAAGGAAGGGAATCTGCTTACACCAGGAGCCAAAACGCAACACAGTTTGTTTCTGTGTACGGCACGTTGCGGATACCAGGCGCTCTGCTCCAAAGACTCTTATCGCATTACAGTTCAGTACGAGGGTTGTTCCGGAAGTTAGTGGTCTGGCAACAATGGCCGATTCTATGGAAGAAAGTATGTGACTGTCGCCCATGCAAACAGCATGTGGCGTGATTTGCTTATGTTTGTAAAACCAAAACATATTTGTCTTTTTGCTAGTTGCAAAAGTTTAACTGTGACGTGAATTACAACAGTGGATGAGAAGGTTTATTTAATTATGTTTCAAGTTACTTGAAATTAGAGAAATGATGTCTGGCAAGGGTTCCTGTGAAGAAGCAATTAGCTGTTCGGCCGTATTCAAGTAATGAAAGCATTTTGAGGAAGGTGAATTAGCCATGCGGTAGAGGCCGAGCAACATCTGTGAACGATGAGAACATTGTGAAAGCAGACCAGGTATTGAGAAAAGAAAGACGTTTATGGGTTATTGCACTATCACCTAAGCTCACATTATTATTTTGCAAGACCACTATAATTATTACCCAGATTGTATGTAACGAAAATTTGTTGTAACCATTACAAATACGTTTAACAATTGAGTTTAGGTAAATCCAATTCAGTTTCAAAAACGATAAATTTTGTGCCTGAAATGGATCAAATATTAAAAACTGTTGTAAACAGTGTTTCTAATTTTGTATTGTACATAAACGGAGTAATTATTATGATTGTCCTACTTGATGAAAGTTTTATTGCAAAATGTTCTTTATGGAGCATCCAGAATAAATGCACTCTAACTGTGATAAAAATTTAATCTTATTAATATAATAAGAAAATTATAACACATTAAAGGATAAGGATCCCTTCAGCTTGGATTGGCATATATTTCTTCACATTATAATTTACAAAATCAATATTTCAAAACTACCCTGGCAAGGCGTAGGGAACAACTACAATTATTTCGAAATCAAATTTTATGTTACCTCCCGTAACTAATTTCGGTTCTATAATCATAATTAAAGGTTCCCTAATTATTTAATTCATTATGTCCCATGTTGGAAAACACGAATGTAACTGAAAACGTACAAACTTAACAAATTCTGTCAAGAAGTCCTCTATGCGATGTCAAGTTTTGATTATGTCCGGTTATTGAGTTTCATTGCGAAGGTTTGTAAAAAAAATGGGATCTCTACCTTAAAATCGTGCCCCCCCCCCCCCATCATGTGTTTATTTATATAGCTTCAACATCCTGTTAAGACTTAATATTACAATTCAAATATCCTATATAATAAGCAGACGGTCTCTGTCTCTCTGTCCGTCCGTCTTTAATACTTCTAAGTCCCTTGAAACTAAACAGAAGTTTTTCAAATTTTACAGAGAGAATCTTCAGGGTCAAATACAGGTTAAGTTTGAATTTCAGTAAGATCAGAGTACGCAATCATGATTTTTGACCCTAAAAAAACCATTTTTAATTACTTTTTCCAATGAAAGTTTTGTATTGGTGAATAGAGATTATTGCATAGAGATGTGAAGGAATGAAATATAATTTTTGTTTACCTTATATGTCTCGCTTCAATGTTGAGTTAATTAAGTGGGGCCGCAGTGGCTTAGTGGACAGGACTATATCAAGAGGGCTGCAGTGGCTTAGTGGCTATATCCAATGTTGAGTTAATTTCACATCATATGTTTAAAGTCTTTGAATGAAAAAAAAAATTGTAAAATCGTAACTATTCTAAGCACGTGACTATTCAGAAACCACGGTCACGGGCTAACCCCTAGTTGATATATACACGAATACTTTACATAATTCCAGAAAACACCGTCACGGGCTAACCCTAGATGTTATATACACTAATACTTTACATAATGCCAGAAACCACGGTCACGGGCAAACCCCTAGTTGATATATACAATAATACTTTACATAATTCCAGAAAACACGATCACGGGCTAACCCCTAGTTGTTATGTACACCAATACTTTACATAATTCCAGAAAACACCGTCACGGGCTAACCCCTAGTTGTTATATACACTAATGCTTTACATAATTCCAGAAAACACGGTCACGGGCTAACCCCTAGATGTTATATACACTAATACTTTACATAATGCCAGAAATCACGGTCACGGACAAACCCCTAGTTGATATATACACTAATACTTTACATAATTCCTGAAACCAGAATGGACCGATTTCTGTTTGTAAGTTATCATGTAAGACTGAAAAATAATAGATGATTAATTCTTCTTTATTATGGTTACGGGTGCAATAAAATCAAAATGGACAGATTATTGTGAACGTAAAAATATATTTTAAAATTTGACTGATGCCCTGGCAGCCCTCGTTTTGTGATATTTGATCTTAAAATTAAGCCGTGGCAAAGAAAAAAAAATATCCAAAAAAGAACGGATATTGTTGTCTTACTATAAGAGAAAGACAAACAAAACACTTGTTTGTGTATGGTCAACAATATAGTGTTTCCCAAACAAAATATTCTGTTGAGTAAACAAAACATGAAAAGCAATAACATTAATTTTGTTCATCTAACAAAATACAGATTTGAATAAACAAAACCACTGTGTTGGGCAAAAAGATATATTTTATTGAGTCAACTATTATATACGTGTTTTGGAAACATGTTATCAAACTATACCAGGAGATTTCTGACGGGAAAAGAAGAAATTTGAAATATGACACCCATGGTCCATCCCATATAATAAGTGCTGTAGAAGCCCTTAAACGCGTAGTCAGAAAAGCATATTATGTGGGGTATCATGAAAAGTACTTACGTTAGAGGAACAGAATTTTATACGAACAAATCAAACCACGATCCTGAATAAAATAAAGGTATGGTATGTAATACTCACCCCCATCATGAAAAAATTGCAGTTTACACCTTGTTATTGCATACAATATGTTATCTAGAGGTAAAGTTGATATTTGATGTCACCGTCTTAAGCTGTGTGTTGTACTCAGCCTAAAAGGCAATCTTATTGCAACTCGCTAAAGCCAACCGTTTTCGTGTAACACGCACATAAAGATTTCAATTGTAGTAATACTGTAGTCTGGTGGATAGGCAACACATCTTACACCTGAGGGTAAAAACATGCTGGCTGCACGGTCATGACACAGGATGTGAAGTGTGGGACAGGTGGGGTGAAAGGTGTGGAGTTGGTACTGCAGGTAAGCCATACCCGTTGCACAACTGCACGATCTTGACTTCCGGCGATATTTCACTTTTTTTTTATTTGGTTATCTGCAAGAGCTTTCGAAAAGTGCCCCCTTAATGCAGTTATTAGTTCTCAAATCATTTGTAGTTTTCAAAACATAACCCTCAAAAGTCATAGTTTCCAGAATTCTGCAGCATACTAGGCTTTGCTCCTAGATATTTTTTTCCAGTCAAATTGCATTTAATGCAGCCTGTATGGCGTGCAGAACATACTGATTCAGTATGAGTGCGATTTATAAACAGGTGAGCGAGTATTGGCGCTCTGAATTTTGTTGAAAATAGGGGTCAGACTTGTCGTAAATATGTTTTTGTTCAGTCAAACGAAACTGTTAACGTTCATTTAATAAATAGTTCAAACTATAAACTGTAGAGGAAAAGTTGTTTTTTTTTCTTTGGTAGCTTGTAACACAAATGCAGTATGCCGCGCTTAGATTCTAATTCAACACTTTGAACCCGCCTATGGCACTCTTGTGTCGGAATTTCGAGTGTTAAATTTCGAAAAATTGAATGATTTGACAACTAGTAACTGCATTAAGGGGGCACTTTTGCGTGAAGTGTAGGACAGGTGGGGTGAAAGGAGGTGGGGGTCGGTGCCGCAGGTAAGCCGGACCCGCTGCACAACTGCACGATCGTGAACCAGACGGCGGACTCGCTGCATGTGGAGTGCGCCGAGGGCTTCGACGGCGGCCTGCCGCAGGAGTTCGTCATGGAGGTGTACGACGCGGCGACACGTGGCCTCGTCTCCAACGTGACGTCACGCGTGCCTGTCTTCCTCGTGAGCGGTCTGGAGTCGGGGCTCGGCTTCGACGTGTCGCTGTTCGCCGCCAACACCAAGGGCCGCAGCAGCGTCGCCCGCCTCCACGCGTACACGCTCAAGGCCGCGGAGAAGCGAACTGGTAAGTGTCCCGTTCCTGCGCCGTACCCGGGGCGAGGCGACACACGAGCTTTCCAGCTGGGACCCGTAGGTGCCCGTCATCCCCGGACGTGCTTGGGATGCAAGGGCGGGAACGGGAGTACCCCGAGAAAACCCGCCGGGTGGCGAACCCGGGTCGCTGTGGTGGGAGGCTACTGCGCCACCGCTGCCCCTTACCTCTATTGCAGTATCTGCACTATAACTTGCAGCTTATTATGGACTCCTCGCGGTTATTTCAGCGCTTTTGAAGTTGACTTTTGAGAAATGTCTGCCTGCATGTGTTGTAACTAGCATGCGTGCAGTAAAGTTGGCAACGGCGGAAAGAAAATAGTGCTATGTCTTAACGTTCAATTAAAAGTGTTTGGTAAACATTTGCGAATACTGGTATGATTTATTTTGCTCTTCGTCTTCTTAATGTATATAAGTGTGAGAATTAGTATAAATATTTGTAAAACATTTACTTTCTTAACAACGTCATAATTTCACTTCACTTCACTTCACGAACGTATGAATAAGGCGATCAGGTTCATGGCAATGCTAATTTTACTTAAAGTGGAAGAATACACACTGTGCATGCAAGTAGATCTTAAGCAGGGCTTTTAAAAGTGCTCAGTTCACCATGAACAGCCTATACGAGCGAATTTTCCTAAAATCGGAATAATCGCTGATAAAGTTGTTTCATAAAACTACAAGTATACACCTGTGAAATTCTCAAGCTGCAAGTAGTCACTGTGCTGCAAATACATCGAATGTTTGGTTTCATAAAAATATTTGTAGCTTGTACGGACTTGCAAATGGCGAAAAATTTGATTGTGTATTTTTGTGGCAATGTCTGAAATTTTTTTAATGTGTTAATGCGATAATCTGTTGTAGTATTCAGTGGCGTGTATAAATTGATAAAGCGTAATAGAATACAATTGATTTTATATTTAATGATTCAGCAGGCGTGATGTGATTAATGAGGTTATGTGACAACCACAGAATTTTAGAGAGAATTTTGCCTTTTTATGTGTTTAAAGTAATTAACATATCTAAGGCACATATTAAGTCTAATATGAAAAAAACAGAATTCATGTTACTGTTTCAAGCGATTTGCTTGTAACAACTTTAAAGCGTGTATGCCACGATGGAAGATTCCATGGACGCTTCCATGGGATCCTGCATGGTCACTTGTATGGAAGCCTGCATGGTCATTTGTATGGATTGTTCTATGGAAAGTCTGGCCATCTGCTGGCCGTTTTCATGGACGTTTCAGTAAGTGGTCATGTGTTATTTCCGACGGAAGGTTTCCTACAAGGTTGAATTTTTAGTCAATCAGAAAGAGTGTGGCAGTCTTTTTTTTTAATTATATATTTCTTATTTTAGAAATTAGAAAAAAACGTAAGACGATTAAACACGAATAAATAGTACATAAAAAGACACGAACATATTTACTGATTCTAAAACGGCGTTGTGTGAAAATAGCGGTTGACATTCGTGTTTATTTAACACGAAAGTTCCAGTTAAAACAACATAACGATTAGGCTCTGTGCATAAACGCGTTAGGGTTTGTATACCCTGCTGGGCCACTCCTTCAGTTTCGCAACATTAATTTAATTTCTATATTATTAAGTGAAGTTTCTTCCTGGACCACTGTTTCTGAAGTAAAATCGTAAAAAAATGCACCCTTCTTTACTTGCGCGGAAACACATATAGTTGGATAAGTTACTCCAAAGAACCCTCCATAACTGCTTGCATGCAGGCTCTGGTAGCAGCTTGTGGAAGCTTTCGCCCGAGCTTGTACGGAACATTTTATCGTGGCATACATGCTTAAAGTGTATTTTTGTTACCATGGTTCTTTTCTTCCAGTCTTGCCACAGTTCATCATGAACATATTCCCATCTCTTTTTCTGAGACAGGGGCCCCAGTCACGAATAAGCAAATTCCGAAACTTCAGTCTAAACTACATGTTTATCATTTTTAGTTATCTTGTCAAAAAAAAAGCGCCAAACAAAATGTTTCTTGTTTCTTTTTTGTCCAGTCATTTTGCACTCTCTCTCTTGTTGACGTGAACTCGTTTCATAAATGGTTGCTTTGCTGCAGCTATAAATGCGAAGGAAAGAGACAATACAAGCATTGAACAGCTGGCGTAAATTTGTAGGTGTGCGTTATAAGTGCACCAACTTCTACAAATCCAACCATTTTCCTTATGAAACTCTTACGATTCCCACGTGTAGAATATTCCCTTGTGAGATATAACGTGTAGACTTGTAATTTTATGAAATAAGAGCCCCGGTCACGAAAAGTTAGATCTGTATTGCGCATCTGTTGGTGCACAATATTTCAAGCTCCAGTCGAGCTTGAAATTCCACTATTTTGTAAAGTAAGTCTTTGCAAAGGAGATAGATTTTGAAGATTCCATGTTCGACCAGTGACACGAACGATAGTATATAATATCTTACAGAACTTGTAGTTTGATCTGAATATCTCACTGCTTTGCGATATCATGGATTGGCAGGCTAACGTTTCTTGCGTGTAGTCTCTGCATCAGCGTAGAGGCAATCCACGTTGTCCAAAGTTTGAATTTGCTTAATTATTAAAGTCATCGCTCGGAGCTACAGAAATTGTGTCACTCCCTCAGTTTCCTAACATTATTTTGATTTATTTATTAATGATAGATGACATTCATTCAGTGAATTCAATTTGATATCTAGTTGTCGAGCATGCAATGTTGGGTAATATCTTTATATTACTAGACAAATGGGTAGTTCGACAACTTGGTATCTTGCTGTAACCAATTCTCGTTCATCTGGATGACTAACGTAACGTCCATATTCCTGAAAGCAACACGTAGTTTTGAACATCCATCTCCATTCCTATTTGCATCTATAAAATGTTTCATTTCTTAGATCCTTTTGAAATTCATTTCTCTGGAGGGAGTATTAAATTTAGCATTATCAAAATTAATGTCTTGTCGAGTAAGACAAAAGCGGTTAAGAAATAGAGATGTTGAAAGTGCAGACACCTTACCAAATGGGCAGACAGTCGCACTGTCTAAATCCACTTGCTCACCGCTGCTGTGCAATACGGCATAACCAAATATATGGTAAAGATGACGTAGACCTAATTTAGTCTTCTACGCATGCGCCCAACATGGACATTGCCGTCACCAGTAACAACTGTCAGTCACGAGGTCAACGGTAATGAACGTATTCGTTTACATTTGAAATTCCAACAGGCCTGCTCATTTACGTGAATAACATACTTTGACCAACTTGAATATCATTCGACTGCATTGAAAGTAGGTCAGAGTAAGTGTGCAAACATGTCAAATACTTTCATTCGTAAACAATCTTCTAGCTTCAAATGCTATCAACGTAGTTTTAGATAGTGCTGTTGGCAGAAAATCACTCCAATGTCGGAAAATGAAGAGTCGTTTCTGTGCAGTTCGCAAACGCACTCTGTCCTGTATTCCCTCTACTGTTGTTAAACCAGCAATTATAAAAGAAATTTCAGCGGCTGCCAGTTTAACCATTTGCCCTTTAATAAGTACTCGGGACATGCAGTTCCTTTTCCATACGTCATACTCAACATTATGTAAGTACATTTGTCAGTGTTCAGGTTAAAGGATATGTGGTTAATACCAGGAATTTTTTATAAAGTTTTCGGAAACTGTCGACGAGCTGTAGGTAAGCATGCAAAAGCTAAATCACGTGGCTGCACCTTTGATGTAGGAGCTTTATCCCACTGATTGGCCACACTCGGCTGTTGAAGATACTCTGTTATTTCAGTCAGCGTCTGACAGATTCATCTCTAGCAAGTAACTGCTTGGCAAATAAAGACTACTGCGAGCTGCAGATAGAAATAAAAGAGGAAGATATGATTCTGTGTACAAAGCCATTCTTGAGTTGTGCATAGCATTAACCAGGTGGCGGGTGAAAAAATAAAATCCCCATCCATGAGTGAAAAGATGAGTGAAAATATTTGGGCGGCTCTTAACGACGAGGTCTTGAGAGCCGATGAGGGTGATTGAAGTGAATATGGAGTATCGCCGGAATAAAGGGACGGGGGAAACAGGAGATCCCCGAAAAAGGAACCGCCGACCGACGGCATCGTCCAGCACGATTCCCACTTGCGAAAGTCCGGTGACCCGACCGGGGAGTGAGCCCGGTTCCCCTTGGTGGGAGGCGAGCGTGCTAGACGCTCAGCCACCGTGGCCCCTCTCCATGAATGAAAGCAAATGTAAAACCAGAGTAAGGAAAATTTAAATGTCTATGGAAATAACACCTCGGAGAGAAATCCTTTATTGAAACCAGTGGTTCCAATACTGCGGGTTTGAATCTTCGTCAAATAAAAAGTTGCTTTCTCTTCAATAAACCTTTTACGCTAGTAAGATTAAAACCAATTTTTCAACTAATTACTAGCAATCATTTTAATATATTGTTCGTCCATCTTAGATTTTTTTGTAGTTTGCCCCCTTTATCGTTTTGTGGGATAGTCGCTACTAGCTGCATAAATGCCGACTTAAAAAAAAGACTAGCGTTAATGATTAATGATCTTCCCTTTCAATAATTAAACGATATCTCGTACATTTAACAGCTTAAGTGCCGCTATAAGAATTTCTAGGGTCGCATCAATCGAGAGCCATGGAGATGAAAGTGGCTATGACGACACCATGTTTAAATTGCTTGATTACTTTAAAGAAGTATTAGTGTACCTCTTTCACAGACGCCGACTCTAAGAGGCCCAAATGCTTCCCCCTCCCCCATCCCAAATAATTGCCATGAGGGTGTTCGGGCCCTCTAATAAACCTACAGGTACATAATAAGGAGGCCATTAACTGGCACAAACAAGCCACAATGAGGAAGGTTGTCGATATTTTATGTTGCCAGTTCAATTTAACGACTGCTTTATGTAATATATTTGTCATTAAACTGAAACCAATGAACCTTGTATATGGTCCCAATAATTTCCGTAAATCAGCGCTCTTGAGCTGTCTGACATCAAAACGAACTTTGAGAAAGTTATACTTTTTAATCTTCGATAATATCCCAATTTTCTTTATGGAGGTTGCTTTTTTTCGGAGAAAATGGGATAATTATGATATTATTGTTCGTGTGGGTGGGGGGATACGAGAAAGTGTAATACGTAAATCTTTGTAAATTGTTTTTTGGGCGCACAGGTAGTTGCACACTCAGTTCATTGCACTATTCACCTCAGGAGTTTGATTAGCTACAATTAAAGGGACTCACAACAAAAATACTTTTTTTACAGAAAAGATTGAGATCCATAAAAAGAATGTCTTCCCTGTTTTCCTTTATGGCGCTATTTAAGTTAAAATCAGTTCCGTAAAGGTTAAAAGTGGTATAGTATACCGAATAAGAGGAATATTGTCTTTTGGGAAAAGTGAGAGAGCAACGTAAGACTATCTCTTTAGGTGACTCTTATTCTTCCATTACAGCAGTTTACAGGTTTTTGTTCGTAGTAAAAAGATAAGACACTCGAAAAATTCAGCAAACTTTACTTGGGAATGAAAATATATACCTATTATATTTTACTGCTACTCTAACACGTGTTCGTAGTGCGTCGAAAAATTTCCTTGGCAGATTACACTCTTGCTGTATGTAGGTAGGGCTCGTACAGTGACAGAAATAATAAACCTCAGTATATTACACTCTAAACATGAAACAGTGAGAATTGAGCCAAATCAGAGAAAACCCGTGAAAATTGAGCCCCCGATATTCAGCGTCGGATAACGAATTAATATGCTGGCTGAAGTTCGCTTATTTATTTGTGATTCCCACAAAATCTAGCGGATTTTGAGTCCCAGTCAGGTATGTCTCCTGGAGTCACGATGGTGTAGTGGCTAGACTACTCAAATCCCACCAAGGCGAACCGAGTTCGATTCCCGTGGAACCTCCCACGAATTTTCGTATGTGGGAATCGCCAGTCGGCGGGTTTTCTCGGGGATCTCCCGTTTCCCTTAACATTTGCATTCCGGCACTGTTCCATACTCACCTCGCTTCGCCTTCATCGGCACTCAAGACCTCGATGTTAAGAGCAGCCCAAATCTCTTCACTCATTCATTCACTTAGGCGTGTCTCGAAGTTTCGGCAATATAGGCAGAACTTACTTCCCTTCTCCATCTTTCCTTTTCTTTCCACCTATATTTTACCCGGCGGTAGCAATTTGAACTTCACCCCTGTTCCCATTTGATTTTTGGTTCCATCTTCTTGGCCGAACATGTTTGATCATACGGTAACGCGTTACTTGAATTCAGGAGGTTACTGTTTTGTTCTAACGTGATTTGTTTTTTTTTATCTTAAATGCCATCCCGCAACCACAGTTCCCCAGCTTATACGCCTATAAGCTCCGGTCATTGCAAAAATAATGATGCCTCTTATTTAAAGCGAAGTTAAAGCAGTCTTCCTTTTTGCCTCTACCTTGAAGTCAGCCATGTTATACTCCATGGCTTTGACCAGAGTTTTCGTACACATATATATTGTAACCGATGGCGATAACGACAGCGATCAGCTGATAGTACTTCCGGTAATGTAGATGTTCCACTTGAGACAAAGGTTTCCCAGTCAAAGAAGCAGCCCATGATAACATGGCATCACAAGTCAGCAGTTATGGTGTTATAAAGTGGCTGTAAACCTAAAAAAATCTTTCCACTGAAAATCCTCAATGTTGTCATTGCAGCATAAGATATAAACACTGTAGCCACACGCCACAGATATTGGCATTGCAGCTGGATATGTGTTAGCTACATCTCGACCGATGATAAAAACTAAAAAATTAGAACAACTCTGCTGCAGCCCGGGAATACGATGGAGATAGTGATGTGTCAATAAAAAAGAGTGGAAATACTGGAGATGGTAATGCAAATTCATTTGGCTTTGCCCACTCTACCTAGTAACAGCTCATATCTGTACTATTGCATTAGCAGAATCTAGTTGACACGGTCTGGTTTCTTCCACACACACCGACGAACTAACAACTCCGCCAAGTACCGCCTATCTATGGATTCTCAGTAGCCATTGGCAACGAATCACATGCAATCATCGTGACATCACGAAGATTTTGACCAGCCAATTATATGCAAGCACCTACATTCAAACAAGCATCACGACATGCGTAGCCAATCAGCTTCAAGGAAAATTGTTCCAAGGTGTTGAGGAAATGACTCCATACCTAAACTTCAAGCGGCACGACGTCGTCAGGTGCAGCCACATTTAGAAATGTGCTGCGCCGGTGTTACGTTCTCTAACATCTGGTGATCTGGTTGAGGGGTATCTCTGATCTGCCTGCACTGGTTACATTAAAAACTACTCCATGCAGCCGGAAGGAATATACATTCGTACATGTAGGAAAAAATGACCGCGGATTTGATGCTGACAAGGAGAGCATAGTTAACCAAGTTGAAAAGATGACACAATTTTGGCATTAACTCTTGTGTGCCAATTCCCGAGTAGTTTCGTATGGCAAAGAGGAGTGCGAAAATTTTCGCTGCTGTACGCCACTCCTGTCTCGATTTTCCATGTGCATATACATTAAATGTATTACAATAGCAATACTCTGCACTCGAGTGGCCAAGCTTGACACTCGCATAAGTGTCGTGGGGTGAATAGCCTACATCGTTAAACAGTGTCGACAACCAGCTGAAATTGCTAAAATTTAACTGGAAAAATATCAGATTCAGTGTTCTCGTCTTCTCTTACACTGGTGTATTGTTGACCAGACATCTTCGCAACAGCTGAGAGTTTCTCCAGGTCGAGGTCCATTCACTTTCATACTTGATGCAGGCTTGTTGCTCCTCGCAGTAAAGCGAAGAACAGTCTTACTTGGGCTGCCCATCATAATTTACACTCGTTATAAATTTGCTCAGCCATGTATTCTGCTCAGTAATGGCAACTTTAATTAGAACCTACGAGTGCTGCATCAGTACAGAGGATTATTCTGACTTGATGAAATATTTTCTCTTCGCCCCAGTCCAGGTAGTGGTAGTACCTTCTTCGTCAAACAGTCCTGAGTTTTATTGTTTTACCTTCCAAGAGCTTCCAAGAGTTCAAGGGCATGAAATATTAAGTTCAAGTCATACCATCGTCTTTGTAAGTCACTGTGATATCTTTTAGCTTATCGCCATTTTCTTCTATAGAAGCCTTGCATATTGCAGTACGTAATGATGCTGGTTATGCTGGGGCACAACTAGAATTTTAATTATATACGCTTCGTATGCAGTGTAAACTGGTCATGAAATATCATGCAAAAAGTGCTTTTGCGAGAATGTATTAAAGTGATATGATTCTGATCTTGCAGCCAATGATGTTGAGGTATTGGCTGGCGGGTCTCTTTACTCTTGTCGTAAACCGCTAGCAGTCGTTTGCTTTTTAAAGTATCTGACATAATTGTTAGGAACTAAGTGCATCCATAATGTACTTCCTGAATTCTGCAAATGTTTGTTATGCCGGCAAATACCTTTCATTTCCAAAACTTGAAGAAAAAATTGATATCTTTACTGAAAATGTCAATGTTGTCATTACAGCAAAATATGTAAATACTGCAGCCACATATATTGACATTGCATCTGGATATATGTTAGCTTCTCAGCCAAGGATGTAGACATCTTGGCCGATGATAAAAGCATCTTAGAAAGGCAGCTCTGCGCTCGAAGAAGGCGCGGGAGATAGTGATATGACAATAAAAATGGCGGAAATAATGGATATGACAATGCAAATTCATCTTATGTTGCACTTTTTATCTTGTAACAGCTCATATATGTAGTATTGCATTAGCAGAATCTAGTCGAAACGATCTACTTTCTTTCACACCCACCAAAGAACTAATAACTCCACCAAGTGCTACCCAACTATGCGTTCTAAGCAGCCACTGCCAATGAACCACATGAAATAACTACTACACTACGAATATCTTGACCAGATAATTATATGCAAGCACCTAGAAATTATGCAGACAAACTCCATTATACGTGTATCCAGTCAGCTTCTGGGAAAATTGTTATGTATTAAACTTTGAACTGTGCAGATTCAACGCTCTGTTTATTTCCTAAATCGGTCGTAATGCCGATGTGTGGACATCTTCCACTGTTCAAAAGTACATTAAGGTTTGTATTTTTGAAACTTCTAAACGTTAATGAATCACTCCTTAAACAGAAGTTCCTCATTGTTTTCGACATGTTGCATGCTGGTCAAGACTTGCATTCAGGAATATATTAACACAGTAAATGCACATGAATATGTACACTCTAAACCTGAATCAGTGAGAATTTCACTCTTTCAATCAGTTAGCCGTACCTGACTGATTCAACAGTCACTTCCGTGAATTTAGCAGATGAATCAGTGAAAAAATGTCAGATTTCCTTCACTTATTGAATCAATGACATTTTACAATGATTTATCAGTTTTTTTTCTCGCTGTTTTTCAGTAGTTTATTTTTGACTGATGGATCAGTTAAAAAGTGTATAAAAATGGCAGTCAAACAACGTTTAAAAATGGCCGTTAAACAATGTGTATCAAGTGAAAAAAAACCACGAATAAACTAATGGAACCAATATAAATACTTTCTAAAATGTGTTTTGTCTTTCAAATCACCATTTTACGAGGTTATATTCAGCCTTTTATTTCGTTTTTACATCTTTCATTTCGTTTACATTTAACCATCACATCGCTCTATTTGAAAGTTAAACTTAATATAATGTGGTGAAGATAGTGCACTCATATATAATATTCGTTTTAACAATCCTAACTGTAGCACCAATTAAACCAAAAACGAAACAATTTAAATCTTCACGATCTCAATAAAACTATGACACATACATTTTCCTTTAATTTTCTTTTGAACCGGTCGTAGTAACGCAAATGGAGTCCTGCTCCCATAGCTCAGGGGTAGGGTGGCTGACTTCTGGTCGAGGGGTCGTGGGTTTATGCCCCAGCCCCACTGTGGCAGATTTTCATTTCGCTTGTCGCACTGGAATTTGTCAGCAAGCTAGTCTAAGTAGAGATCGTCAACATCCCTTCAATACAACTACAACAACAACGACAAAATACAAAAAAAAAATATCGAAGGTAAGGATCTAAAATCGAAGTGAAAAGGACATGTGAGTCAATTCTGGCCACCTCCGAGAATTTTTTGCTTATTAAAATTACAGTAAAATGCGCAATATAAATTGTAACTATCGTTAATATGTGTATTTCACATAATTACTTGGCTACATTCAATAAAAACAATATTTTATTCGTCACTGCAGTCGGCCATCACTTATTCAATCAGTGAAATTGTTTCACGTCACTAATTCCATCAGTGAAATTTTTCTCACTGAAACAATCAGTGGTTTTCCTCTTATTCGAATTTAGATTGTACTGTGTATTCTTTCTTAACATGTATAGTCACGTATCTAATCATCTGCTTTACGACATTGAGGCTGTGCTGGTGATGTTTTGCATGCACGAATTAAATGTGTGGGTTATATATGACTGCGTAAGCACAGACACCTTGTGCGCAAAGTCAAGTACATCTTGTTTTGTGTGTGTAGGTGCATGAGTGGATTTTGCTAGGCAACATCTTTGTCGCGTTTTAATGGAAGGTATCGGTAATGATACTAACAGTTCATTGTTGATAGTTGAAAATTAGAAATCATGTTGAAATTCGGGCAAAGCAGCAGCCGATTGTATCTTGATAAAGATGGAGAAGCTAGTTAGATGTCTTGCACAAAAATCATTAGAACCTGAAATGCTGGTAGGAGAATAATTCGAAATGTTGCCAAACCCAAATCCCAGGATGCAGCTACAAATCAATATGTCTGAATAACCAATAACATGCTTTTTGCAGTAGTTTGTGTTTAATTTTAGGAACAGGCAGAGTTATTAAAAGGCTAAATGTCACAACTCGGGGTAAGCTGGAATGTGTAAATATGGGAATCGTGCGCAGTTTGACTGCTGTGAGAAAAAAAATTGCATGCTACTGCCAGAAAAATCTCTAAAACACCAAAAACTTAGTCAAACAGTTACAGTTACAAACATGAGTCCAAGTCAGTGGAAACTTTAAGTAACTATCACATTAAAAGAAAGAATACAACTGGGAACAACAGGAAAGTGTCACTACAAACCTTTAAATTTGTTAAAGACAAATCAATGTAATTGTTACATTGCAAAACAAAAATTAAAAAGCTACTAATACCTTGGTGTTGCATCCATTAAAATTTCCCAGATTTTTATATCAACAGCGCTCCATGTAAGCCATGTGATCTCCCATGGAATACGTAATTATCTTATTGTTGTTGACTATGCCATCCAGTTGGTGAAAAGGTGTATGGGCACCCATTGATACGCTTAAATAGGGGGTGCTGTAAACCATATGGACCACAGATGACACTGGTATTTAAATGTAACTTACCCTGCTTCGTTAAGAACCTCGTGGGCCTTACCATATGCAGATTATGACTTAACTTATATATTAAATATAAAATCTCATAAATAGAAAACTTGTACAATCAATTGCTGTCTAGAAGGCACTAGACTCCTGAGAAAAAACAATCTTACATAGGATGAAAATTCTGCCACCAAATTTTGTTGCAACTACTTCAGTTTCAAATGATAAATTTCAACATGTTGGTTGTATGATACTGTCTATGCATTATGCAGAAATACTTCTTCGTGCTGTAAGTATCAGATGGACTTCATGACAGCCAGTATCAGTATGTTAATTGGGAACACGATTAAATATATATATTTGGGAATGTGCATGAATGCCTATTAGCATTTAGAGATCACATGTCTGATGCCACAAAGGTGAAAGCACGTAGCCCAGGAACCAAGCTCACAAAGCAGACCCGTTTGAGGAAGAAACCCAAAAGGAAGCTGAAGCAAGGAAGTAAAATAAACTGTCCCCACGAAACCCACTTTATGCTAAAATACATTCTTTAATATAAAATATTTCCCTTTATTAAAAAAAAAAAGTGCCTAGATTGTGATGGCCAAGGTAGACAAAATTATAGGAGGTACAATTATAATATTAAGTGTTGAGATACTATTTTTAACAAAATTTATGGTAATCCATAATGGACACAGTTTTTTTAATTCACTCAGTACTGAATGCAATCCTTGCAAACTGAGCAATTGTGATTCTTCCTCTTAAGATTAACCTGAGAGAACACATGCATATTTTTAAGCACATAAAACATTGACCTTTGTGTCAGCAAGTTTAATGTGTGGAGTAATTTGTGAAAGTTGTTAGCACCACTACGATACAGTCGTGATAATGACTGTCTGTGTTATGTGGATTAAATCAGTTGAGTAGCGTCAAGCCAGTAACTTGTGTCACAGGGGCGTCCATGCCTGGCATGTGTCCTGGTAACAGGTGGTATTTTTCCATCCATATACCCAGGTGATAACATCTTAATTTAACTGGCCAAGGCTAACACATACGTATCTTTGATGTTTTTCAAGGACACTGGAGTCCATCTTACTCTAGTACAATGAAACCAAAAATAAATAAATCTAGCATGAGCCTCGCTCTGTTTATCACATGTATGGGCGTTGTAAATCACAGGGTTGAGAATTGTCCTTGGAAGTCACCAACACAGCAATCTTCGAAATCATTATCTCCTCCGAACAATTCAGATACAATTAGAGGAGGATTGCACACCTGAGAAGCTGATGGCCCACACAAACTGAATACATCTGCGCCTGATTCCCCAAAAGTAGCTCCAAAAGCACTCCGATGCAGAGGGCGATGAATAATTCGAGTCTCTATAACTGTCTCTTACTTCTGTCTCATCAAACCATTCTTCTTCAGTTGTGAGTCATATGCTTAAATTGCCAATACGGTATAAAAGTTTAGGTTACTGTCACGCGATTAAAAAACCAGTACTTTTGTGGGGGAGGCTGATATGACACAAGCCAAAATGGTTTTTCTCCGAGTCAATATCACACGTTAAGTCTTTAGTGTTTTAACACTTCCCTAATGGATGGTCTGCATAGCCGGAACAGCTCGTGGTCTGGTGGAGTCGTAGGAGTGTCGGGTGATGTGGCATGTGCTTGCGGTCGCAGGTTGGCCCACCAGGCCGCAACCGCCGGAGAAGTGCTCGCTGGCCCACCAGACGCCCACCTCAGTGACGGTAAGCTGCGACCCGCCGCTCTTCCTGGGGCTGACAGCGCCGGGAGACGTGCCCACCACCTACGTGCTACAGGCGTTCGACGCAGACACGCGCCGCCTCGTCGCCAGCGCCACCTCCCAGGCGGCAGGCCGCCTCGAACTCGCCGACCTGCCAGCCGACCGGCGCGGCCTGGTGCTCACCGTGCGAACTGTGACCGCGCGCGCCACCAGCGACGCCGTCTCCATCTACACGCGCATGCCTGAACCACAAGAGCACCAGCGCGGCGGTACGTCCCTCCTCCCTGCCAGTTCTTACCTACCGCCATATTGTCCATCTCACGGCGGTGGAAAGCATGCCATCTGTTGCTGCTGGGGGATCCTTTCACACCAAATTAAAAACTCAGTAGACTTGAGCTAACTTGGTGGCGTTGTTGAATGCTAAAAATGGTGGCGGGTGGTCTTGTGAATTGTGATGTGAGATGTGTTTGTTTTGTTATGTGAAACATTGCTTTTTATTGGTGGTGGACAGTGGACATTTGTGAAAGTGACTGACAGTGTTTTCCCTGAAGTGAATATTGAGTAAATTATATGTTACTATATTTTTAAGAACTGTACTAAGAGCTGTATGCACACTTTTTTGTAAAATTTGTCCAAATAAATTTAATTTTGATACGTTTCCTTTTCATTGGAATACATTCTATTAATTTTTCCTCGCGTAGTCCTACTTTGGAATATGTAACTATTGGCTACAGGAATCACTTATTAGATTGTTACAAAAGGCATTGCTACAAACCTATTGCAAATGGGCAGTGGTAAAGTAAACTTAATAAGCAGTGCATGCTGTTTGGATATCTCGGGTGTCAATAAAAATGTTTACTAATGCAAGTAGGTAATTCTATATGGCTACAGCATGTATATGTTACCTACTACTACTTGCAGTTTCTTTGCATGTTGATTCAGTTCCCTGCAATTACAACTTGACACCTAGATGGAGATGCATTGTTTGTTAAAAATTCTTTACCTCAAACCCTACCTACCGGAAGTTTGTTTCAATAATTTGTAACAGTTGTCATATTGAAATATTACTACTGTATATATATATATATATATATATATATATATATATATATATATATGTCCGCTGATTATGTTTTGCATATATTCGTTTTAAAAAAAACCAAATCTGACGTTCCCGTCTGTAGCTTATATTCCTACATAAGAAACTAGGCCTACTTAGTAAAATATTTCCATTAGGTTTGTTTTCGACCACTTTTTTTTGGATGCTTAAATTTATGTAAAAATTAATTTTAAGTATTGTTTTTGTGGGATTACTCTGAGAATACTTTTTTTTTCTGCTTGGTGTTGTGCTTTTTTTTTTCAAGAGTCAGTAGTACATATTAATTTTTAACTTTTATGAGCACTAAATCTAAAATTTCATTACTCAGAATATCTTACTTTACATAACATATATTTTAGTATTTTATATTTAATAACCTGATGCATCATTATATACTATACACATCAGAACACTTAAGAATTTCAATGCATACATATATATATATTAGAATTCTGTGTTTTCTGATGTGTCATAAATGGAACAAAATATGCCTCATAAAATGTTTGGATAGTTTCTGGATAATGTGGCAGGATAATATTTTTCGTTAGACACGTGAAGTGATTAAAATTAATGATGTAGAAGAAAAGCGTTGGCTTCAGATGTTAGCTAGAATTTTTAAACCATTTGGATGAAATTAAACTATAGGAAGTTTTTTTATTTAAATAGCTGCATGGCTAATAATATTTATTGTAATTAAACTGTTTCCATAATTTTAGAAGAAAACTCACTAAATTAGTGTAACAGTTTTTTATGTGGTATTGAAAAAAGTAATTAAAATTAATATTTTTCGCTATTTTTATGCCTTTAATTATGATTAGTTATAATTTTGCTTTCACAATATTTGTAGTTCTTTCCAATCTAATCTAGAATAGCACATATTAAGTTAAGAGTCTGGATTTTTTTTTTGCGAGTGGTTTAGTACTTTTCCAGCAAATTATTTTTTGTTAAAAATTACTTTTACGCAAAACTCAATACATAGGCTATTAATATCTGTAAAAACAACACAGACGCTAAAGATAATTATTCCCTTTAACTCAAAAACCTACAGCCAATACCGGTAATTCAACCTTCTTAGAATATGACTACTTATGAGTACTTCTCAATAAAACACTGTTAGTGGGCAAAAGCACAATCTGATTAGTTTTGCATGGTTCGGATGGTGCTTCTGGATACCACTGTCAACTGCATGCATGATAAGTAGGCGCATTACTTTAACATTTTATTTATTTCTGTACATGTTGATTTATTTGCAGTTAAATGTTTGGATACGTTTACTTAAATTTTTAGTAGAAAAGTTGTATGTCTGCTGATGATTGCATGCAGTTCTTCTTGCACATTACTTATGTTGGCTGGAACCCAATGCTTTATGTTAATTGTGGCATGACTGTATAATAAACCTTTTAAATTAGTTCTTGTGCAATTTTAAATGATATCGTTATTGTTTATAGTTAATTTCATTACAGATTCAAAGCTTAAGTCTAAAATTTCTGAGAGTGGGTTACTATATTCGTAGGTATTTAAGTAAGAGAGTTATAAAATATTAATTTTTTGCACTAGTACATTGTGATGGGGTCTTTCTATACAGGTACAAAACAAAATAGCTAGTGCGGAGGTTGAATACTCAGACCTCTTTCTCGTGCTGTGGACCAATAAAGAAGGTATACTACAACCCCATCACCCACCCTATTCACTTCCCGGTCTTGTAGGCTGTCACTTATCACTCACGTATCAAATACTGATAAATACTGTTATAGTACACAGATTATGTGGCATGTGTTATTTCTGTTTTCAGTCTAGCCACCCAGCTCTGAGCATACCTGCTATGCCATTAACGATTGTTACAGTATCTTCTCTTGCAATAGTGTACTTCATAAGATCACCTGAAATATTGCCTTTCATGAAATTTTGAT
Organism: Dryococelus australis; assembly: GCA_029891345.1. NCBI lineage: Eukaryota > Metazoa > Arthropoda > Insecta > Phasmatodea > Phasmatidae > Dryococelus > Dryococelus australis. The sequence goes on from CM057001.1 coordinate 115,830,710, forward strand.
GTGGAACCCGACAGAATTCAGGTTAGCAGTTGCAGAAGCAACATTTAATAAAACTATAGATTTAGATAACTCTTTAGTGTGGAAATGTCTGCATGCATCCCCTTGAAAACTTTTGAACCCGTTTATCAAATCTTATCGAACTCCATAAATTTATAGTACTTACTATACACACACAACCTAATATTTCTGACCATGCCAAAAGTTTATTTTCAAGATGGCGTCCATTTCAAATTTTTGGGTGGTCTTCCATATCTCAAAACTATTCGAACCATTTTTAACCAAAATTGGTATGTTGAAAATGTATGCTATTGACATTAAATTGAGAAAACCGTATCCTTAATTACCGCCATTTTGGAATACATATAACATTACATTAATTTATGAAGCTTTTATGTTCGTGGTATAATAAGTAGATGGGGAAGGTTATACATTACCACTTCCTAAATTTAGTCAATAGCGCCATAATACAGTGGCGAGGCGTGAGATTTTAAGAAGGGGAAGCAATTTGTGCAAAACAGAAAAGGGACATTTTGTGAAAATTCTGAAAGTAACGATCATTAGTTTAATACCGACAAATTTTACTTGTTGGTTTAATGATTTTCTCCTTACGTGAGTATACTATAGGCTGTTCACGGTTAAATGAGTACTTTTTAAAGCCCTGCTTGAAATCTACTTGTATACACTTTATGTATGTTTCCGCCTTATGTAAAATTAACGTTGTAATGGGCCTCGTCACTTTATTCATGCGTCGGCCAAGTGAAACTGTGGAATTATTGGAAAAGTAAATATGTTACAAATCTGGTCAATTCACTCCGATTCATAAGAAAAAACGGAAGAGAAAGAAATAATTTAAGTTGTCACAAATGGTTACCTCACACTTTTTTTCGACGTTATGATATGGAACTACTTTCCATCCATCATTACCAACTTTACTCGGTGCATGTCAGTCAGTGCGCCCGTTAAAATATATGGAGGTAGGGGCAGTGTCTTATTTCTAAGGTTGATTTCAAGAGTGCTCACTTTATCGTCAGCAGTCTTTACTTGCGAACATTATATGCGGCCGATATTCAACACCAAGTAAGTTGGTGTATTGTCATTTAAATTAATAATAAAAAAAAACACTTAATAAAGTCCCAATAAAATTTTAAAACCAAAATTAATATAGAGTTAAACGCTTTTGACTTGGAAAAGCTAGCGAACAGCACGAAACCAAATAGTAGGCTAACATTAAAAACATTCACATCTTATCTGCGACACTGCCTAACCCATGTAAGGCACACATGCTGACAATGTTATAAGATTACAAATGTGCGTTGATTTAAAATTAAAACCACATAGGCTTATATAACACATGTTTTCGAACATCCTGTCTCCCAGTCAACTAAATACACTTAGGCCTATATCAGAACAAACAAATAAACACAAAAAAATAAACACAAAAAATTAAATATAAGATTACTTACTGAACGAGTCCGTTGATGAACATGTTGTTGTTTGCAGATTACTTATTTATTTGTACTTCAGATCAGATCGTCTGTTTTTTTTAGCAAATATTTCAATTACGTCATCATGAAATGTATCCTGTGCTCGCAGCTTATTAAGAAGTCGTCTTTCGACACTGAGTGTGGACAGAGAAGACAGTCGTCCTTCGCCTTGTGAGTTTCGCAAATAAGTTTTAATGAGTTTCAAGGTGGAGAAGGATCGTTCTGCTGATGCACTCGTAACTGGAATGGTGAAGATAAGACTAGATAGTGTATAGACTTGGGGAAAAACCTCGTCGAGATCAGCAGACTTCAGAAAATGATTGAGTTCTGCAAAGTTCTTAACAGCAAACTGATTAGTTTCGCAAACAACCGTTAATTCACTTCGCAACCTGGGAAAATCGAAATGGCGGCCATAAACTTCTTTCAGACAACTAAGGCGTTCTTCAGGAAAAACATTCTTAAATGTTTCGAATCTTGTAGGGTCCAAAAGTTCTAAAAATCCGAGTTTTTCGATTGCACAAAATCTGGACGTTAAATTTGATATTATTACGTCAATAATTTCAAAGTACAGCCTTCTGTACGATGCCTTTCTATCTTCCCCATCAATATGACTGATTTGCAATCTTTTGTTTTGGTGCGCCTCTGCTATGCTTTTATGCTCAATAACATTTTGTCAGATTGAATCAAAATTATCTCTTTGTTTTTTGGAGATAGTCCTTGAACTCGTTTATTTTCAAGATGCAAAAATTAATGTCAAACGTTTTCTTTCGCAAAACTTGAAAAAGTACATTTGTCATCGCGAAAATAGTGGGGAAAACATGCAATAGGAAAATGAAATCAAAATCTCGTAAGCTAAATAATATCCCGCGAGTACTTAGCAGAGTTTCACTATCCCATTTGTCAGCATTTTTAATCATTAGTTCCAATATGTTTTCTATTTCAGCTTTGTATTCACTGACCGTTTCAACAAGCCTACTGTTGAAATTCCAGCGAGTGGGAGAGGCACTAGGAAATCGCTTCTTAACTTCTTGATCTAAAGCATATGTTCTCTTTGTTGACTTAGAGAAGAAAGTTATAAATTCTGCAAGTGTCATGAAAAACCTTCGGCACTGGTTAATGTGGCTGACTGAATCTGATAAAACCAAATTTAGTCTATGCGCATAACAATGTACAAAAATGGCCTCACTGCATTTCACTCTTACAAGTGATTGAAGTCCATTTACTTCACCTGCCATGACTGCAGCACCATCATATGTTTGTGCTACTTGTTAAAGCATTTGAAATCACTTAAAACACGAAACACGTGATCTGATAAGGCCCTAGCAGACCGATCACAGCTAACATCACTAAAGCCAAGAAAACGTTCTTCAACTGCCCCTTCTGAATTAACGTATCGCAAAAGAGTGGTTAACTCAGATTTTTCACTCACGTCTGTTGTTTCATCCATTATTATTCCTACAAACAAGGTTTTCTCGATTTGCATCTTGATACTTTGTAACACTACATCGCAAACAGACTGAATCAAATCATTTTGTATGTTACTTGACAGACAGACCAGAAAAAAACTGTGGAGTTTTCTAAATGGCTTTTCAAATTACTGTCCATTTCTCCAAAAGCATAAACAAGTTCATCAAAATTTCCTTTATTTAAAGAATTTGAAGACTCGTCATTTCCCCTAATAGCTAATTGCTGCTTGGCTAAGAAACGGGTAACATCAATCAAACGACCCAATATATATATATATATATATATATATATATATATATATATATATATATATATATATATATATATATATATATATATATATATATATATGTGTGTGTGTGTGTGTGTGTGTCAAAAATGTCAAAAAGAATATATATATATATATATATATATTCTTTTTGACATTTTCGTTGTGTTTCTGAGTATTTCACCTGAACTGGTCATTTAAACAGAACTCAATTCTAGTTTTACCAAACTGTTTCAGTGACATGGACGACACTAAATGCGATTTACTGAGATCATGCCTTTTAACCGGTTTATGAAAGTTGTTCAAATCACTAAACCCGGATTGCGTCCAAACACTTTTTTCAGAGGAAAATAATGAACATGACCAACAGTATAACTTCCGAATTTTCTTGCACCCAGTAAGCCAAGCTGTCTCGTAAAAACTAGCATTAAAATGTGGCACACGCTGTTTTGTTTTCGTATGTATGTTGAGATCAGGAGTTGGTTTCCCACTGATGGTCGTCTTTTTTAATTTCGGATGGCAGAGAACTGAATGAGTGTTGTAAAAATTTTTCTACAGCGCACTTACAATCACTCACTTCTGCAGAACTTGACGGGACATCGTCTGAACTGTTCATTTTATTGAGTAAACTATAAACTACATAGAAAGAAATAATAACTTCACGTACCACGCACTTATGTTGGTCAATTTTCACAGCCATTCCATGTTTAACTCCATGACATGCCGGTAGAGGTGAACATGCAAACTAACCGCTCCAGTCATTGGCTACAGAAGAAGGCAATTGGCACTATAGGTTTATGAACTCTTTCATTGCTAAAAATAAGTCAAAAGTATTAGACTATTAGTATTATTCTCAATTTAAAAAAAAAGTCAGCTCATAGATGTGGACACTTTATATATTACGTAATGTTATAATTACAGTACAATTAATTTAATAATCCATCAATTAAAAACCACCCCGCCTCGTCCTGGCTATATATATTTTTTTTCGTGTTTTGACATCGTGGATGACGTTATTACCAAAAACGAACTGTTTCGAAGAGTATTTTAGAATATAAACAATAAGTTTTAAGGTACATGTCCCAACAAAATTCAAAACTATCGATTTTTACTATGTCATGGGTTTGAGGATTCAAACCCATTCAAACACCAGACATGCCTCAGTTAACACATTTTACGTATAAGTATCCAATACGCACCCGAAAACCACATAGTTGGTTGTTGTACAAACCAGACAAAAACGGTCGATATTTCGACTGTTTGTAGAAGTTCGGTCGCCACTCGGCTAACATCGTGCCGTACGCAGGTCGCCTCGTTGCTTCCACGGCTCCCTAATTTCCCCGCCCCTCCTAACGACGCGCGCTTTCAAGCTGCGACCCGCAGGTACCCGTCATCCCCGGACATGATGTGGAACTAGTCCCTAGGATGGAGCGGCGCTGGAACGCAAGGGCGGGGGAAACGTAGTACCCGGAGGAAACTCTGCGTCGAGCGGCATCGTCCAGCGCGAGCAGATTCCCACGGTGCGAAGATCCGGGATGCGAACCCGCATCCGTCACTGTGGGAGGCGAGCGCGCTGACCACTGCGCCGCCGCTGCCCCTACATTTTTAATTGACCACCTCTTATGTCCTCCATTTTTAAAGCTAGTTCGCCGGAAAAAGTCGTTAAAATATGCATACAAAAATACTCCCTTTATCTTCACCCAACGTGGTATGCAATTAGTGCTACGGTTGGCCACACTGAACTTAAATGACTTTGACAGATAGTTACTTTTTTTAAAAATGGCGACCTAATAAATATTTTAGATTAATGACACATCTATCTGAAACAAATTTGCTATGTTGGTAGTACTTATTGCTCTTCTGTCCGTGATTTTGCAAGTTAGCGCCACTCGGAAAAAATCTGTCTTTCACTTGTTATATCCCGGTCTGCTTAACTGATACCCGTCACATACCGCACACATCTAGTAGGTACGGTATGCCACTTAAAACGTAATCATTTATTTTCGAAGTGGCAGCTGTATAACTATTTTAGTTTAAAATGCTACGAATACTGTCTCGTTATGTTTATTTAAAACAAGTTGGTATGAAAGTATTAACTTCGCAGCTTCTTTTGTCCGCCAATTTTAAAAGAAAGCGTCAGGGGGAATTTTAAGCATTTTAATAGAATATTTCAGAAACTACCAAAACTGATCCTAAATAATTAAAACAATACTAATACTATTACTGAAAACGTCAATTAAGTTATTTTATGTTATAAGTTATTCATTTTCAAAGTAGCCGCTTCATTATACTTTTTTGTTGCTTACCTTATATATTTTATACGTTTAATTCTTTTTAATCCAAACTTGACATAATAGCAGTTCTTATTGTGCGCAGTAACTAATTAATTGATAACCTCTTGGCTTATCCACGTTGAAAGTTAATTTTTCCGTAAAGGATGTTCACGATAAAATGGGCACTTTGAAATCAACCTTTGAAAAATGTCACTTCTCCTAAGTGCGCCCAGTAAGTTGGTAACGATCGAGAGAAAGTAGTGCCATATCTTAACGTTCAGTTAAAAGAGTTAGGTAAACATTTGTGAAAACTGAAATTCATTCTTTTACTTTCAGTTTTGTGAGAATTAACATGTTTGTAAATAAAGTGTTTACTTTTCTAATGATTTATCAGTTTCACGTGACCGACGCATGAATAAAGTGATGAGGCCCATGGCAGTGTTAATTTTACGTATGCTAGAAGAATACACAGTGTTCATACACGTCGATCTCAAGCAAAGCTTTCAAAAGCCCGGTTTACCGTGAACAGCCTGTAAACATTAAACTTAAAATTTTAAAACACATCTCGGCACACTTCGCGTGCAAATAAAGGCCCTCTAAAACTTTATATGCTAGTTACTCATTTTCAAAATGCCAGTCTTGTTTTCCTGTGCAATATCTCTTTTGCCATTGAGAGGACCTAAATTAAACTTAATATGCTGAAGTATCTAGCATATGCACTAAAGTTACATATTAGGCTAATAGCTTCAATCGTTCGCCATTTTGTAATAATGTCACCAAATAAACTATTGTTGTATGCCTAAATATACTCGCCGGAATATGTGTAGAGGGAAATATGCAACCTGGTTGTATTGGCACTGGTTTTGGAAAGACTAATGCAAAGTGGATTTTTTAAACTTTTAGTAATTAATTGCTGTATACCGAGTTTCTTTACACTCCGTGTTCTTGAATGCATTTTCAATTTTTTTTTTTTGTGTCGCACATAAAAAAGCAAATCGAATGCAGGCCACCGATGAAATTTTCACTAAATGTAATAAACTTTGGGTGTAACTGTTACCTTACTTTCGTGTTAATAAGCCAAGTAAGTTTCCAATATCACTAATAAGTTTTTAATATTTATTTATAGTGTATGGCTAGATATCTCCTCCCGTCTCGATCGCCGCCCGGTTTCCTTCCACTCCAATATTGGATCACTTAGCTGATCATTTCGTATGTCCTTTTCGTCCCATGTAGATGTTCGATGTACAGTTGGGCTTCAGAAACTACCTGGAGTTTTTATATTGGCTAAATACAGTATGTTGCCTTGTCCGTTAAATATGTAATGTCATAGCTCTTACACGCTGCACTAATATTGTAAATTACACCAAGAACATACAAAGCAACTTCAGCGGAAACATAGTAGCCTTTTTCATTCGTGTAACAACATGGAGCAGAATGTTGTAATGTTCGTAGTAAGCAATCAAAGCCATTTGTTGTAATAAAGCATAGGGAAGAGCATATAAAGAAGCGCCTGAATTTTGACGGCGATCCAACTTTACCCTGCGGCATTTTTTTTTTTCTGGTGAACCAAGGTTTTCTCCTGACAGAATGTTACAGGATACCACATTTTTGGACAACGTGGTTAGCAATTCGCATTGTCGGGAGCGGTGCGTTCATTTTATCGGTTGATCCTAGAGAACAGTTATAATAATTTTTATTTTATCCAGCATTAACGTTTTAGTGATAATTTGTTTACAGCCTGTACATTGAGTTCAGTAACCTAGGCTGAAAATATGTATTTTAAATACTTATTGCAGTCTCTTGCAAGCGTTTACTTGTGGGAACAGTTCACTTGAAATAGCAATTTTTAAGCCAATTTGCACCAATAATTTCTTAGAGTTGTACATTGTTTATTGAAATATTAATTGAGATGCAGCGAAGTTGTAACAAACAAACAAACAAATCCTTAGAAAACAGTAAAAAATTTCAGGTTAGTTTACATAGAAATCATCAGCGTAGAGGAGATTATTTTGTGAGATTAGTTGTGAGTATTTATGAACAATCAGTGCCAGCTTTTTGTATACGTATTCGATGCTGTTAACTTTACTTTAGTAATAAACAAATGATTAATAACTATGCAATTGTAGCCTAAACTGCAAGAAAACAAGTTTATGTCACCTTTAAAAATTAATTATATCATGATTGTTCCCCTTATCTAAGTTTTCTAGATATTAAAATTACTCTTCTGAGAAAATATTTAAAGCGACAGCTACATCTCGTTTTCGTGACATCTTTATGGAGAGTTATAATGCAAAAACAAACAAGCGGTATTTTGTGCAGTCCTTAGTAATATCTTATTCGATCTTAAAGTGTCATGAATTATTAATATATCCACAAAGATAACCCTTGATGTCATTCTCAAAACAGAATTACGATGTAAAACGTTACACGGAAAGCAAACAATTCATATCAACCTGTTTATCATCTGCGTCGTGGTTCTTCATTTTTATGTACGTTTTGTAACTTTTTATGTTAGGTTAGTTATAATAATTTTAACATGTAATCACTTCCGAAAATCAGACAGTATTAAAAAAAAACATAATCATTCAATCCACAAGGTAACTGCTTTTTATAACTCTTAGAAATTAGTCAAACATCTGACGACAGTTTTAATAACTTTACTGGTGAAATCTTTCATATTTACAATGATTTCTTCCTCAGCTTGAAAATCGTTTTTTGAACTGTAAATGGAAGAAAGAGCATTCTGCTTTGGCAGATATAAAGATGTCTTTATTTAAATCCTTAATAATTCAGTTATTCCTTTGAAATGACCTTTTATGTTTTTGTTTCCGGTGAAACTAAGTAGTGACAAGATATCGTAAATTTCTTGAGTAGATTGAGGGCTTGCCAAAAAGATAGCAGATTTATCACGCGCTTCTTAAAGTCTGGGTAAAAAATATAAAATCCTATGTCTTCGTAAATATGTAAGGAGTCGATTTGACGATACTAGACTTGTTGAAAGAAACTGACAGATTAAAAATACACAAAATAATTACTGCGATTAACTGTTCATTCTTGGAGCATAAAACGCAATCCTCATGCTTTCTGAAATGTTTCGTTTCAATGTAACTTACCTGATGTAGAATCAATTTAATCTTCCCAATTTTTTCCTTTTTGTGCATTCTAGCAGGTGAAACTCGACTGTGGAGAGCAAGCAGCTGTCTGTAGGGACCTGGGTTCGGGGCTTGTCAATATGGGTAAACACGTCATCACAGTTATCATAGTGGAACAGCTGAACATGTAAAGCTGGATGGAAACCGTCTAAGTGTAGGCTTTATAGGTTCAGGGAAGGGTCGACTGCATGTAATTTCAAAGGCTTGGTATATTATGTAAGTACATACATTGAAGGTTCTAGCTGGGTTGGCATAGTATGACTGCTTGTAATTCCAAAGGCTTGGTACATGCATTGAAGGTTCTAGCTGGGTTGGCATAGTATGACTGCTTGTAATTCCAAAAGCTTGGTACATGCATTGAAGGTTCGGGCAGGGCTAGCGAAGTATGGCTTACTGTAAGTGTAAAGGTCTTGGTCGGTACTGAGGTTATGGCGGAAATAACGAATTATTTAATTGAAAAATCATGTAAACGAAAAGAGAGGTGAAAACGAGTTACGTCTACAACGTGATGTGACTAACCCGTCCTCTATGTTACTAATGACACGTCTGATTGCAGCCTGATTATATATGCGAAACTGTAGAAATAAATATTCAAGCAAAGCAAAGCAAATTAAATAAATACGAAACCTTTACTTTAATAATGCGATTGCCACAAGACAAATAAATTAAAATGAATTAAACCGATAACGTTACACACGACAGAAGTACAAGTCGCAAAACACAAGACAAATCAGTTAAAATTAATTAAACCGAATGAATCGCACACGACAAAACTATAATGAATGGACCACAAAATGTATAATAATATCATAATGAAATATATTTCAAATAGCAGAGTAAATGAAACATGTGCTAACTCACTAGACGAATTACAGAACCTATTTCCATGTCAATGACCGAGCCAGCTATCCTGGTGTACTAAAGAATGAAACAAGTTAATAGAATTATATCTACAACAAATTCAAAACACTCATCAATATATAAATTACACTTAAACTGTAGTAGACACACAAGCACCTCTCCCAAAACACGTACCTTAAATGTTTTTAAAACACTTCCGCTCGTCTGTGAGGTTGGTGAAGGAATGGCTCCAGTATAGAAGTTGCGGTGAATTATAAGTTGTGTGTCGGGAGCAAACAAGAGACTACGTCTGCTTCGGACAACGACGATGTCGACTAAGGTTATGGCAGAAACTGCTCGACATTAAAATAACTTAAAAAATTTCCTGTTTACGAATTCACCGGTGTATATTTCCACTGGGAGGTACTCACAATACTAGAGACGGAAAGAATAAAGATTTCCAAACTGAAGAGAAAGTCGCATTATGAATTATACCTACAACGAAGTCAGTAACGTAGCATACGTCAACGATAAGTGTTTAAAATGAAATTTTAAACAATGTGCAAAGATGTTTAGGTTTTCGGAGTTTGTATAAAGTATGTGTTATAGCAACAGACATCTTCGTGTTGATTCACAGCCGGGGTAATTTGTATGGAAAATATTATGAATTTTTTTATATATAGTGATTTATAATTTATTTCCGTTTCATAATATTTTTTTTAGTTTCTTGCAAGCAACTGTTGATATGTAGGGCGAAGGACAGCCTGGACCAGCAGTATTCTTTACCCATGTTGTGCAGACAGGAGCTTGTATACCTGGGTGGGTAACGGTATAGCCCACTTTCCCCTTCCAACAAGTGTTACAACTTCAGCTGTGTGGACGGGCTTTTATACAACTCTGTCATTCTTTTTCATATTCATTGGCATAATTTTCTCGAGCACTTATATATTCCCCCCAATCCATCAATTTTCATAGCTCTTACATATACATTGGTATCTCAAATCCAGACTTAAATGGTTTTTTAAGAACTTTATATAATAAAATTTTTTAACATAATATAAAAGAATATCCTTGTAATGAAACTATCACTTCACCGTTCACAAACACTCTATCATTCCAAGTACTTCATCATTCACAGTCATACAAAGTTTAATAGTGTAAACACATTATCCAATAAAAATTTCATCTCCATTCATCCATAAATACTTCATCTTCAGACACATTCAGTCTCCATTAATACACAAAATATGAAATAGTGATGTGAGGAATTAAAAGCTATTAAATATCAAGTCACATTATTCATTTTAACATAGAGAAAATTTTATTTTCTAAATCATCCTTAAAACTATGTATTTACAATCTTCATACAAGTTTACAGCACATCAAAATACTTAAAATTATATTTACAAACATTCACACATTCGTTCACATCACTAAAATAATTTAACAATTATTTGGAAAAACATATGTACAACAAAAGCATGAACAAATATATAGAAAAACATTTACCTAAAGAATAATTTCTTAAAAAACATTTACCTAAACAATCATTTCTCAAAATTAAGTTCATAATTTACTGAAAAGCAGATTTAATACAAGAACTTTCTTCTTTACATAATACATAAAAGAGCAATCTGATAAAGATATTAAAAAAACAAGAACAAAAATATATATAAAAAACAGAAAAATTATTAAAAATTAAGAATAAACATTTACAAACAATTTTGAGCGATATGGTTGTCGTCTCTTTGATGAATTATATACAAAATTAAAAAAAAATAGAAATAAAAACATTGCACACTTAAGGTGTTCATAAAGACGCGCTGATGGGGCATTCTCTATGATAAAGTCATTCGCCATGTTCGGGTATTTATTTGCCAGACACACACACACACACACCAATGAGAGCCTACAACACTTTATATTTGGACATTTCAAATGATGCTTTGTCACACTGCGAAGTGAAGAATAGGAGGGGAAAGTAGATACTATTTTCCTTGAATAGTGACAAGGGAAGTTGGATCGAAGACATGTTTGACGTGTCTGTTAACAAAACAACTGTTAACAGGAGTTGTAGATGACAAACAAGCAGGATTATTCTCTCGAGTGGAGAGATGTAGATATTTCAGAAAGCTGTTGTAGAGATTGCAGACAGCTGTGGTGCTGTATTTAGATGTGGTGCTACATGTGGTGCTGGCAGATGGACATAATTGGCGATGCAGTTCTGACAGTTGTGTTGGTGGCAGGTCAGTATTTATTATGGTGTTAAAACTAATGTTGCGGGGAAGAAAGAAAAATGGACTTAGGGATTTTGTAGTGCATCCAGGGTAAGGTCGATACTCCATCTGCTTGCATGTAGCTCTTATCGTCAAAACCTGACAACACTACCTTGGTCACATGTTCGGTGTAGACTTTGTGGCCACGTGAACGAAAGTTATATTAGGTCTCCAAAACCCTGGTGCAATTTTTGAGGCAATCTCGATAATCCTTATATCGGAGCTTTTGTAGGACGTTAGATTTTACACCTTTCGCCTTGCGTATACATTGCTCATTCTCAAAAATGTATGCGTAAAGCTTGGGATGTAAACCTATGAAATGTGTGACTATATGCCAGCACATTCATCTTTCATTACTCCGGTACCTCCTTTGTTTTCGTGGGAGAATCCTTGCACGTTATCGAGTGAATAGTTGGATGTATTAAACTGTGCTCTTAAATCTAGGGTAATTAATTTATAGACATCATCGCAAGCGATAGAATAGACCAATAAATATGTATCACAATAAAGGAGGTGCAAGGTTGGCAGAGGAAATTTGGTACACTTGTACTGATAATGAAATTCATGTAGGGTTAATTTTGAAAGGTCAAGAATGGCAACACCAGTTTACAAAGTTTCTTAAGCATAACAGAACTCTTTGACATATCGATCAGGACTAGATTTTCATCGATTATCTGCCTTGCCTGGAATGTAGGACGACCTATAAGCCCTGCAGTCACATCGATTGTGTCATACCTGGAAAATACTCTTGTGTCCCTTCCCGCCAGGCATTCTGCAAAGTGTTTCCATATATGGAATTATTCGTCAGCTTAAAAAAGATTTCTCAAGTTCGTTCGCAGCCTGAGCATGCTTCTCAGTTTTAAATTCGATGTACAGTTCTATCTATTCCTTCTGCTCAAAGTACAGAATGCAATGAACAGAGTTAATTTTGGCCCTGCACATCAAATAGTGTCTCTGTGTTTCCCCATGTATAACATATTTCTTCCACAGCGCGAGTGTCAAAAAACATTTTTCATGCGAGTCGTTTTGAGTTATGCAATTTACTGGTGCCAAAGGCAGATCTGATAGAGCACCATGGCATTCGTCTGGAAAAGACAAATCCACTTCCGCAAAAAAGCTTGTGTCACCGTCATTCACAGTGTTAGCAAAATCCCACGATGAAAACACATTAGCCTCAACCCACTCAAAATTTGCCAATCGGAACTTGGATTGCATCATGAGACTGTACATCCCATTCACATCGAAATAGTATATATATATATTTGGATGCCACACTAGAGTCGTAATCTTCATCCATGTAAATAGTATTGGCTTCTGCATGCCTTCTGGACACCAGGGTAATGCTGCCCTTAACCCCACATTCTACAAAAAGATACATGTCTGGGTCGGTCAACAACTCTAGCCGTGCGTGTGTCAATGACAATAAAACGACCCATGAAAGAGACGGAGCAGTGACGTACATGGCACTGTCAATACCATAATGAGCCAAACATATGGTCTTGAAATCCTCAAAAATATCTGCCAGCAAAAAAGGGTCCACACGTAAATAGTGAATAGTACATGTAAATAGTGAATGGCACATGTAAATAGTGAATGACATACTGCAACAAGTTTACAAAGTTGAATGCAACCCATGTGGCTTGTACATGAGTGTAATCCTCATCACAATGCCCTCGCCTTTCACCGCATTATGAAATGTGTCCTTTGGTGGGAGTGACGTACACATCAGAGCATCAGGCTACTTAACAAAGTCATAAGGAAAGACTTCCTTCTGTTTTGCCATTTCAAATTGGGTATTGTTTGGAAACCTCGAGCAGGTGATACTCAATTGCGCATGTTGTAAACTATCTGTCAAAGTTTCCAGAGAGGCGCTCATGAATTGGAATGAATCAATAAAATGTAATTTGAAATATTGTGCCTTTCCATTTAAATCAATCCCATTGAAAATTTGCTTGGTGATACATGTATATTTCTCGAGGGTCATTCCAATCACCTGGATTTTACCTGGGTTTTCGATTACCACAGTTCCATTGGGTTGTGTTACATGACGTTTAGCCAAAGGTTTTATGAGAAAGTGAGCATCATAATTTTGCAGGTTATGAAAGACAGCGACAAGTTGTCTCGTGGACAGTATGAAGTTCATGTTGCACATATTGTGTGCACAACCTCTGATTTCGCCCGTCAGATGGCCATGATTGACCACAAAATCATCTGTTCCGTGCTTATCATTACAAATGTGACAATATTTCTGAGCTGCCAACCTAGTTTCATCAGCAGGGGGTTTTGGCTTCATCGGAACAATCGGGTTATAAATTCCTGCAACCCACTTTGTTAATTCAACTAATTTATCTACTAATTGGTACATAAGACCCACAAACTAAAAGTATTTTGATAAACTTGGATTGTATGAACAAACCAACAAAATGCTACAAGCATATGGAACATTTTGATTGATAGTAGTTGTATTACTTGTTTCATCATCAGGCAAGCAAGTGGACATGGGTTTCCGGCAACTTTCAACGTCGCAATAGGCGACGAAACCCAATCTGTGCTGTTTGCTGTAATCCTTAGATTCCAAGTACTTGTCAGCCCCAGTAGGGAAAGTACTGTAAAGAGACATTTCTGCTGACAAATAATATTGTGGCTTGTGAGTTTCTCCTTACTAACAAAGTATTGGAAGCAACAATCGCAAACATGTTTTTTTTCTGATGTTTCTTACTCAGCTGACTACTAACCAGCCATGACAAATTCCTAATGCATACAAAATGCAAATGCACAGCATTACCTCTAGCACGAATGGCCAGAATATTTACATGTTTGTCATGATGTACAGGAGAAATATGCATTGGTATGATAACCCTCTCCTTTTCGCAAATTTCATCAATTATATTGCTATCTTTGTCCACCACACAGTAGTCGTTGATAGAAATGGAATTGTTCTCTTCGAACGTGTGAATATCCTGTATAACTACAGGTGCCGACAGACCTTCAGTATTCAAAACCTCATGAAGTTTTGGATATGAAGTAATTCTCTCGGCATGTTGTGTGGCTGGAAACAAAGATGCTATGATTATGTAGTGGAAACGCAGTCCCTCCAGGCAGTGTACATCGACAAAAGCAAGATGATTGGAAATAAACTTTGGTAGTTTAGTGTGTGCAGCATCTACGTGAATGCCCTGTATTGTGAGACATGGACATCCATGTACGATATCAATTACAAACTCCAGGCAGAACCACATGCACTAAACTCATCAAGCCTGTTAGTAAAGTAAGGCTTAATTGTCTCATCATAAATTGAGCCAACTTCAGAAGAATGTAGGACAGGGAGGGATTTGCTCTGAAAATTAAAAGGTTCTGTAATGCCTCCTCCAACGTGAGGGATTTCAGATACCTGCATGCTATGGCAATGCTAATTCTAATAGGCAGGGGCGATGCCAATGCTAAATTTATCAGAGGGTCCCTACACCCGCGAAAAATCTTTGAAAGTCTGCAACAGTATTATTCCTGTAATTGTGTATCTGCACATCAGTTAACCTACCTGTGAACGCCTAGGCCAATAGCTTATATGTGAGGTCTGGCAAAGACGCCACTGAAGCTGGGGAAGTGGAAAACGAATTATTTTCCATTTCCCAAGATGAAGTCTCTCTAACTGACTCGGAACTCGCTTGTGAGATGGACAAAACACTTTCCGAATCACATGAAGTTTCCATGTCAGACAGAAACAAATTGTGTAACAAGAGATCGGCATTTTCTTGTTTGGGGGGAAGCGGAAGCAATTCGAACTTTTGTTGTTGACACATTCTCCATGAGCGAATCCGTGCTTGAATCACTTAAGTAGAGATCGTCCAGCAAGAGATCGAATCGCCACTACTTAGGAAAGTGACTATGTCTTGATAGCTCATGGTAGACAGTCTTTCCATCTGCAATTCAGAGTCTGAATCACTTATGTATAGATCTCCCAACAAACTATCAATGCTTAATCGCTTTTGTTCACTCATTGTGTCTAAATTTTTTTTTGTTTCCCACAAAACTAGAATCAACACCACATACAATTGTAAAGTTTCTCGTCATTCTGGAAAAATAATAAAACATCTTAAGTCACTTACCACGACATATCGATGTACCTGAAATAAATGTTCTGTTAGAAAAAAACTAAACAGAAGGGGGAAATTTTACTTAAATAATTTTGTTGTAATTTTGGATATAAAAAAATATATATTTAATGAGGTAGGTAAGTTGAGTGTGTTTAAATAAGCAGCACACTCACGTAGTTTTCAACAGTGTGTGATGTGTTTACAAAAAATACCTGGACATAGCAAGAACCAGGTAGCGAGAGCCAGGTAGTGAGGTGATGGGGGAGCGGGCGAGAGTCTGGGATGTGCAAAGCAGTGTGAGACAAGAGACTGGAACATGTTTGAGAAAACCGCCATTGAGTGCCACCTTACAGACTCGCTCCCCTTCCCCTGCCAGCAGCCTTCCCTGCTGCACTCCTACGTGCATGCACAACAGATGCCTGCGTGGCACAGGCAACAAGAAGGTCCGACTACCTGCAGCGGACTATGTCCCTACTCACTAGTCCCGTATACAGTACACCGTGCTTTGCGAACCGCCTAGCCTGACCTGGCTTTCCCAGCACACGAGCTACACATTTCGTACCAGTCCAGCAGACTGTGTTTAGAACACAACATTGTATTGAATTTTAAGCCAGTTTTAGGATAGCAAAACGATTTCTTTAAGAGAAAACATTACATATAAATTCACTTTTCTCCAATTTAAAAAGAACATATTTCTAAAGTCATTAAAATTACTTTTCAAGAAAAAAAATTTTTCCAAGAAATTTTCCAAAAACATATTTATTAACGATTTTTTGGTATAGAAAGTTTTAGCGAGAGGAATACTATTTTGTACTCATGCAGTAACTAAAAAATTTTAAGAAATTTTAGAAAAGTATAAAATCTTTTTAAAAATTTGTTAAATATTGTACAGACTAAGCAAATAACATACAAACTAAGCAAATAACATACAAACTAAGCAAATAACATACAAACTAAGCAGATTCCCACCCATTTTCAATCATTCCACATTCGTTAAATGTACTCATGTCCAATTATTCATCAATCTTTCATCCATCTTCATACAACAACATTCAGAACAATCTCAAGAGCAGAGCTGTACGCCCTCTGGTTATGCAAGGCATGGCCAGCTTAGTTCTCTAATTTTTTTAGCCATTCCATAATTTACAAAACACATTCATAGCCAAGCCCACCCAGACTCTCTTAAAAATACTAACAATCTAACTAAACAAAATCCCACCCACCCATTTTCAATCATTTCACATTCGTTAGATGTACTCAGGTCAAATCATTCATCAATCTTTCATCCATCTTCATAAAAATCATTCAAAATAGAGAGTAGGGCAGGGCTATGCGCCCTCCAAATACGCATGGCACATTCAGATTAGTTCCCTCTCATTTTTCTCTATTCCATAATTCACACAACACATTCATAGCCAAACCCACCCAGGCTCTCTTAAAAACTACTTAAAACTAAATTTTAAGCAAATTTCATTCTAATTCTGAAAATTTTAAAAACATTACTGAATGAAGTTAAACATTTTAAGCATATTTCAATCAAATTCTAAAAATAAAAAAAAATACTGAAGAATGTTAAATGGTTTAAGCATATTTCAATCAAATTATAATAATTTTCGAAAATTACTGAAGCAAGTTAAACAATTTGAGCATATTTAGACGAAATTTTAATTTTTTTTAATTACTGAGGAACGTTAGGACGACTTTAAGATAAACCCAGTAGAAATAAAAAAGGATAAACTAATTTATAAATATCCTAAATGTTAATCATAAATACTTACATAAAGTCTACTACCAAAGGTGGTAGTCGCTGAGTGAGACCTGAACCCTAGTTCAGGCAACTGAGGATCCGGATGAGGCTTGAACCCCAGGCAGGTAGCTGAGAGCCCGGGCTGTAACCCCAGATGCTGGTCGCCTCACCATACACCGTCACGTGAGATTTTGGAAGATGCTAGCAAGTGGTGGGTCCCCGAGCATGAGCGATTCATGTCCTTAACACTGTCGCGAACATCTGTTAACAGGTACAGTGGGCGGCGGGTGGTGAGACCGGTTCACTAGCACGCACAGGAGATGAGGTCCTTACTCCATGGCATCAGAATAGCAAATGAGGAGGTTTGGGCAGGACCTCCTATATACAGCATGTATAGGAAACATGTGTACAAACTCGGGCACGTGATTCATGACCAGAAAAGAGGAAGATTGATATAGGACACTCATGGTCCATCTCAAATAATAAGGTCTGTAGCAGCCCCTAAAGACAGAGGGCGACAAGGACATTACGTGGGATATTAGGCGAAGTACTTGTATTAAAAGAACACATATTGGTATACGGAGAAAGTAAACCAAAATCTTAGATACACTGTAGGTATGGTCCATCGTACACACCTCCATCATGTAATTAATAGGGGTTGGCACCTGTTTATTGCATGCAACACGTACACTGTAAGGTTAAATTGATGGTGGATATCATGGGATGAAGCAGGACGATGTAAGTGGCAAATACGCCCCCCTTGTTGTATTTCTCTAGGAACCACCATTTCCAGATAAATAGCAGACTAAGGGTACAGTGGTAGCAATAGCATCTGTTTTAATTGAACAATTAATGTAATTTTAAACGGTTTTAAGTAAAATGTAACCAAATTTAATAGAAATTTACAAAATTGAAAGGATTATTTCACGATTGGATGCATTTTTAGCTTTTAGAGTGCACATTTTGGAATTTAAAGTGGAATATGCATATTAATTCTGTTTTAAGTGATCATTTTTAATTTGGATTGCATTCTTATTTAACAATTTTGTACACAAGCTTTTTAACCCAGCATTTAATACATTTTTACTTAGGAAGGTATAAGTAAACCCATGGATAATTATGTTGGGGGCTGCCACCTATGCAACACTACCAAATTGCACTACCCCACAGGACTGCTGGTATTTCAACCACAGAGAACTAACAAACCCATGAAGGCTATCACCTTTCACCTAATGGGATCTTACCCAAAGAGTACTAAATAAAATTGCTTCCTTTTAGTAGCCACTGACATCTTCTCTTGTTGGGTGGGTACTTTTGTTATAAAACAGGCTACTGTTCCCAATTAGTACAAGTCCTCGAGTGGGAGCTCTTTAAACACACTGTGGACGCCCCCGGCAGGTATTCATTGACAATAGAAAACCAATCACAGGTACCAATAGAGGTGTTTAGTGAAACACTGTACTGCAACTCTCTACCACCCCAAGGGAACCCTAACGAATGGTGCAACCAGGAGATAAAAAAGAGGCTATGGCTACAGCTGCAAGACGACCACCACAGATGGAATGACTATATGTCGTCCATTCTGTTCACCCTAAGAAATAGACTAAATGAGGCAACAGGTTGTTGTCCTAGCAAACTACACCTGTGGATAGATCTATGCCGACCTGGTGACTGGGAAATCCAGGAAATTCAGGTCGCAGGAGACCTTGCATCAGGGGAGAGGGTTCGAGCCTAAGAAAGATACCAGAAGGCTCGAGATAACCAGGTTCACTACTTACAACACGCATCCAGGGCGCAACAAGATAGTATCAGCCTATCAATGTTTAATCTAGGGGATATGGTATACTTGCGAACACATCTGCTGACCTCGCAGGTGGTCCAATTCAGTACAGGCTTCGCCCAATGTGGAAAGGTTCTTACCAAGTAGTCGGCAAACAGGGGAAAGTCTACTTTGTGCGCACCAGCCCAGGGAAATCTGTCAAAGTCCATCAACACAAACTTCAGAAAACCAGCCATCTAACCGAAGCCCCTCTACTACGAATCAAAGATACTACCCATAAACCTAGACTCCTCTTAGAACCTCGTGTTAGCAGGATGAGGAGCCCAAACGTTCTCCAGTGGATTCAGACTAACAGATCCCGAATCTTCCCCAAAGGCAACTACAACCACGGACCAATATAACAAACACAGCAAGATGGTGGTTTCCATTAATGATCCCGCTTTAATCCATGTTTAAGGCCGAGAAATGCTGGAGCGATAAAGGACGACACTGCTACATGCATCAAGTGCACCATCGCCACTAAGCACAAGCCTCTTAAATGGTGCGGGGTGTTCTAGTCATTCTGCGTGTACCCACGGGACTTTTAGTGGCGGCCCTATTATTATCATTGGTGGGAAGTCTGTAGGAATGTTCAGTGTAGGGCACTTGGGTAGCTTTGTATGTATCTGGCGTGTATATTTTGAGCTACAGTGCTTTGAAAAAACTTTTTCCAGCTATTTTGGAGTACTCTGAAATGGCGTTTCTAATGTGCGTGACATTGGAAAGCACTCAACAGTCCCCATACAGTTCAATTGCGAGGTAAGTGTGAGCCTTAAGTGTAGTGCAGTAGTTAGTTAAGGGTCGCTATTCAGACTGAAGTCCAGCATGATGACTAAGTGAGTGAAGTGATAGCGCCTCAAATATACAAGGTCATTCTTGAGGAGCAGGGATAATTGTCGTGCCGAACACATACACAAAGAAATGTAAATTCAGTAAACCCCCATTATAATGGACTAATTGAGGTTGAAGGTTTATTTTTTAAATGAAAGTCTGGTTTATAACAAATAAGTCTTGAAAGATTTTATTTACATAAATAAAGCTATGGAAATAGATATTAAACATGTTTATTGTAGATAGTAATAGCATATACAGCAATACAAAAGCCAGTTTTTTAAAGTTTACAAATTAAAGATACTGTACCATCTGAAAAACTATACTGCATTCATGACGAATAACTGACTAATACTGATCGAAATAGAATTATATCCACTGTACCTGACGTCAGCATCATAATTCGTGGAATTCCTGACAATGTCGCTCGGCTGGTGGGCGGCATGAGTCATACGGCGCATCGATGTTGACACAACTATGCGTCCATTATAAGTGACATCCACTTTAATAGGGCCCGGTAATGGGGGTTTACTGTACTGCAAATAAACGTAGATGGGTCAAACATGGAGCCCGTTTGCGTGGAACAAAATGAAGATACTCTCCCCTTACCCAGGTAACACCAAAATGTGTTACGGCCAGGAATGCCAATAGATGGCAGAATATAACATCGTATTGTTGTTAAATATTATAATCTTGCTCTCTGTAATTACTTAGGGATATGTCCAATGTACTTTATAGGCAACTTGCAGTTTTGTTGTGAATGTTCATAAGTACACTATTAGGCTCTCTGCCAGCCCGCATGGCCATTGACTGAGACAGCAGTCAATCAGAGCTCAGCTTTCTCTCATGCCAAGAACCAAGACTGCGACTGCTCCTCAACCCTACAAGGCACAGCACGTTGAAGATGAAGAAGGTACTTAAAGTGAAGAAGCTTCTAGTTTTCGCTTAACACTAGGCAGTCCCGCTTCGGGGTGGGGAGAGGAGGTGCTTTATGTATGGCCTACTTCAGATACCTGCCACTCGCCCAGTACTGCGAAAGTGCTATCATGTGCACCGTTAATACACCTGCGCCCATGGCAGGCTGACCGCCTAGGGAGTCATTATTCCTCTATTCCTGTTTCTACTGGGGAAATGGAAGGGAGCGTACTCATCCACCCTCCACTAGAGTTGTGTTGCCTCCCACAGCTCTGGTTACAATCAAGAATAAAACCTCCCAATCAACTTTCTCTTCTAACTTTCATAGCCCTTTTAACAAATACATCCTTACTTCTCCTCTGTTTCTCTTAGAATGATATTTTCTACTTCATAAATTATATGCAATTCTGTAACTGTTTTCTGTCAAGAGGTTTTTATGGTGGCTATGCAACTCGTGCCCCCCACCCCCCTCCCCTCCTCATACCTTCGTAGCTCCGGTTAGCTAGTTATTATGGAAGGCAATCATGGTCATTTTCCCTGTCGTTAGAATTTTTCCTCAGCCCTGAAATACACTTAGGTCCTGTCCCTATCCAGGACATCTTAATTAATATAGTTAATATAGATTAGAAAAAATCGGCCTTACTTGTCTTTCAAGATGGTGCGAAGTGTCACTGTTGCGACTCCCTTCTTAAAGAATCATTTTAGTTTTTAAGGCAAGTTATTTTTTTCATTGCCCGAGTATGTATACACGAACATTTCGTACTGTTTGTTTTGCAAAACTGAAATATATAGTATCCAATTAAATAAAGAGTAACATATTTTTAATATTAAATAAATTAAATTAAGAACTTGTTTGTAAAAATATATTTTACTCTAAATGCCAGAAAAGAGCATTATAAAGTTCTAACGTATTTTTATTTGGCCTGCCCCTGCCACGAAACTGTATTTAGATGTGTGCGTTTCTCACCATAGCACTTGCAAATTTGGGAATAAGATCAGATCAGTGACTGGATAACATCCTTTTCCATCGATAAAGTTACCGTGGTCGATGATTTGTCTTCAAACATGGTAGAAAATAAATAGGTTTTTAATAAGTTTCAGTTTATTCAGACTATGTAAACAATTAAACACAGTTACTGTGATAGTTAATGGTCCGTACATTAGGAAATAAAACTCGATAAATAGTTTGTTCTATCCGTTCGAGCACTTATGGTACAACCGAGTCCTTTAGAGATGACTTGGTACTTGAAAGCACTCATGTCCTGATTCCAGTAATTTCTAATTCGGTACAGGCCTCCTTCAGTTTGTTCGGGACGTTTCTTGTCTTTGTACAAAAACGACTATGTGCTACTGAATTTCGAATTATGTTCAAAATGTAACAAGGAAGTGCCAACTCTATCAACCAAATGGCACATCTTAAACAGTTGTTTAGCATCGGTTTATGCTTCATTGGTTTCCTCATACACACAACATCCCTCTCTTCCTTCGATATCGAACTGTTGCGAAAGTTAGATTTATGCCAAACTGCCATGATATTCCCTGTGTTGTTATTTGTACTGATGAATAACCACTCATCTTTGGATAACTCAGAATAAATATACCGATTTCAGTCACGTTTTCACATCTTCCACTATGATCATATTTAAGCTGTGACAGACACCGAGTAAAAAAAATTGTAAATATTGTTGTAAAATTCTTCTTTTCGCACCCTTATTTATCCGCACCATATTGGTAGTATTGTCTGTTCTGACCACGACAATAATGCGTAGGTTCATCAAGGAAGAAGTTGTTCAGTCCACCTAAGGAGTTAATCACCTGGGTGTAAGCAATAAAACACTCGCACTTTGGTATCATCTTCAGTGTCAACGAAACGCAATTTTAGCGATAGCTACTCAATATTACTTACGTCAGGTGTACAGTGCAATATCATATAAGTCATTCTTTCGTACCTCAACCCCAGAAAGATGATCAGCACGTTATGGAGGATTTTGCCACCATCATTGATAAAGGTCTGATTGTTTCCAATGCTAAGAAGAGGCTCAATTAATACAGCACCAAATTTTTCTATCAGGTAAATTAAACCTAGAACATTATTATTGTTAATAGTGTACATGTCACAGCTACCTCTGAGGAGCATGTTGTGCTCTGATAAAAAAACGACCGCTATTAACCTTTCCAGCACCATGTTTTCTCATCTCCAGTATATTTTTGCTTTACCAACTCTGCTAAAGTGCGCCAGTCTTTCCGACGCCTCCAGCCAATCTTCCATCAAATGCAAACATCTGGAGATGTTTTGTGACATGCAGCGATGTAGTTCTGCTTTTTACCGCACAGGTGTGCACAGAGACAGAGGAGTCAGTCTTGTTAAAAGGGAATTCTGTGGTTTGGAGATTATTCCATAGTCAATTATTCGAGAATGGCAGTCAATAATTCTTATAAAATTAGCTTGGTCAAAATGACTGTTACACATGTAACATAAAATAGGCGAATTCCAATGTTCTTACAGTGAGGTTCGTAGATGTTATGGAGATTAAATGGTGGTCGAAACCATGTATATTTTTATATAGAAGATAGAAGCATTATATGTGTGTGTTTAGAAACGGAAAAAATATATGAGGGTTGTACTTCCATAGAAGTTGTAATTCTCGTGCATTATAAAATGCTTGATTATATAATTGTATTATTAACATACAACTTAATCAATTTCATAATATCAAGTAACCTGCCGACAAATACAACAAATACATTTTATTGAGATTTTTATTATTATTTTGATGATTTTATGAAATTTGGTGCCCCTCAGTGCGGCTGCACCGCTCGAACCTCCCCAGTGCCATCTCTTCTTGTAGGCTTGGTCGTCCAAATCAGGAGTAATCCCAATCACGATTGACTGGGAAATAAAGTGCTGAATTGGAATTTGTTTGAGTATTTTATTATTTACAGAGTTATCCTCCCTTGCCATTTCCTCTTTGAGTTTTGCTCCCATGAAGGTGGCGGTTCTACCCATTCCCAAGCTTCCTCTCTGTAGGCAGCTGCTCCTTCCCCATTCTTGCTCCCTCCAGGCAGCTGCTCCTCCCTTCCTATCACAATCTTGATCCCGTCAGTGTAACGGCTGGTCCTGTCGTAGATATCAAAGAGAGCCAATTACTGGCATGCCTGATACAGGGACCAGCAGCAGCCACGGAAGTAAGCCAGCTGTGCTGCTCTTCTCGTTGGCCTTCTGCGGGAATGGGAATATTTAACTGGCCGAGACGATACCAAACCCAGCCCACTCTACAGCCCCTGCATTCCCTAGTCTACTCGCCCATCCTATATTCACCATCTCTCCCTGTTTCAACAGATTTTCTATTTCCTCAACCCCAGCATCCTTCATGAACACATCGGCCTTTCATCTGATACTCCTTGATCGTCCTCCTTTACCCCAACGCTGCTCTGCGAAGCCTCCAGCCACCAATGTAACACCCAGCTACCCGCAATAGTAGCCCACCTTGCAGCACCTCCAGGCCCGCCTGTTGCATCTCTCCGAGACACACAACTGAGGCAATCGACCTCGAGGATTTTCACTTCACCTGATATACACCACTGACCCTCACCTGTTACATTCACCAAAATCTTTGATTTTCAAATTGGTTTGTGAGAGGAACGTGAAAAATACAAGAGAGTTTGAGAACATGAGGCATCAACAGTCTTCAATGCCTAGTTGTAAACAGAATTGGAAGTCAGCCCTTAACATCGTGTACACCAATTCTCAAATGGATATACAATAAGGGAAAAATGTTAATAAAAGCGAAGTCACCTAGACAACCTTAATCTTGGCTATGGTGGGTTTAGTAGATTCGTTGATATTTGTGTTACTTCGTAGATATTCGGTTTACAGGGTCGCCTGGACCTGAATTCTAAGCGTTGCATAGTGGCTACTGTAGTATAGTCAGACTACTCGCCTCTCACATGGACGAACTGGGTTCAATTCCTGCTGGGGTCGCTCCCAGATTTTTATGTGGGAATCGTGTCGGACGATGCCGCTGGTCGGCGAGTTTTCTCGGAGATATCCCGTATCTCCCTCTCTTACATTCCAGCACTGTTCCATATTCACCCCTCTTCATTCACATCGGCTCTCAAAATACCTCGATGTTAAGAGTCGCCAAATTCACTTCATCCCACGCCACTTAGCTTTTCATCGTATTGCTGTGCCTTGACGAATGGTTTTATATTGTGTGAACTGTTTACAAATTGTAGTTGAAAGTAAGAGGTCGATGCGGTATGCGTAACTGTGATCTGTGTGCTTAGTTGGTATATGTGTGGTTGCAGCCTCGGGGCCGACGATGCTGCACATCACGCCGATCCTGGGAGTGCTGATCGGCGTGGTGCTGGCACTGGTGCTGGTAGCGGCAGTGATCGTGGTGGTGATGCGCTGTCGTGGCCGCGGAGACGGCGACGAGAAGGACTGTGACGACGGCGGCCTGGGAGCATGCCGCGGCTCCGGACCTGGCGACAAGTCCTGCTCCGTGCCGCTCAGCAAGGACTGCGACGACAGCCTCGACAGCATGGACGAAAAGAACCCCGACATCATCCCGCACAACAGTGGTGCGTCCCTCGCCCCTCTTCCCCCTTCCCCCTTCCCACATACACTACCTCTCTCGCAGCACCTAACTCCCAGGAATTAATTTCCAAACTCCTTGTGCCACCATGAATGTTTCCTTGGAAGATTGCTTGCAAGCATTCATGGCCACTGGTATAGATTGTTCTATGGGAAGATTTAGCCTACTCGTGGCCGTTTTCATTGACTTTTATCCATTGCTCGTGTGTAATTTTCAGTGGGTAATTTCCTACAAGGTGGAAATTTCACCAATCAGAAAGAGGTTGCTGATAGGGCGGTCCTAGTGATGATATATAGTTGTCATTTGAGTTCATTTTGTTTTGAGTAATACTGATATGTGCATTAAACAAGTTTAAAGTGAGTAGAAAATTAAAAAAAACATCAAAAAATGGTCTGTTGATGCTATGACAGCAGCATGTGAAAATTGTAGAAACCATTCGTATTTATTTCACACAAAAAAGTTCCAATCATAATTTACAACTAAACAGTTGTGCTCCATTCATAAATGAATATTGTACATACTGTGAGTAAACTTTGTTCTGGAACCACACTTACAGAAGTTAAATCAAATGTGCAAGCTTTTTTTTTGTGCCGCAGCAAGTATCGTGTGACAGATTATTCCATAGAACCATAGAAACCTTCATACTCCCTTGCATGCAGACTAGGAGAATGGGTCTCTTAGAAATTTCCACAGGAACTTGTACAGAACATTGTATCGTTGCACAGGGACTTGACATGCTAATACTAACCAAATGTTAAAAACTTTCCCAAGGGACTGCCTACTGTGGATTCCAAACGATACTTAGTCACAAACAATGTACGAGAGCTGTTCCGAAAATTTGTGGACTGAGTTCCAGTGAGTAGGAGGTTTGGTGTGGGTTTTCTTTTCAAAATGGCGTTCACAACATATGCCACTTCCAGCGATGCACTAGCTTCTCAAACATATATTGCAGAACATTTTCTGAGAGTCAATTTAAAATAGTTGATGTGGCAGCTTACACTTCCTGCTCCGCGCTAAATCCATTTCTGTTAACTCTACCTTATGTGTTGAAGTCCAGAAATCGCAGGGTGCGAGGTCTGGGCTGTATAAACGATGGTCTAGACGCCTACTGCCAATTTTCTCCAAAGCTCCCGTAGCCTGTCGTCCAAAATGTGGTCTAGCGTTATCATGAAAAAACATTGCACTGAAAAAAAAGGTGGGGGGGGGGGGGAACATTCCTCATGAGCAGTTCAGGACAGTTTTATTTTGTGAATTGCATCTCTCAAATGAACTTGCAGTATTTTAGTATAGTAAGTGTCTGGTTATTAAAGGTATATCATTACCCATTCACCATTCTAATACAAACTGCAGTTGAACATTTTTAGCGAGCAAAATAAACTGCAACTGAGTGTTGGCATTACTCACATGAATAAAGCACGACGCAGGCTGTCTTGTCGGGCGACAGAGCAGAGGCTTTCACAGAATCGGCGCAGTGTTACCAGGCCACGAACTTTCAGAACAGCCCTCGCAGTTTTGAACACATGTTCACATTTTATTTGAGGGGGTTGGTATTACGACATTAAGAATATTGCTACCTAAAAACAGTGAAAACATTATTGTTTTGGAATTCTTCTCTTCGCCTTAGCACTTTCACAAGCCTCGTTTGTTTTTTATTTCTGCTCAGCAGGTTATCTTCCATAGCTAAATGCAAAACGAACATTTACATTAATATGACGTATACTTTCTGTGTGCCCTTCAAGTATAAATGCAAAATACCACACATCTTTTGCTGAAATGCGCTATTCTTACTGTAATTTGTGAAATTATAATTCGAGTGACTATAGCGCCAAAAAACTACCCATTTTATAAAAAGTCATAACATAGTACTATTTTTCATATTTTTTCGTATCCCTCGTAGCCCATACTAGTCAACAAAATTCATACTGTAATACATCCAGTCACTGGTGGAAACTTTTTTTCTTTCGAAAGATGACATGAAAATGTGTAAATAAGTTACAGTGCGCAAATGCCAATAAATACCATTACCATAAATACCTAACCATAAACCATAAATACCTTACCATTTATGGGGCACTGTCGAAATGCATAAGGAGGCTGGCTACATACAGTGATTTTTGCTGACTTTGGAACTTATAAACGATCACATTTAAATTTCAGTAACAAAATTGGTGAATGAGCAACAACATACCGACGTTCATTTCTGTCATAATAATGATTTACATTGAAATGTTCCATAGTTTTTTTTTTTATTATAATAGACACAAATCCTTAGAATGAGACACTGTTACAAATAGAGAGTATCAGAGGTAGAAAGTAAGAATATGGGGAAATATAGGATAACTGCTTTTACTGAATAATGTTTGAAATTAACAAAATGTGTATAGTTGGTGTGCAGACGTTGTTCTATTATATTTAACAAAAGCACCAACTATCACAAAGTTTTCGGATTGCAAGATATACAAAAATGCTCTTAATAATACTTTCAACAGGTGATGCTGAAGTTCTTCCTCCTGGCCAAACACATGTTTGGAATGTAAAAAAATATTGAAATAAATTCTGTATGGCAGCAATCATTAAATCCCTAAGATATTATTAGAATTTCAAAACTGAGCTCTGAAAATTTTTGGTGATAGAGAGTAAACAAATATTGTTCCGGTAGTTAGTCGGAAACTGGAAAACTGGCACAATGGAATATTGTTGCTATGGAATATATGGAATTCCACTATGGAATATATGTGGAATAAACATTTTTACACTGTCCCCAGCGAAGTGTTGGGTTTCAGTTATTTATAACTAACCATCCCAGTATCTGCATTATGTTTGCTATATTAAAGTAAACAATGATATAGTAATCTGTAGTTTGTGTACCAGTGGCACAAAGATGCAAAATAGCTTGTTGTGAGTGGAGGGTAAAACATTTCTCACAGATAGAGGCTAAAGCGGTCATTATCAAGCTAAGTTCAGCTGATAAATTAGTATAGCTGCCCTCGGGAGCTTCATGTTGTGAGGCAGTAATAACATCAGAATAAATATTTTTGTATGAAAACAGGTTTGATTTTCTACTTTTGAGCATATACAAACAAGCATGATCAGTTTGAATAAGTAGTTATTGTCTTATGAAAAAAAAAATTATAACTAAACCTGAACTATGAGAGTAAGTCAAAAAGTAAGTTTCCATATGTTTGTACGTTTCGACTTACCCTCGTATAAAACACTGTACCGACTAAAGACCTGAAATTTTCACCCTAATATTTAGTACCAGGTTATACTTGAAGCCCATATACATCTGCACTACTCTTGTCATTTGACAGGTTTTTTTACACATCCTGGGTAACTCTTTGCCAGTAACTAATATAGTACATACAGAGTGGTTCGCCTAACGTGGACACCCCAACATTTCCGGGATTGTTGCAGATCGCGAAATGCGATTTTCGCTCAATGAATTTGCGTACGGGGGCAAGTAATTTGTCGCAAAGTGACTATTCGTAACACGTGTCTGGACAGAAATAATTAAACCACATACGAGTTTTCTCTTGGAAAAATAGATTTACTTCAATGGCATCTGAAAGTACTTGCAAAGAGGAATTCAGTGATATAGCACATGCAATGGAAAGCAACACAGAAACGCCAAGAAATAATGTGAAAATATGATTAAGTTAGGTGGGCCGGTAGCATGGGGCAGGGGACTTGTACTCACAGCTGTAAGCAAGCAACACGTGCTGCGACTCATCCTAGCGGGACCGCTTCCTAATAGCAGCGTAGCACCAGTCCCGGTAAACTGCTATGGTGAGTGGTATTGCAGTGTGTGGGCTGTACGTAAGCAATGAAGTTCACATTTGTGGGGAGAAATGGATGCTATACTTATTTACGGTGAATGTGGCAGAAATGCCAAGCAAGCCGTCCAAATTTATTGTTACTTGTGAGGACACCGAGGGGGGTACGTGAGTTCGTAAGGGATGGAGGTCTTAAAAAAAATAAAAGGATCTAAATTTAATTTGCAGCAAATCATTTGTCCCCGTACATAATTTCATTTAGCAAAAACATCTATTCGTGATCTGCAACCGTTCCGGAAATTTTGAAGGTGTTCACGTTAGATGGACGATCCTGTATAGGTGTTCAGTATATATAGTCGCAAGGTAAATTGGTACCCACTGAGACAGCAACCGCTGGACAAATGTTACCGGCTTGAGTATATGCATAGCCACGAAGTCTCTCTTGATATTAGTGATGACTTTTCCAACAGCAACAAATCTGTACATACATTTTTTTGTTTTATTATAGACAATGATTATCAAGACCCTGATGAAAAAGCGTTCGAGAAACTGAACAACGTTCCGCAAAGACTTTACAGCAACGTGACTCCACGGTTGCAGTCCCCGACAGAGCAATGTACATCAACAGTAACAACGTCAGCAACATACCGAAAACGGTGAGTAACGTAACACTTAAGAAATATCTATCTTAAAACTAACATTTAGTTATGGCAGCAAGTTGTTTTGTTTTCGGTCAATTAATTTAATTGCAAGTATTATATGTAGATGCAGGGCAGCGCTTCATTTTCAGTG
Organism: Dryococelus australis; assembly: GCA_029891345.1. Classification (NCBI taxonomy): domain Eukaryota; kingdom Metazoa; phylum Arthropoda; class Insecta; order Phasmatodea; family Phasmatidae; genus Dryococelus; species Dryococelus australis. Next base: position 115,861,039 of record CM057001.1, read on the forward strand.
CCTCAATTGCGTTGACTCGCTGGGTGCTTTGTTAAGGATATCTGCCTATTCATGAGGAAGCAATTATTTTTTAAGTCAGCATGTTGTGTTATCTCTAAAAAATATTTCTTGACACATGAATATAGCAGTGATGGGATGTAAGAGAGTGAGAAATTTTATAATTGGAAGTAGTGGTGATACGGAGCTACATTTACATACGATCTATGTGCAATATTTTGTTATTTTTTGAATATTTAAAGTATTCTTCACGTTAATCATGCATGTTATTTATTCCTTCTAATTTCAATCACCTTGCTGTTAGCATCTTGTTTGGAAAAACTTCGCAGAAACTTTTTGCCTTCAGTGTCTCTAGCAATTTCCACGTAGGCTCCTATACCAGTTGCTTATGCCGCATTTTCCTACGCCAAACAGGCCATCCTAAAATAATATTACACTAGTGCGCCAAACAAAATAAAAACAAAGGTTCCACCACCCCCTACCCAGTGCTTTCGTGGCTTTCCACACACGCGCGCACACACACTATAGGCTGTTCACTGTAAAGTGAACACTTTTGAAAGCTCTGCTTAAGGCCAGGCTTCACCATGCATGGGCGTATAGTGAATCAAAGCTTAAATTCAGACAAAGATCTCTCAGTCGTTTTTTGTGGTAGTATTTTCAAATAAAGATTTTTTGTTAGAGATTGAACTAATCTCGATTTGTAAACCTTCCAAATTTAAATTTTTTAATTTCAAATATACATTTCCATTATTTATAAAATTGTGACTTTTTTAAATAGTTAAAAAGTGCATTTAAAATTTAAAAATTTAAATTTAAATGGTTTACAAATGTAGATGCGTTCAATCTTAAACAAAAAAAAAAAAAAACCTTACTTGAAAATACTATCCCAAAAAAATGGCTGTGAGAGCTTTGTCACAATTTGGCCTTTGAATCTCTATACGCCCATGCATGGTGAAGCCTGGCCTTAAGATCTACTTGTATACACGTTGTGTATTCCTCCGCCTTATGTAAAATTAACATTGCCATCACTTTATTCGAGCGTCGCTCAAGCGAAACTTTAAAATGATTATAATAGGAAATACTTTACAAATCTGCTAACTTTTACACTTATGTGCATTAAAAAAAACAGAACGCAAAATAAATAATTTTAGGTTATCACAAATGGTTACCTAACACTTTTTATTCAACTTAAGATATATAACTAGTTTCCAGCGATCGTTACCAATATTACTGGGCGAATCTCACTCAATGCGACCGTTAAAATATATGCATGCAGGAGCTGTGACATTTTTGTAAGGTTCTTTCTAATGTGCTCACTTTATGGTGAACAGCTTTTAATGAAGAACGCGATCCCCAGCTTTCTATTCCCATGGCATTTTCTACTAATGCATGTACAATATTTTTTTTTACCTTCTTTACTCTCAAAAGCGTTTTGACGATGCATATGCCAGGTTTTCCCTCTCCCTTTTTAGTTTCAGATTTAGCTATAAGTACACTTAGGGAGGCAGTAATAGCATCGTTTCTGGCCCTGGCTGTCCTATCCTGCTCTGCTGCGTCCTTGCATGAATTTCTTCCGCTAGAGGCATACGGAGCTCAGCTCTGAAACGCACTGAGTCCTCTCCCTACCTCGGGTGTAGTCTTAACACTTATATGTGGGTAGGTTAGGAAAAAAAAAAACAATTGAACAAGTTGACAATCACACTCGTGATTTCCGTGAGCATTCAAATGGACTGTACCCACTGTCGAATATAACTAGTTCCTTAAACCCTAACCAATAAATAATCTTATCCTGAGTTGTGTTGTCCAGTTTTTTGCTTGTTGCTCATTAGTTAGTTTTCTATTGATTGCTGGTTTCTTCTACAATGCCTATTATTTTCTTCAGGGATCTCCCGTTTCTCCCGCCCTTCCATTCCGGCACTGCTCCGTACTCACCTCAATCACCCTCATCGGCTCTCAAGACCTCGGTGTTAGGAGCCGTCCAAATCTCTTCACTCGCTCACTCACTATTATTTTGTTGTAGTTAATTTTCTGGGACTTGTCTAGTTTTCAGTTCTTTTTGTTTGTTCCTAGGCTTATTTTCGGCAACGGATGCAGCTCATTTAAATGCTCACAGAAATCCTGTAATACCGTAGCCACTAAACTTTGGAATATCACACCAGGGAGGGAGTGGAGGAAATTGTAGAGATATGGGCAGCTCTTAAAATCGAGGTCTTGAGAGCCGATGAGGACTCTAAGAAATTATTCGGAAATTTACCATACCAGTGTATACGCTCAGTGAGAAAGCAGGAATGGTAATGTTTTACCTTATACATTCATTGTAGCGTTTCTACATTTGCTCAGGAAACATTAAGATGTGTAGGGAAGTTCCCAACTTTGTATAGTAGCGATGCTAAACAATCCTATATCCGCAGCTTGATGTGTGGTATTATTATATGCTGTTTACGATAAAATGAGCACTTTTAAAAGCCCTGCTTAAGATCTACTTGTAGACACGTTGTGAATTCTTCCACCTTATGAAAAATTAATATTGCGATGGGCCTGATCACTTTATTCATGCGTTGGTCGAGTGAAACTGTGAAATTACTATAAAAGTAAACATTTTATAAATATGCAAATTTTTACACACTGAAGTGTAAAAAAAAAAAACAGAAAGCGTAAGAAATAATTAAAATTATCACAAATGGTCACCTAACACTTTTTATTCGACATTAACATATGGAACTTCTTTCCATCCATCCTTACCAACTTCGTCGCGCGCATGTCACTCAGTGCACCCGTTAGAATATATGCAGACAGGGGCCAGTGACATTTTTCTAAGGTCTATTTCAAAAGTGCTCACTTTATCGTGAACATCCTTTACCATATAGTGCATAGGTAAAAAACTTAAATTACAATTTAGTTAGTTTACAGAAAATGTTTTACATTGAGGGCGATTGAGATGAGTATGGAGCAGTTCTGTAATGCAAGGACGGGGGAAACGGGAGATCGCCGAGAAAACCCGCCGAAACAATGGAACCTGGTTCGCCTAGATGGGAGGTTAGTAGTCTGACCACTAATCCACCGCGGCCCCGTCACAAGGGAGAGAGACTGAGGTGCTATGTACGGGGAGTGTATAGTCGGCAAGTGTGATCGGACGGCCGACTGTATGTCGCAGCAGACAGGGGAGGTGACATACGTGGAGCTGTCCCACGGGAGGCCGCACGCGGGCGCGGTGCTGTACTCCTCGCCGGCGTCGCTGAGACGTGGCAGTGGGTGTGGCTCTGCCACGCCGATGCGGCGCCACGAGCAGCCCATCGTGTACGCGCAGATCGACGTGACGAAGAAGTCGGCGGCGGAAGGCGACCAGTTGTCTGCACTGCCGCTGTTGCACCCGCACCACCTGGCTGCCTACCAGCTGCCTCCTGGCGCCCACGACGCCGACCCCGACACTCCACTCATCTCTGCCCAGCAGCACAGGGAGAGCATGGTATAGCCACCCTCGTCTGTCCCTCTGCCTGCCTGCCTGCCTGTCTGTCGTTACCCCGTAGTCTAGACCCGCCTGCCTAGAGCTGCAAGGTACTACCAGTACACTTACCACACCCCAACACCTCTGCCTCTTACGCTGGTCAACAACTTTTGTGTATCCTTTATCAAAACAGCCAAATTTAATTAATTTTTGTAGTGCTGATTACGTGTGTGTGCATGTGTGTGTGTGTGTGTATATTATATATATATATACACACACACACACACACACACACACACACGTAAATATTAGCTCTAGTTTCTATGATACACAGTGATAGAGGCTACTCACGGTAAAATGAGTTCTATTGAAAACCCTGCGTAAGATCTACTTGTATGCACGTTGTGTATTCTTCCGTCTTATGTAAGGTTATCTTTGTCATGGGCCCCCCATCACTTTATTCATTCGTCGGTCAAGTGAAACTGTAAAATTGTTAGAAAAGTTAATATTTAACAAATCTGCTCATTTTTACACTTCGATGCATTAAAAAAAAAACACAGAAAGCGAAATAAGTAATTTGAATGTATCATAAATGGTTACCTAACACTTCTTATTCGACGTTTAGATATGAAACTATTTTCCATCCATCGTTACCAACTTTACTGGGCGAATGTAACTAAGTGCGCCCGTTAAAATATATGCAGGCAGGGGCAGTGACTTTTTTCTAAGGTTGAGTTGAAAAGTGCTCACTTTATAGTGAACAGCCTTTAAATGGAAATTTACAAGATTTTAGGGATTATGTGCAACTTCAGTTGGGACAGTGGAGTCCTTCCATGTTCGCAGACTACTGTCGGACTTGTCACCAGGGAAGCTACAGAGGTAGCCTACAAACGGCAAGTAAAACGTAAGGGTACCACATCATGCGTTTGAACTGCCAAGTTTAAGCCAGAAAATGTAGATAAATTTATATATAATTGACTGAAAAACATGCAAAATTAAATTACTTTTTAGTAAACAGCAATGTTGAATTTAAAGTTTTACCAACTAATTACTTGTTAATTTAATTCTAATTTAAACTGAAGGTTTGTATTTCTGACAGCAATAATGCTGTATTTTATAAACTAGAGCAACGTAAATTTTTTCCTGGTTATATGTAATATTTTTACGGGTAAATGAATGTAAAAATTCCAAAAATAAATTAGGACCCAAATTTTGTCAAAAAATTGTTGGCCAGTGTTATCTGCAAGTGTATGTAACATTAAGTTTCATTATACTCAGGTTGGGAAGCTCAACGCTATAGGTTGTTCATCATCAACTGAGTACGTTTGACAGCCCTACTTAAGATCTGTTTGTATGCACACCATGTATTATGGGCCTGTTCACTTTATTCATGCATCGGTCAAGTAAAACTAGTACTAAGTTAAAAGCATAACTTTCATTAAGAGACATGTTTAAAACATATATCTATAGTGTTCTCACCCTAAACTGGTATACAACAGCACCCAAGTAGCTTCCATCGCCCTTCTGATGCCTCGCATTCAGTTCTGCATCTTCTATCACTTATTCCTGGTTCACGCTATAGCTTGAACTACCTCAACAAGCCTCCATTCATCCATACTCGTCGCGCATACAGGCATACCAACTGTTCCTACTGTAATTGTCCATCATCTATTTACACATAACCTATATACACGACACTTTTCCCCTTAAGATTACAGCACATAGTCTTGCAACCTGTCGGGCACCTTTCTCACCCTGCTCGATCTTCAAGTCTGCAGTCCAATTCTACGCGCAGTCCTTCTGGTTGCTCTTGCATCCGGCCCCATTGCTGTTCGAACCCTCGGAAAGAGTGTCGGCTGTGGTCTGATGTTGGTATCCGAACTGGTGACTGCCGGTGTTCACCTTGCTAGTCCTCTGGCTGCTCCGCCGGCTGCAGCTGTGGTGTTCTTTCATACGGTATGGGCTGGTGTAAACCGGTGCATTCATGGCTGGTCCCTTTCATTCCATGGTCTGGAACATGTTGATTGATAACCATTGGCCCTTACAGAACTCTTCTATGGGCCTGCCTGTCTTGCCTTGCGTGCAAGTTCCCTGCTCAGCAGCTGGTGAATATGGCATGTGTATGTGTAGCCATCCCCGTCCTTTATTTTGTATGTTATAGGCCCTTGTTTAGCTACTATGGTTCCTGTTATACATTTCCATGTCTCTCTGTAGTTACTGATAAGCACCTGCTGCCACAGGGTAAAGTGTCGTACTGTTTGTTGTGTATGACCTCTTCACGAGACTGCTCCAACTCAAAATTGGTGTTGGACATATCTGTTCGAGCGCTGTTCTTAATGGTCACCCCATAAGGTGTTCTGCTGGTGTCTTCTTTGAGTCGATGTTGGGTGTTGTGCGCAGTGACAACAACATTCTCGCACTCATGTCTGCCAGTCTCTCACACACATCTTCCTTAGCTTACTTTTTATAGTCTGCTCCATTCACACTGCTTGTCCGTTTATGGCTGGGTGGAATGGAGGCGCTCGAATTATAATCCCCCATTTCTCAGGACATAAACGCAGTCCATTGTTTGATACAGAGTATTAATAAATCCCATGGCAACTGAAAATCTCTCACAATGCTTGTATAACTACACTCGATAACATGCTATGCATTTTCTTCACCTCCTGCCATTTGGAGTGTGCATCAGCCAAAATGAGAAAAACCTGCCCCATAACCAGAAAGTCATTATGTAGCCTTATCCATAGCTCTGTTACAGTTGCCCATTTGACCTCCTTCACCTTGGATGGGTTGGCATGTTGTTGATGGCATTCTGGACACTGTACTACCATCTGCTCAATGTCTATGCCTATGCCTGGTCACCACATATAACTACAAGGAATGTTCTTGGATTTAACAATGCCATCATGTGCAGCATGTATAATCATCAACAGTTCCCTCCTCCATGCTCCTAGGATGACCACTCTATTGCCCCACAGGAGACAGCCCTTGAGTGAAGATAATTCTTTCCCTACTATTCCAGTATGGGAGTAGCTCATCTAAGCCCTTGTCGCCTGCCTGCCATCCCTTCTGTGTGTGCTGTTTGACTTGACATAGGATGGAGTATAAGGCTGTTGGGCCAGTGTATTTGCATCGATGGGTGGGTTGGACATGGCTTCCAACATGAGCACATCGCCCAATGTCGGTATTTTCACTTTCTCTGTGGGAACAGGCAATCGGCTGAGGGCATCTGCATGGCTTATCTTAGTCCCTAACTTGTAAACTATCTAATACTTGAACATCGAAACCCAAAGGCTCCATCTCAAGAGGCATGGTGAGAGGATGTCTGGGGTGTGTCTCTTAGGATCCAGTAGACATAGCAGCGGTTTGTGGCTGGTCACAATCAGAAATGGTTGGGCAGTTACATACTGCCTAAATTTGGTTATACCAAACATAAAAGTGAGCGCTTCCTTGATATGTTGAGAATAATTCCTCTCATGTTTCTGCAGGGTGTGATATCCAAAAGCCACAGGTGCTCACTGCTATCCTGTCTGGTGTGTGCTAACACTGCACCTACACCATATTCTGATGCATTACACATCAAGGTGAGGGGCATATTCATGTCATAATGTGCAAACATTTGATCTGACTGCAAAGGGTTCTTCGCCTTCCACAACGACTCAGTGTTCTCTGGTGTCCGACCCCACTCTACCCCTTTATCTAGCAGGTGATGCACTGGTTCCAAGACAGCTGCCTCATTTCCCAGGAACCTCTAGTAAAAATTCAGGAAGCCTAAAAGGCCTGCAGTTCCTTCTTACACATGGGTATTGGGGCCTTCTGGGTTGCTTCCAATTTCTCGTCTGTTGGGTGGACTCCTGCTCTATCAATTCGATACCCCAAAAAAATTACAGGATCAGTTGCAAACACACAATTTGCCCTCTTAAGGCTGCTTCATCTATTCTGGACAATACATCGTGTACCCTGCTCCAATGTTCCTACTTGTCCTTTCCAGTGATCAATATATCGTCCAGCAGGACCATAACACCTGTAATCCCAGCTAGCAGCATTTCCATAAGCCACTAGAAAATAGTTGGGCAGCTGCCTACCCCAAAAGGTACACGCCTTACCCGAAACAGGCCTTTCATCGTATTCACTGTCAATATTTCTGCTGTTGTCGGTCAGGGATAGATATTAGTTTTGCATACCGTATTCCCCTTAACTTTGTAGTCTCTGCAGAGCCATATCGATCAAATTCTACTGGCTCATAAAATCCTTGGTCGATCAGCCTATCAATCTCTGCGCTTACCAAGTCCCACAATTCGAACGGCACATCCTGGCTCTTCCGAAAAATTGGCTTAGCTTCCGATTCAAGCTCCACCATCAGGGAGGGGGGCACATACTTCCCGAGATCAACACTGTCGAACACTCGTGCATGATGCTGCACTGCCTGCATTCACTTCTTGTTTTGCTAGGGGGAAAATGCCTTCCACTTTGATTCCATGTGGTTGTAGCCAATTCCTATCCACAAGACTGTGCCCCTTCCCATCTGCAACTAGCATCTATAATCTGCTTTGACTTGTCCTTGTCTTTACCCATACTTCTAAAGTCCTCCTGATTCCCAACCTTTCCTGAAACCAGGTATGTAGGACTAGGTTTTGCGTCCGATAGTAATTGTAGGTCTGGCCACAGTTTTTTGTATGTCTCATAGCTGATAATTGAGAAATGCGTACGTGTGTCAGGCTCCATTAAATGTTTGTTTGCATTCAGTCAAACATCCAGTACGATCGGTGGTTCACTCTTATGTGTGACCGCCAATGTCTGAAACATGCTGTATACTGCAGACTCGTCCCTTTCCTCCGAGTCGGATTGGTTTGTTAAGTTGTAGTTCCCTGCTTTGTTGCTGTTCTGTTTCCTGGAATTTTTTATCTCTTTCTGTTCTCTAGATCGTCCCTGCTCTTCCACAGGCCCTATTTTTGTACAGAAGTTGTACACTGTATGCACATGGTGACAGTGGTTGGGGCTGTGGTCCTCATTGCACCTCCAGCAGACCAGCCTGTCACCTGTGATCTGCTAGTATTCCATAACCTGATTTCATTTAGTTTGGGAACTGGGGTTATCCTTTTTGTCATACTTGGTGCGCCCTACCTTAAGAACCACCACGGACAAAGAGCCCGGCTGTGCTTGCATATCGTTTATGTTGCAGCCTTTTGCTTCCGTTGCTGTTGCCAGCTCCATCGCATCCCTGAACGTCAACTTATCTTTAGTCAGGAATGTATGCTGCAGGTTAGTGTCACGAGCGCCACTCATTACCTGGTCTCGTAGCATTCTGTCGAGGTCTGTGAAGTTGCAGTGGATGCTCAGTCGCCACAGTTTTGTCACATATTCCGCAATGGATTCGCCTTCCTGTTGGTATCAGTTGTGGAATTTGAAAGATTTCGCCATCTCACTGGGTTTTGGCTCAAAATGCTGCGTGAGCAATCCCAAAATGTCGGTGAGTGTCACCTCAGTTGTGGATTTCGGGGCCACCAACGAGGTCACTAGGTTATACAACTCAGCCCCACATATTGTGAAAAGTATTGCTCGTTTTCTCTTGTCATCTTTGATTTTATTGCCCAAGAAATAGTATTGTAGGTGTTCCGAATACGTTTTCTAGGTGTCTCGTCCTGTGACTCGCAGAAGGTGGGAAACATTGCTATCGCTGTGTTTGTTACCTTTTGCATGTGCGCACGTTCGAATTTGAATACTCGTCGACACTGTAGTGTCCTCACCCTAAACTGGTACACAGCACCCGAGTAGCACCCATCACCCCTAAGATTCCTCGCATTCTGTTCTGCATCTTCTATCACTCATTCTTATTTCACCTCAACAAGCCGCCATTCATCCGCACTCGTCGTGCACACAGGCATACCAACTCTTCCTATTGAAATAGTCCATCACCTATGTACACATAATCTATAATCACGACAATATCGAAATATGTCCAGAGACTGTTATTTAGTATACAAAAAATAATAAGGAGAAAAGGCTAAATTTATTATTTATAAATTTAATTTTTATATATCTTTGGGTTTAATTCTACACATTTGTTTAAATGTTGCCCTTTTTATACTTTCAGAACTTTTATTTTAAGTTATTAGTAGTTTTAAAATATTAATATGTTTTTATTGTTTTAATGTTATCATAATTGTTTATGCATTCTATATTTTATAGCTTGTGTCTTTTTGTTGCACTAATTTTTTGTATAGTTAAATTCTCATTTTCTAATGTAAAATTTTATAACCTTGTTGACTAATTTTTTTTGTTTAGATACTAAAAACATTTAGCTTACATTTTCAAATACTACTTGCCCAGTAACATATTTGAGTTTAATTTTCATATTTGTATTAATATCATTTTAATAATAAATTATGCAATAATTCTTTTTGTTTTATTTTTAATATGTCAGCTTCTTTTCTTTTTTATTGTAGTTTTTAATTTTATTAACTACTACTCTATTTTTACAATTAGTGCTGACCATTAATTTATTATATTTATTTTTATCATCAATAAATTTTTTACAATCGTATATGCTATTAATTCTGATTCATGAAAGAGCTAAAGCAAATTTTTATTTTAATTATTTCTCGATATTCTACACTTTTTTAATATGTATCCACAGGCCAAATAAACTTTCCAATTTAAAACATAATTTGAGCAAAATTTTATTTTATACATGGTGAATCTTAACAATTTGAATTCTCCATGTGTTAGTTATTGGCTCATAACAGATTCATATAAATTATTTGCTTTATCTTATTTTCAATGTATAACAGTCCAGCCCACACACACACACACACACACACACACACACACACACACACTAGACATTATCTACCTAAAATGAATATTAGAGAAATCTAAGGCTTTTAAAATTTAATTTTTAAAAATTTTTTATTATTATTATTATTATCAGAAACGAAGTAAAATCAAATTACAACTCTCCGAAAATCGTTTTATGTTATCAGGATTTTCAACCTAGGAGCAAACTCTCACTAATATCTCTCACCATAATGAAAACATTTTTTTCCAGTTTACTCTAAACTTAGTGTTAAGTGAGCATCCGCGATAGGGGCGGAAGCTAAGTGCATCTCAGGGTTAGACCTCATACCCCTTCAAGGGAGGAAAATAATGCAAGGAGACATGCATCGCGGCAGCGAGGGATTAGGCTGCTATGACCTCGTTTTGGCTACGACAACCTCCCCCGAGCGTACTTTTAACTAAACTGTTATAACTAAGAGTAGAAAGGGAAAAACTGCCATAGACACAGTAAAAACTCTTCCAACAGGAAATAATTCAAAATTGTTACATGCATTAATGGAGAATGCCACAGGAGACAAGATAGGTAGGAACCATGATCTTTATTAGTGAAATAAATAGATGAAATGAAAATAATAGAGGTAGGCACCCTCTTACTGCATACAACACTTTTATCATCAGGATTTATGAATGTGTGTTGCTGCTTTATTTAGCAGTATGGCCCAAAGAACAGATATAGCAGTCTTGTTGCACCTGTCCTGGACCCACCATTTTCATGTAAAACACATACGAAGCTTTGGCTGCAGTAATGCATTTCCTAGCACATAGGCAACACTATCTTCATGCATCCATAATATGCTGTTGTGACCACTGCACAGAAGATGGGGGATGATATTTCTAACTCTTTATGTAAACATCATGTGCCACACATTAATAAACTTACAGTACTGAAGCTGCATGTTTGTTTCTGGCGACAGTCAGTGTGCGAGTCCTTGCAGTAAATATTGGTATTGCCTACACACGTGGAACTGTACAACTGCATCCAAATGTTTTGTGTGCATTTTACATGGAAACTGTGAGTCCTGGACAGTTGCGACAAGAGGTTCATTTTTGTTAATTAGGTAATACTGCTCCATGAATGAGCATCAGACGTTCATAAATCCTGATGGTAAAATTGTTGTATGCAATTAGGAGGTGGCGACCCGTGTTAATTTCATTACAGTGGGAGGTATTAATGACAATTTACTCTTAAGTTAAAGATCCTGACAACACAAAACAATATTAGTGGAATTGTAATTTATTTCACTTCTTTTCCAATATTTTGCAAAAACATAGTTTAGAAACTTAATTTTTACGAGCCTATATCTTTCTTGATTTCAGTTTATGTAGAAAGGGTCCCGTACATTTCCCCAGTTAATTTTCTGTAAGAAAGCGCCTCACGAAGGTCAGTTGAATTCAGCTCCATTCTGTATATCTATATAGTTATAGCACTTTTAATGCATATTTGTTTTAAGCTCTGTCTCCTAAGAAAAAATTGTGGTTGCAAAATACTGTGATAGGACTATACAATATGCTTTCATTCATGATCCTCGAGAAATTTTGAAAGCATTTGCTAGTAATCAACTCAAGTTTTAAATATAAATCAAGATATTCGCAAAATTTCTAGCACTGAATTTATTCAACTTAACAAACATACCATGTCGGTAATCATCAGATACAGAAACATTTCATTTACTATAAAATGAATTTTATTTATTTATTTTGTTTTATCGAATTTATTAAAGTTATATCAATAATAGTATTTCATATTTAAATTAATTTATTTTCTAAACTAACACATTTTTCTTCATTATTTGGTATTCAATCTATAGTTTTATAATTATGGCCTAGTTCATTTACAAATTAACGTCTATCAATCCTGCTAAATTATGAAAATAAATGGGAAGTAAAGTATAATTGTATAAGTTAAAATTAAAATTATTACATAATGTATGTATAATTTTGCCTTGTCATTTTGAAAATGAAATAGGTTAACTGTAACTTCTATTTTCATTATTTTATTCATATTCAATATATATTCATTATATTAATATAATATATTTATAATACTGTATTGTTTGTATTAAGCTTTTATTAAAAACTAAAATTTATAGTACTTTATCAATCTCTTACTCAAACTTTTATACTATTATTATTCTTTTAAGAGCTTTTTTTACAGGAAACAATGCTGATCAAATTATCAAAAGAAACATTTCTGATGATTATTTATTTTATTAATATATACTTTTAATTATATTCATAAATAAATGGATTAAATCTACTTATATTTACAACCCATGTATTTTGTCTAAACTATGATCATATCCCTCTAATTTATATTTACTTTTAACTACCATAAATATTGAGACTATCATTAATTTTTTCAAATTTATTTGGTTCTCATGAAGTTTTAAAAAAATGCCACAGCAGTTTAATTAGACTTATTGTGATACTTAGAAGTCTATAATATATATTTTTAAAACATTATTTTCTCCAAAACAACATTTGTTTTCTGCTCCTAGGTTTTTCAAAAACAGTACCATAAAATAGCTGTGAGCACACAAAAATTGGTAGTCTAATGAACAAAGCTGTCAATAAGTTGTATGATTTACCATTAACTGATTAATTAACATTGGCGGTGATTGTAAAATGACTGAGAAGGGGGTTGGATTGCTGGTGCAGGTGGCACTTCGTCCAATGGCAGAGTCCGGCCACGGCCCCAGCACCCCTACGCCTCGCATGACCACGACAAGGTTCTGACCGGTCTCCTCGCTCACTGGTCAGTGAACATGCCAGAGACTGGGAGATCAGCAACACTCACGGCTCGCGCTACACTCACAAGATTTGTTGGATGTGAATTGTATTGTGGCTGTGTGCTGCGAGGAATGGCACTAACCATTGTCATTTCTCTCACTTACCTAGACAGACTTGAACCAATTCACTGAAAACCATTTAATGTGTTGTTCCAATATTTATTACTACAAAGTGGTTTATTATTTGTGCATCATGCAAAATCAAATATGTTTAATAAATATATATATGTAAAAAGTGAGCCTCAAGATGTTAAACTAAAGATAAACAGTTTTATAAGTGAGGTTTTTCGAGATAAAGTTTATAGATCTTGTTCTTTTAATTCAGATAACAAAGAAAGCAGTTACCTGCTAGTCAATTTATACACAGGTATCTAAGAGACAAAGAAGAAACTTCATATTGTGTATATAATAATAAAAGAGGAGATATGTTAGTGTTTTTTTATATTCAAGAATTTAAAATGAAGACAGACTTGAGGAGAGTTTTTATATCAACAACGATGTTGATTGCTCAGCTGCCCGTCTCACCAGGACACAAAGTGCTACGGGAAGATGTGTGCTTGTGAGTGACTTGCCTATCTGACTTGCTTCAAACAATCCATTTTTTCTAAGCATTTTACTTAACTCATTTTCCCAGGAATGTGCAAAACAGAATTCAAGTTTAATCATTTTGTGTTTATTATTACAGCTTCTCAGCCTATAAAAAGGTAGTTACAAAATCAGTTTTATTTTTAAAAGTTTGCAGTATTAATTGTTTACTTAAAGAGTCATTTTACCTGCAAATATGGCAGAGTAAAAATTTCAAGTAGAAAAATTTTTCTAATTTTATTTTCAAGTTATCATAAGTATTTATACAGGTCATAAAATTTTAACTGCAATAAGACATCATAAAAACATAATAATTCTAATTAATAATGAACATCTAACAAATTGTAAAGGTCGAAAGTATAATGAGAGAGCTTGGTAAATTTAAATAATTTCTATATTTGAAAGAAAAAAAATTCTAGACTTGTAGACAACAATTTTTCCAACTCAAATGAGATTGAAAAAAAAAATGTGTATCAATTATTGCATCTTGTACATTTTCCTGTCATGGTGTGGTTGATTTGAATACCCAGTAACAATTTGGATACTTAATATAATTACAAAAAGTTTTAACATCATATCTGGTTTTATATTTAGTCATACGTATTTATGTATTAATATCATGTTTAACAGAAATAAAGAAATAAATTTAAGATTTACTTTCATACAAAAATCTGATTCCCCTGAACGTACTGACTTACCATAATGCATTGTTATAATGTAGTACATCTTTTGCACATTATTTTTCACTTTTTACTACTTTTTTTATTGCACTAGTTACATAGTAAATTGAGAGAAACTAAAAAAAAAAAGCATGTTCATGGGAAATGTATGCAACCACTGAGATAGCTTCTCTTGTGTACCAATTAAGTAATTTCCTTATTTAAACCCTGGCATTACAATCTGCCTCTTTTACCAAAAACACTACACATATAGGAAGGTTAAGTAATGTATCAATTCAGTCTACAGATTATGATTATCTAGCACATGTAGTATGTAGGCTATGCCACGAACGTGGTCAGAGTTCTGGGAATAGATGGGCCAAGAATCAAAATAAAGGTACTGGGAATTGTTTGAAGAGAAGTGGAGCTTATCTTATTCTAGTGCAATAAAATTAAACACTTTTAAAAATACAAAGAGTTTCGTGCTTGGGTGTTTTTAGGCCACAGGAAACGGTATGGGATTTTTTAGCACCCGCCTAATCAGGAGTTCTGCGGATAGAGCTATTTACATTGCCCGCTTGATACTAAACAAAAAGCTTCAGCAACATCACATGGAAGGAAAGGGCGTCTGTGACAATTCCTGGTCATTAGGCAGTGCATGAGAAATAGGGGATTAACCAAGTGATTTAGAGCCCACCGCAGTTATGTACAGATAATGGAAAACATCTGTCATGGTGATCACGTCTTACTCATACACCTTGAGATTTTTAAAGCCAACCACTTTTGCCAATGATGGTACGCCACTAGATTTCTGCTTTGACTGTCAACACTACATAAATGTATTATGTTATTATGTCAAAATTATAATTATGCATTTTATTTACATGTTCACGCCATAGAATTGTATTATGGCTTGAGCATAGCTGTGAAGCCATTATTTTCAATCCATAGCCCTTGTTCAGTTTCCTTGTTGTGTTACTCATTACAGCCATAGTTCCTGAAGTAAAAATTCGGCACACTACTTTTTATAAACAATTTTTCATAACTGCTATTTGTGCTGTCACAATAATCTCTTGTTGTCTGCCAGTACAGCATTCAAAACAGAGCCATGTTCATTTCATATGCAAATTATAATCCAACATCGTCCTTTCGATGTTGATGAAAATGAATCACTTTATAAAATATTGTGCCATAATGTATACTTACACAAGATGAATAAATAATTTTTTTCGTCTAAACATAACATTTTCATTATTACATTCCGTTATAACTTACACCTTGGTATTACTCACAGCCTTTCTGGAGAATAACCGATTTTTAAAATTAAACCAGTAATATAATTTTGTACCGTTTGTAAATTTGTTTTCTTAAAATTACTTTTAGGGTTGCATTAATTTTTCTTTTCCCTTAATATAATTACTACTATATTGCTGTATTGTAGCTAGACTTTTTTTATTCATTATGGGGAAAGAGCTCTCACGTTTTTCCATTGATATTGTTGCAAGTGTACCTACCCAGCATTTCAGAGAATGATGAAATCCACAAAGCACCAGGAGAAAAAATCTGAGCTTTCAACAGAAATGCTAAACCAACATTATAAGTCACTGCATTTTACTTATAAAACTGAGGGATTTCGGGAACCTATGAAATAAATTGTACATTGCCGACAAATCACTTTCTCTGAAAATTAAGACATTCATATTTTTGCTTGACCAAAACTACAACAGTAACTATGTTGGTATGACTTGAGGTAACCAAAAACTTGCCTTTTCTATCACGTGAGATAATCATTCATTTGACTCAAAGTAAATGAATTAATTATCACACATATTTTGTTTCAACTGTTTACAGAGTTATTTACTCAATAACTACTTTTTTCACTTTTAGAAATTATTCAGCTAACATGTTTACACCCTGTTTTGCACATTCCTATAATTTGCTTCCATAATAATAATAATTTAATAATTGTAAAAGAAATTTATATAATAAATAATTTGTGTAAAAATACAAAGATGTGAAAGAAACACAGTCTTAAAAAACTGACACAAAATCTTGTTTTACCTTGACAAATGTGCATTAATATTATGTAAAATGAAATACGAACTATATGATTTGTAAATTTCAACACTTTTTGCTGTATATGTAAAATAAAAATATCTTTCTTTATAAAGTGCAATTTATTTCACTGTAAGATTATTATGAAATGTTATTATTTTAGTTTTAAGGAAAAATTAAAATAGTTAATACACAGATAATAAGATATCAACTTTTTTATGACTTTATTTTATGAGCATTCTTATTTGTAAACATTTTAACATGTTGGCCTAACAGTTGTCATTCAAAAACCTGATCAATTAATACAAAAACTTACAAACTGTATTAGATTGTACAAATGTATGATGCTCTCGCATAGCTAAAATAATAATCAAAGAGAAAATACTAACCAGGACCTGGTTATATTTTCCATCAACAGTTAACATTTGACACACTTCTTCTGTAACAAATAAATTAATAATTAAAACATGTTTAAACAAAACTGTGATATAAATGTTTGTCAAAACCCAAGAACTCTTACCGAGTAAGATGGCCCAGTGGTTAACCTTCGGACTGGCATTCAGGGCCTGGGCTCGATTCCCGGTCCGGCCTTCGTGATTTCCGTTTTTGATGGTTTTCTGAAATCATTTCAGTTGAATTCTGGGATGGCGAAGTCCCCGCATCTACTTGTTTGTGAACAACTTGCCCCGTCTCTAATATTGCTATCGATGAGATGTGAAGGGTTTCGGACACAAGAAAATTTACAATTTTATACTTTTACCAATCATTGTTCAATTCGTACGCATTGTATGTAACAGCATTTTCCTAGAGTAAAAAATTTTTACTACATGCCAAGAATGCTTCAACAAAATGAAAACTGACACAAAATAAAAATTGTATAAAAGAAGTCTGATTCCTCTAATAAACTTTTGCAACTATCGGCAGTAAAAAAGAGCAGCTTGTTTGCTAATACAAAGTTAAACACCTTCACCATATGTATTTTAATAGCATTTCTTTTATAAACAACTGCAGTTTTTTATGAATATTTTTTGTGTGTGCACTGTTGTGTCTCAGTGGTGAAAGTTGTCGTGGTCAAGGTGATCCAGGGCCGGTGATGTTGGCGTTTGCGCCGTCTGTTACCTCGGACAGGGGCAAAACTAGTTGCATTTGCCCGGCGCCATAGTTCAGTGGAGCTAATGACGAGGTCGACGGCTCAGAGGAGCCCTGGATGGCTCCGTCAATTGGTGATTGGTTGTGGTTGTTCACTCAATACATGACATGCTTGCACACGCGGTGACCTTCCAATGAGACTGCAGGCCGTCTCATACACCAATACTTACACTGCTTCTAACACTTACGGGGCTGTGAGGCCACCTCCCTCGCACAAGGGATGCACAGAAAACAGCGGGATGACTGCAAGTAGATGCAATGCCTGAAATATGCAGAGGACAATGAAGTAATACCCGGATGTAAGTTTCACAGAGCGATTTACATCATTGAAGAAATACATAACCGTGAAGTATTCATGTCACAACTTCTAAGCGAACTCGGCACTTAAGGCCTGCCGATGCCCTTTTTCTGTGAAAAGTGGCATAAAGCCATGTGCTGAATTTAAGTCGTGCTACGCAGATACGCGTTACGCGCTCAATAAGTGAATGATGGCAGGAGGTCGGCCCGTCGGTATGTAAAATGAAAAGGTTCCGGTTAGCTAAGAATCTATTGCAGATGAAAGCGAATGCAGCCTAAATGAATGTACCGAGGGGGGCCGCCTCGGAGCAAACTCCCTACATTGCCGGTCGGTCTATGCTGAGCTGAGACTGGCCGAGTGAACCAAGCTTCCGCGGCACACGATATGAGTCGGGGTCAAACGGTGTGTTGTGATACTGAAAAAAGTGACTGAAACTAAAAGTAAACATAGTAAAACATCATTACAGTGCAAAATTTATTTCTGGGGACATTCCATACAGTGGTAAATGGCTTTTATGCTTCATGAAGTTGGTTAACTGGATGATGTCACCGCACTTGGAATAGTAAGAATAAAATATATGGCCTTTATAGGCAGTCCGCTGAAAAGAGGAACATAAAAACATTGTTACACAATTACAAAAAAAAACCGTGACAAATTAATAATAAAGTGTCTGTATTTCATTTCCGGTGGCATCCCTTGACATCACTGAGTTTCACTTGCACACACTGTTGCCAAGTGTTATCCTCCCGAAGGGATGGACGAGTCCACCATGGCAAAGGGGTGAGGGTAGCCATGCTCGATGACTAAGTACAATGGAACTTTACCCCTGTTGTGATTTAACACTGAATTAGCATTGGGAAAATATATGAAATAACTGTGTAGTACTGAGGAGCACTTTGCATATGTAGTTTGGCCCGCAGACCTGTTAGTAGCACTAGGTGATTGGTCACATCGTATACAGCATCACCTGGTGTTGGGTCGTCACAATTATTTACTTGCAAGCCTAACAGCTATGGCTGTGGGTTAGCACTGTATTTGACCACCTACTAATTTATTACAAGAGTTACCTCGTGTAATAAATAAAGTATTACGGTCTCTTGAGTCAAGTAGTACCAGTTGGCAGGGATGTGTGCATTCCGTTCCTGTCAATCTGCACTACGCACTCCTGGCCTGATGTAGGTGATGCGGCCCGGTGTAGTTGGTGCGGTTGATGTTACTGCTGCAATTGAAGACGTCACGAGGAGCACGTGAATGACTGGTTCACGCCAAAGTGGACATGGTGGTTGAAAACTAGTATACTGTAGGGATGTCGCATGTTGGATAATAATATGGAGAGTAGTGAATAAGTGCGTTGTTTTCACTGTGAAATGAGCAGTATTTGTTAGTGATGGGATGCAATAATTATAACTAAAACATGATCACCATGATGACCCACCAAGGCAATACAATGCCGCTAGTTTGGGATGCATAAGCAGAGCATATAGGGAATTGTTTTAAGAACAAATGGTTAATGGAGAAGAAACTTTTTCCCATTGAGTGTGTGAGTGAATGTATTGCTGTGATCTCTCCTTAAGGGGAACTGGTTATGTACTTAAAAGGGGGATATATGCAGTCAGATGGTGTAGCTTTGAATTAAAGGCGACGTTGAGATCTTTATATAAAATCACACTCAAAATACACAAGTGACACAACTCTTACAAATTTACTTTATGTTTAAAAGCGGGGGAGTTGAGTGATACAATTAACTTTATCTTTATCAGCCACGATATCAATATCTAGTAAAGTCTTTGTTAGTAGCTCACTGGAACAATATCGCCTTGTTAATGATGCCAAAGGCTGCTTGCAGAAGTCTCGGAGTCGGCGGCAACGGAACTCCCTCTTGCGGTCTGTAGTCAGACGGCAGCTGTCTGGCGGCAGGTCAGCGACAGGCCCTGCTTCTGGCTTCCGCGCGCGCTAAATACGCGGCTCCGGATTGTTACGAATCTCTTGTTTTACTAACAACTCGCTGCTAGTGTCCTCGTCCCGAATACTGTCGTGGTTGGAGTGGTTTCCAGCCAATTGCAGGAAGCAGCTTGGTAGATCACAGTATCACCCCTTTGCTCGAATTAAGAGCTGGTCCCCAGATCTGGGACAGAGGTTTGGCCACGAGTTACAGTCGTCCGGCCCCTTAGTGTCCTCGTCTGCTTCTTGGCAGTGGGAATAAGATTGGTTCTAGAGTCTTCGCTACGGTAGGAAATTAAATGCGGGAGGATAGGTCGCAACAAGGAAATTTTGGGTTAAGGAACTGCCTGGCCTTCTTACTTGCCGTTTGTGGGTTGTCTGCTTATTGTAAGTAATTCAGATAAGACAGATATTGTAGTGTGTTGCCTGATAGTACAGCTGACTGCCTTAATTTAATTTTCATGTGTGTTCTCAATAGTGGGTATATAACCCTTGCGTTCAATGTCATGACCCTGGTCACTAGTCATGGCGCTGAACTTGTACTTGTACTGGGTGTGCTTCCTCGCGGGTGCGCGGCTGATGCAAGCGAGTTTGCGGGTGCGAATGTGGCAGCCTGCTTCATGTCCTAACTTACCTACCGTGGCTTGATACTCTTTAAAGTCTCGTGAAAGTTTAAAATGGTTGACAATACAACAAAATGTATTACTTTAAAATTTGAAAACATTATGCTCTCCGCCCATTACAAAATTTGTTAATGTGAATACATTATATTATTATTTGTGTTATGAAAATGACATACATATGGGTTATTTATGTGTTGCTGAAAAAGAATTCTAATTAGACACATTACATGATTACATTGAAAGTATATTAATACACTTGCAATATATTATATTTCATTTATATTGGACATGCATTTCTTGACAAAAAATATGTACTCTCAAATAGCATGTACAACATGATAGTGCAAGGTTGTGCTGACATTTGTGTTAACTCTGTATATTATTACTATAGGTGACTCATAATTTGCACAACTGTAGGACTGAAATTTATAGTTTATATTATATCCTTCGTACAGCCAACAATATCGCTATACAAGTAGTGTTTTGTCCAACATTTGTACTAGTTCCCTGACTTGCATAATATAATTTATATTTGCAAACTTCTTGCAAGACGTATCAACTATCCAAGGAAGAATGATACCTGAGTTATTTATAAAATATATCTATAATTTAAAAATTGGCATTCGCTACATTTATAAACTTGCTCGCTTGACATTTACTGAGTTTTCATTGAATTAAACAATACTCCCTCTCTCTCTCTCTCTCTCTCTCTCTCTTATATATATATATATATATATATATATATATATATATATATATATATATATAATTCGATAGTTCTTTTATATATATATATAATTCGATAGTTCTTTTATATATATATATATATATATATATATATATATATATATATATATATATATATATATATATATATATATATATATATATATAATTCGATAGTTCTTTTTTGTGATTATTCAATTCATGCTTTTATAAATTAAATTAATTTGGCTCCCAAGATAAATGTTATCACTTGCGTTATGAAAAACTACAGCTGCACTGATGTCAACTTATGTGTTGGGCTTATTAAAAGTTTTTCGTAATCCTCACTGCTGGAAAATGCGTTTGTTGTCATGAATCTGAGCTGCCATTTGTTTGTTCGTGTTCAATATACGTGATCATAATCGTGTTCATGTTTGGCCCGGCCGGGATGTGTGTATGTAACTATGTGTGTTAAATAATTGGTTCGCCATTACTTTGTACCCTAATCGCGTGCTGCCCACTTCGGAGCGTCGCTGGTATGCGTGCGTGACGTCACTATGGCTAGCCTCTTCCTGATCTCGTAATCCAGATGCCCTGGGATAGTGCTGTATGGCGTTGTCTTCTTGTCCTCTCGTGTGGTTACTCGACCTGTAACACTTTCGGTGTGGATTAGCACTCAGACACTGTATGATAGTTAATGTACTCTTAATGATAATTAATTTTTATATTCTATATTTAATTACTATACATTACTTAATTTAATTATTCATTACATATACTTATGCTCAAGATATCAAGCTAACTTTAAAAGTTGGCGTATGGCGTATGTGTACGAATAAATATAACAGTTGCAGTAGCTGCCCTATTTTTAATTCTTTTTGGCCATTAATTTATATTAAATTTTTCATCTTTTATAGACATTAATAGGATACTTACATTTGAATCCCTATTCTGAATTGGTTTGTTGGGTATCTGAGACACATTCAGTTGTTTTCCTTCTGTGACGGAATACATTCATTTAGCATAAAACGTTAATTTATTTATTCTCTAACCACAATATATTATAATTTTTGTTAAAACTTCGTATACACTACTGATGTATTTAATACACTCAACTACTGCTGCCTCGGAATTAAATTTAGTAGTGATTGATAGTAATTAACTCTTGCATGTTCTCAACATTTTTTCGTTAATAATATGATATCCTTGTGTACAATGTGATTGTGCATTCGAGCGCGTGTTTGGAAACAAGAAACGCGGCTAAAACGTGCTGTGTTTTGACAGTTGTCTCGCCGGTCGCCTTGCAACCTGTTGATAAAAGGGGTTTGGGGGGGGGGGGGGTGTGAGGAATTTGCCGTGTCGACACGGAAATCAGGTTGCCGTGCCTGCCTGGTGCGTTCTTGGAAGCCTCATGTCCGCTCTTAGCTACACAATATGCAGCTTGAAATTTTTACAGTGTGTACAATGTACAAATCTAACTTAATTGTCACATGGTAATACTTAACATTTTACGTTGACAGTAGCACTTCTCTGCGTTTTCTTACTTGATTGCAACTTGAGCTCTGTCTGAAATTATATTTAATGAGTTTATGCATTAAATTTCAATTATATTATTTCTATGTCCTGTTATGTTATGCTGATAGTTTGTGACTTGCCTAAAACTCTTCCATTAGTTTGGGAACTTATTATTCTCTAGGCAGCTTCCTAATTTAAGTAAAAATTTCAGTTTTTACCACGCTATATTTGATATATATTTCTGTTAGATCAATCTACTTTATGCACTGAACAAACTACAAAAGTTACGTTATTAGTTTTGCATACATTTAAATGGCTAACTGTGATACTTCACTAAAAGGAAATTGCAGCCTTTTGCATTTACATATGTGTGTGTATGTATATATATATATATATATATATATATATATATATATATATATATATATATATATATATATATATATATATATATATATATACATATATATAATTTGCACTTTGAAATTAATGCACTTTTTGCAGACTTGTATGCACAATCATGTTTCAATTTCGTGCTAATCTTAATTGTAGTCTTTGCACTTTTATACTGATCTAGGACCTATGCATCTTGCTAACATTTACTTTATTGAACTATCTTAATATTGCTATATTATATGGAAATTACTTCAGTTTTCTTAAAGACTAAATTGCTAATACTACTTAGTATTACAACACATTATATATATATATATATATATATCACTAGCGGATCCGACAGACGTTGTCCTGTACATATGTCTTAAATCCGAAAATTTCAAACTTTTTTTAATAAGTTGTAACAATCTGGACCGTTTTGATGAAAATTTTTAATAAAAAAAGTTATTACAATACCTGACGTCATCACATGTACAGTTACCACAATTCGACCTATCGATTGCGTGTGAATATGTATATACTATGAGCTAAGTTGAATATAGAAGCTATGTTGAATATAAATTAAAACTTGTTTTAATTAAAGGGTAAAAAAGATATATATATATATATATATATATATATATATATATCAAAGTATGTATATATACATATCAAAGTCACCGTGACATATATAAATTTGTTATGAAATCAATTAACTACACAAATAAATTTGTAGGTTAGGATGATTGTTAATCAACGCACGTGTAAATTTGATAGGAATTTATGTAAAATACTCACTTCAATACCGCACCGAATTTGCACAATGTATAGTTTTTATCTACAATTCAAAACCCTTCACACACTAATTACATCTGAATGTAATATTTCAATTAGCACGCGATTTATTTTAACACAATAACAACACAAAGTTACGAAATTCTCCTGAATCTGATCGCAGCGCCACTATCGGGACAAACTGGAAGTAAAATGAAATATTTTTGGATATTCGACACCGCGATCGCAGCGCTGTCTGCCGGATACAATGTAAAACATTCCAAAATCAACAATAACTTATAAATAAAAAATTTATTAAAAAAACATTTTGTAGTGGACCGAATTGTGAATCTAAACCATTCTCGAATCCACTTGAACACACACAAAAAATTTCATCAAAAGCCATTTAGGAGGAGTTCAGTGACACACACACGCACAGAAGAATTATATATATAAAGAAGATATAATCAATTTTTGGGAGGTTTTTCACTCTGCGGTGACTCTTTCGCGATTTATTACCCTTTGAGACCTTATCGCGGCATGTCCTAGGCGCCACGAGCCGCGTCTACACTGCTAGTGCAACATATTGTGGTTTCTTTTCCCCGTTTTTCCATTTTCTTCGCTGTAAGATATCCATCCTTTTATTACGTCTTGAAACAGTTTCCCCGTTGCCATTATGTCAGTGGTGCAAATGTTTTCTGTTTTGAAATAGTTCCGAGATGATTTTTTTTTTTTTTTTTTTTTTTCCCACTCAGGTGGGAAACGAACAACTTCGGAATATGCCCGATTCATTAATGAAATTGATAGCGACAATGACTTATGCTTAGAGGGCAGTGTGGCAGTTTACGACAGTGCGTACTTCCTGGCACTCGAAACTGCTTGGCTTAGCAAGGACGTTGCTGCGTTGCAGCTCACGTAACACCGTCGTCACATGCCCGCTCCTGAAGGTCGCCTAATGTGTTTTAACTATGTGGTAGTAGCAATCAATCTTAATTGCTAATGAAACCTCATTTCATTACCTATACGCAGTTCATATTCTCGCATGGGAAGGGGGGTATCCAATTCTAATTGGGGGGAGGTGGCTTCTACTTATCCCTCGCAATAGTTATTTAATTTTCCACACTTAAATTATCAGATTTCACTGTAACAACGGAAAATTTGCAAAAGCTACTAATGTTTTTGGAGGAGCTTGGCTTCCAAAAAGAATGGGAAAACCCTAGCCTCCACCATTTGCAGTGACCTCTCCTTAAGGGGAATCGGTCACGTACTTAAAAGGGGGATATATGCAGTCAGATGGTGTAGCTTTGAATTAAAGGTGACGTTGAGATCTTTATATAAATCACACTCAAAATACACAAGTGACACAACTCGTACAAATTTACTTTATGTTTAAAATCGGGGGAGTTGATTGATACAATTAACTTTATCTTTATCAGCCACGATATCAATATCTAGTAAAGTCTTTGCACTAGCTTACAGGAACAATATCGCCTTGTTAATGATGCCAAAGGCTGCTTGCAGAAGTCTCGGATTCGGCGTCAACGGATCGCCCTCTTGCGGTCTGTAGTCAGGCGGCAGCTGTCTGGCGGCAGGTCAGCGAGAGGCCCCGCTTCAGTCCTCCGCGCACTCTAAATACGCGGCTCCAGATTGTTACGAATGCCTTGTATTATTAACAATCCGCTGCGCGAGTCCTCATCCCGAATACTGTCGTGGTTGGGGTGATTTCCAGCCAAGCACAGGAAGCAGCTTGGTAGGTCACAGCAGTATGCATGTTCATGCATGCACTGGTGTGTGGACCTTTTCACCAGATTGCAAGTGCTGGCTCAACAAAGGGTAGAAGTTCCACTCTTGACTGTCCTGTTAGCCTGTTTGTCCTCCTCAACTCTGTCATAAGTCTCTTTGTCTCTCCCTAGTAGTCTACCAGCACGAGTCTACCTGGGAAGTGGACTTTGGCTTCAGGCTGTTGTAGCACTGTCACAGTGTATTGTGACTTCCAGATTAAAATATTGTAGACTAAAGATGAGGTAGACATAATAGTACTGTCAAAATCAAATGATCAGTGATGTGATATATGCTTAGATTTAGTTTCCCAACATATATTAAATTAAAATTTGTTTAATGAAAGCAAAATTAACTTTGAATTCATATAGGCAGATGAGCTAACCAAGAGTTCATGCCTTAATTGTTCTGAGAAGTCTTTCAGAGAAAAAATAGTCCAGAGTTGGAAAATAGAAATAGGTCACTGCACCTAGCACGTACACTCATGCCTGTATTATGTGGAAAGACAACAGACAGCTGGAATTTGTGTTTGGTTCTGGTGAATGGAGTTCAGAGCAGCAGCAGCAGGACAGACTTAGAAGTCCAGCTCCAGGTCAGAGTACACAAATTAATGGAAATGTTCCCATTGGGGTTGTCACTCAATGAAATTTGGTAAGTCAGTGAGGAATCTACTCGTGGATAATGTACCAGTGTGCACCGGTTGACGAATTTCCGAACATCTGGTTGAATTTTGCATTAGTTAAAAACAACAAAATAAAGGTGTAGGCTTGAGCATAACACAATATGAATAGCTTTAACTTTGTGATTTAGCATTAGTTAACTGCACAAGGGAGAAACAAGTACATAGTAATTTGAAAACAGCAAAATTAACATTCTACAACTTCCATATATTAACTTTATTTTTAACGTATCATGTTCGAACACTAGCCATACCTTAGCTCTTCAGCAGTATTTATATATCTTTTCAGATGCAAATTAATGCTATTACACACAAATTGTGGAGCAGAACCATAGCAATTTCATCAACTCTGAACCAAGTCACTGCCAAATGTTTGCATGCCAGATGATGTCGCTAGTTGGGATAGTTTCCTATAAAAAAAACTATACTTGTAACTTCCAGGCTTAAGGACAAAAAAATTTGTTTTGGTTGCAGTGATACTATTGATAGACAGAAAAAAGCAATTCTTTGTGTGTTATAAAATGTCATTTTTTAAATTATATTTAGCAGAGGAATAAATATTTTTATTAAAATAACTAGCATTTACATTTTTTTATGCACATTGACAATTGAAGTGCATTATATATAATTTTGCATTGATAAAATTCAAATGAATATTAATTTAGTTAAGTTGTTCAGTTTCAGTTCTTATGTTAGGTCATTCCTAGTCTCCACTGTCATCAGATAACGAAAGAGTGATGTGTTTTGAATGGTAAGAAGCATGGCGAGGAAGAACCAGTAACTTATGCCCCTTCCCTTCCCATCCTTATTTACCCTTCTTCCACCTCATATTTGGTCTTCCTCGCACATGCACAAAAATCATCACAACTAGTGGCGAGAACAGTAGCAGACGAGAGTCCAGGTGATGGTTGGAGATGAAATAATCTCACAGATTTCAAACATGCAACAATATCACGAGAGCAAGTGATGATCAAGGGTGGCAGAGAAGCATCTCATTTCCTGCTGTACAGTGACAGCGAGTGGCGCATAGCCGTCGTAAAGGTATATGGGGGTCTTTATTTTGAGGGCCTCATTTTTCTCTGTCTACTGATGACTCAGTTGATGACAGAGTCCTAGCAAACCCTCTGGCCTGGTGTTCAAGATGCTGGAGCAAGAAAGTGGAAAGAGGAGATGCTGCTTATACCTGACTTGGCACAATAGCACATATCAGCAGGGGCGGGTACAGATAGGAGGTCACAGGGGTTATGATGCGGTCCCCCACCCCCCTGCCAAAATCTTCACATTGACTTGTAACTATTCTGAAAATGTTCAAAACTGAAATGAAATATCACCAGAATGATTTTAAATGCCAGTTGTACGTAATTTAAAATTGTTTCCTTGAATTATGATGCGACAGTGCCACTCTCCCATGCCACAAATGAAAGTCCATATTATTTGCATCTGCACAAATGAGAAATGAACTTTACGCCCCCCCCTTCACACCAAAGTCTAGATATGCTATTGTGTACCTGATGTTGGAGGCGAACATTGATGGTCTCTCGAGCCGCCGTGTTCACTCTGCACTTAGGCTGGAACACAGCTGCTTGCTGGGTAGGGCGGGGAGAGACTGGTGTGCTTCTGTAGTACAATAGGGACGAAGGTTTCCGGTATTTCAAACATATGCCATGGTCAATCTATCCCCAGCAACTTTTCTCCCCCCTGACGTATCGTCTCTACCCCTGGGTGCTCGCCAGGTGCGACTCGTACTTGTGGGCCAAATAGCAGAATATTATCAGAGTTGGTTTGCTGAGTGCCACTAGAATAAAAGGTGTTTTCTGCTGGGTTTAGAATTAATAACACTCCTCTGACTTCGGCCGGCAGGACCTTTCTCCTTTGTTTGCTCAAACTGCCTTTTGCTGCATAAGGTACTGAAACTTCAGCTGAAGGCTTTTAATTGAATAAAATACCTTCTGCCGAGAGACATAGCTTCCAGAACATATGGAAATACCCGGTGTCCCCTAGTCCGACCTTTTCAAGCTGGGAATAAACTGGGGATGTAATAGACAACTAAAGTCTGGGTGAACAACCCTCAAGAGATCAATCAGGCCTGAGCACAACGAGTTCTCTGGCCTTTGCAACCTGGGAGTCAACCTGTGTACCTGGTCCATTCGTATCTCTTAAGGGATTAGAGTGTTACTAATTATTCGGGTGCAGCCAAAGATCAACCTGTTGGCAGTATCTCGGTTTGCACCTTACTGTGTGTGTTTTCTACCGTTTGGATTTTTACACAGATACCAGTTTAACCTTTGTGGCAGTTGATTACTGAAAGAGAGCTGTAATTAAGTTAAACAATAATACAAAATTACAAAAAGGGGTACAAGGGTTTACACAAATACTTTAAAATAACAATCACATAATTTAATGAATATGTATTTAATGATACGTAAGAGAAAGCACTGCGATGGTTTGCTAACACCTAACACTTTAAAATAGACGCTACAAGTTACTGCAGGCGAAGGCGACCTGCAAAAAAGCTCAATGTGATATACAAGTGATCCTAACTTCAATTATAAAAAGCCTAAATTTATGCAAGGTATGTTCCGAAGGAACCTAAATAGAATTACAGTGCAGGTAATTAGATTGACTCAACTAGAGGTCCAGAAGGGATGCTGGTGTGACCTGCTACCACGGGTGGTGCTGGAATAATTACCAGGTGGGAGTCAAGGGATGTTGTGAGGATCCTCTGGTGAAGTCGGTCAGCAGTGGCGGCGTCCTCGGGGTGGCTGCTGATAATAGTAGAAAGGCACCTTCAGAGACCGCCTCCCGGATCGCGTCGCAGAGAGGTCTAGTGGTCAGATTCCTTTAAGATATTTCTCCAGCCTTCACAAGCTGGGAGAGAAAGGAGGGGAGCCACTTACCCTCGAGACGTTTCCGAACTTCTTGCGGTGCGTGGGCGATTGGTCTAGTGGTCAGCACCCTTTTAGATAGTTGTCCATCCTTCACAAACTATGAGAGAAGGGTTAGCTGCCACTTTCCTCTACTGATGCCCTCAGCCTTTGCAAGCTGGAGGGCACAGCGACTGTCCTGGACCAGGGAATGGCTCCTCCTTATATACCATATCTCCAAGCTTGTAGGCTTTCCGAGGGTTGTGGAGGTGGCTAGTCTCTCTCTACAGGGGTAGTTTATCCTTGCTTGGTGGCAGCGCCACCCTTTTCTTATCTCCTGTGTCGGAGGTGTTTGACATATCATATCGCCTCGGCTTGAGGTGATGGAGGCTGTGATGTTCCAGTGGAATGAGTGCTGTCCTCCAGCAGCAAAATGTGGAACTAGCTTGCCTTCCTGGAGGGTGTTGATGGCTCGTCGAACAGTAAAATCTCCCATTGGAGATAGGGCGACAGCATGACGTCTTCTTGGAGTCGCAGTGTACAATACAATTTTCCTGGCCACATATCTGTAGTTTTGTGTGCCGTACATCAGTGTACCCTGAAGGCGCATGCCCATTGTATTGTTTAGGAGAGCTGACTTGCCCCGTTGTGAGCTGCTTACTTGAAGATGGGGCAAAGTCGAAAAGTAAAGCGGACATGCCCAATGCATGGAAATACGTCACATGTCATAGTAACAATTGGCAAACGACCACAGGTCAATAAAATTGTACCCCTTTATTTCCTAATAATAGGCGATGTTATTACACACCAAGTATTCTTATATGGCAGACATCAAATCTTGCTAATATTGTTTATGAATTTGATGTTTCATCTCATGTAGTTTCTGGTATTTTGAAAATAACTATTAATGGGTATGTCGAATCCATGAGATTCGAGAGTTCGAAGATTAAGACAGGATTCGAGTAAAGATTCGAGGTTAGCTTTCTCTTACCAAAATATTTTGATTACACCCTTACTTCGTAGCAGCAGATAAAATCAATAACTATTCGTTAAAACATTAATTCCTCCTTAATACTTTACTTACGACTTCGTATTTGCGATACGTGAAACAAAATTTCTGTTCGTTGTATTGCTATTGAACGGAAAAAAAAAAAAAAAAAGGCACTTGTAAACATTAGGATGGGAAGGACATCTGCAAACTACATGCCATCATTTCCGCTTTCGTCAATCTTTAATGTAAAATTTCAGTTCGACCATGCTGTTGCAATTATTTTATGCACAATTCACTAAGAATAATAAAATTCCTAAATAATATATTTTTTAAATTTATTTGAATAATGTTTTAGTAGTTGTGTCAGCAAAGTTATTGTTTTAAAAAAATTTGCCACAAGTAAATAATGCCACAAAAAATTTGTTACTAAAAGTTTATTTACTTTATTAAATAACTCATTTTAATCGCTAATTTTTAAGGGCTTGTCTTTCCCTTAGTAATCATATTGGATCGTAAGTCGTATTAATATTCTCTAGCCTATTTTCCATAGTGAATCATCTATCAAAGTCTATACCTGAAGTTCATGATAACCCTGTTTTGTGAGTGAGTGTTGCATCTTTGTTTAGGTACCTTCTGTTGAATGTCATGGCAATGTTTGTGTAACCTCTTAATGTGCTACTCGTTAGAAATACTACAACTGGCGATGAGGAAGGGATCTTTATCCCCAAGTCAAGTTTGGCATAATTGGTACTGAAATAAACCCAGGAGGCTACAACTAAACAGCAGCGAATTTTTTTTTTTTTTTTAATTTTATGTGTGGAAGCAGAGAGGTGCCTTAGGGGAGGTAAACAAGCAAGATTTCACTAGGCAAGGCTAAAGAGTTTAATGGCAAACATATTAAGGAAGACAACTCATAACATGGTGCCATGTGTTCAGCATGGTATAAAACATTATGTTGACATATGTCACCCTGTGAAGTACTAATGCTCTGTGGTGGGTGCAGCGACAACCATTGGCATACGAGGCCTTAGGAGTGCCACGAAAACCTTGGTTACATGATGGCTAAAGTAAGAGGCTTTGTCGTAGTTAATATTAAGGTTTTAATTCGTGATGCTAGAATCATGAGAAACATAAGGGCGATTCAATGTTCAACAGGTGATTTGCCAATATACAATACAGGTCTGGTAGCCTGTCGGAGTGGCGCAAAATCAGGAGACACTGTCAAGGCCCGGCGAAAGGGCTGGCCCTTGATGACTGGTTTAACTTGCTGTACAGAGTTCCATTGAAGGTGCTGCCCCAGTTGATGTGAGGTCTGGTGGCTGACATTAGCCTCATCAGGATGTGACATACTGCTGATCTTGTTGAAAGCTGAAGCGGGCTGATGGTCGCTGGACTGGTGACCTCCAAACCACAGGTTGGCTATCCCCAGTGGTGGCTCTTCTCCCTGGCTTATAGCCTCTACCAGTGGATGAGTCACTACTTTGGTCTGGATTAGAGGAGGAAAAGGGTGTGGTGGTAACTCTTGAGATGTTAGGCCTCTCAGGTAGGCGGGCTGTAAGAACTCTGCCCTACGGTCATGTACTGCAAGTGCAGAAGAAGAAATTTGATTGCAATTCAGGCTACTCTTGGAGGTGTAAGCTGCCTGTTTAGACTTTCTCTGCCCGCTCTCCCTTACAGGCGTACAGCATTACGAAAGGTAGAAA
This sequence comes from Dryococelus australis, assembly GCA_029891345.1. Classification (NCBI taxonomy): domain Eukaryota; kingdom Metazoa; phylum Arthropoda; class Insecta; order Phasmatodea; family Phasmatidae; genus Dryococelus; species Dryococelus australis. The sequence continues at coordinate 115,892,802 of CM057001.1, forward strand.
TTACTGCTTCCCAAATGTGATGTTGGCGATGCAACTCCCTAGCTTGTTCTGCTAAGGACCGCAGCCGCACAGGCGAGCCATACCCTGTACTCCTTTCGTGCGGCCTTGTAGAAAACAGTGGACAGAGTTGTGGGCTTCCTCAGGCTGTACTCTTACGACACTTGGGTGTGATATCCACAGGGAGTTAGTTCGCCAAAACTAATACCTACTCCTTTCTGGCCTCATAAAAAGTGGTGGCAGAGTATAGGTTAGCTTGATTGGCTGAGCGCCTGATGGAGGTATTCCTAGTGGTCGGGGCCATACAGTACTATACCCTGGGGCATAGCACAGGTGGCCATCTAATGGGTGCGTATTTGGCTTTAATGAGCATGGTCAGCTGGCTTCACTCAAATGGGCTGGTGCTTACGTGAGTTAAACGACACAGTGACACTCAGAAATTAGTACTCAGAAGTCAGTTTAGATCACGTGTATATTCAATGAGAATAGATATGGTGGCCCGTACTACCTCCTACAACTAACCTGAAATTGACAAGCAAGTTAAGCTATGCTCAGCCAGGTAAAGACGACCAGGTTCTAAACCTGAATGGAGGTCGATAATGCTGCTAGATAGTTAACTACAACTGGCCCTAACTATCTACCTTGTTGTCCTGAAGGGACCAAGAGTGGTGACTACCAGTAGGGTAGTAGTGAGGTTTGCCGTTACCATCTGGTAGGGCAGAACTTGTAGTCCTGAAGGGACTGTCGCGACCGTTACCAAGGGATGGTGAGGAAGAGGCAAGTCGACGTCTTCAGGAACTGGTGGCTGAGTCATCCAGAAGATCTAGAGGATGGTACCATAGTGCAGAAAAGTCTTCCGAGGGGTTGACATCAATGGTAGGCTTCTTCTGACCCTGAAGAGAACAGTGAAATTAGCGGGTGTACCAAAGAGTGCATACCGCCCGTGGCTTCCTCCGACCCAAGACTGACAGTGGAGGGAACATATACTGAAGATTTCAGGTCGTGTCGAACTTTATATACTGATAAATGCTCGGGCCGGAGTAGGCGAGAGGTAAGGAAGGTGATAAGCCTCCCCCCCCCCCTTTTTGTGCCGTCGTCTGTTTCTGTCATCTATTAGCACCTTCTACTGCTGGAAAAATCGCTGAAGCGGCGGGCTTCATTCCTTATGTCTGCAGGGTGTGTGGTGCTCTCCCTCGGCTCGCCGTAGAACTACATGGCCTTGGGTGGTGGGCTCTGTGACTCGGCAGATAATAAAATTTCACTTTTGGGGGGTTGGCATGATGCATGCTTGGAGAAGTGAGTGAACAGTTGAAGCTGGATTAATGTGTCTGTAATATCATCCATTATTGCGAAGGAGTACCTTGTAGGCACATGTCCAGCCTCTTCAATACTGTGTACTAACTTACCTAGGCGAAATGAAACTGTGTTCAGATAACACAAAGTCGAGTGTGGATTAAAATTGTGCAAAGCATCATTCATCAACATATATTATGAAAACTAAGGCAGCAGGTACATACTATGCCACTTGCGTATATTTTATTCAGCACTAATGGATACTACAGTGAATTCCCTACTCACACTTTTCAAGGGAATGGAAAAAAATGTTACTAAATGCAGGAAAGTGATAAAGGAGAGAAACTTATGCTTTAAAAAAGACATTGGAACCAAAACAAGTATGTGTAAAATGCAAGAAAGTGTAAAATCAGGGGGGTGTAATACAGAAGTTCTTGTGTAGTACTATTAGTGGTATAAAAGTGGCAACAGTGACTGACATGTACACATGACCAGTAAGTATGGTGAGTATGGCTTATTTCCAAATTGTGCCACCTTAAAGTTTGACTTTCGCATGCCATTCGAGTGGGCAAACTGGATTAAATGCTTTGAGCAATTCCAGGAAATATCTGGATTACACAATAAAGTAGAAGACACTATCTCAATGCGCTGCTCTACTGTATGGGATATGGCGAGGATGAGATGTTGGAATCCTCAACACTGAAGCTGAAACTACACTTCAGTAAAAGACAGAATCAGTAAGTTTTTCATGGTAAGTAGAAATATATTTTATTAGTGGGCTTAATTCTTAATGTACCAACAGGAAGGTGAATAAGCACACACATTCTTCGCTGAAGTGTTCATTATTCATGTAACCAATGACAAACTATCGGAAATACTATACATAGTCGGTGCATTGATAATAGAACATGAATTTAAGAAATGGCAGTCACAGATGGTTAAACAGCTGGTGGTAATATAGTCCAACATTTTTATTGACGCCACGCACAGTAACAGAGAATATTTAAGGATACTAGGAAACAAAAAAACACGAATTTGTCAGTCTGCAGTAACAAGGGAAAATATAATGGCAGGCAACAAAAATTGGAAGTAATTGTGAACGAGTGTTTAAAATGTAGTATAACTTCGGCATATCCATGGCTCCATATTCAGTTGATAAGACTTAGTGTTGACGCGTGACATCCAAGTGTTTTGGTGGGTGCTAGGGCAGATGCGCCCGGGGTGAGATTGGACCTCTAGTCGCTGTGCAGAACTGGAGCCCGACCAGTATACAGGACTAACTGTGTGGCTTTCCAGCAAGGCACGAAATCTGTGACAGCTAGTATGATCTTGCGATAAGGCAGGACCACTCTCAGGGGATACCTGGGCGATGGGTGACAAGATGGATGTTGGACCTGTGGTGGATCGGACGGAAGAGCGCTTGGGCTAGCTCTGGAGCTTGGTGTGCAGGTGTTCGGGGGTGTTGACTGTCGCCAGGGTAGATGCAGTGATCGGGATCCCCCAAACCATGGATTAGCTATTCCATACTAAGTGTCCTGACCACTCAGGTATGCTATGAATATGGGGTGAGTTTCTCCATCTAGTTTGATGGGTAGCATGAAGAGTTCTTGTGCAGGTTCCGGTGATGCTGGTCTCTCCAGACAGTGGATGGCTTGTGCTCTCTCCTGGGGACTGAAGTGTGCGAGTTCGGATGGGAGGTGGCTAAGCTCCTGCTGGTACTTAGGGAGAGTATCTGCCTTTTTAGTCCTCTAACGGATACCACTTCGACGGGAGAAGGGCATGAGGACAGAGTTACTAGAACCAGACTCGTGGAGGTGGAGCAGGTAATATGGTGGTCCTACTTGGGTGTACTTCCACACATCGCAATCGCCAGGCCAAGTTTTCACTCTTACTGGCAGTCCCAATACAAGGGTGAGTTCCCTGTAGGGTTATTCCCTCAGATCCGAGGAAATACTTCTTCTGGCACCAGAAACATGGTGGAATGAGCAAACCCCAGACTACCAGTCGAATCCCAAGGGGAGGAGTACCTAGAGTCAAGACTCTACCATTCTGTACACCTAGGTGAACAGAAAGGGTGGCCATTCAATATGGGCGTGTGTCTCTACTGGTGAGTTTGGCGATTCGAATAAATTTCCCTGTCATATGCTGTCCCTGCGACGGGACTGAGTTCTACAAAGTGGAGTTCTAGTGCTACAGGAAAGATACCCTTAAGTGGAATAAAACTTGTTTATTTCGGCAAGGAAATAAACAAGGTGGTTTTGGACTACCTCCTATCAGCGAGAGCTTAATGGAAGCTGTCTGTGTCCATACAGGTGTAGGCAGCCTATTTATAGACTAACAGGGAGGTAGGAAAAGCGGCTATGAAAATAACTCAACTTAACTCTAATATCACGGTGTTGCCCTAAAGGCCCGGAAAGAGTATAAGTATTCGATGACATAAACTGTCGATGGTCTTTGACGTGAAGAGGGATGCTCAAGACTTGGACTTCGACACTAGGAGTGCGGTAAAGACCAGGCAGAGCCAATGGTTCCTTTGGCACCAGGAGTGCATGAAGGAGCGGGATAGACTCGTGCTTCAAGGGACGTGCACCAGTATTTTTACTCTTCCTGGCTCGTCCTTGGTCCGGTGGAGGGGGTGGAGGTATGAGATCCTCTGGGCGAGTGACATCACCGTCCGACTCAGGATCCAACTGCTGCATATTTCGGCGATTCATACTAGTAGTGCCATTAGGAGGTGCGCTGTAGTACTAGGTGACCTTGATGCATAGTCTTGGTAGTTTGGCTGCTGAACAGTACAATTTTCGGGCGTGAGTGCATGCATCATTTGCCATTGGTAAACAGTACAAGTTTTGACGTCTTGCAGATTGTACTGCCAATCAAACTCTATTGAGATGTGTGGCTGAGTGGTTCGCAATGATAAGTAGAAGTCTATTTAACAATAGTAGAAAATACATCACGCGTCAGTGTCTGAAATTCATAAAGAGAGGACACTATGAAAGGTGTTTGGATGTTCAAAAACTATGGGCAACAGAAGCAGGTGAAACACAGTGTACATATTATAAGGGAGAAGTGTCTACTATGGAAATGTGCTCTGATACATAATTTGTGCATATTGTGTCAACGCCATGTGGTCAAATTCAGAGTAGATACTGATGCAGACATGAAAATCACCGGAAAATAAATTAGAAAAAATTTGGGTCTGGTCGTGCAAGAAACTAACTAGAAACTTTTGAATATTATACCACATTTGTCTAGCAAAACATGGCCACTAAGTGTGCTGTTTACTCCAGGAAGTGAATGGGTTTGGGGTGCAACTTGTAAAATATTTCAAACAATAAAAGAAGACCTTATGCTGCAGCCTATTCTTGCAATATGCACTCATAATGCATAAATAAAAATCTTGGCTGATGCATCAACAATATCATATGACTTGGGAGCAGTCCTCGAACAAGAGTGTAAACAGAAACCTGGACAGTAACACAGTGTCGAGGATTCAGACAAATGAAAAGTGGGTGCACCAAAGCTCTTCACAAGATAAAACCTAAAAACAAACATTTATGATACACTCGAAATGTAAATTTTATGGTAGAGTAGTCCAATCATGTTTCAAAATGTTATATGTTTTGTAAACAATAATGTTTTAAAAAGCAACACTGGTTATGCTTTTTTAAAGCCGATGTATGTAGTATTTTCCGACAATTCTAAATGACTTCACCTCATCAGTATGTGCCTTCACGTCAGCCCAGGCAGGGTATTAACCACCAACTACGTCTATCAGAGTGCATACATAATACACCTCTTGTCACAGAGGCTATTACAGACACATTAGATTATACTGTTCACCCACTGTCTCAAAACTTGCTCGCCTCACTGAAGAATGAACGAGCTACCAGCAGAGACTACGAGCCAAGGTCAAGAAGTTCCAGGTCGCACCGAGGGATAGTACCTCTAAAGCTCCAGCCACCAGCAGTTGTCTCCTGGCTCCGTCCGCTAGCAGAGGACATTACCACCCGCACTCCGCACCCTCAGACGAGAGTGGGCAGGAAGGATATATGTCTGAGCGCTGCTAAGAATCCTCAGTCCATCTTCAGTAGCTCGCTCCACCAACTCCTCTGCTGGGGCTTTCTACTGACAACCAGGTCCTCATGACCTACCAGAAGCTATTCAGCAACTTTGTCAATGCCTTCCAAAGGCTCTTCGGCAGCAACCCCTGAAGAAGTTATCAACATCCTTTGCCTTGCCTACCCTTAACAGCAACCACCACAGCTATTATGGTAGTAGTAAAACTCACCATACTGCCCTTCTGGTACGTGGCCACCACAAGTTGCTTCTGGACAATGATTTTACGATAGTTAGGTTGAGTTGTTTTCATAGCCACCTAGCCGATTCTACCTTGTTCAGGATAGACCCAGGTTCACTTCACCTGGCTTTCATAGAGTTACCTCTGTTCAACTCTTGGCTAGCTAAGAGTTAGTACGAGCCATAGTACTTGTTCTTCATAGAATATGTATGTATTCTCGCTCCCTTATGTGTATTGTTCCCTCAGGGTAATTGTGCTAATGCCCAGTAGACACCACGCCCGTCGGAGTGAAGCAGGAGACTGCAGACTTGCCAACCAATTTACTGAACTTTGTGTATGACCGCAGGCTCCCTTCTCCGGGACGCATGTACTGCAGTACCACTCACCCAGTAGACTGCCACTAGTATTGTGCATTTGGTGTATAGTAAGGTAGAGCCTCCATAACTCGTAAGACAATCTAAAGGAGGCTAGTCAACCAAACCATCATGTATTCCGTCCACAGCGCTGAACTGTGCCGGAGAGAACATTAGTCTGGACCTGGAGGTCTGATCCTCTTTGGACCCACACCCAACTGTTGTTGATTGACAGCTTGAGGAAAACCAACACTCTGTATCCACTGCGCTGAATGGTGCTGGACTAAGAATCACCGGATACGACACTCGCCTGCTTCCTCCTATGAGACCGGCATTTGATCCTTCCTGTATGCCATACACCCAGAGGAGTAGTGTTCAGTGGCAAGACATAAAGGCAGCTACCACCTCCAAAACCAACCAAAGTTGCAACCCAGCTCTAACTGCACTCTCCAGAATAACCTCACTGGAACGAGCTCTAGGCGCCCGCCAGATGAAGAGACCTCACCTCCCAGCTCCCTCCCACACCTTGTTTTTAGCTGTCAAGACAGGATATCCACACCTGATAGTTGCCACCATCCGACAGAACGAGAACATCCCCTATGGCATTACAAACCTCTGGTTCGGGGGATACCGACCAGCTCCAGCAACTGTCAACAGTCGCCACAGCTTAGCCAGCAGCCACCCCGAGCCATCCTCCAGCCAGGTAAACCTGTGGCAGTGTATCAGCCAATCCGCCAGACTATGAAAGAGGCACCTAACTTTATTCCAAGCCGACAGACCCCGTTCTCGGCACTCTACACTGGCCGTGCTTCGGTCCGCCAGTACTAGTGACAGACATCATATACCAGTAGTAGGCGATAGAGCATTGATGTACAAGGGATTGGGGATTCTGAGCCAAGAGGTGTCTCCTGTTCTCTCCTACCGAATCCGCGACTTCCATCTTGGAAGTCAGTGACTTGTGCCCATTGACACTGACCTTTGACCTTAACCCTGATGACCTCTGGCCCTAAAATCCAAACACCAGAAAAATTTCTAAAAAATTCTAAAATATTCACAAGAAATTCCAAAAAAAATTATGAAAAATTAGTAACAAATTAATTAAAAATAAATATAAAAATTATAAAAAATTATTTAAAAAAACTGAACTTTCCAAAGGTTACTGTCACCTGTACCCATTCCACCATTTTGGTAGGTGCAACCAACACCTATCTTGGTATGCAACTGACATCTTAGTAGGCGGCCTCCATCTTGGTGGACGACTGCCATCTTGGTAGGCAACCAACATCTTTGTAAGTGACCATCATTATGATAGGCAGCTGCTATATTAGTAGATGTCATCCGTACACCATTTTGGATACAGGTAACCTCAACCTGGTGTCCATAACATTGAATGACCTTGAAAACAAAAACTAGAGAAAATACATGAAAATTAACAAGCATACTACTTATCAGACCACTACAGACCAATTGGTTGCAGACTAACTCTACTTTTACCATATGACCTTGAATGACCTTGAAAACAAAACTCAAGAAAATATGCATAAAAGTCAACAAGCATATTACATTATAACCTATTATAACCTACTACCACCATATGAGATGCAGACTACCACGATATTGACCACATGACCTTGATTGACCTTGAAAAAATAAATAAATGTCAACAAACATAATGCATTACTAACTACTGCCGCCATATTAGATGTAGACTACCTTGATCTTGACCCAATGACCTTGAAAACCAAAACTGTAGAAGAAATACTTAAAAGTCAACATGCATATCACATTACAGTCTACTTCCAAGATGGCGGTCGGGGATTCGATAGGAGATAACAGGAGATGCTCCAATGCTCAGAATCTCCAATCCCTTGTGTGTCAATGATCTATTTCCTATAACTTATACCCTCATGTTCCTGAAAAACATGAAATAAAACTAGGAAGCAGAACTAGGCCAGAACGACCCCGATACGTAGTGAACCTAGCTGGATGCCAAGTCTAATTCAAATAGGCTTTGGGAGTCGAGAATAACCCCATGGCGCCAAACCACAACCATTGCTAATATGTACGAAGGCAGGATTAGCTTAACCGACAACCGAGACGCCACCATGGCCGAAACAGTCATAGACATGTGCCATATAGCCAAATACCCTGGCACAAGGGTATTCTCTACTATATGTGCACACTGCCAGCACAGTTTCCATTACAGATGCCTGGGATGGATGTACAAAAAAAACTTTAGACCAACAGGCTCGAATATAGGTGTAACGAATGCCGCACTCACCAAATTGTGTACTGCAGCTGGATCACATGTACTGGGTAAGGGGTAGATACAGTTTGGGGTATTGTTTGCTCACAACTCTTTCATCATGACTGTATAGGATGGCCCAAAGAACATATTACAAGACTGGGCTGTAATCCCAGAGCCCATCAACATGAAATGAATCATCAAAAGGTTGACACTCCTCAAATAGAGTTTTCGTGGCACCCCGATGAAGATGACCCAGAGCCAACAGCTCCTCCTGACACTGAGCAACCTCCACCCAGAGAGCCAGAGGACAGGGTAGCCCAGACCAATCTCTGAACGAGATTAAATGCATAGTGCTGATGAGGTAAAGGAGCATCGAGAGCCTCTACCTCAGTCGACCACCAAGGTCCCGCCATTGGACGATGCTAAGATATACACCCGGACTCAGCCTCGTGTACGAGTAGATGTACCCAGCCGAGCCGAGGAGGTAGGAGCACCACAAGAACCGCTACCTCTGACGGCCACCCAAGTCCCGACATCAGACGATGCCGAAATCTACATCCGGACCCAGCTTCCTGTATGAGAGGATGAACCCATATGCGCTGCCGTCGAGGAGGAGGATTCCCAAGAACTTCTGCCTCAAGCGACTATCCAGACCTCGCCAGTACTGGAGAGTGTGGTCGAACCACAAGCCGATGAGGTAGGAGCACCGCAAAAACTGCTACCTCTGACGGCCACCCAGGCTCCGACATCGGACGATGCCACAATCTACACCTGGACCCAACCTCCTGTAAGGGAGGATGAGCCAAGCAGCCCCATCATCGAGGCAGAGGATCCTCAATAACATCTGCCTCGGGTGGCTATCCAAACCACGCCAGCCATGGAGGGCATTGTCTAATCACCAGCCGAGGAAGTAAAGGAGCATCAGGAGCCTCTACATCTAACAGCTACCCAGGTCTAGGCCGACACACGGACCCGTCAAACGAACAGGAGTATGAACCCAGCAGCCATGCCATCAAGGCAGAGGACCCCCAAAAGCCTATGCCTCCAATGACTACACAGACCATGCCAGCACTGGAGGGTGTGGCCGAACAATGATCCTAGGAGGTAGGAGCACCACGAGAACCACTACCTCTGACTGCTGCTTAGGTCCCGGTGACAGGAATCACCAAGGCCGACACCTGGACCCAGCTGCCCGAATGGTAGGATGAGCGCAGAATTGGCTGGCATTGGCGTGGGGGCTATTCTGTCCCCTACACTATACACCAGCTTTCTTCCCGAACTAACAAATACACTTGACGTGTTTCAGACGTTCACATATCCCTTGTGCCCATTTGTACCACAGCAGATGCATCAACCCCAAAAGCGACGCGCGGACCGATCGACATTAGGTCGTGGTCCTGATCAGTGCAGGTCGGCAAGAACGGCGTGTTTACACTTTTCTTGCCACCCTGCAACTCGTGGCTGCAGGCCATCATATTTGAAATTCATCACGAGAGGTAACTCTCGTGATAAATTGATATGTGGCCTAAAAGGGTGTTTCCTGCAAAGTCACGACCGTTAGATGCAACAGCCATTGGAGGGAATATGGGAATAAGCGACGCCACTTTATCCCACGCCGTTTCGATGTGTGCATTGTCGATGGGTCTTGTTGCCGAACCCGGTGTACTACGAGGCCCCAAGAGTGTACATGTCATCATTCATAGAGAATCAACAGCACAAAGCATAATTTCATTTAATATCACCCTTCAAGTGCGGTGACATACTCGTGACGTCGTATTTTTAGCCATATCTAGGGCTCCGATGTTGACGGGTATGTCACCAACCTGTTTTTAGTCATTATTAATAATTATGACATGTGTTCAGTATTTTAATCATTTAAGTTGTGCAGTTACGTTTTTCATGTTTTGCATTTGGCGGCAGGCTCGCTGAGCTTCGGCGAGGCTGCGGCCATCTTAATCAGTCCGACCTCAGCTCTCGACCGACCCAGCAGGACAGATGGTAAGCTCCCACGTTACTCCCCTCGGCACTTCAAGTTAGGCTGTATATTTCAATTCAATAGTGTAATGAAACTAAGGAAACTTTACCTTTAGCCGAGGGGAGGCCTGACTTGCATCCTGAGATAACATTCCAGGACATCACATGTACGGTGACGCGTTTCGCACGTAATTCTTCTTAAGGCCCTCGCCTTACTTTCGCAGTAACGACCACCGGTAGGTCTCGAGTGCCGGGTCCGTATTTAAAATGATATGCATAATTTTGCAGTGACATTAGTTGTATCCTTTCGTCAATAAAACTGTCACACATTGAATAGGTGACTTTTATTGGCTTTACTCTCCTGAGTAACATCGGATCCTACGCCCTAACACAGATTCATTATCAAGTGTTCTTTTCAGTATTAAAAGTATTTGTTTTACAGGTCCTGCCTCCCACAAGCAGTGTAAAATCAGTGTTAGCACCGGCGTGCGAAGTTGTCGACAACTTCGTCTCTTATAAAAGGATTTGATATATTAATAAACATAATTTAATTAGTCAACAAATTGAACTCTCCTTCAACTAAACCACGGATCCAGAGATCGCTGTAGGCCGTCGGCCATACGATCCCCATCATCATCGTTCGCTCTACCGAACGTGGCGCCAGACAACATCACCAGTTTTTGCCTTACACCTGCTACCAGGCGGGGCACGAACGCAGCTCATCATCTCAGGGATGTAACACGTAAAGTGGCCTGCTCAACTCAGGCGAATCAAATATCTTAGTGCCACAGCAAGCCATTTTTCAGCGCATCACCCTGCTTTATCCAGCACTAATCCAGTTAAAAGGAATTATTTTTATCCGTCGCGACTGTCGCATAAATTTTCCATTGCCCTCTATACTTTCCCTGGTTTACTATGCTCTTCCATTTAGATCCTTCTTCTTTCGGGGTGTGTCCATGGCTAAAATTGCTGTTATGGCACCAGACAACCTTGCTATAGCCGCTATGCATGCGACCATTTCGATAATTAAACCCAACCTAAGGTGTATAGGGCTTGCCCTGAGACGCATCCCATTCTCCAACCGACTTAGCTACTAACATGCATGCCGGAGGGTACACAGAACTGTGAAAATCTGCCCATCACAACAGAAGCCAAACTTGCTTTCTCGGTGGTGACAGTTCTACGTTTCCCCAAGAAGCAGGAACATTTTTCCATCCAGATGAGTCTCTGTTGCAAGGGTGGAGGATACTATACGACTTCGCCTCCTCAGTACATGCCTTAACATCACTGCAAACTACATCGATCAGAGTGGCTACAGGATACGCCTCTTGTCCCGGACTATTACAGACACATTAAATTATACTGTTCACCCACTGTCGGAAAACATGCTCGCCATGCTCCCCGAAGTGCATACGAGCCAATGGCTGAGCGGCCAAGATCGCAAGCCAAGGTCAAGAAGTTCCAAGGCGCGCCGAGGGATGGCATCCCTATCGCTACCAGCAAATGCCACCTGACTCCACCCGCTAGTAGACGACATTGCTGCCCATACTCTGAACCTTAAGATGAGAGCAGGCAGGATATATGTCCGAGCACTGCTAAGAATCCTCAGTCCGTCTTCAGTAGCTCGCTCCACCACTTCCCCTGATGGAGCTCTCTACTGGCAACCAGGTCCTCACGACCTAACAGATGCTTTTAACGACTTCGCCAATGCCTTCCAGAAGCTCTTCAAGAGCAACCCTTGAAAACGTCATCAACCTCCTTTGCCTAGCCTACCTTTCTGGGAACAGCAACCACCACTGTCCTGATAGTGGTAAAACTCATCTCATTGCCCTTCTGGTACGAGGCCTCCACAAGTCCCTTCTGGACAACAGTTTAAGGAGAGTTAGGTCAAGTCGTTTTCATAGCCACCTAGCCGATTCTACATTGTTCAGAATAGACTCAGGGCTCCTTCACCTGGCTTATGTAGAGTTACTTCCGTTCAACTCTTGGATAGCTAGGAGGTAGTACAGGCCACCGTAATTATTCTTTGCAGAATATATATGTTTATATATATTATCACTCACTTCTGTGTATATATTTTCTCAGGATAATTGTGCTAATCACCAGTAGGCACTACGTCCGTCAGAGTTAAGCAGGAAACTGCGGACTTCCAACCATTTTACAAAACTTAGTGTTGGACTGTGAGCACACTTCACCAGGATGCATGTACGTCAGTACCACACACCCAAGAGATGGCCACCCATACTATGCATCTGGTGTACAGTAAGGTAAGGCCTCCACCACTCGTAATACAATTTAAAGGAGGCTAGGAAGCCACCCTAGCCTGTACTCCATCCACCGAGCTGAATTGTGCTGGACTAAGAAGCATCGGGTACGACTCTCGCCTGTTTGGATACGACCTTCGAAAATACACATAGCTAAGGACAAACGTCGCCTGCTTGCCTCCTATAAGGCCGGTGTTTGACCCTTCCTGTATTCCATAGACCCGGAGGAGTGGTGCTCAGCGGCGAGATAGAAAGGCAACTACCACCTCCAAAACCAACCAGAGTTGTAACCCAGCTCCAACTGCACTCAGCAGCATAACCCCACGGGGACGAACTCAAGCCGCCCACCAGCTGGGGACGCCTCACCTCCCAGCTCCTTCATATCTCTTGTTTTCATTCCCCGTCAAGACAGCAGTGTATCTACACCCGATAGTTGCCGCCATCCGATGGAGCGAGAACATCCCCACAGCATCACCAACCTCTGGTTAGGGTGATACCAAAATACCAGCACTGACTGGGTCCCGACTAGCAGCTGCAGCCCTCCAGAGACACCCTCCGGCCAGATAAACCTGTGGCAGCATGCTAGCCAATCCACCAGACCGAGAAAGCGGTACCTGACTTTATTCCAAACAGACAGGCCACTCACCCGGTGCGCCATACGGTAGCCTATTCCTGTATATTTGTAAGTGCATGAGTTAAAATATTGAGCACAAATCTGAAATAAATATTAGCAGTAGCGGGAAGTGCATCTAATTGCGATATCTTACTTTCTTGCGGTCCAATTACTCAATAGTAACAAGACCATGCAAATGCGAAGACTTCTTGTACCATGTGCCAGGGTACAGACACAGGGCTACACCAAACCCTCACTTTCAAAATGTTACCCAAACACAGGCATAAGTCATCAAAATAGTGGACCTTTATGGTCACGAGTGTGCACACAATTACTTACACATGACGTGCAACAAGGAAAGCGACAACCATGCTGAACTTGTAAGATTTTCATGCATCCTTTACATTTTGTTATTTAAAGAGTCGAAAAGACAAAATAGTTTAATGTATAATGTCTTGAGCCAAAAAAGGTAAATTCGTAAGGTTAACACAAACATTTAATTTCCAAATATATTAAGCAAACTTTCTATACTTTCAGATTCCAGGGTTAAATTAAATGTCTATAAAAAAATTTAAAGAGTTTTTCGGACGCACGAATAACATTTTCATTTTATTTCAAGGAGAATAACAAAAGATAAATACTATTTATGCACAACAAGTATATAAATATGTAGCATTTTCCATAATAGTGTATGTAACATATAGTTACTTTACTTCTTTCTTTCATAATAGGTTAAACAGAATGTTTTTATCAACAAAGTTAAGTTTTTTGTTGCAAAACCATTGGTTGGGGATCCCCTTATTTATGTGAATATTACTTATTACATTATTGGACTGTTATAACTATCTAAGAAACAAGATGGATTGCCGACCTTGCAAAAAGGGCAGTTTAAAAATACCCCTTCTTTGATTACATTTTTTACTTTTTCTTGAAAATTTTCTCTGATGTTTATATTTTCAAATTAGCAACAATCCAAAATAGTGTTGAAACCAACTTTTAAATGTTCATGATTCAAGAGGTTCGCGAGGCCTGGTTAGCAACACATGCACAAAATTCCTAACTACGAAAAAAGTAAATTTTCATGGCCTAAGTGCCGGAAAGTAACCCATGATGGAACGATCCGGCGCCGACTGCAGTTAAAGCAAGTATAACATCATGTGATGAAGTTTCAAGGCATTTTTCATGGTTGAACCAGGGCCATCAGGCGAACAGATCATGCTCTCATAACAGCCATTACCACTAGGTGCCGAGTGGGGACCGCTGCATAATGAACAGAAAAATTACACGAAATAAAAGAATCGTTCAAAACCAATTACTGGGAAACATGAACTCACCCACAGCGGTGAAAGGAGTTTAATCATATGAGAATAAATTAGAAAATCCGGAGCTAGATTAGTAGAAGAGTTAAGCCTGTGGCACAATTGGCCTTGGTGTTGGTAGTTGGTGTTGATGGTTGGTGTTGGTGGTAGGTGTGCGACGTATCCCAAGGCACAATAGACGGTTGGCAGGTTGGTGTCAATTGTTTCGCGAACGAGCCACCTGGTGGCAGTAAATCTGTAAAGTAGCGTTTAATAATTATTTTTTCCATCACATGTGTTGTTGTTTGGCCATATGACGGTATCTACAACACACAATTTCTGATTGGTCAGTGGGGGTAAATTGCAACACTCTCCCTGATTCTCCGGTTGGTAGTAAAATGTTCAATATTTTTAACTACCTCCAACATCAACCGCCAACGCCATCACCAACACCAATCACCAACGGCTAGTTGAAATTATGTTAGGGCCAACCACCAACGCCAACCAACAACCATCAACCGCCAACCACCTATTGTGCCATCTCGCATATACTTCCCTGTACTCAACACCAACCACCAACACCAACACCAATTGTGCCAGGGGCTATAGTCATGCCATTTGGTACTTGTAGTAAGAAGGAATGTGACCTTGGCATGGGTGAGCTTTAGGATAATCGATTCTGAGAATCACCATTCGATACAAAGCTCAGTATTTCTATAATATCAAATAAATACTGACTAAAATTGCATTTTTCTCAAGAAAAATTACAAAAACATGAACTTAATTGACAAGAATTAAATATTACTTTTCCGATAAATATAACAGCTTTTTCTTTTTATTACTTAATAATATTGAAAGCCAATATATAGTTTTGTGGCTAACTGTTAGGGCGAACTCTATAGTGAAAATAGTTCATAAACAAAGTAAAATATTAGACAATAATAAACTGGCAATAAATATTAACTTCTAGCAAGAACTGCTTGTAACTGTTAAAAATAATTCAGAAATTCATTTCATGAAAACCAAGTTTTAAGTAGAGACAGAAGTAAACCTACTTCGAATGAATTATACCAGTTAAACAAAATTAAAATGTTACTAAATTACATCAACAAGCATATGCACGAGGTTTTAGTCTCAGACACAATTACTTGGAAATTCACTTTGATTTACAGAAACATTTAGTATTACCCAAAAAAAAAAAAACACAGTTAGGTGAACAAAATCCACAAAGATTTGCCACAAAGGAGAAAAATATTCTCCGAAAGAAGAGTACTAAATTACCCAATCAAAAATGTGCCTGGAAACGGCAAAACTTACAGTGCTACAGTGTGGCTATATAATTTACCCCGATATCTCTTAAACTCTTACATGTGCGGTACCGATCTGGGAAAATGGCAGCGTGCCATTATTAAAATACTGTATTTATAAACCAAAGGCCTGCAAAAATGCAAGTGCACTTGCACCTCGACTTCTGCAATTTGTATAACTGGATCTAGTAAAATAGCTATTCTTATCATGTAATATACTAGAGCATGAGCAATAATAATTACTAGAATTGTCGACATACTGATATAATTATAATGTTCTTGAGAGAGAATTGAAAAGACACGTGTCTGCAACAATGTGGGATTACTGGGAACATATTGTACTGTTGGGAGTTCCGCATGCAAAATCTTCCAATTGTCATTTAGACTATTGTTTACTGAGTAGAAAGAAATGCCCTCGTCTAATTTAAGTTGCTTAACCTCAAAATTACTGTGCTACAGCCAACGTATTGGTAGTACTGTATGCGAAACTGCTAGTAATTGCAAATGAGTGTGTTGCCACTACTGGAATTACCATGTTTACCTGAGCCACACGTGACCTCGTGCTCCCTCCATGTGCTTGTTCTCAGCAGCTGCAAAGGGAAGGATACACATTGCACATATGTTACATTTATTTACTTGACACAATAAGTTATCCGTATCAATATTGCCACGTGCTTTCACCTGTCACACTCACAGTTGTGTACACCATGGTGCAGCTGAACAAGGAAGTAGCTCTTCTCTCGGAGGTTGCGATTATTTCTTCAGATTCAATATTGACACCAAATGGCTGTTGGAGCGGTGTACTGCACTGATTGCAGGATAGCTGCTCGCCTGTGGCTATGTGGAATTAGACAGCGCACTGGAACATCGAGCTGGCAGTTGAATATGTCGTTCAGGATGTGTTCTACCTGCAGCATAAGGGTTGAGATTAGGATCTGACATTGGCGAGCTTTACATTTCCTGTGCTAACAGTGTTTATTTTAATTTGGCCATGTTTTCGTACTTCAATTACAATAGTAGATGGTCCTAGCATGTCACTAATGTGGTACAGGCTATGATACTTAAACATTAGTGTTTTTGTCTGGCGTGATTCTTTGCCCAAACAAATTGGCCGATTTTGAGGTCGTTATGATGGAACTTCATGTCAGAGAGTTCCTTTGGTTTTTACTGTGAGGATATTAAAGTAATGCGAGCCTGTTAATGCGCCTTCTTCAACTCCTCGCACCAATTGTTAGCACGTGCCGACTAGGTATGCATAATATCTTGCGACGGTTGAACAGCTTCTACACCGTGTGAAAGAAAAAATGGGCTGAATTTAGTACTTCTATTAACGGTGGAGTTGTAATTAAATATGATATATGCAACATATTCGTCCCAGTGTGTAGGGTCTTCATTTGTGCATGGCATGAGCTGCTGAGATAGGTCTTTATTTGCAAGCGGGGTTATATGCTGTTGTTTGAAGTTTATTAATATGAAGTTTTCTGTACAGCTCCGGCATAATCTCATTATTAAAAGGAGTACCCCTATCGGTCGAGATGGATTTAGTGCAAACGAATAGAAGGATGACATCTTAGATCAAATTTGCGCATATGTTGGCATTGATCGATTTGACTGGTCGGACAACTGCATAACGAGTGAAACATTTTGTCATAACTAGTATGTACTTGTTGCCTGATGCTGATGTTTGCAAAGGCCCTTTGGCATCAAGTCCCCAAGAATGTTGAAAAAAGGGGGGGGGGTGGGCATCATTTGACCAATGGGTTTCTGGTTGGGGTGTTTAATTCTTTGGCAAACGGGACATTTTTTATTATAATCTTTTACATCTTTATTAATAATATCCCAATAGTAGTATTTATTTTTCTCTAACTTTTAAACTGTTCAAAATGGCCTCCTCCAAATAGCGCATCATGGAGGGTGGTAATTATTTCTAGCATGTAATACTGTGAAATAAGTGTTAGTTTTTTCTTGTCTGCTGTCGTGCGTAGCTTCATTTAGATCTCGCTGTTGCCTTAAATGGCATATTTCCTGGCTAAACTGCAGTATTTAGGTGTCGCCTTAACCAGTTATGTGAGAGCAATTTTCAGTTACTTTATATGGGGTCGTTGGCATATTCTGCTATAAAAGGAGACGTTTGTACTTGTGTGAGGGGTGCTAATAGTAAGTGTGAGTCGTCCATGACTTTGATATATTACTGTTCATGCACATATACTGGAAGGTAGTGTGGGAAGTCATATTCGTGTGTAATAACTATTTGGCAGTTTAATTATATGGTTTTTATTTTACTATTGCGTGCTTGAATGGAAATCTCGATAATAACTTTATATATGATGGTAATAATTTTTGCAATAGCTTGTAGAGGTAGGTATTACTTACTCATTTATCTCGATTTTAGCGACCTGTGCTTTGTCTGTTGTATAAAGATCTTTCTTGATCAGTGGTTTAATATCTGGCCAATTATTCGTGATATGTTTAGCGACGACTGCTTTAACTTCCTGATCTTTGTTAGGATTTTGGAGGAGAGTAGTATATGGGTACCTTGAGGACAACCCAATTTTTGCCCCAAATGCCTCGAATTTTACCCCAAAATCAAGCATTTTAAATTTGTTAAAATTGCCGTATTTATTTTGAAATAGTCCCCAAAACACCTAAAATAGCACCAAAAATACCTATAAAAAAACACCAAAAAACGCTTAAAAAAAAGCATTCAAAAATGACCAAAAACCAACAACGAAAACCATTTTTCAAATGGGCTCTTTATCCACACGAATATTGAATGCAAAATTTAGACCCAAAACAAGTAAATTTATGCCAAAAAAATCAAAAATAAGCTAAAATCAAATTAAATATTAAAAAGATTCAAATTAAGAGACTGTATAAATTTTCCATTTTTCATTTATTTTAAACCATAATATGACATAAAAACTTCCTTCTCGTTTAATAGTTTAAAGCATTTTGTTCTATTATTTTCACATAGCGTGATGGTAATAAAATTTTTAATTTGCCATCTAGAATACAATAAAAATTTCTACCATACTTAGATTCATAAATTTCAAAATATGTGGCAGAAAACCATTAATTTTTTTTCTAGATCTTGTAGTTTGGTGAATTCAAATGAATTGTTTAACTTGTTAAGCAGAGCCTCCTTTTTTTTTTTTGTTTTGTGTAATTTATAAAGAAACAAATCTTCAAAGAAAAATATTTTTTCATTCTCTTAACAGATCAATTTTCTTAATAAATAGATTGGAAACTATGCTCGAAATGGAAAATAATACCATATTTAAGCAATGTAAAAAGTGTGGGGAAGTATTAAACATTGAATGTTTCTTTTCATCACATAAACACACAAAATATAAGCACATTGACACATGTAAATATGTGCCACTGAATATGCCAGAAATCTTTATGCTTTTAATAAAGAGAAAGTATTATGTGAATGTGGAAAATATGTTTCTAAACTATATCTCAAAAAGCATAAGATAGAAAATTACGCAACAGATAAGAAATTCAACAGGATGGTTATTCAACTAAGATAAGTGTAGTATATAATGAGAATGAATCTGTTGATTCATTTTATTCTCATAAAGCAACTGTAGACAAACTTACAACAAAATGTAAAGAATGTTTTAATAAGAATTACTATGTGAATGTGAAAGATATGTTCGTATTATATATCTTAAAGAGCATAAAAAAACTAAATCACACAATACATCAATAGATATTCTTAATTAAATTCAAAGTGATAATTATCCAACAAAAACATGCACAGTTTGTAATGAGAATAAATCTATAAAATTATTTTTATTAATGAAAACACTAAAGATAAACATGAAACAATATGCAAAAAATGTTGTAATGAGAAATATTATCACAGAAGAATTTAAGTGTTTAAAAAATTATTAATATAATTTAAGCACTTTTCAAATTTCATTCCAGTATTTTTATTATTATTTCCACTTCTTCATTTCTTTATTTTTTTTAATGTTTATAAATTTGTATTTCTTATAAATATACAAATATGGCTACGAATTATTCAGTAGCAAATCTGTGTCAAAGAAGAGTGACTGAGTTGAGAATTATAGGCAGAGAATTAAAAATAGAAAATTGATATAAATTACGTAAAGATGATCTTATTACAAGTTTTAATCCAAAAAAGAGAAAATAAATTTAAAGATCCTATGGAGAATCTAAATGATTTAAAAATTGCGGAATTAATAACTAAAGCTAAAAGCTTTACCATAAAAAATATTTATTATTTAAGGAAAGCTGATTTAATTACAACTCTTATGCCATTTATTAGAGATGAACAAGCAAAGAATAGTTTTACAAATTTACCACTTTCAGGTCATAAAATAAAATATATAAAAGTATAAAAAGCATTAAAAAAAATATTCCCCTTTTTTAATTAGATGTTTATACCACCGAAAAATAAAACTAACAAAAATTTGCCCTTTTCAATTCCCGAAATTAAAGAATAAAATAAAATACTAAGTCAAACTTTACCTTTCAAACGAAATATTTTTAATGTGCATGTAGAAAGAAGACAACCATTTGAAATTCGCGAAATTAGTCTTAATTTTAATGAAACTTTCAACATTTGGCAAACAAAATACAGTATTCGTATAAATAATTTAGAAGCAACTCCAATAGAAAAACGAACGTTGCTCGAAATACTGTTCACGCAGCAATGAAAGCAATTAGAAAATTAACTGGTTATAACCAAGGTGATCAAATGAGAATATATGAAAATAATCAGAATTTTCACCACACTATTTCGTCCGCAAGAAATAACAATTTAAACACCGACAATTTACTTAATCAAATCGAAAGATTAATTACATTGAATAGAAATGTAGATATAAATCAAACTACTTTCGATATAGATGTTTATAGAATTCCAATAGCAAAAAATATGTAAAAAAAAAATTGTCAATTTAACTAAAGCTATAAAAGCAAAATAATGTATTACTAAAATCAACAATGATGACAATTTATATGGACCTTGAGCAAGAATAACAGTTTTAACATGCGAAACCAATATCATTTCGGATAGAGATTTAACGAATAATGAGCTTATTTACATTAGAAAAGAAAGAAAACAACAAGGAAAATTTGCTCGTGAACTTTGTGTAAGAATGGGGAAAAGTTGTGAAATTGGCTTCAGTTTGGAAGATATTATGGAAAATTTTCTAAATGTTCAAATTAAAGTTGTTTCAGCTGCACATTTCAATTCAATTATACAGTCCGGTTCAAAAAATCAACAACTATTTATTTGTATTTACACGATGAACATTACGATGTAATTAATAGTATGAAAGCATTTTAAGGTAGTGTTTATTATTGTAAAACTTGTGATAAACCATACAATAATAAAGATTAAAATGAGTGTAATAAAAATAATAAAAATATAAGCAATATATGTAAACAAAACAACACCACGAAAATGAAGATCGAATTAGAATATATTGTCAAAAATGCAATAGATATTGTTTTGGACAGGAATGTTTTACTAATCACGATGTTCTGTGTAAGGCAGTCTATAAGTGTAAAATGTGTAACAAAATATGTTTGAGAAATAAAATACACAACTGTGGTTATATCAAATGTTGGAATTTAAGGAATTTGTGAAAACTGATGAACATAAATGTTATATGCAAGAGAGACAACAAAAAGAGGGTATTTGTATAAAATATTGTACTTGTAATGGCAAAAACAAAAAAAGACATGGGTTGTTCTTACACAGAGAAATGCCACTTTTTCGACTATGAAGTCACACAAGATACTGGTTTTTGTACACCAAACTTTTCATCTGTTCAAGACTTTGATGGAAACAAAGTACATTTTAGTACAAATGATGAGTTTTGTTAATGGGCGATATCTAAAGAAAATAAAGGATATACATTTATTGCACATAATACAAAAGACTACGATTCATATTTTATTTTACAATATTGTGTTAGAAATAGTATAAAACCTCAAACAATATATCAAGGCTCAAAAATTATGTAACTTAAAATATCGAGTCTAAATATCAAAATAATTGTTAGTATACACTTTATTCAAGGAAGTTTTGCAACATTTCCCAAAAATTTGGCTTAAAAGAGCTTAAAAGGGATATTTGCCACACTTTTTTAATATACCTGAAAATCAAAATTATGAAGGAAAAATTGCCTGCTACAAAATATGACGGAGTCAATACAATGAAGGAAGAACAACGAAAAGACTCTTTAAAGTGGCAAGCTGAAAAAACCAAAGAAAATTTTATCTTCGATTTTAAAAAAGAACTTGCTGAATATTGTGATTCTGATGTTGATATTTTACGATGTGGCTGTCTTAAATTTAGAGAAACATTTCTAGAAATAGCAAATATAGATCCATGCTACATAACAACCACAGGTGTTTGAATGGCTGTTTATAGATCAAATTTTCTTATAAATAATACTATTGCAGTAGTTAAAGATGATAAATAAAGAAATGTTTAATAAAGAATCAATTTCGTGGTTAAATACATTTCCGAATGTTCGACATGCATTAAATGGCAGAGAAGTTACTATTTGTAGAGCAAAATTTGATGAGCACAATGAAAAAACTAAAACAATTTATCAATACAAGGCTGTTTTTGGCATAGTTGTCCTGATTGTTATTCACCAGACACAATAAATAATTATAACAATGAAAGTATGGATGATTTGCTTACTAAAACAAACAATCGAATGACAATTTTAAGACAAAATGGTTACAAAATAAGGGAAATGTGGGCTTAAAAAAATCGATTTTCTACAAAAATAGTTTAGAATAAACTAAAAATGTAATACAACCATTGCAGCCTAGAGATGCTTTTTTGAGGTAGAACCTATGCTTCAAAATTAAAAGTTCCAGGAAAAAATTTAGATATATGGATATATGTAGTTTATATCCAACAGTGATATTTATTTATTATTGCCCTGTTGGTCATCCTATTGAAAATATTTAACCCTAAAAATTACGAGGAAAATTGGTTTGGATTGATCAAATGTAAAGTTTTGTCACCACGAAATATATATGATCCAGTACTTCCAATTAAACAAGAATAACTATTGTTTACTTTATGTTCAACATGTGCTGTAGAGACAAAAGGAGAATAAAAACATAGTGACGAAAAAACGCAATAGATGGAACATGGACTACATTAACTAAATAAAGCTGTTGAACAAGGTTACAAATTACTTAAAATTCATGAAGTTGGGCATTTCAAACAAAAAGAGTAGTAAAATATTTAGAGACTACATTAAAACATTTATGAAAATAAAATTAGAAACTAGTTCATGGGAAGAAGATTACAAATCAAAAGATGAATATATTTGTGTTATAAAAAGAGAACAAAATATCGATATAAACATTGAAAAAATTGATCAAAATCCAGGGAAACGTTCTGATGCCAACATTTATTTAAATTCACTTTGGGGAAAAATTTGCGGCAAAGACAAAATTTGACACAAATAGAATATATTACTGATCCAGCTCGTTAGTACGAATTGTTATTAGATGATAGAATATAAGTGAATAATGTTGTTTATATCGACAAAAAAATAATTTAAGTATCATATAAATACAATGATTATTATGTAGAAGATGTCACAGCAACAAATATATTTATAGCAACTTATACCACATCAAATGAACGATTATGTACATATGAAATGTTAGATAAATTAGGTGATAAAGTAGTATATTATGACACAGTCAAAGTGGTTTACATTGATGATGGCAAAAAATACTGTTAAAACAGGCTGCATGGTTGGTGAATGGACAGACGAATTTGGAAAAAAATATTATGGCATAAATTGGATAAGTACAGGGCCTAAGAACTATGGCTATGAAACTTTTTTGGGAAAACAAGTTACAAAAATTAAAGGATTCACTCTAAATCACGAAAATGCTTTACCATTAAACATAAAACCAATGTGTGATTTGGTACAAAAAACTGAGAAAAATGTGATTATAAAAAACAATATGATTACAAGAGACAAGAAAACAAAAAATTTTGTGAATAAGTTTATGGCAAAAGAATTTAATTTTAACTATGACAAATGCATGATTTTTAATGAAAAAGACGATATTATAGATACATTGCCATTGGATTATTAAAAAAAGAATTTTATATTTTATTTTATTATATTCCTATATTGTATTTTAAACATCTTTAATCTCTAAAACAATGTCAACATCAGCACCATCAAAATCAATCAGTTTACCATTTTCATCCCTACTTTCTAGTACAATGTGATTAAACTGCTCATTATTGGTTCTATAAAAAATTGGATTTTCGAGCTCATAACTAATATAATCTCTGAAGCCAAACATAGTTTTTGGTAGAAAACTAGCATTTATATCAGTTTCTAAATGATTCGATTCATCGTACTTTATGAAAATTCCATATGCAAAATTACAATGAACATTTATTGTTTTAAATTAATTAAAATTAGGTAACTTAGTACCTACTGCAATTTTGTCTTTTTCTATGGTCATTTTTCTCTAAAAACCAAGCATATCATATAGTCGATTGTCAAGTATAGTATCAAACTTAGACTTAATCGATATTCTGTTTTTCACATTGTCTGCTGTTAATTCAGTGTTATTTCTTGAAAATGGATAACTTGAATTTATAGCTTCTTCTAAAGATTCAGCATTGTTTTGACTTCTAGGAATAGTGATAACTTCATTCTTATCAACTATAGCACTTAATTTTTCAATTGCTGTTGTAGTATTATTGTCTATATTTATCTTTATGATTGATGTCATAATGAAGTTTCTTCTTTATTATACAAGTGTAGTTTAGTAACTTGAATACTTTATTCTCCAATTATTACAAAAATTATTGTTATTAAATGAAATAGCAGCAGCCAAAGCAGCCTATGCTGTGCAAAGTCGATTGGGGTGTCGGTGTTTTAATTTCCGAAGGGAATGCTAAGAAAAAAAAGATTGGCGAAATATTGCCTGATGACATAGGAGGCTTAATTGTTGGGCCAGCAACTGTGGGAAAACCACCCTGATGATAAATTTTATTTATAAGCCAGGATGGCTAAATTTTAATAAATAGTATGTTTGCTCAAAAAGTTTAAATCAACCACAATATATTCAGTTACAAAATGATTTTGATATAATAACCAACAGGTTTAATGAAATAATGTCATACTTTTTTAATAACAGTGATGAAATTATTCCCTTAGATCAATGTGAAAATAATTGTTTAGTAATATTTGACGATGTTATTTTAGATGATCAAAATATAATCCATTAGTACTTTACTAAGGGGAGACACAAAAATACAGATGTATTTTATTTGGCACAAACATATTCGAGGGTGCCCAAACAACTTTTGATAGACAACACAAACTTTCTATGTATATTTAGACAAGATGACACGAACCTAAGAAATGTTTATAATGATTTTGTCGGTGGCGATATGTCTTATTAAAAATTTGAAGAGATCTGTGCACAATGTTGTGACGAAGACTACGGTTTTATCACAAGAAATTTGAGTAGAAAAATGAACAGTGGTAAGTACAGAAATCAGATCCAACAGTTTTTAAATCACACCTAAATATCTCACTCTCACGCATCACCAGTTTTCCTCAACAGAGTTTTCGACGAGCACTTGCCACAAGAGGCAGGATATTTACGCAACAGTGCTGTTATCTAGTTGTGGTGTAGCGAACAGTCGGCAGTGCAACTCTTGATAACAGTGTTCTAACTCACAGCATCTCAACACATGAGGACTTTTAATCATCATCTTACCCGTCTCATGGTGGCTCAGTGGCAAGGTGTATGATTTCAAACTCAAAGGTCGTGGGTTCTAAACACCGGTCAGAGAGGATAATTTAATGATCTGAATACAAGGAGCCCATGTTTGCACTATTAGATCATCACCAAGTCATTCAAAATTTGAGCCAAAAAAAAAAACCTTGCTCTTGCTCATATATTCTATATATGAGTATTGATGGATACAAAATGTGTATTCCCCTTTTGGTGTAAGGCACTGCATCATATGGGAGAGCACTAGAAATTATAAAAGTAAAAATAAACAAATAACAACTTCCCCACTTCATTACAAAAAAAAATAATGGCTGGCCAGTGGTGAAGTACGGAAGTTCTTCTAATGTAGTTTTGTAGGCACTAAAAAGTCCGGAAAAATTGGGTCACTGGCATTGGCATTAACTTGCTTGTATACCTTTAGCAACTTCTTAAAGAAAATGTTTTGCTCATAAATGAAGACTTATATAATTATTCTTGCTATCACAAATATAAATTTTGTGCTGCCCAAAAAAGAGAATCAGACCGAATGTATTATCAACTTTTTAAATAAATATGGATATATAGAGCATGATGCAAATTAGCTTTCAAAAATTGATACTGAAAAGTTCGAAAGTTCTTTAAGAATATTTCAATAATATTATAACACTTCTTCAACCGGTGGTAAACTCGATGAAGAAATGCTTAATTTAATCAATAAGCCAAGATACGGAATTAAGGATGAAA